>CM059427.1:163584088-164197365 GCA_030390025.1 Squalus acanthias | reverse complement strand
CCCCCCCCCCCCCCCCAACCTCCTCCCCCCCCCCCCCCCCCCCCCCCCCCCCCCCCCCCCCCCCAACCTCCTCCCCCTTGAGTGCTAAACCTGCAGGTTTCTGGTTTAGCCTCCAGACAAGTACACATTGTGGTAATCAGCAATTAGGCCCATAATTGTGTGCTAAATCCAGACTTTCAAACAGGCGTGTCTTATTAGCACAGCACCCATTTAGTGCCTGTTTTCACCCTTTGGCCAGAATATCCCCCCAGGTATTAGCACTACCAGGTCATTCTTAGATCCAGGATTACTAAAAATAAATAGCATTCATCCTAAATCTGCAATTAAAGCAAAGATGCTTGGAAACCAGCTACTTTTTAATTTGAATTGTGGTCACCTGCATAACAGTAAGTGCGACATTCATGTGGTGACAGCATTAGAGTTGGCTGGTGCAAGTGTACAACCTTCCTGTAAACAGTCATATTAACTGTGCAAAAATAGATTGTCCTTAGGTTTTTGCACGTCAGCTTTCATCAGAAATGTATCTATCTAGAAAAAACACGTTATCGCAGTGCTCCTAAGGACAATGGGGCAGGTGTGAGGTGAGGGTGGTGTGGCTAGTGATACACCATGAGTAACCTGCAGCCTGCTTCATTATCTTAGGGAATTTGCAGGGAATTTCCAAAAAGTTTTCTGAAATTAGCCATGGTTTTTTTTTGTCTCTCTGAGGGTGTTTACCAGTGATTGGGGAGGGTTGCACCATCTAACTAATAAGGTGAACATTGTAGGATTATCTTTTTGTCTATAAAAAGTGTTTATATTTTCAATGCTGAATTTCAGAAAGAGTAATAGAAAACTAAGCAGAATTGCCTACATAATAAAAACACTTGTATTCAGTTTGTGTGCAAAGGGGCATCAGTGTTTGAGTCCTGCTGCTACTGTTTCTGGTGTGTTTTCATTCTTGTCATGTTGTTCCTGTGTGATGAAATGACGAACTGTCAAACTTCACATTATCTGATTCTGGGCCCTGGAAGCCTACTCTGCTGCCAGAATGTGGCAGGATAGGACTTCTGTCTTCCCTATCCCAAATCCTGGGGTCGGGCTCATTCGCATGAAGGGGGAGCAAAGAACATCTAAAAGTTGGGGGGGAAAAATGTCTAGATTTTGAAGCTGCGGCTTTCTCGATTGCCATTAAGAAACTGGCAGGCAATATGCAAAAATACTTTGTATTGAGGGCAAAAATACGGAACTGGCAGGATCTCTCGTGGGTGAAATTGTTATGCTAGTTCCGCTTTTCTGACATCAGCGCAGAGGTGTCAGGATACGTTGATAAGGCTGTTTTTTTTAATCACATGGGATCCTTGGCTTTATAATTATAGGCATAGAGCAATGTTCCCTCTAATTTTTTTTGGGCCCCATGGACAATTTTTGCCTTTAAAAACCGGTGAGCCGGCTGCATGGGAGCTCCAGACAGCTGCGCAGCTTAGAGAGAACATTGGCATTGAATATTAAAGCAAGGAAGTTATGCTAAAGCTTTATAAATTACTGGTTAGGCCTCAGCTAGAATGTTGTGTCCATTTCTGGGCACCACACTTTAGGAAGGATGTCAAAGCCTTGGAGACGATGGGATGAGGGACTTCAGTTATGTGGAGAGACTAGAGAAGGTGGGATTGCTCCTTGGAGCAGAGAAGGTTAGGGGGAGATTTAATAGAGGTGCTCAAAATTATGAAGTGTTTTGATAGAGTAGGTAGGGTGAAACTATTTCCACTGCCAGGCGGGTTGATAACCAGAGGACACAGATTTAAGATAATTGTCAGAAGAACCAGGGGGGAGATGAGGAGTATTTTTTTGATGCAGCGAGTTGTTATGATCTGGAATACACTACCTAAAAGGGTGGAAGCTGATTCAACAGTAATTTTCAAAAGGGAATTGGATATATACTTGAAAAGGAAATTTTTTTAGGCCTGTGGAGAAAGAGGACAGGGGTGGGACTATTTGGACAGCTCTTTCAAAGAGGCACAGGCACGATGGGCCGAATAGCCTCCTTCTGTACTGTAAGATTATATGATTCTATCAGTCTTTTAATTTACTTTGCCACAAATTTGACTTCAAAGGGAAAAATAGAACTGAATCTAGTTAAATTGATTCTTGAGTTCCCTTCTTGCTTTCCTTCAGGCATAGGTGAGCTAAGGTCTCCATTTGTTGTCTTTCTCGTAAAAACTTTCTTCGTCAAGGATGCAGTTGTAAAAGTTACTGTGAATAACTGCCAGTGATTCAAGACATTTTATTGTTTTGAAACAGTAACTATAACTTAAGTGAAATTTGTATTTGCTCTCGCTTCTATTTAATTTTACTTTGGGCTGGATTTTGTCAATGGGGATGTGATGGAGGCGGGACTCGCACTTTTTGGGTTGTAGTCCCGCCTCCATCGACTTGTGGCCAACCCATTGTATTTTCCCTTGATTGACCTTGTTAAGCCCGCCCAGCGGGCTTAGCAGGCCAATCAAGGGTCCCTTGGATACAGGTGACGTCAGCCATTGAAATTTCATCTGTCAAGAGCTTTTGACAGATGAAATTTCAGCGTTTGACAGCTCTCTGAAGCTGTCAAACACTGACAATATGATTTCTAACGTGAGTCCCTGTACTTAGACTCAGTTAGAAATCAATCCAGCACAGAAAGCAGAGACTGCAGCTTTTGACAGCTCCACGGCCATTCTGCTTTCTGTGCCGGTGAGCTGAGGGACTCGCGAGAACTGAAGAAAGGAAGCCTGCAGGACAAAGTTAAGGTAAGTACAAGTTCTTAAAACACTTTATACACACACCAAACACACTTACCTCTGCACTCATGCACCCATCACTCACCTGCACACCGGACATCTCCACCCCGCCAAGCCCTCCAGACCCACGGTCCGCCTCGCTAAATCGGCATGGTTCGGACCTGTCGGGAAGCCCACACTTCAGGGCTAAAAGTAGGGATTAGGCAAAAAACTGTCTGTTAACTACCTGTTAACAGGCAGTTTATTGGCACTAATCCCCTTCCCGCCTCGGGGAGGCGGGTCCCAGCACAGGTCGGGTACCCGCCTCCTGTGAAACTGGCATGGGGGCGGGATGGGGTCGGGACCTCCGAATCTGCTATTTTCCCACCCCACACGCCTCCACGGGTCAATGAAAATTCTGCCCTTTGTGTACATCAGGCTACAAGCTATGAATCAGGTATATTAAGAACTGTAGGAGCGATCAGGATTTTGCAGTGGTAATCTGTATTATTTCCAGTATGTTCTTCATTGATGAAAGGGCTTATTGTTCACCCTTAAATTCATTATCTCAGATTACTTTGTGTGCACGGTCACATTTTGGTTCATAGAGAATGTGGACTTGCCTATAGAAGTAGACCTTTGCATTGGGCATGAGTAAAGGTTTTTGGAATGTGTCATAATTGTAACAATGCAATATTGCAAGTGTGCTATAATGACCAAAAGGGAAAAATTAATATGACTGTATTAAGCGTATTATTGGATTGCATGCTCTGGATGGAGATTAAGCATGCATACTGTTATACAGTTGTGACTCAATCTTTTGCCATACTGTATCTGCTACAGTAACACAATACTATAATTTGCTGCTATCTGTTCTGATGTTTGAGGGATAAGGAGAGGTTGGCATCCCCTCTGCCTTTGTCAGATTAATTTTTAGGAATACTCCCATGTTGAGGTTGGAAAATTCCAGTCAACAACTAGCTACAGGTCAGTCTGTACTCCTTTGGTATGGTAGTAGCAAAGCAAATCAAATGTCAATATCTAAGTCAGATATCCAGGCCAAAGCTTCCTGTGTAACAGCGCAGATATCTTGTAAGCTGCCTGAGAATTTCCCCTGATGGCGGTGCTCAATGATATGCTCCAGGGTCTAATTAGCAGCTCCACAGTCGCATGATAGCACGTTGCTAGAGGTGGTCACCCCGCAGCCTCAGAATGTGCAGGCAGAGAGGGAATGGGTGACCGCCAGACAGAGGAGGACCAGGCACTTAGGGTAGGAATCCCCAGAGTGCATCGCGCTCGTTCACAGTTCTGGAAACTGGTGGGGGTGATGGTTCCTCTGGGGAGAGCAACCAGAGCCAAGTCCACGGCACCACGGGTGGCTCAGCTGCAGAGGGGGGAGGAAGAAGAGTGGAAGAACAAAAGTGATAGGGGATTCATTAGTTAAGAGAACAGATTACTACCGGTGCTACGTGCTAGTGAGTACAGGAATATGAGGATAGAACAGATGAATGCGTGGCTGGAGAGATAGTGCAGGAGGGAGGGCTTTAGATTCCTGAGGCATTGGGACTGTTTCTGGGGAAGGTGGGATCTATACAAGCCGGACGGGTTACACCTCAACAGAGCCGGGACCAATATTCTCGCGGGGGTTTTGCTGGTGCTGTTGGGGAGGGTTTAAACTAGCTTGGCAGGGGGATAGGCACCAGCATATAGGAGTAGAAAAGAGGAATAAGGTGCTTAAAAGAGTGAGTGTGTTGGATAGTACTAGAGAAGAAAGTAGTACTAGAGGTGGAAGTAGTACCATATTAGATAGGAGCAGACTGAGAAAGACTACGAAAAATTCAAAAATGGGTTTAGAATTCATGTACATAAACGCACAAAGTGTGGTGAATAAGGTTGGTGAGCTACAAGCACAATTAGCCGTATGGCAATATGATGTAGTGGCAATAATGGAAACGTGGCTTAAAAACGGTGAGGACTGGGTACTTAATATTCAAGGGTACAAGGTGTTCAGAAAGGATAGGGAAGATGAAAAGGGAGGTGAGGTGGCAGTGCTGATTAAGGAAGACATTGTAGTGTTGGAAAGAGAGGATGTTCTTGAGGGGTTCGAGTTGAGGAGCAAAAAGGGTATGATCACGCTATTGGGGGTATTCTACAGGCCTCCAAATAGTGAGAGGGAGGTAGAGGAGCAAATCTGCAGGGAAATTGCAGAGATATGCAAGAGCTTTAGAGTGGTGATATTGGGAGACTTTAATTACCCAAATATCGAATGGGATAATGCTAGGGTAAAGGGAAAGGAGGTGGGAGGAATTTCTGAAATGTGTTCAGGAGAATTTCCTTGACCAGTATGTTCTTGGCCCAACTAGGAAGGAGGCATTGCTGGATCTGGTGCTGGGGAATGAGGTGGGTCAGGTCGACCAAGTGTCTGTGGGAGAACACTTGGGTACAAGTGATCATTGTATCATAAGATTTAGATTAGCAATGGAGAGGAGCAAGGAACAATCTAGAGTAGAACTTCTAAACAAGGAATAGGGCTAACTTCAATGGGATGCGAAAGAATCTAGCCAGGGTAAAATGGAACTAAAGACTGACAGGAAAAACTAACGGAACAATGGATGCTCTTTAAGGAGGAGATGTTCCAAGTACAAGCTAGGTACATTCCAACAAGAGGGAAGGGTAAGTGAACCAAAGCAAGGGCTCCTTGGATGATGAGGGAGCTAGAGAAGATGATGAAACAAAGAAAGAGGTTGTATGATGCATGTCAGGTAATTTCTTCAAGTGAGAACCAGACCAAATACAATAAGTTGAGAGGGGAAGTGAAGATGAAAATAAGATTGGCAAAGAGAGAATATGAGAGTAGAATGGCGGTTAACACAAAAGGGAACCCAAAAGTCTTCTCCTGGCATGTAAACAGTAAGCGGGTAGTAAGAGGCGGGGTGGGGTCTATTAGGGACAAAGAAGGTGATATATGCGTAGAGGCGCAGGGCAAGGCTAGAATACTCAATGAGTACTTTGTATCGGTGTTTATTAAGGAGATGGATGCTGACAAAATATCGGTAGAAGTGGAAAAGGTAGAAGCAATGGAAGGGGTGAAAATTGATAGACAGGATGTACTAGAAAGGCTGGGTATACTTGGAGTCGATAAGTCGCCTGGTCCAGATGGCTTGCATCCCAGGTTACTAAGGGAAGTGGGGGACGAGATAGCGGAAGGGCTTGCCATAATTTTCCAATCTTCCCTAGATGCGGGGGAGGTGCCTGAGGATTGGAAAGTGGCAAATGTGACACCATTGTTCAAGGAAGGGTGTAAGGACAATCCTAGTAACTACAGGCCGGTCAGTTTAACATCAGTGGTGGGTAAAGTTTTAGAAACAATAATCAAGGAAAAAATTAACAGGCACTCGAGAGGTTTAAGCTAATTAAGGAGAGCCAACATGGATTTGTAAAAGGCAGATCGTGTTTGACTAATCTAATTGGGATACTGGATAGGCACACGAGGGAAATAAACTTGCAGGGCTACGGGGATAGAGCAGGGGAATGGGAATGACTGGATTGCTCTACAGAGAGCCAGCACAGACTCGATGGGCCGAATGGCCTCCTTCTGTGCCGTTATGACTCTATGATGGGGATGCTTTAACCTTCCATCGGTGGAGAAGGTGGCAGCATCTAACATGACCGGTTCTGAGGCAGTTGATGGTTGTCCACTGTTTGCGAGGAAGGTTTGATCCTTCAGGTCGTACTGTGAGGTCCTCTATAAGGAATCCATTCCGTATGTCACAGTTCTTCCAAGCATTTCGCCAATGACTGGAAGCTGCGCAGAAGCGTTCTGCGCTTTAATCTGGAACCGGAAGCATGATGTTTCTGTTTTTTTTTTTACAAGAGCCCACTCCTTCCCCGGCCTTTTTTCAAGGAGTACGCTCCCCCCATGGCATTTTTTCCCAGAACCCACTCCCTCCTTGGCATTTTTTTCCAAGGAGCCCGCTCCTTCCATGGCATTTTTCCACAGAACCCACTCCCTCCTTGGCATTTTTTTCCAAGGAGCCCGCTCCTTCCATGGCATTTTTCCACAGAGCCCACTCCCTCCCTGGCATTTTTTTCGAGGAGCCCGCTCCCTCCCTGGTATTTTCCCTCACAGCCCGCACCCTCCACAGCATTTTAAAATAATTTTTAACCAGCCCGCTCCCGTACTGAGCCTGAAGTACACATGCGCAGAACGCTTCTACGCAGCTTCCAGTTCGTTGGCAGCACTCTCGCCCTTTCACCATCTTTTGGTGAAGGGAGATCGCTGAAGCGATGGTCCAAAATGGCTGCCTAGATTTGAGACAGGTTGCTGGTAGGTTGTTCAAGTCGGCCTGGATCGGCATGTCTTTGCTGGTGTAGCAGTTGTGTTCTCTCGAGACTGCACATTCGCGGTGATGCGATGTTTGCAAGCACGGGCAGCCAAGGTGTTGGTGTAGATAAAAGTGTACCGGTGGTAATTCTCATTGTAGAATTCAGCTGGACATCAATGGATTTGACATGCGGACTTGATAGCCATGCCGGAGAACTGTACTCCGCTGTAGAGTACACCAGGGCGAGTGCTGCCGTACTGATGAAACTGAAGAAGAGTGACCTTTTACAGCTTGAGTGACCAACCTGTTAGTGATAACTGGTCGTTGACCGCTGCCTGCGTGTTTCTTGCTGCTCAGTGTTCACAGAGATTAATGCTACTGTGGACATTTAATACAAATTTGAAGTGGGATTGTGGTAATGGCCACCTCATCCGAATATCTATCTTTGAGTTACAGATTAACATTTAAACGAATCTAAGCTTGCATTTTAACACTTCCCAAGCAAGAGAGATTTATTCTTGAATATGACAGGTCTCTAAGAGATGTGACCATATTTTGGGTCAAGTATTTTTTAAATGTTAGCTGATTTTGTTAACGGTTCTCTCTCCTTAGGTACTGTCCGCCTCTCCTTCAAATCTGCCGTCATTACCCCTCCTCAAAAAAACAACCCTTGACCTCTCCATCCTTGCAAACTACCGCCCCATCTCCAATCTCCCTTTCCTCTCAGGATCTTGAACGTGTTGTCGCCTCCCAAATTCGTGCCCATCTTTCCGGGAACTCCATGTTTGAATCCCTCCAATCAGGTTTCCGCCCCTGGCACAGTACCGAAAAGGCTCTTATCAAAGTCACAAATGACATCCTATGTGACTGTGACAAAGGTAAACTATCCCCCCTCATCCTTCCTGACCTGTCTGCAACCTTGGACATGGTTGACCGCACCGTCCTCCTCCAACGCCTCTTCACCGTCATCCAGTTGGGTGCGACTGGACTCGCCTGGTTCCATTCTTATCTATCTGATCGTACCCAGAGAATCATCTGCAATGGCTGCTCTTCACTCCCACACCATTACTTCTGGTGTCCCCCAAAGATCTATCCTTGGCCCCCTCCTATTTCTCATCTACATGCTGCCCCTCTGCGACATCATCCGGAAACACAGCGCCAATTTCCACATGTTCGCTGATGATGCCCAGCTCCACCTCACCACCATTTCCCTCGACCTCTCCACTGTCTCTAAATTGTCAGACTGCTTGTCCGACATCTAGTACTGGATGAGCAGAAATTTCCTCCAACTAAACATTGGGAAGACCGAAGCCATTGTCTTCGGTCCCTGCCACAAACTCCGTTCCCTAGCCACCGACTCCATTCCTCTCCCTGGCAACTGTCTGAGGCTGAACCAGACTGTTGGCAACCTTGGTGTCATATTTGACCCTGAAATGAGCTTTCGACCACATATCCGCGCATTCACTACGACCGCCTATTTCTACCTCCACAACATCGCCCGACTCCATCCTTGCCTCAGCTCATCTGCTGCTGAAACACTCATCCATGCCTTTGTTACCACTAGACTTGACTATTCCAACGCACTCTTGGCTGGTCTCCCACGTTCTACCTTCCGTAAACTTGAGGTCATAACTCTGCTGCCCATGTACTAACTTGTACAAAGTCCCATTCACCCATCACCCCTGTGCTTGCTGACCTACATTGGCTCCTAGTTAAGCAACTCCTCGATTTTAAAATTCTCATCCTTGTTTCTCTCCATGGCCTCGCCCTTCCCTATCTCTGTAATCTCTTGCAACCCCATAACCCTCCAAGATATCTGCACTCCTCTAATTCTGGCCTCTTGAGCATCCCCGATTTCAATCGCTCCAGCATTGGTGGCTGTGCCTTCAGCTGCCAAGGCGCTAAGCTCTGGAATTCCCTCCCTAAACCTCGACCTCTCTTTCCTCATTTAAGGCTCTCCTTAAAACCTACCTCTTTGACCAATCTGCCCATCTATCTCCTTAAGTGGCTCGGTGTTAAATTTTGTGTTAGAACGCTCCAATGAAGCGCTTTGGGAAGTTTTATGACATTAAAGGCGTTATATAAATACAAGTTGTTGTAAACATTAGTCCACTTTTTTTTTACTTTGAGCCAGATTTGTTTCCTTGTCAACTGATTATGTAGAGGTATTTAAGATAGTAAATGGTATGGAAAAAAGTTAATCCATAATACTACCTTAAACTGTGGGAGTAGGACAAGGGGACATGGGTCCAAACTAATAGAAGGTCATTTTAGGACTGACAGCAGGAAGTTCTTCACACCACAGGGATTGATGATATGGAATGGATTTCCAGATAGTGGTGGAGGCAAAAGTCCTGGATTCATAGAAACATAGAAACATAGAAGATAGGAGCGGGAGTAGGCCATTCGGCCCCTCGAGCCTGCTCCGCCATTCGATGAGATCATGGCTGATCATCCAAACTCAGTACCCTGTACCTGCCTTCTCCCCATATCCCTTGATACCTTTAGCTTTAAGAAATATATCTAACTCATTCTTGAATATATTTAATGACTTGGCCTCAACTACCTTCTGTGGTAGAGAATTCCACAGGTTCACCACTCTCTGGGTGAAGAAATTCTTCCTCATTTCTGTCCTAAATGGCTTACCCCTTATCCTTAGATTATGACCCCTGGTTCTGGACCCTCTGACCATCGGGAACATTCTTCCTGCATCTAGTTTGTCCAGACCTGTCAGAATTTTATATGTTTCGATGAGATCCCCTCTCATTCTTCTATACTCCAGCGAGTATAAGCCCAATCGACCCAATCTCTCCTCATATGTCATTCCTGCCATCCCAGGTATCAGCCTTGTGAATCTTCGCTGAACTCCTTCCATGGCAAGAACATCCTTCCTCAGATAAGGCAACCAAAACTGCACACAGTACTCAAGGTGTGGTCTCACCAAGGCCCTGTACAACTGCAGCAGGACATCCCTGTTCCTATACTCAAACCCTTTCGCTATGAAGGCCAAAATACCATTTGCCTTCTTCACCGCCTGCTGCACCTGCATGCTTACTTTCAGCGACTGGTGCACAAGGACACCCAGGTCTCGTTGCACTTCCCCTTCTCCCAATCTATTGCCATTCAGATAATAGTCTGCCTTTCTGTTTTTGACACCAAAGTGGATAACCTCGCACTTATCCACGTTATATTGCATCTGCCACGCTTCTGCCCACTCACCCAACCTGTCCAAATCATACTGGAGTTTCTCGGTATCCTCCTCGCAGCACACACTCCCACCCAGCTTTGTGTCATCTGCAAACTTGGAGATATTACATTTAGTTCCCTTATCTAGATCATTAATGTATATTGTGAATAGCTGGGGTCCAAGGACCGATCCCTGCGGTACCCCACTAGTCACTGCTTGCCACTCGGAAAAAGACCCATTAATTCCTACTCTCTGCTTTCTGTCCGCCAACCAGTTCTCTATCCAAGTCAATACCTTGCCCCCAATCCAATGTGCCTTAACTTTACACGCTAATCTCTTATGCGGGACCTTATCGAAAGCCTTTTGAAAGTCCAAATACACCACATCTACTGGTTCTGCCTTATCTATTTTCCCAGTTACACCCTCAAAAAATTCCAGTAGATTAATCAAGCACGATTTACCTTTTGTAAATCCATGTTGACTTTGTCCGATCCTGTCACTGTTTTTCAAGTGCTCAGCTATTACATCCTTTATAATGGACTCTAGCATTTTCCCCAATACCGATGTCAGGCTTACCAGTCTGTAATTCCCCGCTTTCTCTCTACCACCCTTTTTGAATAGTGGGGTAACATTAGCTACCCTCCAATCCATGGGTACAGTTCCAGATTCCATCGAATGTTGGAAGATGATCAGCAATGCATCTACTATTTCTAGGGCCACTTCCTTAAGTACCCTAGGATGTAGATTATCAGGCCCTGGGGATTTATCGGCCTTCAATCCCGCCAATTTCCCTAACACCATTTCCCTGCAAATACTGATTTCTTTCAGTTCCTCCCTTTCATCAGACCGTATGTTCTCCAACATCTCTGGGAGGTTATTTGTGTCCTCCTTTGTGAAGACAGAACCAAAATATGCATTTAATTGGTCTGCCATTTCTTTGTTCCCCATTATAACTTCCCCCGCTTCTGACTGCAAGGGACCTACACTTGATTTCACTAATCTTTTTCTCTTCACATATCTATAAAAGCTCTCAGTCAGTTTTTATGTTCCCAGCAAGCTTACTTTCATATTCTATTTTCCCCTTCTTAATTAATCCCTTTGTCCTCCTTTGTTGAATCCTAAACTGCTCCCAATCCTCAGGGCTACCGCTTTTTCTGGCCAATTCATATGCCCTCTCCTTGGATCTTATGCTATCCCTAATTTCCCTTGTTAGCCACGGTTGAGTCACCCTTTTTGTTTTATTCTTATGCCACACTGGGATGAACAAATTCTGTAGTTCATCCATGCAGTCTTTGAATGTTTGCCATTGCCTATCCACCGTCAACCCCTTGAGTGACATTCTCCAATCAATTCTACCCAATTCGCGCCTCATACCAGCGTAGTTTCCTTTATTTAAATTCAGGACCCTAGTCTCTGATTCAACTACTTCACTCTCCATCCCTAATGAAGAATTCTATCATATTATGATCGCTCCGACCCAAGGGGCCTCGTACAACAAGATTGCTAATTAATCCTTTCTCGTTACATAATACCCAGTCTAAGATGGCCTGATCTCTGGTTGGTTCCTCGACATATTGTTCCAGAAAACCATCTCGTAAACATTCTAGGAATTCCTCCTCCACAGTATTTTTACTAATTTGGTTAGCCCATCTATATGTAAATTAAAGTCACCCATGATGACTGCTGTGCCCTTACTGCATGCTTCTCTAATTTCCCTTTTAATGCCGTCCCCAACCTCCGTATTACTGTTTGGAGGTCTATATACCACTCCCACTAACGTTTTCTGCCCCTTGTTATTTCTCAGTTCTACCCATACAGATTCTGCATCATCAGAGCTAATATCCTTCCTTTCAATTGTGTTAATCCCCTCTTTAACCAGCAATGCTACCCCACCTCCCTTTCTTTTTTGCCTATCTTTCCTAAATATTGAATAACCCTGGATGTTGAGTTCCCAGCCTTGGCCACCCTGGAGCCATGTTTCTGCAATCCCAATCAAATCGTATTCATTTACCTCTATTTGCGCAGCTAATTCATCCACCTTGTTCCGAATGCTCCTTGCATTAAGACACAAAGCCTTCAGGCTTGTTTTTTTAACGCTCTCAGACCTATATGAATTATTATTTACTGTGACCATGTTTGATTTAAACCGTTGAGTTCTTTGCCTTCTACTTTTGTTTTTCTCCTTCCTGTCTTTAGCTTTTATCCTTGTTTCCCTTTCCTCTGTCTCCCTGCTCAGGTTCCCAACCCCCTGCCACTTTAGTTTAAACCCTCCTCAACAGCACTAGCAAACACTCCCCCTAGGACATCGGTCCCGGCCCTGCCCAGGTGCAGACCGTCCCGTTTGTACTGGTCCCACCTCCCCAGAACCGGTTCCAATGTCCAAGGACATTTAAGAAGTCTGATTTCCACTAACTGAGAGCTTAAATTTAAATTGGTCATTTCACCAATGCACGATGTATAAACACAGATTTATTTTGTTTGGATGGTGAGGCCTTACATTTGTTGATCAAAATATAGCATTCAGTTTCTTTACTTGCAATTTCCAATTTTTAGTATTTTTCTTCTATTTTATTACAGTAGTTTTCAATTATGGGGACCAGCTCCCATTGTTGACCAGAAATGAAACTATTTATTTTTAGGATTGATTTCCCTAGTTGAAGTTTGTGCAACTTTCCTCTATCCAGCAGAAAGCTTACTTGGGGGAATCCCAAACAAGGCTTGCTCATCATGTGATGAGTAACTTTTAGATGATTTCACCACCTCTGGATTTGCGTAGAACAAAAGCCCTTCTGCACCTTGCACATCTCCGTTGCATAGTCAGGCAGTGACTTACACAACTGTGCGTGCATATATATCTTTATCAATATAGACCTCTTACTGTCAAAATCTAGCATTGTGCAGGTTTGCTAGAAATGTCGCACTTCCTGTAACATTTACTGTCGCACCTACCTGTCACATCTAAGCTTATTTGTACATTATACTTGCCTTCCAAAGAATCCTCCCAGCTGTGTTTCCAAGGCAGGTGTTGATGTTCTTCATTCAGTCACCAAACAGACTCCCTGTTTCTTCTTTGCCCAGAGCCATCCTTTTCCCCCTTCTCTGCTGTCTGAAATGGTCTTTTCCCCCCTTCCTGCTCAAAGATGTTTCCTCTTGTTTTGGAATAGGCTTTACATTGTTTAAGCTGTTTTATTATCATAGTGAAAACACTGAAACAACTTAAAACTTATAACCTGGTCATGGCCAGCTATTCTTTCTTTCCTACCTATGGATGGTATGAATATGTGTGTCTTGTGTTCCTGAAAGTGATGTCAGATGCAAAAGCCAGATTGTTCTTGGCTAAAATTATGCTTTCAGTTGAAAGCTCATACAGAGATGCAAATGACTTCCTTGAATCCAGTATAGTTGCCGCTTAATTAACCCTTTCTAACTTTAGGGCCTTTGCCAGAGGCTTCATTGCATTCAATATATCAGTAATTTTAAAAATTCCATATCAGATGCAACCAATGTGACTTGAGTATCATTGTAATAGTATTTTTATACATTTTCTTCCACCTTTCCCATCTTTCCTCAGTTCCTCTCCCTGGGGCACACAAACCTCCCCAGTAGCGTGCTTAGGCAGGTGACACATTCTCGAGCTCTAACTAAGTATGCAAGAGTTGACTGAAGTGATTTCCTTTCCTCCTCCTCACCCCCAGCCCCTCGATGTGCAAGTATGTAGCACATGTTCACTACATCCTCCAAACAACTGAGCTGAGATTATAGAAATGCATTGCAGTGAATCACAGGTGCAAAGCCACTTCCTATTAATCCATTGTTGTCACCTTTTGTATTATTTTGATTACTTGCTAATTGCAAAATGGAAGTTTTCCCAGAACTTATTCAAATTAATTCTTCAGTGGTCTAAAGTTTCTTGAACTTTAATTGGAAGAAATGAACACTAAAAATAACATTGAAACTGGATTGCATTCCATTTGGGTGAAAAGTAGGAAACATTAATGTTAGTGATCATAATGTCGCTACTTAACAGTCCTGCAATTCTAGACTTTTAAAAGTCAGTTTTAAAGATACATTGTTGTTCCTCCCCTCTCTCTGCACACATAGCCAGATGAAAGGCCATTGCTACTTTGTAATTGAATCTCCAAGGAGGTAGAAGTGGAGATGACTCACTTAAACTTCTGATTGCTGCTTCTGAACAAACCAGCTAAAATTGAGAACTCATTGTGGCTTTTATAGACTTAATATCTCTGGACAGAATAGGTGTTTTTTTCTCCATTTTATATTTATAAATGAGCACCCAGGGAAGGATTTAAGATCAAAATACTGCGGATGCTGGAAATTTGAAATAAAAACAGAAAATGCTGGAAATACTCAGCAGGTCAGGCAGCATCTGTAGAGAGAGAAACAGAGTTAACGTTTCAGGTCGATGACCCTTCGTCAGAACTGGAAAAAGTTGGAGATGTAACAGATTTTTAAGCAGTGGATTTAAGACCGCTGACTAAGAGGAGAACGATGAAGGAGCATTTAGTTGAAGGATTTCTGACAGCTGTCCCTGTCCAGCAAGTACAAGTTTGAAGAGGCTGAAATCTATACCAAAGCTAATAAACAATATTTTAAAAGTTGTATTTTTGAATGGATGTCCATGAAATCAATTACATTAATGCTTCACAACCAATTAATTACTTTTGAAATGCAGTCACTTGTGTAATGTAAGAAAATGCAGCTGACAATTTGCGTATATCAAGAGCCTATGAACAGCAAAAAGTTAATGATTGTGGGATAAATGTTAGTCAGGCCATGGAGAAAACTCCCGCTACTCTTCTTTGAATAGTTCCATGGAATCTTTTACGTCCAGGGCTGCAGTTCGACTTTTCATCTGAAAGATGGCGCCTCTGGCATTGCAACACACCCTCAGTACTGCACTGAAGTGTCAGCCTAGATTATGTGCTGAAGTCTCTAGAGTGGGATTTGAACTCACGGCCTTCTGACTCGGAGACAAGACTGTTACCACTGAGCCACGGTTGTCATCAATACCAATATCTCTCAGTCAGGGGTATGGTAGCATAGTGGTTATGTTACTGGACTAGTGATCCAGAAGCCAGGACTAGTGATCTGGAGACATGAGTTCAAATCCCACCACGGCAGCTTAAATTCAATCAAATAAATCTGGAATTTTAAAAAAAAAAATGCTAGTGTCAGCAATGAGTGTAAAAACCCATCTGGTTCACTAATGCCCTTTAGGGAAGGAAATCTACCATCCTTACCTGGTCTGGCCTATATATAACTCCAGACCCACAGCAATGTGACACCTTGACTGCCCATTGAAATGGCGGCTCACCACCAACTTCTGAAGGGGCAATTAGGGATGGGCAATAAATGCCAGCGTCGCCCACATCCTGTGCATGAATTCAAAAAAAGGTTAAACCTGTAGATCTCTTTACTGTCTCCAGGTCAAGGGCCATGCATTCCGATGGCTCTATACAACACAGTGCCATAGAAATGGGGTCTGGGAACAAAAACACACTGCAAGAGATACCAGTACTATAGAACATATTTGTATAACCTATACACAATTTTCATTTATAGCTTGCATTTTCAACATGTTTGAAAACTTGTCAATAAATAAATAAACAAAGAGAGTAGCATAAGAAAACTGATGCTGTTCTATGGGACTAAGTGTGCGCTCACATTGTCCTTTCATAATTTGACACATTGTTCATTTGACTACTTGAGACCTGACTTAGAAGCCTGATCTAATTACCTCCCAGTAGCAGGAGATCATCTACTGACATTCTCAATCAAAGTGTGGTACAGGGAAAAGGGAAGAAAATTTAACACTGAAAGACAAAAACTTAACTGGAAGGTCACATGGTAACTTTGACGTTTTTTTAAAATCTACCTATTTCTGGCACAATTCCCAATTCTTACTTGAATCCTAGGAGGGATCCGTGAAAACATCCTTTCAACTACTCGTCAGGATTTCAAAGATAATGCACAGTTTTTAAAAGTGGTGTGAGGGTATGTACTGAAGTAAGGAGATCAGGTTAGCTGCAGAAGTCTCTTATCCAATTGCTCTCTATTTTTGTAGATATAATGTAAGCCAATTTATTTCGTTCAAATAACATAAAGCAGGTATGATGTTATAACTTGTCCAAGGGATTTTATGGAATTTTTCAACCTAAAAGTTGGTTGAGGCCAAGTTTATATCACATGCAGATTGAAATTGATAATGCATGCAAGATATTTGCAGGAACTGGTTCTTGCTTGATTCAGGTTTATGCGAATCTAGCACCAACAGAGCATTTAATCCAAATGAACGTTAAACTCTTCTGTAATCGTGTATGATTTTAAAGTAGCAGTCCTGGTGTAAACATCTGTTTAGCCAGTTCTTAGTTGCTGTTTCCATCTCTTAATTTCTGTTTGTCTTGACACAGCAATGAACCAGAGCAGACAATACTTCACAAAACCCCTTCATAGAATCATAGAATCTTACAGCACAGAAGGAGTAAACTTCCTCTGTACCCTGTCCAGAGCCTTGATACCCTTCCTAAAGTGTGGTGCCCAGAATTGTAGACGATACTCCAGCTGAGGCCTTACCAGAGATTTGTAAAGGTTTTGCATGACTCCCTCGTTTTATTATTCAATGTCCTTATTTACATAGCCAAGTATCCCACACACTTTCTTAACTGCCTTATCAACTTGCACTGCCACCTTCAAAGAGTTGTGAATATGCACATCCAGGTCCCTCTGCTCTTGCACCCCCCTCAAAATAGTACCATTTAGATTATACTGCCTCTCCATGTTGCTTTTCCCAAAGTGCATCACTTCACACTTATCTGCATTAAATTGCATCTGCCATGTGTCTGCCCATTTCACCAGTCTGTGTCCTCCTGAAGTCTGCTACTATCCTTCTCACTATTTACTACGTTGCCAAATTTTGTATCGTTTGCATTCATTTCACTTTAAAATGTTGGGTTATACTTCCTTAAACTTAAAGGAAGGAAATTCTAACAGGAAGGATGAAGTGTACTATCTGCATTAGACTGAACAGCAATGTTCCCTGTTGCTTTCAGATCAGCTCCTGATGTCTTTTTGATCATCTCTGCTGTAAAATGCTTATACCAGTAATTCCCACGAATCACATTTATGTCAATGAAAAGTAGCTCTGAAATCTGCAATTGTGCTTCATGGGCTGCCCATGTTCTGCTATTGTTGCACCTTCTAATTGTAGAAGGTGTAATTCATTGTGCAGTATATCTTTTGCAAAATGACATATGTAACTTGAAAGCACAAATAGAATGAGTTGTGGTCTGTCCCAAAGCGAGTGAAAACACCAGAAACTTGCAAGGACTGGCAACACATTCAATGGGATATGTCTAAGTACAATTTTTAGGTGAATTTTGGAACAGTGTAGCTGCTGGTGATCAAAGATAATTTTTCCCATCATTCATGTTTCGTTTTGATCAGTTGTGTGAAATTATGATTAATTTTTATTTTGTCTTCCTATTGGTTTTTTAAGAATATTTTTATACCTTTTGCAGCAATTCCTACTGACTTAATAATGCTTTTTATACCAGGTAAAATGGGCAGTACATTTGAACTCCAATATGATAGAATACATTATGGGAAAATGTGGTTTTGTACCTGTGATTTTGTGCAAGTTTAGATCTCCTCTATAGTGCTGCAATGGAGGGTAGCAACTGCAAGCTGGGCACTACCCCATGTGGAAAGAAGGAAAATTGGAGGCACAGTTACCCCAGGGGTGCTCGCCCATCTTCGAGAGGCCCGCTGTAAAGTAGCACTGATTCTCAAACTATCTTCTGATCTGTAAAGCGTATGACATGGGGAGACTACAAGACGAGAAAAGGGAGTCGGAGAATTATAGTACTAATTTGCATGAATTATTTAGATCTATGGAAAGTGAAGTCACATGTATCTCTGCTATTTCAATGAGACACTAGAATGTACACGTCTCCAGTGTGCAACTTTGATCCATTAATACTTTTAAAACTCATCTAGACAGGTGCCGGGAAATGCATTGTTGCATCTTCACAGCTATAAAAAAGTGGATAGAGGACTCCATGTTGTGATAGGCTCCTGGAGGTGTGAGTAACATGTCAAAAACCTGTGGCACATGTGGCAGCTTCCTGATTGAAATGGGATATTTTCTCGCAAGAGCTCTAAATTGAACAACAACAACTTGCATTTATATAGCGCCTTTAATGTACAAAAACGTCTCTCTTTATACTTCACAGAAATGTAAACAGACAAAAATTGACACCGAGCCAAAAAAGATATTGGGAGAGGTGCCTAAAAGCTTGGTCACAGAGGTACATTTCAAGGCGGGTCTTAAAGGAAGAGAGAGAGCTGCAGAGATTGTGAGGAAATTCCAGAGTTTAGGGCCTAGATATCTCGAGGCATGGCCGCCAATCGTGCAGTCTGAGGGGTGAACCACAAGAGACTAGATTTGGAAGAACGCAAAGTTCTGGAGGGTTGTATGGCTAGAGGAGGTTACAGATTGAACACGAGGGTGAGAATTTTAAATTGGAGCTGTTGAGGGACCAATAGACAATGAGTGAGTGGGACTTGGTGCGGATTAGGACAGGACAGCAGGGTTTTGGATGAGCTGTAGTTTATGGAAGGTGGTAGGCCAGCCAGGAGAGCATTGTTTTCTTAAAAGCATTATTAAAACACTCTTTACATGCAGCACTTTCATATAATGAGTATTGTACAGTATTATAATTTAGATGGGTGGTCCTGATTACTAATCAATTTGAAAAGGGGACTTTAGGGGTCTGAGAGTACTAATCGATTTGAAAAGGGGTTCTTCAACCAAAAAACGTTTTGAGAACCACTGCTCTACGCTATTGTGTTGTGTCAATCCAGCTGTTATGACCCCTGCATGTGCAATTTTTCTCATTTTTTGGTTTTCTGCAAGGGCACACTCACTACTACCAATCCTTGCCAATGTTGGGGCTATTCCACTGTCTCCCCTCCCCATGAGCAATGCCACAGAAGAACAGCTAGTAATCATTTTAAAATAGTATTCATCAGTATTTTATTCACCTTTTCATAGTAGCTACATGAAATCATGCATGTAACACACATCATGCTTTAAGTGTGTCAACTGCACAAAAAGTGGCATGATATTCGAATTGGCTCAAATCATGTGATTTACTCAAATGGACAGGTAAGAAAAGCTTCAAGGGGCTTCCTCATATACCCTACTAAATACCCTTACTAATAACATTTAACATAAAACATACAATATCAAAACTTCTTTTTAAAACAAAAGGTTATGTTTTACATTTTTACCATACATTTACCCACTTTTTTTCTCCCCAAACCAACCCTTTCTCTGCAGACTCTGCCCTTCCTTCTGCTCTGTTCCTCAAGCTCTTACTCTCCTTACTCTACACCAGTGTTTCTCAAACTGGAGTCTGTGGATCCCTGGGGGGTCCATAGATACTTTCCAGGTGGTCCACGGCCAGAGGTAATTTCAAGCCTGCTCCTCTTTATAAAACTGACACTGATTCAGTTCTTGCGAATTATTCTCAACAGATGGGTGATTGGTTAGGCTGATGTTATATTCGAAATTCGTATTCCGAGAAGTGCACGTAATTGACCAATAATCATTGTGTGATCATATATAATGTCAATCATTAGTCAGAGGTAATAAAAAATCCATCAATGTAATTATTGTTTCCACTCGCACTTTCTCACATATCTAAACTGCCGGACTGGAGTCAGTAATTGTATACTGTCGCTTCCAGCTATCCTTTAGCACCACTTCGTCAGTGCTCATTAAACAAGAGCATTGTAGGTTGTGTGTGTCTGAATATTGCTTAGTGTTGGGTATTTTTAACCTTTAGCCAACTAAGAATAGAAAAAAGATTACTAGATAATAAACGGCACCTTTGTTTTTCATATTTAATGCCAGTTGTTATTTAAAAAATACTGGCGATTATTTTGATTCCTATTAACTATTACAAACGTAAATTTATGCACTTATGTGTAAAGCTCTATTTAGCATCATAGAGTAATATGCATTACTCTATCTAATGGGGGTGGGAATGAGCCTGTGTTTTGCACCAATCTGTTAATTTTGCATAGTGCAGGCAGCTCTCTTTTCATCGTTTATTTTGTTTCCTCGCTTGGCATGTTAATCAGCTTCTTGCACCTTCCTTCAGCTGGAAGGATGCATGAATTTCAGACTTTTCCTTACATTAACCCGCCCCCCCCAGCTTTTACAACAATCTAGGGCATTTGTGCAATCCTACTCTAAGTTTTTTGTCATTTATTTTACTTGGAAATTCATTTATTTGAATTAGTCTGTACAAGTTTCTCATTTAGAACATGCAAAAATTGAACCAAATCCTTTCCTCACAGAGGCCCACAGCTCTCACTCACTTTGCAATGAGCGCTCCCTGCCGGTCAAGCCGATTCCTCCCCCTGGCACCACGACCCTGTGCCATCCTCCCGACACATAATCAGTGTGTCTGTAGGGACCCGTCAAACACATGGCTGAATGTGTTCATGCAAACACGTACAATCCCACAGTGCAGCTGTTACAGAACATGCCAGTGGGACAGTATGGCGGTGAATCACGCTTCCATCAGCATTCCAGCATGTGTATGGGTGCTCGTGCCCTCACTCACCTTGGCCCTCCTGCTGATGGCTTTAGAAATTGTCCAGCACTAAGTGGCTAATAGTGGCCATCTGTTGCTGCGGAGTACCCAGAATTGGTGTGAGAAGCAGATACACCCATCTCACTGATATTTGTAAGTAAATACCTGTTTTCTTAAAAGCATTATTAAAACACTCTTTATATGCAGCACTTTCATATTATGAGTATTGTACAGTATTATAATTTAGATGGGTGGTCCATGATTACTAACTGATTTGAAAAGGGGTCCTTCAACGAAAAAAGTTTGAGAACCACTGCTCTACACTATTGTGTTATGTCACTTAATCCAGTTGTTATAACTTCCCTGCATGTGCAATTTTTCCTATTTTTTTGGGTTTCTACAAGGGCACACTCACTACTACCAACCCATGCCAATGTCAGGGCTATTCCACTGTCCATGAGCAATGCCACAGAAGAACAGCTAGTAATCATTTTCCAACATTCCTTAGACTCTGGATCAGTTCCGATGGAGTGGAGGGTGGCCAATGTAACCCCTCTTTTTTAAAAAAGGAGGGAGGGAGAAAGCAGGGAATTATAGACCGGTCAGCCTGACATCGGTCGTGGGTAAAATGATGGAAGCAATTATTAAAGATGTCATAACAGACCATTTGGAAAGTGGCGACATGATAGGTCCAAGTCAGCATGGATTTGTGAAAGGGAAATCATGCTTGACAAATCTTCTGGAATTTTTTGAGGATGTTTCCAATAGGGTGGACAGGGGGGAACCAGTAGATGTGGTGTATTTGGACTTTCAGAAGGCCTTCGACAAGGTCCCACACAAGAGATTGGTGAGCAAAGTTAAAGCACATGGGATTGGGGGTAATGTGTTGACGTGGATTGAGAACTGGTTGGCACACAGGAAACAAAGAGTAGGAGTAAATGGGTACTTTTCAGAATGGCAGGCAGTGACCAGCGGGGTACCGCAGGGTTCGGTGCTGGGACCCCAGCTGTTTACATTATATATTAATGATTTGGACGAAGGGATTAAATGTAATATCTCCAAATTTGCGGATGACACTAAATTGGGAGGCAGTGTGAACAATGAGGAGGATGCTAGGAGGCTACAGAGTGACTTGGACAGGTTGGGTGAATGGGCAAATGTATGGCAGATGAAGTACAATGTGGATAAATGTGAGGTTATCCACTTTGGTGGTAAAAATAGAGAGGCGGACTATTACCTGAATGGTGGCAGATTAGGGAAAGGGGACGTGCAACGAGACCTGGGCGTCATGGTACATCAGTCACTGAAGGTGGGAATGCAAGTGCAGCAGGCAGTCAAGAAAGCAAACGGAATGATGGCCTTCATAGCAAGGGGATTTGAGTACAGGAGTAGGGAGGTGATGCTACAGTTGTACAGGGCCTTGGTGAGGCCACACCTGGAGTATTGTGCGCAGTTTTGGTCTCCTAACTTAAGGAAGGACATTCTTGCTATTGAGGGAGTGCAGCGAAGGTTCACTAGATTGATTCCTGGGATGGCCGGACTGACATATCAAGAAAGATTGGGTCAACTGAACTTGTATCCTCTGGAGTTCAGAAGAATGAGGGGGGATCTTATAGAGACATTTAAAATCCTGACTGGTTTAGACAAATTAGATGCGGGCAGAATGTTCCCAATGGTAGGGAAAACTAGAACCAGGGGTCACAGTCTAAGGATTAAGGGGAAGCCATTTAGGACTGAGCTGAGGAGGAACTTCTTCACCCAGAGAGTGGTGAATCTATGGAATTCTCTTCCACAGAAGGTTGTTGAGGCCAGTTCGCTAAATATATTCAAAAGGGAGTTAGATATAACACTCACAACTAAGGGGATCAAGGGGTATGGCGAGAAAGCAGGAATGGGGTACTGAGGTAGCATGTTCAGCCATGAACGCATTGAATGGCGGTGCAGGCTCGAAGGACCAAATCTTTCATGGCTGTAGTCTATTTTGGGCCAGGGTTTACTGCAGTGCAAGGGTAGGATGAAGCTGTAGGAGTTTGAAAGATATGGGCATGAATGTGATAAGGATCACAGAATCTGCCAGCAACACAGAACTAGCAGAGCAGGCAAAAAAAACCAGTTTCAGATCCTTTTTTCTTGTAGCACAGTTTCTTTTTAGCTAGTTCGGAATAACAATGGTAATATTAGATTTTCTATAATTGGTAACACACTTCTATTGCACAATAACACCCAACTCCTGTCCCTCTAGTGTCATCTTTTGGATTCGCTCAAACAAAAACAAATCAGAAATCTAACTATGGCCAATCAAGAGAAGCGACCAATTAAAAAAAAAAAGCAACCAAGACATTCAGTGTTTTTCAGAAACTTTGTGTTTGTTGTTTTTCTTTTTCACAAACGCAGATATCCACATCTCCAGGATAAAATTTCACACCTGAGTAAACTTCAATATAGAATTATCTCATCTCCTTCAGTATCATTAATATTTTTATTTGAAGTCCACTTCCTTTCTTCAAAGTCTCAGACTACACATCAACTACATTCAGTTCAGTTCCATACTTATACCAGCTCAGCACTGGCCCACCTACATGGCAACCTGGTCTAACTTTGTCACTTCAAGGGGTTAGTTGCCATTCATGTTTAGGGACATTCACAACCACCTGAAAACAGCAGCCCAAGCCATCTTTAAGCCTCTGCCACCCAGGCAGCTCCTTTTATATCCTTTCACTTTGCAATTCAGCACCCGCTGGCTGACACAAAATTCACCTCTAATGACAAGACAGGCAGCGTGGAGGAGTCTGTACTGGAGCTTAATCTATTTTTTCTAGTATCCATACCAGCATCAAGCAACCAGAGAGGAAAAATGAGTGAGGAGATAGACTGACAGAGCGAGGCGGGGGTGGGCAGAGCAGGGCAAAGTTGGTCTGTAACTACTTTACACAGAACTATCTCATTTTCCCTTCCTGCGCACAAATGCATGTAGCCAGACAGACATGTGCTCATGTTCGCACATTGACCTTTATGGTTTTTTTTAATGCAGTTTGGTTGTAAAGTAATATTCCTTGTGAGTGAGAAATGTCAATTGTAGGCTCCTGTGGTGTGGTGGTCATGGAAACGCAAAGCCAACTCGACTCGTGTAGGTCTAGTCAGGTGGATTGAATTAATAGTTTTCCAGTCAAAACAGCCAAATATGGATCCAAACTGACAGGCCACAATTACGTAGATTTTCTTCTCGTCCCCATGAGGTTGTTGTCTCTTTTCAGTTATTTTCTCTAAGTAACATTTCTGCCCACACTGCACGCTAGCTGTGGCTAAGAGGGCAGGTGGCAGGCCACCTCTACTGAAGCTGGCTACTGGGAGATGTAAAATAGTTACCAGAAGTTGCTTGACTTTCTCCCTGTGATGAAATGTCTGACTTCCACTCAGCATCTCCCCTCATTGATGCAACATTATATGGGGAAAATTGAAGGATCAACCCTGACCTTATTAGCTCCTGTATAATGCACTGGTGCTCGCGGCTGTACTGACCTTTGTCGAACTCTCTCTTTAAATATGGGTTCAAACTATTGCTGTTGGTGAGCTATGTGTAGTGGCAAAGTAAAGCTCCCCTACCTATTAGAGAATCTGAATTCTCCTATACTGTGACTTGAGACAGTTTAATTTTTTTTCAGAGATTTTGCTATAAAAATCAGTGAGATCATTCACGGTGGAACATTGCATCTACTGCTGTACATCCTTACTAACAACAAGCAGTGTTTTGGACTTTCAAAGGAATTTTCAGAGCTAGTTATCCTTTAGTTTTGCAGGAAATTACCTGGCCTGGAAACCCCTAAATGCATTGAATGTTCCTTTTAAAAATCAGACATTTCTGAAAGCTAGAATTGACTTGATGCTGATTGTAAGATTAGGTTACTCTGAACTTGCTCAACATTCTGTAAAACCAGGAAGAGCACATTCGAAAATAACAATTTGTATACAGGTTAAACAATGCGTTTCCTGGAACATATTCAAGTCAAATAATGATGTGACAGGCTCTCATTACTTCAGGATGCTATTGATTGACCGGCCAACCTGGTTCACTAATGGAACCTGGAGGAACATAGGAGCAGGAGTAGGCCATTCTGTTCTTTGAATCTGTTACGCCATTTGATTAGATCATAGCTGATCTGTACCTCAACTCCATTTACCTGCCTTTGATCCATATCCATTGATACCCTTGCCTAATAAAAATCTGCCACTCAGTCTTGAAAATACAATTGACTGAGCATCCACAACCTTTTGGGGGAGTGAATTCCAGAGTTCCACTACTCTTTGTGTGAATAACCTATACATTTTTACTTTTTGCTCATGAATAAATTATTGCTGCACTGTAGATTCACTCATTAAAGCATGTTGAAGCTGATTATAAAACTAATGATGTGCCCACCAGCGATATGATAAAGTAGCTGCATCGTAGAACACAGCTGTCGCTATTGACTTCGAATTTTTATCATAGGTTTCCTGCGGGAAACTAATTGGCAGAGATTGGGGGAACTGGACAATGGATTAACACTCCTTTCAGTTCTGTAGCATGGGTTTGAATCCCTTTGGACTGACAGAATCAATCTCAAATGTAAAGGTATGGGGAGATCTCTACATGAGTTTGATCAGTGTTTAATTGCTTCCTGATTCATATGTATCTACAACCTAGAACCTACGAATGTAGAATTCACCATAAAATGACAAATTGCCAATCTCCATCTGTGGCAATGGTGATGATTGGTGTAGATAATGGAAATGCCACATTGGTGCAGTAATGGGTGGTTTGATGATGTTGAGGTGATTAGCGTGCACTTCATTATACATCTAGTCCATCCTGTACCTGATTTGGGAATGCCCAATAAACAGTATCAAAGGAGCTTTACTTTTACCCAAGATTGGCGAATGCAGATATTCAGTATCGGAAATGTTGGGTTCATTCTCTAAAGTTGATTTCATATTGATGAATACAAAATTCAACAAAAAATAAAAGCTATGATTTACAAAAATAAATTATGTAAAAGTTTATTGCACTTAATCTGATGTCTGTACAGCACAAAATTGTAACTGCTGTCAATATAGTGTAGCAGCAGCATTTTTGGAGTAGACTCCAGGCTCCCCAGGGCCTTTACATTTTAGTGCTTGCCAGGTTATTGCATATTTTTTGCAGGACAGTTATAGTTTCCTGATCAACTTGCATCTTTGTTCTTTTTCTCCTCTCCTTTAGTAGAACTCTCTCCTTCCACTAAAAGCTGCATGCAATACTCATCACATTTTGTCCATGTGAACACTCTAACTCATTCTTTGCAAACACATGGCAATTGGCAGCAGTCACAGAATCACTCTGAACTCTGCCTTCAGAATAATTGCCAACAAGATGTGTGGGAATCTTCACACCATCTCTCTGCCTAATCGGTTTGGTTAATCAGTATTCGTGTTTTTGTCTGCTTCTATTTCCGTTATATGTCCAGCCTAGATCTGAGTTGAAGAATATTGATGGGTATTCCCCCATCGGTTTCCAAACACAGGTTTTTTTTAAATTCCAAACACAGGTTATGCATCTCAGGGCTGTTTTAAAATAGCAGCTTAATATTTTTATTGTAGCTCTGAGTTGTTTAAACTTACACCATCTATTTCCCCTGGTTTCTACTGGGATACCTGGGATTTCCAGGAGCGCTGGTATAGTACAGGCTATGACTTAAAGGTGTGGAGGCGGGAAGAGAAGTTATTGCTGCAGATGTCCTGACTACAATTGGACAAGATGTGGAGATGCCGGTGTTGGACTGGGGTGGACAAATGTGAGAAGTCGCACAACACCAGGTTATAGTCCAACAGTTTTATTTGAAATCACAAGCTTTCGGAGCGCTGGTCCTTCGTCAGGACGAAGGAGCAGCGCTCCGAAAGCTTGTGATTTCAAATAAAACTGTTGGACTATAACCTGGTGTTGTGCGACTTCTCACAATTGGACAAGTAAGAGTTGAACCAAACAAAGGCAATCCCACTGAGTTGGACAACAGATGAAAGGTGTTGGAGGAGGAAGGTGTGGTTGGCTGTGTCAAAGGCTGCTGAGGGGTCAAGGAGGACGAGGAGTGAAAATGTACCACGGTCACAGTCACAGAGGATGCCATTTGTGATTTTGGTTAGGGCCATTTCAGTACCTGATTGGAGAGATTCAAACTTGATATTGGAGGAAAGATGGGCGCAAGTTTGGGTGGTTGCTTTGGAACAGAAAAGGAGGTTGGAGATGGGATGGTAGATTTTAAGGACAGATGGGTTTTTTGAGCAGGGGGGTGATGACTGGTTTTGAAAGTGAGAGGTACAGTACTTGAGAGAGAATCATTTATAATGTCAGCTAGCAGAGGGGCCAGGAAGGGTGATCAGCAGTTTTGTGGGCCTGGGTCAAAAGAGCATGAAGTACGTCTCATGGACAAGATGAGCTTGAACAGTTCATGAGGGGAGATGGGAGAGAAACGGGAGAAAGACGCTGGTTCAGGGCTAGAGTGGTTGTGAGCTTGGGGGGAGGTTTGGCTTCGTGAGTAAGGGGAAGAGGGCATCAGCTGAACAGATGGTCTCAATCTTAGTGAGACAGAATTGTTTGATCTTGTCATATATTGGTGTGGAGGGAGCAGAGAAGAGAAGTTTAAGAGAGTGATTGGTAGTAGAATAAAGAAGCTGGGGCTGTCTTTGTTCTACCGATGATCCTGGAATAGCGTGCAAGTTTGGCAGTAAGAATGTAGCCTGATGGAGCTTGATGTGGTCTTGTCTGGTGACGGATGGCAAAACAATTGTACACCAGTTATGCTCAAGTCTGCGCCTCTTGGACTTGAGGGAATGAAGATGAGTTCATACAGGGAGATTTACCGTGAGCAGAGAGAGTAAATGTTTTGCTGGAGGAACAAGGGCATCAAAGGTGGGCATTTGGGAGCAGTTAAACAAATTGATGACTGCAGAAATATTGTGACGAATCGAGGGCCAAAGGCTAAGCAGTTAGGATTTAGAAATTGCAGTTGTAAGTTATTGTGGGGGGGTGTTTTGTTCCAGGGACGGACGCATAAGGAAGTGGGTAGGGAATGTGGATGGTAAGGAGATGGCCTTATCTGTGATAGAGGTCATGGGAGTAGCGACACCATGGGAAAATGCATGGTAGAGGGGATGGTCATGAGTGTGGGTATGAGAATTTGTATGTCCATCTGAGAGGGTAGACGGCTTCAGTTTAACATCTCACCCGAAAGACAGCACCTCCGACAGTGCAGAACTCCCTCAGTACAGTACTGGGGTGTCACCCTAGATTTTGCTTTGGAATAATCATGAACAAAACAGCAGAACATTCACTAGTAAGCATATAACACTCGCATCTTGTTAAGTGTCACACTTGCTTGTTGTAACACTTTCCTGTCACAATCATATTCTAGAATAGAGTATTCTTTACTCCGTGTGAGAACCACCATGGGAGATCTGCTTATATAATTGAAAACACATGTTTATAGACAGATATCAAATAGTGTTGCTGTTAAAAGCCCAAGTGTAGAATAGTTTGAAGTTCAGGCTCATTTGATGTTTTCTTCTGCTGACATTTGAAAGCTGTTAACATTTCAGTGAAGAATGTTGAGGAGGCCTGGGGCAATCTGTCTAAATTTGACATTTTGTAAACTACATTTAAATTCTGTCACCTTTACTGTCGTGTGCATGTGCAGGCAAATTCACTTCGGCTCATTCGGGGTGGATGAAACCTTGTCATCATGTTTGACCCAGTGTTGTGTGTCAAACTTCACATCGTGTCCCAACCTGTGCAATCCAACCTACCTTTACCCACACTTCAGTTTCTCCTTGACTGCCTCCCATTCTCCACCTTATTTAAAATTGTCCAAAACTCAGCTATCCTTATCCTGTCCCATAGTAAGTTCAGCTCACCATCATCCTGTTGTTGCTGCCCTACACTGACTCCCTGTCTGCAAAGAAATTTGAATTTAAAATCCTCATCTTCCTCATTAAATCCCTCCTCATCATCCTAGCTCTTTACCTTTCTCCAGCCTTAGCATGGGTTTTGCACCCTTCGATCCTCTAAATCTGGCCATCGTGCCTTCCCTTCACCCCACCATTTGAGGCAAAGCCTTTCTCTACCTGATTCTCTGGAACTCCCTTTGTAAACCTTTTTTACCACTCTACTTTTCTCTGTTTTAAACCCATCTTTTTGACCAAGCTTTTGGTCACCTCTTCTAACACTTCCATTTGGCTTTATTTACTTTTTTCCCCTTTTAAAGCATGCTGGGTACTGTATATTAAAGGTACTGCAAAATGGCAGTTGTAGTAAAACTGCAGAACCCACTTTTTTATTTTGCTGAAAGTGCTTAAAGGAGGCGCAGGAACAGAGAGAACTGGGGTTCACCTTCACAAATCTTTGAAGGTGGCAGGTCAAGTTGATAAGGCTGTTAAAAAAGCATACGGGTTCTTTGGCTTTATAAATAGCAGCATAGAGTACAAAAGCAAGGAAGTTATGCTAAACCTTTATAAATCACTGGTTAGGCATTAGTTGGAGTACTGTGTCCAATTCTGGGCACCATACTTTAGGAAGGATGTCAAGGCCTTGGAGAGGTTGCAGAGGAGATTTACTAAAATGGTACCAGGGATGAGGGAGTTCAGTTATATAGAGAGACTGGAGAAGCTGGGATTGTTCTCCTTGGAGCAGAGAAGGTTAGGGGGAGATTTAATAGAGGTGCTCAAAATTATGAAGGGTTTTGAGAGAATAAATAAGGAGAAACTGTTTC
This sequence comes from Squalus acanthias, assembly GCA_030390025.1. Taxonomy (NCBI): domain Eukaryota; kingdom Metazoa; phylum Chordata; class Chondrichthyes; order Squaliformes; family Squalidae; genus Squalus; species Squalus acanthias. The sequence goes on along the minus strand of CM059427.1, from coordinate 164,167,719 downwards.
CACTGGCAGGAGGGTCGATAACCAGAGGACACAGATTTAAGATAATTGGCAAAAGAACCGGAAGGGAGATGATAAATTTCTTTACGCAGCGAGTTGTTATAATCTGGAATGCACTGCTTGAAAGGGTAATAGAAGTAGATTTAAAAGTAAAAGGGAATTGGCTATATACTTGAAAAAGAAAAATTTGCAGGGCTATGTGGAAAGAGCAGGGGTGTGGGACTAATTGGATAGCTCTTTTAAAGAGTCAGCACAGGCACGATGGGCCGAATGGCCTCCTTCTGTGCTGTATCATTCTATGAAAGTGTTTGAGGATAATGAATGCCAGTCCTGGGTAATGGATTGCTTTCCGTTGTCGCTATCAAGGTTAGATGTAAATGTGAAGCTCTCATGATTGTATAAACCATAGAAGAGTACCTTCTCTTGTGCAAGTGTGGCTTCCATTTCACATTTTAATTGTCTGTGTAGCCTCTAAGTTAGACAGCTTTTTGAAATTAAGATATTAAAAGATATGGATTCTTACAATTACTTTTTAGGTCAGGGTTGTAGGGCATTTTTTTTAGATTAAATGCTTTCCCACTGTCGGATCCTGTGACTCAGCTTTAGTGTTCATTCATTAATGACATCACAGATAGTATATGCTCAAAGTGAAAGAGTACCTGGAGTGCAACGGTAGCTTTCCATGTAATGAGTATGTCTCTACTTATGTGTGACTCACTGGTTGGTCTCAATGCTTTAATCTGCAATTAAGGGATAAAATGTCCAATTGTTGCTGTGATCCATGGTTCATTGCTATAAATTGAGCAGGTTCTGTTCATTGGTATATCAGCAGCTGCACAAATGATTGAGAGATAGTGATGAGAAAATTAGATTTATTTGATCTTTTAAAATTTAGCTTCAAAAGTCCAATTGACGACATATCCTTTCTCATTTGAAATTTTGTTCAATTATATCAGGTGGCACATGGGCATTTGCTGTGATTCTTCTGTAACATTGTTGAGGACACATACTACCCTCTTTGAAACCACTATTACAGTGGGATGTGGAAAATGGCATCACAGATGATCAGTGGAGTAGTTTATGTCTCTGCTCGTGTACACCGCTAAATGTTTTGAAGGAATGACCCACCCCAAATAAACTGAACTGGCTCAGTTGAGAGTACTTTAAGATATCACTTGGGTTTGAGTAGCTCTTCTCTGGGGGGAAAAACAGGTGATACAGTTTGGCACAGTGAATTATGGGCTGCATCTTTTCTCTGTAACATTAAAGGGAAGGAGAGATGAAGGTATCTCTTTGGTGAAAGATTTGACAGTAAAAGAATGAATTAACTTGGATTTATATAGCGCCTTTTATGACTTCAGGATGCCCAAAGCCCTTCACAGCCAATGAAATACTTTTCAGGTGTAGTTACTGTTATAATATAGGGAAATACAGCGCACAATTTGTGCAGAGCAAGGTCCCACAAACACCAATAAGATAAATGACCAGTTAATATGTAAACTTTTAACGGTGTGTTAAGTCTTAATTACTGCCAAACAACTTCTCTGGCACTAAAATTAACTTTTACAAGTATGGAGTCTCATTCCTTCAGATTTTAATTATTATTGCTGATTTTTTTTTAAATTTAAAAAAGTAAATGTTTTTAACTTTTTCTTTGTCTCTTTTATCTCTCTCTCTCTCTCAATCCCATCTTTCATTCCCTCTTTATTTTGCTTTCTGTACCTGATTTGACATGGAATTAACTATTCTAACTGACACTTCCTCGTTCAGACTCTGCTGCTCATTAACGATTCTTCAATCTGATTGGTTAAGGAGATACACAGTTGCTTGCACAGTTCACACAGGTCCCAGATCCCTTAGAGGGCATTGCGCCAAAATAACTCTCTAATTACAGTAAGTTCCAGTACAAAATCGCATGGAAATTCTGTGGGCAAGTGCGGGTGTAATGAACGGCTAGCGCCGTTTGTTCACGGCTGAGAGCAAAATCCGGCCCATGTGTTGCAGCATCTCACCACAGGTATTGCTGTTCTTGTTTCATTACAAGGTTCTTCCCAATAGGGAAGTCAGCAATTTTTGTATTGATTTCTCTCAATTTTTTTTTGCCAGAATCTAATGGGGTGTTTATGCTGGTGGCAACCACAGAGTGAGCTTGCAGGAGATTACCAGGAGGACCCAGTTTTATTTTTTTTTAAAGTCTTCTCAGCAGCCTTAATACATTCCGCAAGTTTATTCTTTGGTTGCCGCTGGCTCAAACATTCCCAATAACCTAGTATAAGTATACAGTTTGCATAGTGAGAATCCTTTGAGTGGAGAGAGCCTAATGTAAACTATTCAAAATACTATTGTGATTCTTCTGTGCTGAAGAATTTGATATTTAATGAGCTGTGAATAATAGTTAGAAGTTTATAAGCTTCATGGTTTTTCTGTCATTACATTATTAGATTTTTGACAAGATTGAACTAATGATCTGTAGCCGTCTCTTGAGTAAATGAATGAGTACAAAATAGGTGACAGTGTCTGTTAAGTTTTGCACACACAGCCTCGTGCTAGCTTTGTATAATGTGATTGTCTAATGCCTAAAGGAAATGCTTACTAAAATCATACTCTGGTTTGAGTAAGTAAGTTATCTTTCTTTGTATTTTCCTTTTAAAACTAACCTAACTGGGAAACTAAGAACATGCAGAATTTGTGTTTGTACAGCTCAAAGGACACACGCAAAAAAGTTCTCAAAAATGTTGAGATGAAATTATGAGGTGGCAAATGGACGAAATATCTTTCTCTTTATAGAAAAAAAAACCACATTTGCCAGCTCTTCATAATATGCTGCAAAGCATCCAGTTCCCCAATGGTCTACTTCTGAATTCCTGCATCTCATGTTACATAGAATTTATAGCACAGAAACAGGCCATTCAGCCTAACTGGTCTAAGCCGGTGTTTATGCTACCCTACTTCATCTAACCCTCATCAGCATACCCTTCTAGTCCTTTCTCTCACATGTACTTATTTAGCTTTCCCTTAAATGCATCTCTGCTATTCGCCTCAATGACTCCATGTGGTAGCAAGTTCCACATTCTAAACATTCTCTGAGTAAAGAAGTTTTTCCTGAATTTCTTATTGGCTTTATTAGTGACTATCTTAGATTTATGACTTATAGTTTTGGATTCCCCTCTACATCTACCCTATCAAACCCCTTCATAATTTTAAAGACCTCTGTTGGGTCACCTCTCAGCCTTCTTTTTTGAGAGAAAAGAGCTCCAAACTATTCAGTCTTTCCTGATAGGTATAACCCCTCAGTTCTGGTTTAATACTTGTAAGTCCTTTTGCATCTTCTCCACTGCCTCGATATCCTTTTTGTAATATGGAGAACTGTGTACAGTACTCCCAAGTGTGGTCTAACCAAGGTTGGTCTGTGTAGCTGGCTTCCTATTGGTCTTTTCTGGTCTCTGTAACCAGTTCTCTGGCATTCTGGTGGAATTCTTCTGATTTAAAAAAAATCATGTTTCAGATACAGAAATTCTTAAAAAATCATGGCATCTAAAAATGAATTTAAAGCCCACATCAACCATAATTTAGCCCTAAAAATGTCTGTTTTGTACCTAACCTACAATAATGGGAATGCATAATCTATCTTATGAACTGCCCTAGAACTCTACCTCTGCGTCTCCTCTTGACTTCTAGTTGCTTTTTCTCCTGAGGCTTTGACTCAGCGGGAGTGACAGACTGAGAGTGGGAAGAGTTTAAAAAAAAAAATCAACTTCACTTTTTTTTGATGCGGAGATGCCGGTGTTGGACTGGGGTGGACAAAAATGAGAAGTCGCACAACACCAGGTTATAGTCCAACAGTTTTATTTGAAATTACGAGCTTTCGGAGCGCTGCTCCTTCATCAGGTACAGGTACAGTGAGGGAATACAAATTGATTACACAGTATATAGAGACAGAGAACAATGTGTCTGCAGAGATACAATCCGTCAGGGACACATCAAAGACACATCAGAGTACAGCTAAGACAATGAGGTGGGTCACTTTTTTTTAACCTTGCTATTGCTATCTGGGAGGAAATTTGCCAACTGAACAGTGTGAAAGCTTCAGCTTTTTAAATTTTCCAGGCACAGAAAAATATAAAGACTCTTTCCTGATTGGTGCAAAAAAGACTGTTCCTTCACTGATCAAATGCACCAAGTCAGGAAGTAGCTTTTATGATCTTCAAGACCAGGGAAATTTATAAAGCTCAAGCAGACGGCCTTTCTCTCATTCTTTTTGTGGAAGTTAGAAAGCACTCAAAGAAGGAATGGGGAGCCAGAAGAATGGGGTTCATGGGCTGTGCCAAGTCTTGGACACCGCCGGCCTGGAGGACTGATAGAGGAGGAAGAGGAACTAGGAGTCGAGAGGAGCAGGATAATGGAGGGGTATAAGTGGTGAAGGAAGTCAAGAAGCATAATTGGCGGGACAATGAGGTGAGGAACGTGGTGGTTAAGGGGAAGGGGGATTTGAGATGCATTTCTTGTGACTACACGCACTTTCTGTTGTGCTTTTGTGATATTTAGTAATGTCTGTTTAGTAATGCCTGTACTAAATGAGTAATGTAACACCTGGTATTCAGGGTTCTCACCACCGATGGTGCTGTGATTTTCTTTTCCTCCATCATGTTCACCTTATCACGGCTCTTTTTCTTCAACAAAAGAAGAAATGAAAGAGAATGCTCACTATCACTTCTTGCATTTTTGTTCCGCTCCATAACCTCAAGATAAATATCCCTGAATCAATAGAAATGTCAGCAACCAGATGCTCTTCTTTTAGACTAACTGCGAAACCACTGATAGATGACGTAAATGTAATTAATAGCAAGAAAACCTTAACCGTCATACTGCCATCAACCTACATCAGTAAATTCTTTGCTGGTGCTCTTCTACCCCATTCCTCTTCTCCACTGCAATTTATAAATCACTGGTGCGACCCCACTTGAAATACTGTGTACAGTTTTGGTTGCCACATTACAAAAGGGATATTGCAACGATCGAGAGGATATAGAAGAGGACAACCAGAATGATTGAGCGAATGGAGAGACTGGATTATGAGAACAGGTTACATAGGCTAGGCATGTTCGAACTGGAGAAGAGAAGTTTGAGAGGTGGTGTGCTTGGTGTTCAAATTCTAAAGGGCCGAGATAATGTAGATCATAATGAACAACTTCATCTTGCCTAGAACAATCTAACTATAGAGGACATGGTCTATGGTTGAAGAGAAGTAAATTCAAAATTATTCTGCAGAAACATTATTTCAGTGAGCGAGTGGTGAATTTATGCAAAAAGGCTCCTTAGGGAGGCAGTGAAAGAAGTATTGATTCATTCAAATGTAAATGAGATAGATTTCTTTCAGAAAATAATATTTTGGAATACAGTACGAGTAATCTGAGACATTAAGTATGGTGAGTGTGGTATGTTTGAGAGAAACAGGTGACTTTGAACCTATGGTTCTCAAAGATTTTCACCAGTGGTGAGTTTTCCTCACCCCATCTTTGAGTCTGTTGTAGACTAATTGATAGCAATTGATTGCCATGATTAGTCATCAACTATAATTGTTATAACGTGCGACTATTAGGATGGTAGAAGGTGAACCAGGTGGACCATGGTCTTTTTTCATCTAGCAATTCCTATGTTTGGGGGGATGGGTGGGGTCGGTGGAAAATGTAGTTTAGCTTACTGGTCAATTCCTGGTGTCCATCAGCAATGAGGGAAAGAGGACATGGGCCTGAACTGGCTGCGCATAGGAACGCCCAGGGTCTGACGGAATTCATTTGCAATTTTCTAAGGATCTCTACAAACGTAATTTTTTGTTGTGAAAATTCTGATGGCAATGGATTCGCAACCAGTCAAATACAGAGGACAGGATCACTTACATGGTAAGAGCATATCAGCAGTCTCTGGCCTACTAGAGGTTCCCCAAGGCCCTTCCCGAGTTGAGGACAACTTTCCAATCTTTAGACCTAAGGGAGCCACATTTGCTGTAACTAAAGCTAATCGATTACTTCTGGAATCAATTACCTTTGCCTGAGAATCTCCTAGGGTTTTCCCAAGGGCCTCAACGCAACATGGATGCCAGCTCTAAGCAAGCAAGAGTCCCATTGAGGTCTTATAAAGGCACACTGGCAGAATCTTGATATAACCTAGGGACTCTCCCTTGGTCTGTGGGGTGGAGCATAGGAACAGGAGTAGGCCATTTAGCCCCTCGAGCCTGTTCCGCCATTCAGTGAGATCATGGCTGATTTGTGAACTAACTCCATATACCTGCCTTTGCCCCATATCCCTTAATACCTTTGGTTAACAAAAATTTATCAATCTCAGATTTAAAATTAACAATTGACCTAGCATCAATTGCCATTTGCGGAAGAGAGTTCCAAACGTCTACCACCTTTTGCCTGTAGAAATGTTTCCTAACTTCATTCCTGAAAGCCTAAAAATTAGATCCAAATCTATGTCCCCTAGTCCTAGACACCCCAACCAGCGGAAATAGTTTTTCTCCATCTACCCTATCAGTTCCCCTTTAATATCTTGAAAACTTTAATCAGAGCACCCCTTAACCTTCTTAATTCCAGGGAATACAACCCCAGTTTGTGTGAGATCTCCTCGTAATTTAACCATGGGAGTCCAGGTATCATTTTAGTAAATCTATTCTGTACTCTCTCTCCAAGGCTAATGTATCCTTCCTAAGGTGTGGTGCCCAGAACTGAACATAGTACTCAGGTGTGATCTAACTAGGGCTTTGTATAGATGTAGCATAACTTCTACCCCTTTGTATTCTAGTCCTCTAGATATAAAGCCCAGCATTCCATTAGCCTTTTTGATTATTTTCTGTCCCTGTCCATGCCATTTTAATGATCTATGTACCTGGACCCCTGGGTCTCTGGACCTCCACTGTTTCTAGTTTTTCACCATTTAGAAAGTACTCTGATCTATCCTTTTTAGGTCCAAAGTAATAACCTCACATTTGCCTACATTGAAATCCATTTGCCACAGTTTTACTCGTTCACTTAATCTTTTAATATCTCTTTGTAATTTTATACTTCCATCGACACTGCTTACATTGCCACCTATCTTTGTTTCATCGGCAAACTTGGATATGTGGCTCTCTGTCCCATCATCTAAGTTGTTAATAAATATGGTGAGCCCCCAACACAGATTCCTGCCAATTAGAGTACCTTCCCATTATCCCTGCTCTCTGTTTCCTGTTGTTCAGCTAATTTCCTAACTAGGTCAATAATTTGCCTTCAATTCCACGAGCTTAAACTTTAGCTAACAGTCTGTATCACCTCCCTTATCAAATGCCTTCTGGGAGTCCATATAAATAACATCCATAGACATTCCCCTGTCCACTACTTTAGTCAGCTCTTCGAAAATTCAATCAGGTTTGTCAGACATGACCAACCCTTTACAAATCCATGCTGGCCTTCTCTGGTCAGCTGAAAATTTTCAAGATGTTCAGTCGCTCTATCTTTAATTATAGACTCTAGTAATTTCCCAACAATAGAGGTTAGGCTAACTGGTCTAATTCCCTGGTTCTTACCTTTCTTAAATAAAGACTTACATTTATATATTTATTCATGACCACCGGACGTCTCAAAGCGCTTTACAGCCAATGAAGTATTATTGGAGTGCAGTCACTGTTGTAATGTGGGAAACGCGACAGCCAATTTGCGCACAGCAAGGCCCCACAAACAGCAATGTGATAATACCCAGATAATCTCTTTGTTATGTTGATTGAGGGATAAATATTGGCCAGGACACCGGGGATAACTTCCCTGCTCTTCTTCGAAATAGTGCCATGGGATCTTTTACGTCCACCTGAAAGAACAGACGGGACCTCGATTTAACGTCTCATCCGAAAGACGGCACCTCCAACAGTGCAGCACTCCCTCAGCATTGCACCGGAGTGTCAGCCTAGATTTATGTGCTCAAATCCCTGGAGTGGGACTTGAACCTACAACCTTCTGACTCAAAGGCGAGTGTGCTACCCACTGAGCCACAGCTGACAGAGTGACGTGCAATTTTCCAAAGACAGGAGGGGGGTGGCAGTATTGATGAGGACAATATTGCAGTTCTACAGAGTGACGATATACTGGAGAGTTCAAAGACTGAATCTATATAATAGTAGGGGACTTCAGTTACCCTAATATAGGCTGGGGAAAAACAGAGTAAAGGGCAAGGAGGATGATGAATTCCTGAAATGTGTACAGGAGAACTTTCTTAATCAGTATATTTCTAGCCCAACGAGGAAGAAAGCCGTGCTGGATCTAGTTCTCAGGAATGAAGTAGGGCAAGTGGAGTGTGTTTCAGTGGGAGAACATCTGGGTAATAGTGATCATAATATAATTAGGTTTCAAGTAGTTATAGAATGGGACAAATTTAAAATCAAAGCTCAAAATACCCAACTGGAAGAGAGCCAATTTCAATGATTTGAGAATGGATCTAGCACAGGTGGACTGGAAACGAAGATTGCCCTGGAAAGCATTAAGTGAGCAATGGTAGACCATCAAGGCAGAGATAGTTCGGATACAAACTAAGCATATTCCCATAGCTGGGGTTGTTCTCCTTGCAGCGGAGAAGGTTAAGGGGAGACTTAATAGAGGTATTCAAAATTATGAGGGTTTTTTATAGAGCAAGTAGGAAGAAACTGTTGCCTCTGGCAAGTGAGTCAGTAACCAGAGGTCATAGATTTAAAATAATTGGCAAAAGAACTAAAGGGGAAAAGAGATTTTTTTTTCCACATAGTGTTGTTAAGATCTAGAACGCACTACCTGAAAGGGTGGTGGAATCTGATTCCATAGAAACTTTCAAAAGGCAATTGGACATGTGCTGGAAAAGGACTCATTTGCAGGGTTACGGGGAAACAGCTGGGATGGGACTAAATTGGACAGCTCTTTGAAAGAGCTGGCACAGGCGCAATGGGCCGAATGACCACCTCCTCTGCTGCAAGATTCTATGCTTCTATAATTAGAATTTTTACATTTTTTATCAACAAAGTACAAACAGGTAAGTAGTCTTTACTTTCAAAATTCATTCCAGTTGCCTTTTCTTTTAAAGAATGCAAATTAGGATGAGAAAAGATATTTGGGGGGGAATTTTAACCCCCAAAACAGGTGAGTATGGGTCAGGTGGAATGTGAAAATTTTAAGTGTGGGCAAAAATATCAAGACCAAGTCTTTTGGGAAAGGCTGAGGTCTTCAAGTAGAAACTTGAAGGTAGGCATTAAAAGGCACAAAAGTCAATTCGATGGGTAAATTTAATCACATTATTTTAATAGATCATTTTTTGTTTTTTTGAATCCTTGTTTTAGACATTAGAAGGTTCGGTTACTGAGAAAATAGCTAGGGAAATTTTTTTGAAAAAGCATGTTGAGTGATTTGATTGGTTCAGTAACAAGCCATGATAGCATGATGTTGACCTGTCGAGATAGGATTTTGCCATTATAAATGTTGACATATGGTTTTCCATTATAAATGTTGATATAGGTAGTTCCAATATTAATTGTTTACATAAAATGCATGACTCAAAAGTGTGCAACAGGTAGTAAGGTTTGTGGACAGGAAGTATGCTCTAGATGCAAGATTTCTAATAGATCTCTATGTGCTTTTTTGGTTTGTTTGTTTGTTTTTGGGATGTGGGCAATGCTGGCAAAGCTGCATTTTTATTGCCCATCCTTAGCTGACCTGAGAAAAGTAGCCATGATGTGGAGATGCCAGTGTTGGACTGGGGTGGACAAATGTGAGAAGTCGCACAACACCAGGTTATAGTCCAACAGTTTTATTTGAAATCACAAGCTTTCGGAGTGCTGCTCCTTCGTCAGGACCTGTTGGACTATAATCTGGTGTTGTGCGACTTCTCATATCTGAGAAAAGTAATGGTGGGTCTTCGCATTGTACAGCTGCAGTCCTTGTACTCAGCTGCCACAGCTCATCTGCTGCTGAAACCCTCATCCATGCCTGTGTTACCCCTAGACTTGACTATTCCAACGTACTCCTGGCTGGCGTCCCACGTTCTACCCTACGTAAACTTGAGCACATCCAAATCTCGGCTGCCCGTGCCCTAACTCTCTCCAAGTCCTGTTCACCCACCACCCCTGTGCTCGCTGACCTACATTGACTCCCGGTTAAGCAACACCTCGATTTTTTAAAATTCTCATCCTTGTTTTCAAATCCCTGTGTCAGCTGTGGCTCAGTTGGTAGCACACTCGCCTCTCAGTCAGAAGGTTGTGGGTTCAAGTCCCACTCCAGGGACTTGAGCACATGAAGCTAGGCTGACACTCCAGTACTGTGCTGCACTGTCGGAGGTGCCGTCTTTCGGATGCGACGCTAAACCGAGGCCCCGTCTGCGCTCTCAGGTGGATGTAAAAGATCCCATGGCACTATTTCGAAGAAGAGTAGGGGAGTTATCCCCGGTGTCCTGGCCAATATTTATCCCTCAATCAACATAACAAAAAAAACAGATTATCTGGTCATTATCACATTGCTGTTTGTGGGAGCTTGCTGTGTGCAAATTGGCTGCCACGTTTCCCACATTACAACAGTGACTCCACTTCAAATAGTATTTCATTTTCTTTCTTTTCCCTTTCTCTCCTCTCTCTCTGTCTCTCTCCATAACCTTGCCCCTCCCTATCTCTGTAATCTCCTCCAGCCCTACAACCCCCCCCCGAGATATCTGTACGTCTCTAATTCTGGCCTCTTGAGCATTCCTGATTATAATCGCTCAACCATTGGTGGTCGTGCCTTCAGCTGCCTAGGCCCTAAGCTCTGGAATTCCCTCCTAAATCTCTCCGCCTCTCTTTCCTCCTTTAAGGTGCTCCTTAAAACCTACCTCTTTGACCAAGCACCTGCCCTAATTTCTCCTTGTGTTGCTTGGTGTCAAATTTTGTTATATGGCACTCCAGTGAAGCACCTTGGGACTTTTACTACGTTAAAGGCGCTATATAAATGCAAGTTGTTGTTGTTGTGCTGATGGTGCTCCCACAATGGTGTTGGGTATGAATTCCTGGATTTTGATTCAGCAATAATAAAATCTTCCACAGCATTTTAAAACTTTTTTTCAGAAATCTGCATTAAAAAACATTTTTTAATGTATTTAAGAGTGGTAATAAATAATTTAAGAGGTCAATAACCAGGGGGCATAGATTTAAAGGTAGAAGGATTAGAGGGAGTTGAGGAGAAATGTTTTCACCCAGAGGGTGGTGTGCACTGTTCTCTCTAAGGTGCGTGGCTGCGCACTAATCCCTGAGCTCCCGCGCACTTCCATTGAAATGCCGTGCAGAGAGCTGGACAGCAGCTGGAGCGGGGGAGGGGCCCAATACACTGGCCCCAGGAATCCACAAAAGTGAGAAGTCGCACAACACCAGGTTATAGTCCAACAGCTTTATTTGAAATCACAAGCTTTCGGAGCGCTGCTCGTCAGGTGACGAAGGAGCAGCACTCCGAAAGCTTGTGATTTCAAATAAAGCTGTTGGACTATAACCTGGTGTTGTGCGACTTCTCACTTTTGTCCACCCCAGTCCAACACCGGCATCTCCGCACCCAGGAATCCAGACAGACTCGTTTGTGAGTCTTGCGACCTCAGAGCCGATCCCAATTGCAGCTCTTGAAGTGTGTGTTCCGATGGTCAATGGGTTGCTGTGTAACATCGGGAGTGGTTTGGTTTTCTCCCTTGACCTTTGACCTTTCAGCTGGACAGCCGGAGAATCCCCCATGCTGTGATTATTTGCCTTTCAAACCTTCTGTGCCTGCTCGTGGTATACCGGAGCCGCACATGTGCAGTATCCAGTTGGCCCACGTTTTCGTGCAGAGGTCAGCGGATCCGGGGGGCGGGGGGTAAGGGCGGGAGAGAGAGAGACTGGGGGGTGGGGTGGGGGGGGGAGAGAGAGAGAGAGACTGGGGGGGGGGTGGGGGGGGGAGAGAGAGAGAGAGAGAGAGACTGGGGGGGGGGGTGGGGGGGGAGAGAGAGAGAGAGACTGGGGGGGGGAGAGAGAGAGAGAGACGGGGGGGGGGGAGAGAGAGAGAGAGACGGGGGGGGGGAGAGAGAGAGAGAGACGTGGGGGGGGGAGAGAGAGAGAGAGACGTGGGGGGGGGAGAGAGAGAGACTGGGGGGGGGGAGAGAGAGAGACTGGGGGGGGTGGGGGGGAGAGAGAGAGAGACTGGGGGGGGTGGGGGGGGGAGAGAGAGAGAGACTGGGGGGGGTGGGGGGGGGAGAGAGAGAGAGACTGGGGGGGTGGGGGGGAGAGAGAGAGAGACTGGGGGGGGTGGGGGGGAGAGAGAGAGAGACTGGGGGGGGGGTGGGGGGGGGAGAGAGAGAGACTGGGGTGGGGGGGAGAGAGAGAGACTGGGGGGGGGGTGGGGGGGAGAGAGAGAGACTGGGGGGGGGGGGGGGGGGAGAGAGAGAGACTGGGGGGGGGTGGGGGGGGGAGAGAGAGAGACTGGGGGGGGGTGGGGGGGGAGAGAGAGAGAGACTGGGGGGGGGTGGTGGGGGGGAGAGAGAGAGAGAGGGGGGGGGGGTGGGGGGGTGAGAGAGAGAGAGACTGGGGGGGGGGGGGGGGGGGGAGAGAGAGAGAGGGTGGGGGGGGGGAGAGAGAGAGAGACTGGGGGGGGGGGTGGGGGGGGGAGAGAGAGACGGGGGGGGGTGGGGGGGGGAGAGAGAGAGAGACTGGGGGGGGTGGGGGGGGGGAGAGAGAGAGAGACGTGGGGGGGGAGAGAGAGAGAGACTGGGGGGGGGGTGGGGGGGGGGAGAGAGAGAGAGACGTGGGGGGGGAGAGAGAGAGAGATGGGGGGGGTGGGGGGGGAGAGAGAGAGAGACTGGGGGGGGTGGGGGGGAGAGAGAGAGAGACTGGGGGGGGGGGGGGGGGAGAGAGAGAGAGAGATGGGGGGGGGGGGGAGAGAGAGAGAGACTGGGGGGGGGGGGGGGGGGGAGAGAGAGAGACTGGGGGGGTGGGTGGGGGGGGGGAGAGAGAGAGAGAGACTGGGGGGTGGGGGGGGAGAGAGAGAGAGACTGGGGGGGGGGGGGGGAGAGAGAGAGAGACTGGGGGGGGGGGTGGGGGGGGGGAGAGAGAGAGACTGGGGGGGGTGGGTGGGGGGGGGAGAGAGAGAGAGAGACTGGGGGGTGGGGGGGGAGAGAGAGAGAGAGACTGGGGGGTGGGGGGGGAGAGAGAGAGAGAGACCGGGGGGTGGGGGGGGGAGAGAGAGAGAGACTGGGGGGTGGGGGGGGAGAGAGAGAGAGACTGGGGGGTGGGGGGGGAGAGAGAGAGACTGGGGGGTGGGGGGGGGGAGAGAGAGAGAGAGACTGGGGGTGGGGGGGGGGAGAGAGAGAGACTGGGGGTGGGGGGGGGAGAGAGAGAGAGGGGGGTGGGGGGGGGGAGAGAGAGAGACTGGGGGGTGGGGGGGGGAGAGAGAGAGAGACTGGGGGTGGGGGGGGGGAGAGAGAGAGAGACTGGGGGGTGGGGGGGGGGGGGAGAGAGAGAGACTGGGGGGGTGGGGGGGGGGGAGAGAGAGAGACTGGGGGGTGTGGGGGGAGAGAGAGAGAGACTGGGGGGTGGGGGGGGAGAGAGAGAGACTGGGGGGTGGGGGGGGAGAGAGAGAGACTGGGGGGTGGGGGGGGAGAGAGAGAGAGACTGGGGGGTGGGGGGAGAGAGAGAGAGAGACTGGGGGGTGGGGGGGGAGAGAGAGAGAGAGACTGGGGGTGGGGGGGGAGAGAGAGAGAGAGACTGGGGGGGGGGGAGAGAGAGAGAGAGACTGGGGGGTGGGGGGGGAGAGAGAGAGAGACTGGGGGTGGGGGGGGAGAGAGAGAGACTGGGGGTGGGGGGGAGAGAGAGAGAGGGGGGGGGGAGAGAGAGAGACTTGGGGGGGGGGGGGGAGAGAGAGAGACTTGGGGGGGGGGGGGGAGAGAGAGACTTGGGGGGGGGGGGGGGGGAGAGAGAGACTGGGGGGGGGAGAGAGAGACTGTGGGGGGGGGAGAGAGAGACTGTGGGCAGGGGGGAGAGACTAGGGGAGAGAGAGAGAGAGAGAGAGAGAGAGAGAGACTGGGGGAGAGAGAGAGACTGGGGGAGAGAGAGAGACGGGAGAGAGAGAGAGACGGGGGGGAGAGAGAGACTGGGGGAGGGGGAGAGAGAGACTGGGGCACGAGAGAGATGGGGGCACGAGAGAGACGGGGGCACGAGTGAGAGAGACGGGGGGCACGAGAGAGAGAGAGAGACGGGGGCGCGAGAGAGAGAGAGACGGGGGCGCGAGAGAGACGGGGGCGCGAGAGAGACGGGGGCGCGAGAGAGACGGGGGGCGCGAGAGAGAGAGAGAGACGGGGGGCGCGAGAGAGAGACGGGGGGCGCGAGAGAGAGAGAGACGGGGGCGCGAGAGAGAGAGACGGGGGGCGCGAGAGAGAGAGACGGGGGGCGCGAGAGAGAGAGAGACGGGGGGCGCGAGAGAGAGAGACGGGGGGCGCGAGAGAGAGAGAGACGGGGGGCGCGAGAGAGAGAGAGACGGGGGCGCGAGAGAGAGAGAGACGGGGGGCGCGAGAGAGAGAGAGACGGGGGGCGCGAGAGAGAGAGAGACGGGGGGCGCGAGAGAGAGAGAGAGACGGAGGGCGAGAGAGAGAGAGACGGGGGGCGCGAGAGAGAGAGACGGGGGGGCGCGAGAGAGAGAGAGAGACGGGGGGCGCGAGAGAGAGAGAGACGGGGGGCGTGAGAGAGAGAGACGGGGGGCGAGAGAGAGAGAGAGACGGGGGGCGAGAGAGAGAGAGACGGGGGGCGCGAGAGAGAGAGAGACGGGGGCGCGAGAGAGAGAGAGACGGGGGGCGCGAGAGAGAGAGAGACGGGGGGCGCGAGAGAGAGAGAGACGGGGGCGCGAGAGAGAGAGAGACGGGGGGCGAGAGAGAGAGAGAGACGGGGGGCGCGAGAGAGAGAGAGACGGGGGGCGAGAGAGAGAGAGAGACGGGGGGCGCGAGAGAGAGAGAGAGACGGGGGGCGAGAGAGAGAGAGACGGGGGCGGAGAGAGAGAGAGAGAGACGGGGGCGGAGAGAGAGAGAGACGGGGCGAGAGAGAGACGGGGCGAGAGAGAGAGAGAGACGGGGGCGAGAGAGAGGAGAGAGAGACGGGGGCGAGAGAGAGAGAGAGACGGGGGGAGAGAGAGAGAGAGACGGGGCGAGAGAGAGAGAGAGAGACGGGGGGAGAGAGAGAGAGACGGGGGGGAGAGAGAGAGAGACGGGGGGAGAGAGAGAGAGAGACGGGGGAGAGAGAGAGAGAGACGGGGGGAGAGAGAGAGGGGAGAGAGAGAGACGGGGGGAGAAGAGAGAGAGAGACGGGGGAGAGAGAGAGAGAGAGACGGGGGGGAGAGAGAGAGAGACGGGGGGACGAGAGAGAGAGAGACGGGCGGAGAGAGAGAGAGACGGGGCGGAGAGAGAGAGAGACGGGGGGGGAGAGAGAGAGAGACGGGGGGGGAGAGAGAGAGAGACGGGGGGCGCGAGAGAGAGAGAGAGACGGGGGCGCGAGAGAGGGGGGCGGGGGGGGCGCGAGAGAGGGGGGCGGGGGGGGGGGGGGGGGGAGAGAGAGAGACTGGGGGGGGGGAGAGAGAGACTGTGGGGGGGGGGAGAGAGAGACTGTGGGCAGGGGGGAGAGACTAGGGGAGAGAGAGAGAGAGAGAGAGAGAGAGAGAGACTGGGGGAGAGAGAGAGACTGGGGGAGAGAGAGAGACGGGAGAGAGAGAGAGACGGGGGGGGGAGAGAGAGACTGGGGGAGGGGGAGAGAGAGACTGGGGGCACGAGAGAGATGGGGCACGAGAGAGACGGGGGCACGAGTGAGAGAGACGGGGGGCACGAGAGAGAGAGAGAGACGGGGGCGCGAGAGAGAGAGAGACGGGGGCGCGAGAGAGACGGGGGCGCGAGAGAGACGGGGGCGCGAGAGAGACGGGGGGCGCGAGAGAGAGAGAGAGACGGGGGGCGCGAGAGAGAGACGGGGGGCGCGAGAGAGAGAGAGACGGGGGGCGCGAGAGAGAGAGACGGGGGGCGCGAGAGAGAGAGACGGGGGCGCGCGAGAGAGAGAGACGGGGGGCGCGAGAGAGAGAGACGGGGGCGAGAGAGAGAGAGACGGGGGGCGCGAGAGAGAGAGAGACGGGGGCGCGAGAGAGAGAGAGACGGGGGGCGCGAGAGAGAGAGAGACGGGGGGCGCGAGAGAGAGAGAGACGGGGGGCGCGAGAGAGAGAGAGAGAGGAGGGCGAGAGAGAGAGAGACGGGGGGCGCGAGAGAGAGAGACGGGGGGGCGCGAGAGAGAGAGAGAGACGGGGGCGCGAGAGAGAGAGAGACGGGGGGCGTGAGAGAGAGAGACGGGGGGCGCGAGAGAGAGAGAGACGGGGGGCGCGAGAGAGAGAGAGACGGGGGGCGCGAGAGAGAGAGAGACTGGGGCGCGAGAGAGAGAGAGACTGGGGCGCGAGAGAGAGAGAGACGGGGGCGCGAGAGAGAGAGAGACGGGGGCGCGAGAGAGAGAGAGACGGGGGCGCGAGAGAGAGAGAGACGGGGGGGCGCGAGAGAGAGAGAGACGGGGGGCGCGAGAGAGAGAGAGACGGGGGGCGCGAGAGAGAGAGAGACGGGGGGCGCGAGAGAGAGAGAGAGAGACGGGGGGCGCGAGAGAGAGAGAGAGACGGGGGGCGCGAGAGAGAGAGAGACGGGGGGCGCGAGAGAGAGAGAGACGGGGGCGCGAGAGAGAGAGAGACGGGGGGCGCGAGAGAGAGAGAGACGGGGGGCGCGAGAGAGAGAGAGACGGGGGGCGCGAGACGGGGGGCGAGAGAGAGAGAGAGACGGGGGGCGAGAGAGAGAGAGAGACGGGGGGCGAGAGAGAGAGACGGGGGGCGAGAGAGAGAGACGGGGGGCGAGAGAGAGAGACGGGGGGGCGAGAGAGAGACGGGGGGCGCGAGAGAGAGACGGGGGCGCGAGAGAGAGAGAGACGGGGAAGAGAGAGGGAGAGAGGAGAGGACGGGGGGCGAGAGAGAGAGAGAGACGGGGGGGAGAGAGAGAGAGAGGGCGGGAGAGGCGGGGGGGGGCGCGAGAGAGAGAGAGGGCGGGGGGGCGAGGAGGGGGGCGGGGGGGCGCGGAGAGAGGGGAGGGGGGGGGCGCGAGAGAGGGGGGGGGGGGGGGCGCGAGAGAGGGGGCGGGGGGGGGAGAGAGGGGGACGGGGGGAACGAGGGGGGACGGGGTTCGCGAGGAGAGGGGACGGGGTTCGCGAGAGAGGGGGACGGGGGGGCGCGAGAGGTGGGGACGGGGGGGCGCGAGAGAGGGGGACGGGGGGGCGCGAGAGGGAGGGGGGGACGGGGCGGAGAGAGGGAGGGGGACGGGGGGGCGCGGGGAGAGAGAGAGAGGAGAGAGAGAGAGAGAGAAAGAAAGACGGAGACTGGAGAGGAGAGAGAGGGAGAGACCGAGGGAGATAAGGACAAAGATAGAGAGAGGCTGAGGGTCCAGACACATGTTGTCCATTCCCTGGGACTGAGCGAAAGTCGCAGTTTGGAACAACACAGGTGGAGGCGCAGCACATGTACAATGGCTGCTGGAAGGAGGCTAAAGCAAACAAGTTTTAGGCCCCCGGTGAAACAAAAATTAGATTTTTTTTCCAGAAAATTGTTTAAAGCTGGAAAAAAATACAGGAAATTGATGTTGAATGTCCCGCGGTAAGTTCCAGTTAAATTTTGCCTTTTTGAAAGAGAATCGTGTTATTTAAATCATGTTATGAGAGAGGGAAAAAAGTTTGTGCCCCTGTTTGTACCTCAGAGTCTGAGAGAGATGGAGGGAACGGCAGCAGAAAAAGAGGAAACAACTTCTCCAAAACTGATCCCAACTCATCGCCAAGGCTGGGGATAGATAACTTCTTAGGAAGTTTAACCACTTTATTCACTTTCTTATTTGAGCTCCGTTTGGAATTGGAGTTTATTATTTTTTGTTGTATGTTTAATGACAGCGTTGAAGAGGGAAAGAGAAACTTGGAGCAACTTCTTCTGTCAAAGCTGCAACGAGACTTGAAAGAATTTAAAGATTTTTAATGAACTTTTCACAAAAATTGAGTGTTAACAAAGTTTCAACTATGATTTTGGAAGAAACAGAAACAAAAATCAATTTTCCCCTCATCTAAACAAGTTTCAACCAGGTCTTAAAGTCCAAATGCTTTGAGGTTCTGAAATGCTTAAAACATTTTAAAATTGAAATTTCTCAATATTTGATTTTGAATGATCGACTGAAGTGAGTAGCTTTACACAAACATGCAACCATGCGGTTGAGGAGGGGGAGGGTGGGGAGGATTTGTAGGAGTTGCATATCACTTTTTATTGACTTTAAAAAAAATATATATCATTAAGACATTTAGGAAGAGAACTAAAAAAGGGGAAAAACACAAACCATTTTATTTTGTCTGTCGTTCTATAGTCCTAACGAGTCCCAGGAATAATGTAAATATAGATTTCCTCTTAAACGTTTAGTGGAGTGTTAATAGAAACATGAGTTATGTAATGATGTATAAAAATTGCAAGAAGCTACTTTAGCATAAAGTACTGTTTGTTTATTGAGAAAGGCACAGAAAATACTTCGATTAAACCGATAATGTACAATTTTGATTTGGTATAAATGTTTGATTAAAATTTGAGTGTACAATGAAGTTTGTTTCCCACTATTTAATTGGGACGTACCTAAAATAATTCAACACTTTTCATGATAAGAGCAGGGATTAATATTGTGGAGAATGTTTGAGAGCAAAACATTAGAAGCGAAATTCGTAAATTAACATCTTTACGTCAACATATTAGTAAACATTTCCAAGTCAGTCTGATTGGTTCTCCTGTCCAGGAAGAAAGGTGAATGTTTATTTCTGTTAAATCATAACTTTTCCTGCTTTTTGTTTTTAATTCGGTGACGCAAATAGTGTATGTGTTTTTCTGCACTTGTGAATAAGTGCTGCATTTCTGACATGTTACATGGGGGGGGTGCTGGTTCAAGAAGACAACGTTTATTAAAGGAAGTGATTGAAGTTGGAAATACGGATACCAATTTTTGTTCAATTCTTTTTAATACTGTGAAGTAAAGAACTACAGCACTTTATATTTGTTGGTTGCCTGGTTGCATTGTGATTAATATTCTAATTACTTATGTGGACGTACAGCACGTCAGCGCCATAGGAAAGCTATTGGTCCTGCTGCTTGTGCAGCCACTGCTAAAGTGACATGAGGGATGGGCTAATACGTTGAAAAGTTTAAAATTAATACAAATTGCACGAATAGATATGCCTCTTTCAGCTCACCTTAGGCTGTTGGATTGTTTGTCGATGCATAACCGTGTAACTGAGTGATGTTTCTGAAGTGTTAATGCATTATTATACAGTTCTTTTATATCCCAGTCATTTCTGACGTTTTTTTTTAAATAGTTTGTACATGACGAACTAAAAGCTTTTAATTAATTCTACCATAAACAAACTTGCAGAATGGGCATGTGAATGACAAGTGAATTTCAATATAGATAAGTGTGAGGTGGTGCATTTTGGAAGGAGGAATAAGGAGGCGAGCTACTCCTTGGAAAATAAGAGACTAAATGGGGTGGAGGTGCAAAGAGATCTAGGGGTATAGATTCACAAATCGTTAAAAGTAGCAATGCAGGTTAAAAAAGCCATAAAAGTGCAAATAAAGCACTGGGGTTCATTTCGAGAGGAATAGAATTCAAAAGCAGAGAAGTTATGTTAAACTTGTGTAGAACCTTGTCTGATTGTCTCATGATTTGAGACGGCGGGGTGGCAATATGGCATTACTGTATATATGCTTTGAAGTGGTTGCTGTTGCTGTCGTCGTTGTAAAAGTTGTTCTTGTAAAATTTGCTCACGGGCGAAAAGGTCGCGCTCAAAAGCTCAGTACAAAGATAAATGAGAGAACACATTGGTGGTGGGGGTCTGGAACTCACTGCCTGAAAAGGTGGTAGAGGCAGAAACCCTCATCACATTTTAAAAGTACTTGGATATGCACTTGAAGTGCTACGCACCTAGAGCTGGAAAGTGGGATTCGGCTAGATAGCTCCTTTTCGGCCGGCACACACAATGGGCCGATTGGCCTCCTTCTGTGCCGTAAACTTCTATGATTCTATGGTAACCTGGTGCAGTTTTATTAAATACAGCTGAAAATGGGTTTATCACAAAAAAAATAAGCATTTTTAATCAGTGTGTCTCGTTCACCACTTGTGAGAAACCTGATTTTAAATAACTGAAAATGACTTTAAAAAGACTATACAGGACCATTTACTAGTTACATTGGTGTACAGCAGTCAGTTTCTTGGTAATTTAAAACAATTTTTAAAAGGTGTCCATTAGTCCTGAATTTGAAGAGCTTCTTCGAAGGCCCGCGAATGGACACAATTAGCGGAAACTCGCTATGGTGATTAATTCAATCTGGGGGCGTGGGCGGGGCCGGCTTCCCGCACAATGATTTTTAAACTAGCGCAAAATATCGCGTAAACTTGATTTGCGCTGGACTTAATTTGCGCTTGAAATTCCTTGATCTTTTACGCTGGTTTGGCCGATTTTGGGCAAATTCCAGCACAACCGAGTGGAAACTCCAGGCCAAAGAGCTTTATGTTCTAATGGCTGGAATGGAGCAGGATATACTCAGTACAGGACTTAAATTTAAAATGAGAGAAGTTTTGAGAATCACAGCTCAAGACAGTGCGCACGAGTTACAGAAATTAAGAATTTTTTTTGAAATCCAAGACTAATTTCAAAAATGGTTTAGCACTCAGCAATTAATAATTGGGGCCAATAGAGTAAAGCATTCGGCTGTTGTCTGCATCTGGTAAAACATCTGCTCCTGACAGTATCAACGGAAGAGTGCTTTGCATTTGCATTGGCACATTGGTTTCACTTTCTCACTGATTCAACAGTCGGGGTTCGAGGGTGTAAAAGAGGGAGGGAACTGTTCCTTTTTGTTTCCATAATGTCTGATCAAGCATAATGAAGAAAGTGTCAGTATTTTCTTGGACAGAAACTGTCACTCAGCATGCAGTGTGTTTATTGGGGATTGAGGTTCTGGAACAGATTTTGTTGTGCTGCATTCTGAACTGGTCTGTCTGTGCCCTTGAAGCCATTAGGAGCTGGAGAGATTCCAGGACTGAACTGTGTTGAGCTGCTTGTCCTTGTGTGTTTTTCCAAATGATGGCAGCTGCCATTTTCTGCAAGCCATTTGTTTTGTTACTGGGCTTTTATTTTCATTATCTAGTGTGTCATGCTTTCAAGATGAAAAGTGGTAGGTAACCTTGCTCTTGCTGTGTGCAGTCACGGCCGTGTTAATGGGGTCAGTTTTGAAACCTTTCATATGCCATGAGTTTTAATGTTGGTTCAAATATTACGATGTCTTGTTACCATGCTTTGATCATTTCAGATAGCCAGTAATAATTCAGTTTTGCGCCAGACTTTCCAAAAATAAACTCAGCAAAAATAGTAGAACCTTGTGTGTCAACCTCCCTGCTAAATCCTCCATTTTTTTTATTGTCCCAATTTAAAATCAGTATTATGCATACAACTCCACATCCCTGCAATTCAGGCAGGCGTCCATTTATTTTGATCCTAACTGACATTTTTAACCACAGTGATCATCAGCTAAATAGGCACAGATAACATAATAAATAATGCCTCTCTTTTTAAGTCTCCTTGTTCGTGCCACCAGTCCCTGAATGAGCAGGGTGAGCAGACTTTTGGGACTCTGCCAGAATATTGTTGAGACAACTATGTATATGGCTCACTATTACAGCACATGGAGATGTGTATTTTACCTGTAATACTGAGCACATAAGTTGAAAATGGGAAGGGGACAATTTCTATGCCACTCTATAACATGGGTGAAAGCTGCCAACATTATTGAGCCACTCATTTATGGCGACTGAATTTCATATTACATGAGGTTTTGGGATTTTTATCAACGTTTTAGAGATTGAATTCCACAATTCCATTCATTTTTCAATCCTTGATCTTCATGTGAAACTACCACTACACATGGGGACATGACAGTTGCTAGATGTGTTCTATAATCTGCTGCTTCATTTTCAAGAGGGAGAGAAATGCAATCACCAGGCAGTCATGTGTACACATTCCCCTGTGTACTGTTTTACCGTCTCTTGCTCCGTGCGTTTTTATTTAGCTAGGAGGACAATGCTGTGGCAGGGACAGATACCTTATTGGAGAGATTAAAACATGAAGTTGTGGGAAAGATGGGTACAGATTTGGGATGCAACAACATGTTCAAGGCCTTAGAAGAGAAAAGAGAGGTTGGAGATGGGACAGAAGTTTGCAAGGACAGAGGGGTCGAGGGTGAATTTTCTGAGGAGGGCGACAGAAGAGGGAACTATTTAAAATGACATCTAGCATGGGGGCCAGGAAAGGAATTTGTGAGGTCAGCCATTTGGTGAGAACAGGATCAAGAGATTAGTGTGTCTCATGGACAAGATCAGGTCGGAGAAGGCATGAGGGGAACTGGAGAAAGACATGGGTTCAGGACTATGGGAGGAGTTAACCTTGGGGGAGGTTTAGCTTAATAGGAAAGGGGAGGTGGGGAGATGCAGGAGAGGCAGTTGAACAAATGACCTCAATCTTAATCACTAAGCTCTGGGCACTTATTGGAAATGAGGGTGGAGAGGGCAGGGGAGAGGGGTCTGGGGAGATGGTTGGTAGTGGCGAAAAGAAGATGGGTGTTAACTTTGCTTTCCAGGATGATCTTGGGATAGTGGCCAGTTTTGGCAGAGAAGAGCAAGGCCCAATAGTGCTAGATATAGTCCAGCCAGATGTGGCACTGGATGGCTAAACCAGTTGTGCACCAGAAACGCTCAAGTCTATGCCCGTGGACTTGAGAAAACGAAGATCGTGGCCATCCCAGGAATATCAACTTGGATGGGAGAGAGTACAGGTTTTGCTGGGGCCCAAGAGCCTCAAAGGTGAGAGAGTGGATGAGCAGCTCGACAGCTGCAGAAGTATCGTGGCGAATGAAGGGCCAAAGGCTAGACAATTTGGAGTTTGAAAGTGTAGTTATAAATGACTGGGGAGAGTTTTCTCGGGGCGGATGCAGAATGAAGTGGGGTTGGAAGGGAGGGTAGGTGGATGCGGGTGGTGAGGGATACAAGAAAGTTCTCGGAGATAGCCTTGTCTGTGAGTAACAAAGAAAATTTATGGAAATAGCAACGGATTTTATGTTTGTGTCCGTCTCTCTTCAATATAAAGCTGGTCAACTTCCCATGTTGATATAGTCTACATGAAGTAGCAATATATATTCTATAAATGTTGATGTCGAATATTTTATTCAGATGCTATGACCTCATTCCATTTCCTTGCCTCCGTGTGATATTTGGATAATTGCCTGAGAAATTTTAATTTCAGCTGCAATAAATTTACAGTTGCTACAAGATAATCATGTTCAGCTGGTGCTTTTCATTTGAATTCAACTTTCAAGAAGCAGTCAGAAAATAAATCTGAACAAGATGAAGGCCAAAATACTGACATAGCAGAAGGCTAGAAAATTAAATGACTTGTGACTGAGTTCAGTTGATAATGTGGTAAAAGAGAATTAACAGCAAGACTTCAGCGCAGATCAAGTGGAGCCAGGGATCCGAGATAGAGCAAGCATTCACTTAACACACTGAAAGCAGGAAAATGATGCAACGGCGTGGTCTCTGAAGAAAACCCTTGAACAGTACTTGCCACAGTTAATGGAAGCTCTGAAGAAGGCAATCTCAAATAGAAAAGTCCAAAGTTTCATTAATTTTGTGAAGTGTGATTGTAATGCTGCCAGCAAATTCCCAGTAATGGTTTGGTGAGCCTGGGACAAGACTTTATGTTAAATATTAAAGTTTGGAGCTGTTCTTTCAGAGAACTAAATTGTATCAGTGCCAGAGAAAATGTCATTGGCAGGTGATACAAATTTAACAGGAGACGGTTTAAATTTAAACACTTATTTGAATATTTCTGTTTGCTAAATCTGGCTATTTTTATTTGAACTAAACTTTTTTTTTCTTCCAGCTCCGGCCTGAAATCTGAAGGAAGCTCATCAACAGCCTCCACCTCAACTGCCTCCTTGGGGCCACCTGCCAAAGTCTGTCTGGTTTGCTCAGATGAAGCATCTGGATGTCATTATGGTGTTCTTACTTGTGGCAGTTGCAAAGTTTTCTTTAAGAGAGCTGTAGAAGGTAAGCAGTGGTCCTGTTCTAGTATGTCCATACACTTGCAAACTTTCTATCTTTTAAAAAAAAAAGACTGAATATCATAAAGAAATATTTGGTTGCACTAAATCCACGAGTGCCGGCTCTGCAAAGGTAAAAGAGCACTGCAGAATAAAAATTACTGAAACCAAGTACTCCAGGGTAAGATTTGTCAATATTTGTTAAGGAGTAAAATGTCAAAAACAACGCATGGTTCATTTAGAAAAATAAAGTATGAACTCTGCAACCGACTTTCCAGAGCATGGCTGCCAGTAATGATACTGGCCTTTATAGCACAAGGTGATCTGACCATATCACCGATTCCTGGGTCATCCAGCACAAGCCTCTGCCTAAAAGGACTGTTTTGTCACCACAGGCAGCTTCTGTCAATACTGCTATATGGCTAGCTGTTATGAGACACTGAATGTGACTCAATTAAACTCTACAAATTTGTTGTTTATCTGTCCATCCCAGATAACTGTCCAGTCTATTTTACATTAACAAGTCAGTCAAATGTGAATATTAGCAAAGCCTGCATTCTAACTGGTGTCCAATGGTAAGAAGTAGTTCCAGAACAAAATTTCATCTGCTTATCACTCCATGGTTGAATTGTAAAACAGGCTCATCGCTCCATGGCTCATGGATTACATTGAGTCTACAGCACAGAAACAGGCCATTCAGCCCAGCTGGTCTATGTCGGCATTTATGCTTCACACGAGCATCCTCCCACCCCTATTCATTGAACCCTATCAGCATATCGTTCTATTCCTTTCTCGTGCTTATCTAGCTTCCCCTTAAATGTATCTATGCTATTTGCCTCAACCACTCCTTGTGGTAGCACATTCCACATTCGTACCACTCTCTGGGTAAAGATGTTTCTCCTGAATTCCCTATTGGATTTATTAGTGACTATCTTCTATTTATGACATCACCCACAGGTGGAAACATTTTCTCTTCGTCTACCCTATCAAACCCTTTCATTATCTTAAAGACCGCGATCAGGTCACCTCTCAGCCTTCTCTCTTCTAGAGAATAGAGTCCCAGCCTGTTCAGCCTTTCCTGATAAGTATATCCTCTCAGTTCTGGTATCATCCTTGTGAATCTTCTTCACCTTTTTCAATGCCTCTATATCCTTTTTATAATATGGAGACCAGAACTGTGCACAGTATTCCACAAGTGTGGTCTAACCAAGGTTCGATACAAGTTTAAGATAACTTCTCTGCTTTTCAATACTATCCCTCTAGAAATGAACCCCAGTACGTGGTTTGCTTTTTTATCACCTAATTTACCTGTGTTGCTACTTTTTTAGTGATTTGTGTATCTGGAAGATTAAAACACCAAAACACTTAATCAAAAGGACATGTTAGCTCAGACACAATGACAATCTCTATCATCTGTACTCTAAAAAGGACTTGCCAACAGTCTATAGGATAATATAGGTATCAGCCTTTGCTTAGTGGTAGCACACTGAGTCAAGAAGGTTCTGGGTTCAAGTCCTACTCCAGAGACTTGAGCTCATAATCCAGGCTGACACTTCAGTGCTGCACTGTCGGAGTTGCAGTCTTTCAGATGAGACGTTGGGCCGAGGCCCCGTTTGTCCCCTCAGGTGGATGTAAAAGATCCTGTGCCACTCTTCGAAGAAGAGCAGAGGAGCTCTGCCCACTATCCTGGCCAATATTTAGCCCTCAACCAACATCATTAAAACATAATACTTGGTCATTATCTCATTGCTGTTTGTGGGACCTTGCTGTGTGCAAATTGGCTGCCACGTTGCCCTACCTTACAACAGTAACTACACTTCAAAAAAGAACTTTATTGGCTGTAAAGAGTGGGGCTTGAACCCGTTCATGGGATGTGGGCGTCGTTGGCAAGGCCAGCATTTATTGCCCATCCCTAATTGCCCTTGAGAAGGTGGTGGTGAGTCGCCTTCTTGAACCACTGCAGTCCGTGTGGTGAAGGTACTCCCACAGTGCTGTTAGGTAGGGAGTTCCAGGATTTTGACCCAGCGACGATGAAGGATCGGTGATATACTTCTAAGTCAGGATGGTGTGTGACTTGGAGGGGAACTTGTTGATGTTCCCATGCGCCTGCTGCCCTTGTCTTTCTAGGTGGAAGAGGTCGCGGGTTTGGGATGTGTTGCCGAAGAAGCCTTAGCGAGTTGCAACAGTGCATCTTGTAGATGGTACACACTGCAGCCACAGCACGCCGGTGGTGGAGGGAGTGAATGTTTGAGATAGTGGATGGGGTGCCAATCAAGCGGGCTGCTTTGTCCTGGATGGTGTCGAGCTCCTTGAGTGTTGTTGGAGCTGCACTCATCCAGGCAAGTGGAGAGTATTCCATCACACTCCTTACTTGTGCCTTGTAGATGGTGGAAAGGCTTTGGGGAGTCAAGAGGTGAGACACTCGCCACAGAATACCTAGCCTCTGACCTGCTCTTGTTGCCACAGTATTTATGTGGCTGGTCCAGTTAAGTTTCTGGTCAATGGTGACCCCCAGGATGTTGATGGTGGGGGATTCAGCGATGGTATTGCCATTGAATGTCAAGGGGAGGTGGTTAGACTCTCGCTTGTTGGAGATGGTCATTGCCTGGCACTTGTGTGAAACATAGAAACATAGAAACATAGAAACTAGGAGCAGGAGTAGGCCATTCGGCCCGTCGAGCCTGCTCCACCATTCAATACGATCATGGCTGATCATCCAAATCCAGTACCCTGTCCCTGCCCCCTCACACAGAATCCCCATCGAGCCTGCACCGACACATATCCCACCCTATCCCCGTAACCCCACGTATTTAATTCCCCCCAACATATCCCATCCTATCCTGTAACCCCACATATTTAATCCCCCCCTAACACTAAGGGTCAATTTATCATAGCCAAATCACCTAACCCGCACATTTTTGGACTGTGGGAGGAAACCGGAGCACCCGGAGGAAACCCACTCAGACACGGGGAGAATGTGCAAACTCCACACAGACAGTCACCCGAGGCCAGATTCGAACCCGGGTCTCTGGCGCTGTGAGGCACCAGTGCTAACCACTATGCCACCGTGTGGTGCAAATGTTATCTGCCACTTATCAGCCCATGCCTGAACGTCGTCCAGGTGTTGTTGCATCCGGGCATGGACTGCTTCATTATCTGAGGAGTTGCGAATGGCACTGAACACTGTGCAGTCATCAGCGAACATCCCCATTTCTGACCTTATGTTGGAGGGAAGGTCATTGATGAAGCAGCTGAAGATGGTTGGGCCGAGGACACTGCCCTGAGGAACTCCTGCAGCGATGTCCTGGGGCTGTGATGATTGAACTCCAACCTCCACAACCATCTTCCTTTGTGCTACGTATGACTCCAGCCAGTGGAGAGTTTTCCCCCCACGATTCCCATTGACTTCAGTTTTACTAGGGCTCCTTGATGCCACACTTGGTCAAATGCTGCCCTGATGTCAAGGGCAGTCACTCTCACTTCATCTCTGGAATTGGGTAGAGATGAGAAATAATAAAGGCAAGAAGTCACTTGTGGGAGTGGTGTACAGGCCCCCTAACAGTAACCACATGGTAGGATGGAGTATAAAGGAAGAAATAATGGGAGCTTGTCAGAAGGGTAAGGCAATAATCATGGGGGATTTTAATCTGCATATAGACTGGGAAAATCAGATGGGCAAAGGTAGCATAGATGAGGAGTTCATGGAATGTTTTCGGGATAGTTTCTTACAACAGCACGTTCTGGAGCCAACCAGAGAGCAGGCTATACTCGACCTGGTATTGTGCAACGAGATAGGATTAATTAATGACCTCATAGTGAAGGCGCCCCTAGGTAGCAGCGATCATAATATGATTGAATTTTACATTCAGTTTGAGAGAGAGAGAGAGAAGAGTGGGTCCAAGACTAGTATTTTAAACTTAAATAAGGGCAATTATGAGGGCATGAAAGCAGAGCTAGCTAAAGTGAACTGGCAAATTAGGTTAAGGGATAGGTCAATAGAGTTGCAGTGGCAGACATTTAAGGGGATATTTCAAAATACACAGAATATATACATTCCAACAAGAAAGAAAAATTCCAAGGGGAGGACCCACCATCCGTGGTTAACTAAAAAAGTTAAAGATAGTATTAAACTTAAAGAAAAAGCATATAATTGCGCAAAGCAGGTCAGAAGATTGGACAGAATATAAAAAATAGCAAAGAATGGCTAAAAGATTAATAAGGAGAGAAAAATTAGAGTATGTGCGAAAGCTAACTAGAAATATAAAAACAGATAGTAAGAGTTTCTATAGATATTTAAAAAAGAAAAGAGTTAACAAAGTGAGCGTTGGTCCTATAAAAAGTGAGTCTGGGGAATTAATAATGGAAAATAAGGAGATGGCAGTTGAATTGAACAGGTATTTTGCATCGGTCTTCAATATAAAGGATACAAGTAACATCCCAGAAATAGCTGTAAATCAGGAAATGGAAGTGAGGGAGGTACTCAAGAAAATATAATCACCAGGGAAGTGGTACTGAGCAAATTGTTGGAGCTGCGGGCTGACAAGTCCCCGGGTCCTGATGGACTTCATCCTAGGGTCTTAAAGGAAGTGGCTAGTGAGATAGTTGATACGTTGGTTTTAATTTTCCAAAATTCCCTCGATTCGGGGAAGGTTCCATTAGATTGGAAAATAGCGAATGTAACTCCTTTATTCAAAAAGGGAGGGAGACAGAAAGCAGGAAACTACAGGCCAGTTAGCTTAACATCTGTCATAGGGAAGATGTTAGAAGCTATTATTAAAGACGTTATAGCAGGGCACTTAAAGTTGAAAGTAATCAGGCAGAGTCAACATGGTTTTGTGCAAGAGAAATCATGTTTAACCAATTTATTGGAGTTCTTTGAGGAAGTAACATGTGCTGTGGATAAAGGGGAACCGGTGGATGTACTGTACTTAGATTTCCAGAAGGCATTTGTTAAGGTGCCACATCAAAGGTTATTGCAGAAAATAAAAGCTCATGGTGTAGGGGGTAACATATTGGCATGGATAGAAGATTGACTAGCTAACAGGAAACAGAGAGTAGGCATAAATGGGTCATTTTCTGATTGGCAAGATGTAACGAGTGGTGTGCCACAGGGATCAGTGCTGGGGCCTCAACTTTTTACAATTTATATAAATGACTTGGATGAAGGGACCGAAGGTATGGTTGCTGACTTGGATGAAGGGACCGAAGGTATGGTTGCTAAATTTGCTGATATGACAAAGATAGGTAGGAAAGCAAATTGTGAAGAGGACATAAGGAGGCTACAAAGGGATATAGATAGGTTAAGTGAGTGGGCAAAGATCTGGCAAATGGAGTATAATGTGGGAAAATGTGAAGTTGCCCATTTTGGCAGGAAGAATAAAAAAGAAGCATATTATCTAAATGGTGAGAGATTGCAGAGCGCTGAGATGCAAAGGGATCTGGGTGTCCTAGTGCATGAATCGCAAAAGGTTACTATGCAGGTACAGCAAGTAATTAGGAAAGCTAATATAATATTGTTTATTGCGAGGGGAATTGAATACAAAAGTAGGGAGGTTATGCTTCAGTTATACAGGGCATTCTGGAGTACTGTGTACAGTATTGGTCTCCTTGTTTAAGGAAGGATGTAAATGCATTGGA
Organism: Squalus acanthias; assembly: GCA_030390025.1. Taxonomy (NCBI): domain Eukaryota; kingdom Metazoa; phylum Chordata; class Chondrichthyes; order Squaliformes; family Squalidae; genus Squalus; species Squalus acanthias. The sequence continues at coordinate 164,137,894 of CM059427.1, read as the reverse complement.
AGCAGGTCAGAGAAGGTTTACTAGACTAATACCTGGAATGGGCGGGTTGTCTTATGAGGAAAGGTTGGACAGGCTAGGCTTGTATCCGCTGGAGTTTAGAAGAGTAAGAGGTGACTTGATTGAAACACATAAGATCCTGAGGGATCTGGACAGGGTGGATGTGGCGAGGATGTTTCCTCTTGTGGGAGAATCTAGAACTAGGGGTCACCCATTTAAGACAGAGATGAGGAGAATTTTTTTTATCACAGAGGGTCGTGAGTCTTTGGAACTCTCTTCCTCAGAGGGCGGTGGAAGCAGTCTTTGAATATTTTTAAGGCAGAGGTAGATAGATTCTTGGTAAGCAAGGGGGTGAAAAGTTATCGGGGTAGGCGGGAATGTGGAGTAATCGGATCAGCCGTGATCTTATTGAATGGCGGAGCAGGCTCGAAGGGCCGAGTGGCCGCCTCCTAATTCGTATGTTCGTATGAATTCAGCTCCTTTGTCCATGTTTGAACCAAGGCTGTAATGAGGTCGGGAGCCGAGTGCTCTTGGCAGAACCCAAACTGGGCATCAGTGAGCAGGTTATTGGTAAGTGTCGCTTGACAGCACTGTTGATGACACCTCCCATCACTTTGTTGATGATTCAGAGTAGACTGATGGGGCGGTAATTGGCTGGATTGGATTTGTCCTGCTTTTTGTGGACAGGACATACCTGGGCAGTTTTCCACATTGTCAGCTAGATGCCAGTGTTGTAGCTGTACTGGAACAGCTTGGCTGGGGCGCGGCATGTTCTGGATCACAAGTCTTCAGCACGACAGCCGGAATTTTGTCGGGGCCCCCAGCCTTTGCTACATCCAGTGCGTTCAGCCATTTCTTGATATCACGTGGAGTGAATCGAATTGGCTGAAGACTGGCTTCTGTGATGGTGGGGACCTCAGGAGGAGGCCGATATGGATCATCCACTTCACTTCTGGCTGAAGATGGTTGCAAACGCTTCAGCTTTGTCTTTTGCACTCACGTGCTGGGCTCCACCATCACTGAGGATGGGAATATTCATGGAGCCTCCTCCTCCCGTTAGTTGTTTAATGGTCCACCACCATTCACGACTGGATGTGGCTGGACTGCAGAGCTTTAAACTGATCCGTTGATTGTGGGATCGCTTAGTCCTGTCTATAGCATGCTGCTTCCACTTTTTAGCATGCATGTAGTCCTGTGTTGCAGCTTCCCCGGGTTGGCACCTCATATTTAGGTACGCCTGGTGCTGCTCCTGGCATGCTCTTCTACACTCCTTACTGAACCAGGGTTGGTCCCCTGGCTTGATGGTAATGGTAGAGTGAGGGGTTGCTGGGCCATGAGGTTACAGATTGTGGTGGAATACAATTCTGCTGCTGATGGTCCACAGCGCCTCATGGATGCCCAGTTTTGAGCTGCTAGATCTGTTCTGAATCTATCCCATTTAGCACGGTGGTAGTGCCACTCAACACGATGGAGGGTGTCCTTGGTGTGAAGATGGGACTTTGTCTCCACAATGACTGTGTGGTGGTCACTGCTACCAATACTGTCATGGACAGATGCATCTGCGACAGGTAGATTGGTGAGGACGAGGTCAAGTAGGTTTTTCCCTCGTGTTTGTTCTCTCACCACCTGTCGCAGGCCCAGACTGGCAGCTATGTCCTTCAGGACTCGGCCAGCTCGGTCAGTAGTGGTGCTACCGAGCCACTCTTGGTGATGGATATTGAAGTCTCCTACCCAGAATATATTCTGTGCCCTTGCTACCCTCAGTGCTTCTTCCAAGTGGTGGTCAACATGGAGTACTGATTCATCAGCTGAGGGAGGGTGGTAATCAGCAGGAGGTTTCCCATGCTTGATCTGAAGCCATGAGACTTCATGGGGTCCGGAGTCAACGTTGAGGACTCCTAGGGCCACTCCTTTCCGACTGTATACCACTGTGCCGCCACCCATGGTGTGGGTCTGTCCTGCCGTTTGGGACATTGGCTGAAAGGTATGATTCTGTGAGTATGACTATGTCAGGCTGTTGTTGACTAGTCTGTGGAACAGCTCTCCCAATTTTGGCATAAGTCCCCAGATATTGGTGAGGAGGACTTTGCAGGGTCGACTGGGCTGGGTGTGCCGTTGCCGTGTCTAGCCAGTGCCAAGGTCGATGCCGGGTGGTCCTTATTATTTAATTCTTATTATTGTGTTATGTAGCGGTTTGTTACAACTGAGTGGCTTGCTTGGCCATTTCAGAGGGCAGTTAAGAGTCATTGCTGTGAGTCACGTATAGGCCAGACCAGGTAAGGACGGCAGATTTCCTTCCCTAAAGGACATTAGTGAACCAGATGGATTTTTACGGTTTCATGGTTACCATTACTGATACTAGCTTTTTATTCCAGATTTATTTAATTAACTGAATTTAAATTTGATTTGAACTCGCGTCTCTGGATCATTAGTCCAGGCCTCTGGATTACTACCCCAGTAACATTACCACTATGCTACCCTTCAGTTAATATAAGCCCAAGCATGAAGAGATTAGTCTGAAAGCAAGCAACAAATCAATGTTTCTGATGGGGCAGTCTACGGGTGAATTAACACCTTATGACATGGTTTGATTTTGAGATATAAGCTCCATTGACAACAGTCCAATGACAGAGTACTATTAATTCCCCCCATTTAGGGGGGAGGGCATTGATGGGGGCCATTTCTCCAAAAGGTTGGAAGGAAGATTGGAAGGTTGACCTATATTGCTCTTTCATCACTCGTAACCTTTTCTGGAGAGATACTGGCTAAGACCTGGGAGCAGGTCACCCTCTTGGTTGGAGATTCTGTCTGTCATAGGTGAACATAAAGTGGAGGAAAAAGCAACTTGAAAGATGAGGGAAAAATGCTCTCCCAAAGGCTCAGTAAATATAGCCAATGACTGAGCCACACTGTGAAAAGTTCTATATTGTTACTCCCTCAGAGCATCCTCCAATTGATGTTCAGCATTGAGGAGTACTGATTTGTCAGTTGAGGTGATAATTGATGACTAACAGGTGATTTTCTTTACTTTGTTTGATCTGAAAATGTCATGGGGTCCGGTGTCAATTTTAAGAACACCCTGAGCTACTCCCACTCGACCATGTACCACTACCTTGCTGGTGGGACAGAACATAGCCAATGATGATGATGAAGTCTGGGATGTTGGCTGAAGGATATGATTTTATGAGTACTAATATGTCCGGCTGTTGCTTGTCTAGTCTGTGGGACAACTCTCCCACCTTGGGCACCAGCCCTCCGATTTTAGTGAGGAGGACTTTGCAGGGTCAACTGGGCTGAGATTGCCTTTATTTTATTCTTTGTTATTTTTCTTCTAATTGAACTAGGTAACTGTACCTTTCAAGATCAGTTCATGAGCCAATCAAAGGATTGCAATCATTTCCATGTACCATGGAGTTAGTTTCAGAATCACATCATTTTAATTTCACCAAGCTATCAGTTATCCTAATACTATCCAATTAGTTCCACTCCCCTGTTCTTTCCTCATAGCCCTGCAAATTTTTTCCTTTTCAAGTGTATATCCAATTCCCTTTTGACAGTTACTGTTGAATCTGATGCCAGCACCCTTTCAGGCAGGACATTCCAGATCATCATAACTCGCTGCGTTAAAAAACATTCTCATCTTTGCTCTGGTTCTTTTAGCCTTAAATCTGTGTCCTCTGATTAACACCCCTCCTGTCAGTGGAAACAATTTCTCCTTATTTACTCTATCAAAACACTTTATAATTTTTAACACCTCTATTAAATCTCCCCATAACATTCTCTGCTCTAAAAAGAACGATCCCGGCTTCCCTAGTCTCTCCACATAACTGAAGTCCTCATCCCTGGTGCCATTCTAGTAAATCTTCTCTGCTCCCTCTCTAAGGCCTTGACATCCTTCCTAAAGTGTGGTGCCCAGAATTGGACACAATACTCCAGCTGAGGCCTAACAAGTGATTTGTAAAGGTTTAGCATAACATCTTTGCTTTTGTACTCTCTGCCTCTATTTATAAAGTTCAGGATCCCGAATGCTTTTGTTTTAAAACAGCCTTAGCAACTTATCCTGCCACTTTCGAAGATTTGTGTCTGTGAACCCTCAGGTCCGGCACCCTCTTTAAAATTGCACCATTTAGTTTATATTGCCTTTCCTCATTCTTCCTTCCAAAATGCATTACTTCAGACTTCTCTGCATTAAATTTCATATGCCATTTGTCTGCCCATTTCATAAGTCTGTCTATGTCCTCCTGAAGTCTGCTACTATCATCTCACTGTTTACTACGTATCTGAGTTATGTGTTATCTGCGAACTTCGAAATGATGCCCTTTATACCCAAGTACAGGTCATTAATATATATCAATAAGAGCAGTGGTCCTAATACCAGCCCCTGGGGCACACCACTGTACACCTCCCTCCAGGCTGAAAAACAACCATTCACCACTACTCTCTGCTTTCTATCTGTTGGCCAGTTTAATATCCATGTTAACTCTGCCCCTTTAATCCCATGGGCCTCAATTTTTCTAACAAGTCTAATATGTGGCACTTTATCAAATGCGTTTCAGAAGTCCATATACACAACATCAACCACACTACCTCATCAAGCCTCTCCATTACTTCATCAAAGAACTCAAATCAAATTAGTCAAACACAATTTACCTTTAACAAATTCGAGCTGGCTGTCACTTTTTTAATTCATGTTTTTCCAAGTGATAATTTTGTCCTGGATTATGGTCTCTAAATTTTTCCCACCACTGACAGGTTATCATAGATTCATAAATATAGAACTGCATCAGTTACCTTAACTGTTTTATGTGGAAATTCCTGAATGTACTCCAATTCAGATCTTTTTGGGTCACAAAGCAAAATGGTTTTGGATACCTTAAAGACAACAGTGGAAGATGTTGAGGACCCATTGTCTGCATTACCTAGAAAGTGCTAAAAGCAGGGCGCACTCCGCCTCTCTCCGTATTTCTGGAATTACTCTTTACTGCTGCTGACGGCCAGCAATGGCAAAACACACAGTGTTAGCAGAAATTTGTGTGAAAACACACACACTCCAGTGGAGTAATGGTAAACTCACTTGTCAGAATGAAATGTTTCTTTTACCCATGAGCAAGTCTGTTTGCAATGCCACCTAATTGTTTTCTTGCAGACAGTAATGTGTTATTGGGAGACAATTAATTAGCATGTATATTAAATTGGGGATAGGAAATAAACCTTTAGAACATAGCTCCATTGGGACAACTCAGTAAACCAGCTGTTCAGCCAGACCTCTTAAATGCTTGGCACCAGCTTGAAGCAAACAGATGGGATTTATACTGTCAGTGGTAAATATGTTGAAGGTTGTTATACTGACATCAATTATAACAAATTATCAGTTAATAATAGCAAAAGGCAAAATATGTTGTTGATTATTTTTGCTCAAACATTTTTTTGAAGTTTTAGTTAGCTAGTCTATTGGCCCATTGTGGGTATATTGAAAGGAGTATTTGGTGAAATAGAATCCTGAAACATAAAATACTTGGAGACAAAAAATAATTTGGACTAGTTTGATATCAATGTTACAGAGCAGAACCACCTTGAGGGGTTCCCTTGTCCTGTATCACTACAGTTAGGATTATATTTGTTTTGCTTTCTCTCCAGCTCCATTCTGTCGGGGTCAAAAAAGATTCTCTCCTGAAGGTGTGGTGATGCTTCTAACATGTTGCAGGGAGAATAAAATATATGTTTAATGAACAGTCTTGTACGTTTAATCAGTTGTAAATGGTTTCAAAATAGTGTCTGAAGGAAAACTTTCCTAAAAAATCAGTAAAAATTTAATAATGAATGATTCAAAATTGGCTTTTGTAGGGAACTCTTCAAACTAATGAGCTAAATAGCTTTAATTGATTTTCTATTGATTTTATGAATTTGGGTTGCTGATTTCTCACACAAGCCTCTCTGAAATTGTCTTGTGAGTGAATAGAGTCTGAAGCTGGCTGTTTAATGGACAGTCTTTTAAGATAGTTGTTGAACACTGTGATCTTGCTCCCACTAGGAACTGTATTCAGACTGCTATAAATTTGAATCCCTTCAATCCAGCAGACAGGGACCACTTTTATCCCATCAGTTTGAGCTGGATTTAGGCCCAGCTTGCAGTACAGGGAGGACTGTGTTCTACCCAACTGTTGTACCCAGATCCAGAGGTAAAAGGGCCATGCGCTGACTCTAAAACTCATAGGCTATCTTCTTCTTTCATATGGTAGTAGTAAGCAAATCAAATGTTAATATCTAAGTTGGATATCCAGGCCCAAACTTCCAGTGTAACAGCGTGGATATCTTGTAGGCTGCCTGCAAATTTCCTCTGAGGACAGTCAGAAGTAAAGCTGATGGGAAAAAAAATGAACAAGATTTTCCCAGATGGAACAATCCCTCAGAAATCAGAGAGGGACTGTTTGGAAAATTATGGCTAATGCATCTACAACTTCCTCAGCTATTTCTTTTAGTACCCTGGGGTAGGAGACCATCAGGTCCTGCATATTTTAATTCTTATTACTTTCTCTAGTACCATAACTTTTTACCTATATTAAATCCACTAAATTCCTCCACGTTACTTATTTTTAGGTACTGGTGGTATTTTATTCTCTTTTTTCCACTGTGGAAACAGATACGAAGTACTCATTTAACAAGTCTACCATTTCCTTATTGTCCATGCATCTGTCTTTAATGAGTCCACATTCCCCTTTATCATTGTTGGCTTTGATTTTTGTTTTCATATTACTTTTTGCACCTCTTACTCCTTTCTTTGAAACCCTTTGTTGATTTTATAGCTCCCCTGGTCTGTTGGATTTTCACTTTTCTTTGCATTTGTGTAAGCTTTTTCTTTTAGCTTGATACTGTCACTTACATAATTTGTTCACCATGGTGGCTTAAGTACACAGTGGAGCCTTTGCCTTTTAGGGGTATGTTCTGGTTTTGTAATGTACCAAATATTTATTACTTCCACTGTTTTGTCTATATCGTTGCCCATAACAGTTCAGCCTGTTTACTTCAGTCGATTAATTTCTCATCCCTTCGAAGTTTGCCTTATTTAAATTTAAAACCCTGGTTTGTGACTCTCCCTCCTGCCTTCAAACCTAATATCAAATTCAATCATATTCTGGTCATATTTCACAAGATGTTTTACCATCAGATTGTTAATGAACTAATTCTGGTTCGTTACTTGTCACTGAATCCAGTATAGTCTGTTCTCTTGTCAGCTCTAAAACTCTTGTCTGTTCTAGCAAACTGTCCCAAGTACATCCTGGAAATTCATTGCCTTTACTACTTGAGCTGCTCTGTTTCTCTCAATCTACGTGAAAATTAAAATCTCCCATTATAACCAAATTGTTTTTGCTATATGCTTTCCTATCTCTGTATTTATATCCTCCCAATACATCACTACTACCAGGAGGTCTGTGGACCACTCCTGCTACAGCCTTGCATCCTTTGCTATTCCTTAATTCTGCCCATAGGGTTTCCACTGCCCAATCGCCCTTACTGAAAACCCTTTACTACTGTAATTGTGTCATTTATTAATATTGCTATTCCTTCTCCTTTCCAAATTTCCCTGTCCTTTCTAAAGATCCTGGATTATTTAGCTCCTAGTCATGCTCAGCTTGTAGCCAGATCTGTAATGGCAACTACAAGGTTGTTGCTTATATTTGTCAGTAGTGTGTTTCTTCTTCCCTTTCACACAACTGAAAGTTCCTATGTTAATTGTGTTAATGATATACTCAAATTTTATTTTCCTGTTTTCCTTGTAGGGCAGCATAACTACCTCTGTGCTGGAAGGAATGACTGCATCATTGACAAGATTCGCCGAAAGAACTGCCCAGCTTGCCGTTTTCGAAAGTGCCTCCAGGCTGGGATGAATCTCGATGGTAAATTTGATTCTTTTTCTCCTATCTACATGAAGTAATATTAAATTACAATGTCAGACCATAGTAAACCATGCTCAGGTGTGTCAGCTGTGGTTCAGTTGGTAGCACTCTCACCTCTGAGTCAGAAGGTTGTGGGTTCAAGTCCCACTCCAGAGACTTGAGCACAAAAATCTAGGCTGACACTCCAGTGCTGCACTGTTGGAGGTGCCGTCCTTCTGATGAGACATTAAACCGAGGTCCCTTCTGTTCTCTCAGGTGCACGTAAAAGATACGATGGCACTATTTCGAAGAGGAGCAGGGAGTTCCCCCTGGTGTCTTGGCCAATATTTATCGTTCAGTCAACATCACTAAAAAACAAATTATCTGGTCATTATCACCTTGCTGTTTGTGGGAGCTTGCTGTGCACAAATTGGCTGCTGCGTTTCCTACATTACAACAGTGACTACACTTCAAAAGTACTTCATTGGCTGTAAAGCGCTTTGGGACATCCTGAGGTCGTGAAAGGCACTATAGAAATGCAAGTCCTTTTTTTTTTTAAAGTGCTGTGGTCAAATGGATAAAAAGTTAGTTACACCAATTCTAGGATGAATCGGCCAGGAAGTGTCCAGTCTGCGATTCTGTTAGACGTGTCAGGATACAAGTGCAATGCATTATGGTCGGGTTTGAAACAGACATGGGTGCTATTCTATGCACTGCAATGTTAACTCGCTCAAAATTAAAGGAGCAGTGTCATCATATTTGGGAGATTTCTTGTTGACCAAATTCATTGAGCAGGCTGCTTGAAAATTCCACTTCAGTGTTGCCATGTTAGCAGTGCATTAGTATACAACATATATCTGCTGTACAAAAGTTTATACTGCAGTGTCCAGGAGCTACTGACGGAGCCTGGATTCAATCCGGAGAATGAGGCAGAAGGGGACAGGGTGGGAGAAAAGGCATTTTACCAGGAGCCACAGTGGGAATATTGCACAGCAGGGAGGGACCCAAGAATAGGGTGAAAGGGAGCAAGTGTGTTACCCGGCCAGAGTAATCATTTTATGGGGTGGTAAGCAGAGCATTAAGCAGGCACTTTCCAGGAAGAGAGTGGGGCTGAGGGGTGAAACAACCAACAGTGGGGAGAGCATTAAACATGAATTTTTGTTTTTAGGCTTTTCAGACCAAAAAAATGTTGGCTGCTTATAGTTTTTGGTCTGCTGATACCATGGGAAGACCTGAGTTCTGGGTAATAGAGGTAGTGCACCAGGAAGGAACAACAGTGCCATCCATTATTTGGAGACTTACAATTACAGCGTGTCAGGAAGCGTTGACATAGGAAGCTTTCCATTGTTGGTGTCAATATACGAGCATTAGTCAAAAATCTTGACACAAAAAGTTGTATTTGCAGGAAGTGCATGCTATTCACAACTTTTAATATGTCAATAGATCGATAGATTTTTGTGTATATATAGCTATATGATATATTAAAAGTCTTATACTTGCATGGACTTATCAACTTGACACTTTATTCCGTCAATTTTTTTCATGATATTACAGTCATACTGTTGGTGCCGTGATTGAATTTTGCTATTTATTTAAATAGTGCTCATTTAGTCCTCCTAGCTAGACCTCCCTGCTAGGTGGCACTGTGGCATCAATCTTTCCTGAACTACAGTGAATCATATGTTGTGGTCTTCCTAGTTTTGAATCTCAGTTCAGTTGGGTCTGTAATTTCTGCTGGTTTCCCACCTTCCTGCTCAGAGTCCTTACTCTCAGTTTCTCTACTGCCTGTGTGCCAACTCTCAATGGCTGTCCTGGGGAAATTTGAGACCTTGGACCGCCAGTTATCCATTTATCCAGTTATACCTGCCCTTTCCCATTGCTGCCGCCTGCCCTTCAATGATTTAGGGTTGAGGCATAACCACCCCAAATGTTTCAGCTTTTCCTTGTTTTCCTCCCAACCCATTGCTGCCTCCATGCCCCCATTTCTGCAGCCTTAGGTAACCTCTCTTGCTCCTGCTTCAGGCCTATCACCTCAGGTAGGTGCTGTAAAAGATCAGCAAAATGGAAATGTTGAATGTGATGCTATGTCAGCTATGGTTGATCGCCATAAATCAGTGGGCCTGACGACATACGTGTTATACCATAAAACAACATAATCAGTCTAAGTTTTGTTTAACTAATGTAAACTTGTGTTACTGTGTTATATTATTCTAGTAATGGCCATAGTCTTTTTTGTAGAACTTGCACTTACATGTCTGACATGCCAATGTCAATGCCACAGAAATTTATATTTTGTGTCTAATTGACATCCATCACACTTTGTCACATATTTAAAAATGTAGAAAGAGTGAAAGAAAGTTAGTTATTTCCTGCTGGGGTTTTATTTGACTTTGGGGGGGAAAGCTAGGCATTTACAAGAATCTGCCAATTTACAGAGAAACTTCCCCAGCAATAGTAAATACCCTCCTATTTATGGCAGTTAGACTTCGTTTATACTGTAATTGTAAATTTACCTCCACTTCTGTTTGCTCCCATTGCGGAGTTCCCAACTGTGACTCAGAAACTGGTTTTAAGTTCTTTAATGCACAGTTCCACCTTAGCAACAGAATGATATATAATGACTTCACCTGACGAAGGAGCAGCGCTCCGAAAGCTTGTGATTTCAAATAAAGCTGTTGGACTATAACCTGGTGTTGTGCAACTTCTCACATTTGTCCACCCCAGTCCAACACCGGCATCTCCACATCATGGATATATAATGTGTTACATGGTATAAAGCTCCTTACCTTGATCAATGCCTTTGGAGATACACTAGTATGAGAAAATTATTCAGTGATACTCAAATGCACTGGACTGATGTGTTGATGAGATACTATTGTGCACACTGTTAATTAGAAACAAATTATGTTTCTTCATAACTGAAATGTATTTTTGTGATGTCATGTTTATCTTAAGGTATTATCTGATTGTAAAGTATTTCCGTTTCACATTTAGTAATAAAGCTGCCCATATTCTTGGTGGCTACTATTAAGATACAGTATTTTGTCTTTTTCCCAAGCACTTTTTCAGTAATTTGATAGGTTTCTGTTTTACTGGAATAAACACTCTCCTGTATACATTGCAATTAAAAAAAGCTAATTCTTCGTAAGTTTAAAATATGCAGTGACCACCCATGGTCAATTCCAACAGTAAGTGTATGTTTTTTTATTAGACCTTGATCCGTTATTACCATGTAGTCAGTCGCAAAAGTGGCCTTTCCAGTCAGGCTTAACTGTATTTTAGAGAGGTGCCTCTTCAGGATGAAATATCTTGAAACTTTGCAGTAAATCTACAATTTTATTTAAAGCTCGGAAGACAAAGAAATTGAACAAGATGAAGGCACCACATACCACTACCTCAGAAACTGCAACAAAGGCAGCATCACAGGACTCTTCTTAGTTCGTTCTACATTGCCTATGCTGACTCCTACCATGATCTCAATCCTTGAGATGATTGAGCCGGACCTCTTATACGCAGGATATGACAGCTCCCTGCCTGACACGCCCAACCGGCTCATGTCGGGAATGAATAACTTGGGTGGGCTACAGATGATATCAGTTGTGAAATGGGCAAAGACTCTACCAGGTAAACAACAAAGCACTGTGCTCTATGAAAAGCTTTGAAAATTGTGATAAAGGATTTTTAAATAAATCCTTTCCCTTTGGGGGGAAAAAAGATATTTGTCACTAATCATCTCCTGTGCCCTCCTGAAGGTGTTAAGTTCTTACTAGGGTATATTTTCATGGGTACCAGTCGCCCTCTGGTACCTCATCCAATTGACTATTATTCATGTGAGTCTTGACAGTAAGTATTGATGAGCTATTCAATCACAAGGAGCATCACAACTGAGTTTAACACTGTCCTCATTCCAAAATCCACATGCACACTTAAAAAAGGATTAGGATCAGGAGCCCTGGCCCTATCCCAGGCGCATTAAGGCCAATTATAGAAAATCCTGACAGCCACTGTGCCTGAGATCTGCTAACTAGTACAGACTTTCTGGTGTGTATAACTCAGTTCCTGGTTGGATAAACCCCCTGCGGCTTTCTATCATTAATCATAACGGGGACTGGATGGCATCATAAATTAACACCCTATCCCTTCACCACACGTGGGCTGACTATTGTGAGAAACTAACATTTTTACACTGGTGCATTAGAGGCTCTTGCAATACTGGAGTTTAAGGCACATCATTAGGATCATACAATGCAAGCTTTACTTTGCATCTCATGTTATTCTTGTTTTGAGACTGTTTGGTGCTGACATTGGATGTAAAAATGTTTTTTGTTTCTCAGCACTTACATCTCATAAATATTCACCAACAGAAGACATTTCCTCCCTTCTCATGTTCCCCCAGAAAATTAAGTAAAATAGTTCTTTTATCTATTGACTAGAAAATATTTTTGTTACATCCTGTCATTGCAGTACATGTTGAAGTAATGGTGTATGAGCATAGAACTAAATAGGTGTGGAACAAGAAAAGCCATTCAACATGTTCCCCCTGCATATTGTCATATTCTCTATCATTGACTCTGGCCAGCCCAGTGTGCCTCCTGAGAAAAGTAAAAAATACAAATCATCATTCAGGAAGATGTCTTTTCAGTTTTTGTCCTGCCTCTCTCAGGTACCAAGCAAAATTCCAAAATGTACATTCCAGAATATCAATTCTGACATAAAACCCATATTTACAACTGGAGTTAATTAACAAAGCATAAACTACACCACTTCAGCTGGGAACCTGGTCCACATATTCAATAGACAATAACCCCCTACTATCACCTGAAGCATTTGTCTCTGAAGTCGATCTACATGGCTTTCAATACAATAAAACAAGTATCTTTTAATAAATGCACACAGAATATTAGCTTTTAAGATAGAAAGATGAAAACGTTTCAAAAACAGACCAGGTAAAACCCATTGTTGCACAAAGGTTGGCAAATTGGGCAGTGGAGTGCATCTACCTTTTGCACTATGATAGGGGGAACTCATCAGGTAAAATAGGAGCTCATCTCTGTTCATGCAGTGGCCATATTTTGAGCCAACATGGGAAATTTTTCTAAACATTTGAAAGGCATACTGGACCGGTATGTTTTGGTAATTTCATTTATTAATTAAGGTCTCAATCCCACTGCCTCTGATTAAATCTAAGAGCACTCCCTGGGAATAATGTTGTGTATATACAGTAGAATGTAAAGTTGATGCAGTGACAAAGTTCTCAAAAGGCAGTATCCATTGATTTATCCCCCTTGTGAAGTAACAGTACTTGTATGGGGAGGTTAAACTTCTTTTAAAGAATAAGGAAGATCATACCTAAGATGGATAATGCAATGCTGTCATTCAATCAATTTTGTTGGTAGCCAAGTAGAACCATACTGAGTATTGGTCTGCTTCTACAGGATTCAGATCCTTGCACCTGGATGACCAAATGATGTTGCTGCAGTATTCCTGGATGTCTCTAATGGTTTTCGGTCTTGGCTGGAGATCTTACCAACACGCCAATAGCAGTATGCTCTTCTTCGCACCAGACCTAGTCCTCAATGAGTAAGTATTGCATCCCAGCTTTGCTTAGAAGGTTCATGGAAAATGTTTGCAATCTCAAAGCCATGAATGTAAGGAAGGTCAAAACGGTGACTTACAGCAACAACTTTTTTAGGGAGAGGAATAAAATTTACTCTTTCTGTGTCACAGGGCCAGGTGGTTGAGTTGTGTCCCTTTGAAGTGACAGCAATGAGTAGCTTTTGGTATCTTCCAATATTGATAGTGTTCTTTTTATATCAAAAAAATAGTTTTGCCTTTTTTTGTCTGACGGCAAAAAATGGAAATCTGAGTCATAAGGAATGCATCCTTATTTTTAATAGATGATATGAGTCACATTAAACCACATTATAAATCATATCAGTAAGTCATATGCCCACCTAGGGATGGCATTGAGCTAAGGCCAGAAGGTGCAATTTATAATTTTGATGTAATGATATATAAGGATTCGAAGACTGATCTCATTGGCCATCTTTCTGTGTTATATGAGACAGATGAACCTTAATATTCAACCATTTCTATTTATTCTGCCCATCTCAATTCTTAGCTGTAATTTCTGGTGCTGCAGAACACTCCTCATTATACCATACAAGTGAAGACTTGAAAAATCGAATAGTTTTTTGTTAGAACAATGCAGATTATGAGGCGATATGATAGAAGTGTTTAAAATTATGAAAGGATGGAACCGGGTGGATAGAAGCAATCTGTTTCCAGTAGTTGAGAGTTCAAGATCGAGAGGCCATAGATATAAGATTAAATATGAGATTTAGAACAGAGGGCAGCAAAAGCTTCTTTATTCAGAGAATTATGAGGGTGTGGAATTCACTTCTAGTGGTTGAGGCAGAAACTGTCAACATTCAAGATTAGATTGGATAGGTGGACGGAGGATAAATGGTTGAAAGGATATGAGAATAGGATGGCTAAATGCCCACGTGGACTAGTTGGGCTAAATGGCCTATTTCTGTGTTGTAACTTCTATGTATTTCTATGTTTTCAAAAGCAACTGCAATTTGATGAAAGCTGTGATCACGGTTCTTTAATTCTACCTGTCTGTGCAGTCCTACTGGTGCCTAAGCAGTCACATTGACATGGATATGATGTGAAACAACTCTGGTTCCATCAAATTGTTTGGCACGTACTTTTATGTGAACCAGAACTAGTTTATAATCTGACAGTAAGGGAGCATCTTGCAAATAGTGACCATAATTTGATTGAATTTGATATTAGGTTTGAGAGGGAGAAGGGCGAGTCATAAACCAAAGTTTTAAATCTAAACATGACAAACTTCGATGGGATGAGAAATAAATGGACAGCAGTGAACTGGGTTGAACTTTTAATGGTTAAATCTACAGACAAACCGTGGGAAATATTCAAATAAGTTTTTGATGTGATAAAAGACAAAGGCTCCACTTGTGTAGTTAAGGTGAACAAATCAGGAAAGAGACAGTATCAAGCTAAAGGAAAAAGCTTACACAAATGCAAGGAAAAGTGGAACAGCTAATTGGAAATCATCTGAAAGCCACTCTGGTATCACCCCAAGGAAACTTTGCCGCACCTTGCGAAATTCTTATGTTCTTATTTTTGATAGACAGTCAATACTACTGTAGTAAAGCTGCTCCTCATAGTCGAGTAATTTTATTTGTGTAATATGTTTTTTTTCATTGCTTTAATATGTGAGTTGAAAACTTAATCCTAGGTCAAGGAGACTGGCATTTCCTGGGTATGCCAGTGGTGTAAGGTATTGATTGCCCAGACCTATTTCACATAACTCTGCAAAAAGCAAGGAGAGGAGGCTTTCATCACATCAATCTGGGCTGAATTTGAAGCTAAGCCTGAAATATAAAAGGACCGCACCACCCAGTCTTCGTGCAGCTAAATATTCAAACCACCTCTATGGCAAATTATTGAAGTGTACTTGTTTGAGGCTATTTTGGAACTTAATAGATCTGTCTAAATTGAATAAAAAATGTATTCAGTGATCTATGTGTTGAAATGATGAATATAAAGTATCTTTACTACATTTAAATAATCCTTAACAAAATAAGTACTTCAATATGTTTACAAACTTTGTATATACTGGATATGCATATTGTATTAGATATGCATAGGGATGGCAATTTCAACCTGGGTCAGTACTGAGGTTGAAGAGTCTTTCATCTTTGTCATCTTAAAGTCCATGAAGTCTAATGCAGGTTAAGCAGGTCCTATGTAGACCAATTCCTCATAGGAATTATAGGACCATTGCTCTTAAAGGGACAGTCCAGGTTAAAGACAACGCCCATTTTAGCAGCTAAACTGCACAACTGTGCTCCAGACCATGTGACCATCTGTGAACAACACCACAGGCGATCAGCCAGTTTTCTATTCATTTCTAACGTTTAAAAAGGAATGTGTTTAAGGCCAGGAATTTCCTGGACCCACAGTATGGCAAAATTATGACGAACCCCATTATTACAGTCACAAAAGTTCCAGGAAATTATGGTGTTAACGAACAACACCACGATTCTTGCAGCACTCAAGTCTCTGGGACTTTTGTGCTGTTCTGCTGTTGAATAGCTCGGTTCTGCTGTCGAATAGTTCATTATGCAGGTTCCGCCACGCGCCCCCCCCCCCCCCCCCATTCAAAAGAGCGGCAATCGCAAATCTCCTGGATTTGCGCTAGTTTTTTCACTGCTTGTAGGAACGCTGTTAAATAAAGGCGCTGATGGGCTCGTATGATTGCAAAGGTTAGTTCTGGGCATAGGAAAGAGCGTTAACCCATTTGTCCCGCTTCAAACAACTGTCTGTTGTTAATTAATTAAAAAGAGCCAGCAAGGGTAGTGCTTCATGCAATTACTTTTGGGTTGATATAAGTGAGTAAATTCATTTTAATGTGGTGTGAACTAATGATGCACAACTCTCTACTAATATTTCAGATAGTCACAAAGCACTTGTATATTTTTGAATACTTGATTAAAACAGGTCATGACAGAATATATGGAGAGATGTGTAATTGCACATTGGATATCAAAATACCATTTAACTGTGAGGATCTTGAAATTAAGCAACTTCTTAACACCACGGCAGCGTTATCATTGCGTAAAAGAATGTTTGAGTGGAAGCACCACTTTTGAATTCCCTGATTCACCACTATCCTCACTGGCGTATTCAAATCAGTGTTTCAGTAAATTTTAGATAAGTTCGTCACTGGAGGATCGGAGCACACTTACGGTGTTCATTGCCAATATTGCTGTTGCAGGAAATTACCAGCCATTGTGTTCCTTGAGACTGAGCATTCTGTGGGTCTTGCCTGTCAATATTGGCAGTTGGCCTTCCTCCTGTTTCAGACACTGAGGAGCTGGACTCCAAGATTTGACCCTTATGGGAGATTCTCTGTAGAATTGCTTTTCATAATTATGTGCTTTATGATGGGAAGTGAGCTTTATTCAGCAGTAGGATTAGGCTGGCATGATGTGGAAGAGACTACCCAGAAGGATAGGGTTGAGTATTATTTTCCTGCCTTGAACTTCTTGTTTACAGTTTGAGACTCGTTGTGTATTTTTATGTGTGTTTCTTTTCTCTGTGATATTGGGTCATTACTGTTCCAGCTGTGGGTCCTTTTTGTTTTGTGTTTCACACTTCTATAGTGTTTTATACCCTATATATTTGAACTTTTTGATAATTTCTATAGTTATAAAGAAGATAAAATTAGGTGTACAGAATTTAAAGAATCTTTTTACAGAGGAAACTCATTAACCCACCAGAAATTTTCCTACCAGCATGGAGGGTTCTCCTCCTTGCTTGGCCATTCTGGAGACGGAAGCATCCATGTGTGTCCCACAGCAATCCAATTGCGAAGGACCAGGCCTTAAACTCACTTGAAATTTATTAGACTTTTTAACAATAATTTTCTTCTGTAAAAAGGAGTATCTTGAATACAAACAGCCCCCAGATATTTCCACTCTTTTTTAACCACTTAATTCACAATAATTTCAACAGTAAATGTAAAGGAATGTAACTCTCACAAGCATTACATTTGTTGACATTTTTCCTTTCGATTATGATTGAAGGGAACGGATGCAGCAATCATCGATGTACAGCTTGTGCAAAAGGATGAGCAACATTGCGATGGATTTCAGAAACCTTAAGGTTGCCTATGAAGAATATCTATGCATGAAGGCATTATTGCTGCTTGGTACAAGTAGGTATTCTGCTTGGGAATAGTAAGTGGACTGGACACATCGGTCCAAAATTTGCGATCGGAGGCTTCCCGCGGGCGGATGCCTCCGACCTGTAAAAAAAAATCTACGGATTTGCCTGGTGGCCCGGGAGGTACGGAGACTTGAGATCCTGGGCCTCTCCGGGTACCCGCGGGTAGAAGCCCACGTATCCCAGGGGAGTATACGGTTCGCAAGCGCCCCTGGGATCACGTGGGCTGGCCCAACCAATAAAAGAAGGGGAGCCCCATTCATACTTATCGGAGTTCCGTACGTACGGAAACCCTATAAGTATGAATGGGGATCACTTAAAAAATACACAAACACATGAAATACATTTTTTTTAAATTACATTTAAAATTAATTAAAATGCCATTTAATTAAATATTTTAAACAAAAATTAAATTTGGGGGGGGAATTATATGTTTTAACGGGGCTAAAAATAAACTTACCTTATTGGACAGGGTTTTTAATATATGAATGAGTGATAACATTTTATTTTTCTATTTTTTTAAACTCTTGTGCTGGTAAAAGCAGGCCTTACACCTGCTTTTACCAGGCGTAAGAATTTCACAGGCATTCAGCGGGCGGAAGTTGGGCAAATAGCGCAACTCTCCACCCGCAGAGGCCCAGCTCCCGGGGATGCGGAGGATCTGTCGCAAGTTCCGGGTTTTAGCGCATGCGCTTCGTTTGCCTAAACCCGGAATTTGTGCGGCCCCTACGGGCGAGTACGCACCCATAGGCGTCGCAAAATCGGCCCATCTTATAATTAAATTGTTTTCTGTTAATTTGTAGATGTTAGTCACAGTGCAATGAATACACAAAGCTATAAAAACCTATTAACCATTGTAGCAATGTGGCACTGCACCTCAGAGCCCCAGTGTACTGTGCCAAAGAATAATAAGACCTGTGATTATATCTGAATTCTCACCTCGTGACGTTCCAATTTCAGCCGTGTCATTATAGAAAGATGCCAAACAGAAGCTGGGCATTTACCCACAAGCTGGGAGAAAAAACATTAGAAAGTCCTGTAAGGCCACTCTCAAAACATGTTTGAGCACTTAATTATGGCAAGACCAATAATCGCTAAATACAAGCACAAACTGCTCATCAATGATCACATTTTTAATCCTGACCAATTAAATGCATTCATTCTACAATCAAATAAAATGTGAAAATAGCTGAATACTATTGTATGTAAGTAAGAGGTTTATACATATAAATGTATTAAATTACATACGAATTAGGAGCAGGAGTAGGCCACTCGGCCCTTCGAGCCTGCTCCGCCATTCAGTAAGATCATGGCTGATCCGATTACTCCACATTCCCGCCTATCCCCGATAACTTTTTACCCCCTTGCTTACCAAGAATCTATCTACCTCTGCCTTAAAAATATTCAAAGACTCTGCTTCCACCGCCCTCTGAGGAAGTGAGTTCCAAAGACTCACGACCCTTTGAGAAAAAATTTCTCCTCATCTCTGTCTTAAATGGACGACCCCTTATTTTTAAACAGTGACCCCTAGTTCTAGATTCTCCCACAAGAGGAAACATCCTCTCCACATCCACCCTGTCCAGACCCCTCAGGATCTTATATGTTTCAATCAAGTCACCTCTTACTCTTCTAAACTCCAGCGGATACAAGCCTAGCCTGTCCAACCTTTCCTCATAAGACAACCCACCCATTCCAGTATTAGTCTAGTAAACCTTCTCTGAACTGCTTCCAATGCATTTACATCCTTCCTTAAATAAGGAGACCAATACTGTACACAGTACTCCAGATGTGGTCTCACCAATGCCCTGTATAACTGAAGCATAACCTCCCTACTTTTGTATTCAATTCCCCTCGCAATAAACAATAACATTCTATTAGCTTTCCTAATTACTTGCTGTACCTGTATAGTAACCTTTTGTGATTCATGCATTAGGACACCCAGATCCCTCTGCATCTCAGAGCTCTGCAATCTCTCACCATTTAGATAATATGCTTTTTTATTCTTCTTGCCAAAATGGACAACTTCACATTTTCCCACATTATACTCCATTTGCCAGATCTTTGCCCACTCACTTACTATCTATATCCCTTTGTAGCCTCCTTATGTCCTCTTCACAATTTACTTTCCTACCTATCTTTGTGTCCTCAGCAAATTTAGTAACCATACCTTCGGTCCCTTCATCCAAGTAATTTATATAAATTGTAAAAAAGTTGAGTCCCCAGCACTGATTCCTGTGGCACGCCACTCGTTACATCTTGCCAATCAGAAAATGACACATTTATGCCTACTCTCTGTTTCCTGTTAGCTAGCCAATCTTCTATCCATGCCAATATGTTACCCCCTACACCATGAGCTTTTATTTTCCGCAATAACCTTTGATGTGGCACCTTATCAAATGCCTTCTGGAAATCTAAGTACAGTACATCCACCGGTTCCCCTTTATCCACAGCACATGTTACTTCCTCAAAGAACTCCAATAAATGGGTTAAACATGATTTCTCTTGCACAAAACCATGTTGACTCTGCCTGATTACTTTGAACTTTTCTAAGTGCCCTGCTATAACGTCTTTAATAATAGCTTCTAACATCTTCCCTATGATAGATGTTAAGCTAACTGGCCTGTAGTTTCCTGCTTTCTGTCTCCCTCCCATTTTGAATAAAGGAGTTACATTCGCTATTTTCCAATCTAATGGAACCTTCCCCGAATCTAGGGAATTTTGGAAAATTAAAACCAACGCATCAACTGTCTCACTAGCCACTTCCTTTAAGACCCTAGGATGAAGTCCATCAGGACCTGGGGACTTGTCAGCCCGCAGCTCCAACAATTTGCTCAGTACCACTTCCTTGGTGATTATATTTTCTTGAGTACCTCCCTCCCTTCCATTTCCTGATTTACAGCTATTTCTGGGATGTTACTTGTATCCTCTATAGTGAAGACCGATGCAAAATACCTGTTCAATTCAACTGCCATCTCCTTATTTTCCATTATTAATGCCCCAGACTCACTTTTTATAGGACCAACGCTCACTTTGTTAACTCTTTTCTTTTTTAAATATCTATAGAAACTCTTCCTATCTGTTTTTATATTTCTAGCTAGCTTTCTCTCGTACTCTAATTTTTTTCTCTTTATTAATCTTTTAGCCATTCTTTGCTGTTTTTTTTATATTCTGTCCAATCTTCTGACCTGCCACCCATCTTTGCGCAATTATATGCTTTTTCTTTACGTTTAATACTATCTTTAACTTTTTTAGTTAACCACGGATGGTGGGTCCTCCCCTTGGAATTTTTCTTTCTTGTTGGAATGTATATATTCTGTGTATTTTGAAATATCCCCTTAAATGTCTGCCACTGCAACTCGATTGACCTATCCCTTAACCTAATTTGCCAGTTCACTTTAGCTAGCTCTGCTTTCATGCCCTCATAATTGCCCTTATTTAAGTTTAAAATACTAGTCTTGGACCCACTCTTCTCTCTCTCTCTCTCAAACTGAATGTAAAATTCAATCATATTATGATCGCTGCTACCTAGGGGCGCCTTCACTATGAGGTCATTAATTAATCCTATCTCGTTGCACAATACCAGGTCGAGTATAGCCTGCTCTCTGGTTGGCTCCAGAACGTGCTGTTGTAAGAAACTATCCCGAAAACATTCCATGAACTCCTCATCTATGCTACCTTTGCCCATCTGATTTTCCCAGTCTATATGCAGATTAAAATCCCCCATGATTATTGCCGTACCCTTCTGACAAGCTCCCATTATTTCTTCCTTTATACTCCATCCTACCATGTGGTTACTGTTAGGGGGCCTGTACACCACTCCCACAAGTGACTTCTTGCCTTTATTATTTCTCATCTCTACCCAAACCGCTTCTACATCCTGGTTTCCTGAACTTAGGTCACCCCTCTCTATTGTGCTAATACCATCATTAATTAACAGAGCCACCCCTCCACCTTTTCCCACCTTCCTGTCCTTCCTAAATGTCATGTACCCTTCAATATTCAGGTCCCAATCTATGTCACCCTGCAGCCATGTTTCTGTAATGGCTATCAGCGCAAATAGAAATAAATAAATATGATCTATCAGTTCATCTGTTTTGTTTCGAATGCTACGCGTATTCAGATACAGAGCCTTTAGTTTTGTCCTTTTATTATTTTTGTAACCTCTAGCCTTATCTGTTGACTTACTCTTAGAATTGTACTCTCTATCCCTTCCTGTCACGATCTCTGTTTATCATTTCCCATATTAATACCTTTCTCTATTGCCTTGTCTCTAATCTTTGAATTGCCACATCTTCCCAAATTTGATCCCATGCCCCCAATATTTAATTTAAAGCCCTCTCTACTGCCCTAGTTATACGACTCACCAGAACACAGGTCCCAGCACGGTTCAGGTGAAGACCGTCCCAACGATACAGATCCCACTTTCCCCAGTACTGGTGCCAGTGCCCCAGGAATTGAAACCCATTTCTCCCACATCAGTCTTTGAGCCACGCATTCATCTCTCTAATTTTATTTACCCTATGCCAATTTGCTCGTGGCTCAGGTAATAATGCAGACATTATTACCCTTGAGGTTCTGCTTTTTAATTTAGCCCCTAGCTGCTCATACTCTCTCAGCAGAACCTCTTTCCTAGTTCTACCTATGTCGTTGGTACCTACATGGACCACGACCACTGGCTCCTCCCCCTCCCACTGCAAGTTCCTCTCCAGCCCAGAGCAGATGTCCCAAACCCTGGCACCGGGCAGGCAACACAGCCGTCTGGACTCTCGCTCTTGGCCGCAGAGAACTGTATCTATCCCCCTGACTATGCTGTCCCCAATTACCACTACATCCCTATTAACTCCCCCCCCGCTTGAATGGCTTCCTGTACCTCGGTGCCATGGTCAGTTTGCTCCTCCATCCTGCAGCCACCACTTTCATCCATACAAGCCGCAAGAACCTCAAACCTGTTGGACAATTGCAAAGGCTGAGGCTCCTCCACCTCCTGGGTCCCCATACCTGCCTCACTTGCCGTCACATCCTCCTGTCCCTGACCACTGACAAAATTAGAAGACCCTATCCTAAGGGGTGTGACTGCCTCCTGGAATAAAGTGTCCAGGTAACTTTCCCCCTCCCTGATGCATCGCAGTGTCCGCAGCTCGGCCTCCAGCTCATCAACTCTGAGCCGAAGCTCCTCAAGCTGCAGACACTTACCGCAGACGTGTTCGTCCTGGATCACACTGGCGTCCAGGAGCTCCCACATACTGCAGTCACAACACATCACCTGCCCTGCCACCTTTTATTGAGTCTTAATTAATTTATTTTTAACCCTACTACACCTAATAAGATTTATTACTGCTAGTAAACTAGTACTAATGAAACTTTACAATTACTAATAAATTTCCTGGGCTTTAAAAGATATGGGAAGTGAGCAAAATACTCGCCAACCAATCACTTACCCTTTTCCCTGTGATGTCACCTTTTATTTTTCTCCAAATGCGGTTGGGGGGTGTCACAGAGCCGAACTCCTGCTGGTTCTCTGTCCCCTCTTGTGCAGCTTTTTAACTCCTGCTCTCCTGGAAGCTGACAAAGATAGAAAAAGAAATGAACACCTCCCTCCCCGAACTCCCTCACTCACCAAACTCGCAGCTCTACATTCTGTTCCGAGCTGCACTCCATGACAAATTGTACTCTACTCTCCCTTATTTATACTGCTGAGATTTAAATAAGTGAGCTCTCTGGCAGTTACAGAACCAGATTAGCCCAGTTAATTAATTAATTAATTAATTAATCTCACCTGCTCTCCAGCACAGAGCTTGCTTAGCCCTGCCCAAGCCTGGAAGAAACTTAAAACTTGAAACAGTAAATTTAAATTTAAGTTAAATGCTAATTGCAAGCACATAAGACTAGATTTTATTTTAAAAAAAGAGATTAGTCTTTGAGATTCACTCCCTCACTCACCAAACTCGCAGCTTTACACTCTGTTCCGAGCTGCACTCCGCTTAACTTAAATCTGTTTATGTAGTCAAGTATCAGCTTGGCTCAATGGTAGCAATTTGGCATCTGAGTCAGAAGGTCATGGATTCAAACCCCACTCCAGGACTTGAATGCATAATCTCGGCTGACACTTCAGTGCAGTACTGAGGGAGTGCTGCATTGTCAGAGGTGTTACCTTTTGGATCCCATCTGCTTGTTTAGGATAACTTCCTTGCTGCTCTTTGAATAGTGCCAAGGGGCCTTGTAAGTCTACCTGATGTCCAAACCAACATGTATCCCTCAACCAGCATCACCAAAAACAGATTACCCCTTGATTTATCTCATTGCTGTTGTGGGACCTTGCTGTGTGCAAATTTTCGGCCACGTTGCCTACACAACAACTGTGACTACATTTCAGAAGTAATTTATTGGCTGTGAAACACTGGTATTTACTGATGTCACTGTATAAATGCAAGTTCTTTCTTTAAATGAAGAAACGTTATTTCAGTGAAGGGCAAATTCTTGAAAAGATTAATTTCTTGGTTTTTTTGTGAAGTTATTCTGTTGGGAAGAATCACATGTAGAAGTGGAGAAAATGTTTGTCTTTTGTCATTTATAAATTAACATGCTAAAGGTTATATCTACTGTCCATGCATAAATCCACCTAACTCTGTTTTTTGCTGTTTGTTGCAGTACCAGTAGATGGCTTGAAGAGCCAGGCTATGTTTGATGAGATTCGAACCTCATACATTAAGGAGCTAGGGAAAGCCATAGTGAAGAAAGAGGGAAGCTCAAGTCAAAACTGGCAACGTTTTTATCAGCTGACCAAACTTCTGGATTCAATGCATGATGTGAGTAAAACTCCAGGGAATTTCAGTCCTGCATTAAATGTATCATGGATACTAGTAGGCATACTAGTTGAATCTAGTTGTATGTCACTGCAGAAACAATCCAACCTGTTCAAATTAAAGATCTTGTCATGATAAAAGAATGGACTGATAGATTGGAGAACAAGTGGTGTAGTTGATGCTTAGTTTACATATGAAGGAGTTGGTGTTTATTTAAAACCCTTAATTTCAATCTATCTTCTAGTAATTAGGCCCTTTCCATTCAACTAGCAAACAAACAGCAGGCTTGCAAGAGCCTGTAGGTGCAACTCGGTTATTAGCCTCAAAGAGGTGAAAAAACTAAATGTGGTTGGCTCGCCCGCTCTTTCTAGCTGTGATTAGAATCTTGCTTTCTGCGTTCGTCATATTCTTCCACTCTGGTGAAACACATGGGTGTTGTGGTATGATACTAGCCTATCATTATGCATGGGTTTTAAATAAAGTTCCTGTGTTGGTCAGTCCATCATTAAACTATGTTGCAATGGAATTTCCCCACACTGTAAAATCCAGATAAGGAGTGAAATGAACAGAAGAGAAATCAACATGCGCTGCTCTTAACACCTGTCCTGTTAGCTGATTACAGTCCAAGGTTGGCATAGTCCAGAAAGCAGACCAACCTTGTATCCCATTGTATATATTACAGGGGAGAGATTATGCTGACAATGTGTGGGGTACTCTTAAGTAAAGTTTTACGTTTCGTACTCCATTAAACTACACAGATTGAAAATGTATTCATGTCACTCCTTATCCTGTCATAGAAACTTACAATAAATTATTTTGAAGTACAGTGATCATTATGCATGCAGCAAAATCCTAACAAAAATATGGGGAATTACTAGTTAACCTACTTTTTGAAAACTACTCTTTAAATAGTACTGAGAGATCTTTAATGTCCACCTGGACTACCAGGTGAACAGAGGCTCAGTTTTACATTGCGTAAAAGGATGGCACCTGCGATAATGTACTCAAATCCTAGATTGAGACTTGACCTCGCAACCTTCTGACCCATAGACAATAGCACTATAAGAGTTAATGGACGACTAACAATAGTGCAACATATGAATTTGAACTCAAACTGTAAAAAAAAAAACTCCTATATGAAAAGTAGAGAATTATGTATACTGTAAAATCTGAAAGTAATGGTGTGAAAATCTATTCCTGTAATTTCCCACACATCCTGATCTTGACCATAATACTGGGAAAATAGACTGTGCAAGCAAGGTGCTTCCTTACAAAGATGAGAGACTGCATACCTCCAAGAGCAGTGTCAAAACAATTCTTATTACAGTTTGGTTAGACTAAGGTTGCCCTATTCGCCCACTAAGGAATTGTGCATAACCTGAGGGGTTTCTACCAGAATACAGCAATCTCTGTGTTCCAATACCATAACTTTCAGTCTGTATTAGCAAGTCTATTTTGTAAACTTCATATTTTAGCAATTTTTAATCCCTACAGAGAACAGAGTTGTCTGTACAAATGTGTTGTGCTCTACTAATATACTTGTTATTTTCCCCTTGTAGTTGGTTGAAGGGGTGTTGCAGTTTTGTTTCTACACCTTTGTGGAATCAAAGACTCTCCGTGTGGAGTTCCCCGAAATGTTGGTGGAAATCATTAGCAGTCAGTTACCAAAAGTCATGGCGGGGATGTCCAAACAGCTCCGGTTTCACCACAAGTGACTGCCTTAAAACAGGAAAAAAATGCCTTAAAATTATCCTGCATAGCTTTTCTTTTTGCAAAGTGATCGGGATTTTGGAAATGTTTGTCCTGCAAACGCTTGCCATTATGTCATATGCACTACATATGGTTTACAGAGAGAGTCGGGCCTGGGCTGAGGCGAAAAGGAGACAACGATTTACAGCCTAAGGACTGTACATTGGAAAAACATAGGTGGCAGAAAATCTGCATGTATTTTGTTTGTGAACTTTATTTTTGTGTACTGTGATACAGATTTGATTTTATGCATGCATTCTAATGAGAAGTTTACAGTGTATATCAGAAAAGGGAAAATTGTGCCTTTTTTAGCTTTTTAAGTCTAATGTAGCCAATTTGGACAGTTTACTGTATTGTTAATGCAGGAGAACTGCTAACTTGCTTTAGTTTTTTCTTTATCTGTATGTATTTTTTATATTAAGTGGAATTTAAGCCTGATAAAATGTTTCTTTATAGCCATCATTGAATTCTGTGTTGTACAAGTGAGCCTGGTCACTGCTCTCATGTAAATATGCAGAAACTGTTCATTTTGAAAGAGACTGATCAATTACAGATGAACAAACTGGTATTCGAACTACCCAAAAAACTGGTGTGTGATCCGAGGGGACAAACATCTCATTTCTGGAAATGATTTGACCTGGAGAGTGTGGATAATATGTATGCCACCCTCTACAAACCCACACCCTGGGTTACATTGGTTATAGGAACATACAGTGGCCACATTTGAAGAAGCTGCAAAATTTCTGCCAATTATTTGCCCTTGGCATCCATGCCACATTTTAAAACTTTTGTTTGGTTCTGATGCTTGTTGGTTCATCATTACTGTTAGATTTGTGTCCATGCTCCATAATGGAGCCAACACAGCTTCTGTAATAAGCTCCAGGACCTTATTTAGGAAAATCCCCTCTCTGCTTTGACAGGGATGACGCATTCCTTAATGTAAGCATGTTGTAGAGTTAAACTGACAGTAGCTCAGTATAGAATAGGCTTAATTCTGGCGATAAAAGTTTCTATTTTTTAACTCTTAATCTAATTGCAATCTGCCTATGTATTCAGTACATTTCTGGTTGATCTGTCAGTCACATCTATGCTTCTTTCTGGTATGCAGTGTGGAATATGTTGGAGGACAATACAGCCATGGAGTGGGGAGAGAACAGGAGTTCCATTCATGTTCACAGTTGTAGAGTTGGGGTGATAATTCAAGATGTTCTGATTTATTGTAGTTAAATGTGTGGGATGGAAATGCACTTGCTGAAAGCAAGAAGGACTACCTTCAGAAAGAAATCAGGGAATGAAAAAGCAGAAACAGTTTGTAAATTTATTTCTACTCTTATTTGCAAACCACTTTCCTACTGTCTGGGCCGTGGAATTTACTGCAACAACCATGGATGGTGTTATGCAATCAGGTGCAATTCAAACAGAACAATTTAAACATGTCACTTTCTGCTTTCCATCAAAATTTGGCACTCCACTCCCAGCTACTGATCTGGCCAAGAACTGGTAGTGTAGCTAACCAAGTTGGAACATTGAAATGAAGTTCTGTGTTTAAATCCTCTTTTGAGAGAGGAAACCCTCACACCATTTTAGCCACTGTCACATGCACCACATTTTGTTGCAATAACTAATGTACATATGAGCCCAAAAAACCCTCTCTTCGATTTGCTTTGGGTCTCTTTAGCTAATATAGTCATCAAGCAACTGCATCAAAGCTAGCCGTAAACCCTTGTTTTCAAGATATTTGCTTGATGTGATACAATAATGACCTGCTTGGAAAATTGGCAGGCAAAGGGGGGGACGGGGGACATTTCAATTGTTTAGTTTCAGCAGAATTCTGTATTGATATTTTGCCACATAAGTGAATTAAGCCACAATGTTGCTTGTACTATATACCATAATGTGTTCAAGATCTTCAGTACACCAGTACTTTGGGATGGGGAAACAGATAATATTCCCATTGATAGGACAAAAATAAGTTCATACTGTGACACTTATTCATTGTGTTTAATTTGAATACACTGTTGTCATCTACCTGCCCAATTAATCCCAATTGTACAGTAACCAGTTTATACAAAATGCTTAGTTTTTAATCACAATAATGACGGTCTTTCTTATTCATGGCTCGATCATGGGAAATCATTGTTTATTGACATCCTAAATTTGTCTTGTTTCAGTTCACTCCATTCAGGTGCAGTCTTTCTGCTAGTTGTCATTGTGCATGAAAGGAGGGGCAACAGGAACATTATGATTAACATTAACTGTACCAGAGTGCTGACAAAGTGATGCAGCCATGTTTTTGACACTATGATAAATGGAAGGGAAATGTTACATTTATGGATGTGAATTTTCCAGTAATTGTTTTTTAAATTTGATTCACAATCAGTGAAAAGCAGTAGCTGCCTAGACCCTCACTTTGGCAACGATTTCTCCTGATGCGGCAGGTGGCAGCATAACACATACCAGAAACAAGTTAACGTGAAGTCTGGAATGTTCATTTAACCTCACTAAATACAATAGAAATTTTTATGCTAATATATCACTAAATATTGTCTTTTCATTAGCAAAAGCGCTGATACATGTTGCCATTAAATTTAACACATCTCAGTAAATCTGCCAGTTGGTATTACATGTACTACAGTGTATGTGTTGAATAAGATTTGGTTTTCCATAGTGCAATGCATATGTTGTCTGGTTTATTTTGCAATGTGTTTTTATAGTGAGTGCATGCTACAGCCTCAAATAAGGTCACTTTTGGAATGCATCCTTATTCTTTATGATGGACCTTCCAACTTGCCTCATTTTTGAACAATCATCCACATTTTTTTTTTAAGTATACATACTTATTACTCTGTTTACTGGCATATCTGGAATCAAATACAATGAATGTGGGGTTTTAGATAACCTGAAGGTTTTGGAAACCTAAAACAACCCTGGATCCCCAGCACATACATGGGGCTACATCAACACTTGGTTGAGTCTACTCATAAAACTTGCCTCCGGATGGAAGGCCTGTATATATAATTACAGCATCCCTTCTGTATTCTATATTTAAATCAGTTCTTTACCATGATCCATTGTTTTAAAGTGTATTCACATAATTGTTTTAAATTTCAGGTGATGGTTAAAAGTAGAATACCTTTGACAGTTGCTTGATCAGTATTACCTACAGCAGAAATTTCCAGGAAAATACATTTGATGCTTTACCTTTACATTAACTAATAGCTTAAGGCACATTTAAAAAAAAAGCAGCTTAATAATTTAAAAAAGAGATAAGTATTGAGCAATTAGGTCAGAGCACCAATGTGACAGTGTTTCCCTGACATCACAATGAGGAAGTCAGAATCATCCAGTGCTCACTCAGTCTTCAAACATGTTCTTTGTTGCTGCTCACTGTGTTGCTGTAATTTCCATTGTGGGTTTTAAGGGTGAGGACACACTTGTATCCATACAAAATTTAATCCCACCCTAAGACTGCTACTGGAAGTATTTCATCGATTATCTCTCCAAACAGGGATGAGGGCTAACTGAAATAATCGCACAGCAGCAGTTTCTATCTTAGAGCTGCTGTAATCTTCAGCTCAAACTTGATGCTTCTCTGCTTGTGCTGGAAATTCTTTACCCTCTCCAAACGCCAGTCCTTTGAATGAATTTCAATTCCATGGTATAACCGAAATGTACCTTTTGGTGAAAAATTCAATCCTGGGCACTGGCACAGTGTGTTTAGAAAAAGGTCATTACAAATAAAAGCTTGTATTTCACTGCATTTTTATGCCAGGGACTAAAGCTTTTTATTAATGTTGAGGTGTTTTCTTTTCCCAAACCTGTGGTGCTTTACAGTTCCTGATTCCTAGTTAGTGATATTAGCAGTAAAGTCCTACCATAACTTTCCCCTGTGTTTTAGGAGGAACAGGCCATGGTGCTGTGGATGTCCCACTCTTCTGTATAGCTATTGTGCTACTGAACGGGTAGAGCAGAGACGAGTTTGCTTTGATGTCTTTGCTCTTGATCCACTCGCCATAGTGCTGACCATGTTTCTGTGACTCATGAATGGACAATTGTGTCCAGTGAAGATAATTAGAGTGTATGTAGCTTATAGTAGGGATGAAAGTATTCTTTAATATGTTTATGAAGGCTACAATCTGGCCAATGTCTCTCTTTCTAAGGGTTCTGTATTTTGTGGGCAGTTAGCTGGAGGTCTCATGTCAGCAGTGGGTTCAATAATAATGCCAAAAATAAATTTTACTTCTAGCGTCTGGTTCTAATTACTTTTCCTGGGAAAGGGAAAATGCTTTTAAAATATGGCTGCAATTTTTATGCTATGTAAATTATGTGACAAAGTAGCGGCGAAATGTGCTTGGTAATATGTAACCATTTTTACCAGTGTTGCAGACATGGGGCCTGATTTTAAATTGCAATTTATGTTAGTGCAAAGTTGCTGATTGTTCACTACTTTGTGCTAAAATATTTAATACCTTTTCAGCACCCATACTTTGTAGGATACAGAATAAACAAAAAAAAAACTTGAAGCCCAGCTGTCATTTTATCAGTAATTGGAAGGGGTAGTTTTTTTTTAAAATTATGCTTTTTTGAAAAAATGTTCTAAAAAATGGGCTGGTCCCATTGTGGGGAGGAGAGTATTTTTTTTAATTTCTGCCTCCGCCCCCCCCCCCCCCCCCCCCCCCCCCCCGAAAAAAAAAAGTACAGGAAACTCTTTATTAAACGGGACCGGCGTGGTGCCGGTTTATCAAAGTCCGGATAACGGAGAGTTATATCTCCCAACGTACGAGAGCCCCGTACACATTGACATGCGCCTGCATTCGGAGCTCCGTCTCCCCGGGGACCGCCAGCTGACCATCTGTCATGTCCGCTGCCTACCCGGGCTGCACATTCCCCTCCCAATCTACACGCCCCGGTTACCTACTCAAGAATTTTGCCGGTTAAGAGAAATTTCCGGATATTTGGGTGCCGGTTAATAAAGAGTTTCCTGTACTGTGTCTATAGCTCCAAAAAGGTGGTTCTATTCTCGCCATCGCTCAGCAACAGCAAAAATACATTCTAACACCAGCCAATTCTGAACCACAGCACTACATCCTTCCACATGCAAATTTAGTTCTATTGCAAAATGTTCTCATGAATGCGTACAGATCCCAGTCTTTGTATTTAGATACAGAGTATATTTAAATAACCAAGTCATTTACACACAGACATATATTTTTCAAATCTGCAGCAGATCTTTTGAGCATACTGATATACTGTTTCTGGTGATGTATTGCATGTTGATTTTGGTTCCCTTGTCAGTATCGAAACTAATTCATTTTTGTTCACTAGGCTCTTCTTTAACGAGGATAGTTGTAGAGGGTCTTCTACAACAAAATGGATGCAAACGTGCTTCACACTTTTTAAAAAGCAGTTCCAATTCTGAAACAAAGTTGAATCTATCCCAAACTCTACAGGAACTAAAGCCTCTTTAGAGATATTTCAGTACACGGGGCCTGAATTTGCCATCGGCGGTTTCCCGCGGGCGGATGCCTCCGATCATCAAATTTTCTATACATTTACCTGGTGGTCCGGGAGATACGGAGGTTCGTGGTCCTGGGCGCCTCCTGGTAGAAATGCATAGAGGCATTTACATACGGAACTGTCAAAAGTATGAATGGGGATGACTTAAAAAATACACGAATATGTGAAATAATTTTTTTTTAAAAACATTACATATATAAAATTAATTAAAATGGCATTTAATTAAATATTTTAAATAAAAATTTAATTTTTTGAAAAAAGGATATGTTTTTAGGGGGCTAAAAATAAACTTACCTTATTGGACAGGGTTTTTAATGTATAAGTGAGAATTTTATTTTTCTATTTTTTAAAACTCATGCTGGTAAAAGCAGGCCTTATGCCTGCTTTTACCAGGTGTAAGAATTCCACGGCCTTTCAGCGGGCGGAAGTTGGGCAAATTGCGCAACTCTCTACCCGCAGAGGCCCTTTTCCTGCGGAGGATCTGTCAAGATTCTTGACAGATCGCAAGTACCGGGTTTCAGCGCATGCGCGTCGCATGCCTAAACCCAGCACTTGCACGGCTCCTACGGGCGCGTGCACACCTCATACGCACCCGTAGAGATTGCAAAATACGGCCCATTATGCCTTAGAAAAATGTCCAAACCTTGGGTACCTTTAGATTATTTCAGTTTATGCAAATTGCCTTTAAAAAAATCCTTCCCTCTGAAAATGGAATTAACTAACAGACTGATCTTAAATGATTGAGATTTTTGATTTCTGATTTGATTCGGAGGGAGTGATAAATCATGTGAAAGGAACTAGAGGTGAAGAGAAATGCTTCAAATATTGATGAGAGAGAATGAGTTGTAGATTATTGATTTTGTACTGAAATCACACATCTGGTGTTCAAACTGTCTTGTGACTGAATTTCTGCTTTTGATTGAGAATTGACATGAAAGTTATGGAGAAATTCAGGGGCGGGTAAGTGGTATTGAATAACCATAGCCTGGTTAATCAGTTAAATTTGTTTTACAGATTACAAGTTAAAACACAGTTCATTGTTATGTTTCATTCTCATGGAGTTTTGAGATCAATTGTCACAATGCAACAGAATATCTACAAATTATAGATATAAAAAAGGTAAGGACAGCACAGGACATACCTCTGACAAATGTCCTGCAAAATATTTTCCAAAGACACTTATCAGGTGGCATTGCCCCCTTTTAAATAGGGAATAGGTAAAACTCAAGGATTAATTATTGGCAGGGTGATCAAAAATGACATAAAAGCAACCACTGTGTGTCCAGGCCAAGTCTATGAATACAGAATTCACACACAATACCTAGTGTAAGCGCCACAAACATTGCTAAAAATTTAGAACACGTACATCATGTAGAGTTACAGAAATTAACCAAACCTTAAAGTATTTAATTCAGTTCTATGAATAAATTTAATGCTGCCTATCAATTAAAATTTATAGAAAGGTTGTGCTTTTAAGAAAATTCAGACAATAAAAGCTGTTAAAATAACATTTTATTAGTATATTATATATATATATATAATCTGTCTTACTACATCCCCTTTGACATAGATTAGGTTTACTAGAATGTGATATTAACACACAAGCTCTTCAAAAGTTGCTAATTTTGGTAAGACTAATTAAAACTTTTAAACAAATTAATATTTTCCTAAATTTGATTCTATAAATATAAATAAGGACACTCATTTTAAATGTTACTTTAAAGGTGTACCTTTTCTGGGAGGGCAGAAGAACATATGTAGAGCTATAAATTCTTAAATATTTTTCAGAATTACATCTAATGGACATGCACTGTAAAGACCAGACAATCAAATATGGCCCTATTACCTCAAAGAATTGTGCTTATGTAGATTATACACAGGATTGTGTATAGTAGTTCATTATGACGTGCAGTTTTAAAAAAACATGGAGGAAAAGAATGAACAAATGGTAGCAATTCCATAAGAATGAGGGGGGAAAAAAATCAATATTTGGATGAATATCACGGAGAATTTGCTTAACCCCATGATCCCACAACTTCTCAGTACTGCATTGTAAAATGGCCCATCGATAGGATAAAATCAATGTGTGGCTTTCTTAAAGATCTTTTTAGTTTATTAAACTCCTTATGTAAATCCTAAAGTCAAATGCTTATGTAGAATCTTTTTCCCCAGGGTCCTGCTTCCCTTTATTATGCTTTGAACTGGTTGATCCTTGTGGTACTTCTGAAAACATGTCTCATTTACTCACGTTGTTACAGATGTAATTTGCATTATTGTGCAAGTGTTTAAGTCCAATAATTGTGAATAGCTTTCAACACTGCAGATAATGGACAGAAATTGGACAATAAATTTGCTTTTCCACTAACTGTCTCCAATTGTTACTTCAACAAAACAAATTCTTTCCATTTCAGCTAATCATGGCAAAAAGAACTTTTGAGGGAGCTTCAGAATGTGTATTAGAACATGGGCCTCTCTTAAATCTATGAAATAAAGAAGGATGTGGAAATTTTGTGATGGAGGACTACCAGCATAATGTGTGTAAATTACTTTCTTTTCCCCATCCCTTCACATTTCCCCATCTCCTCTCTCATTCTTCCCTCTTTGTCGTCCCCTTGCTCCTTTCCGATCCCTGCTCCCTTCAAAGTGACTTTGAAGTATAACAAAAACTATCCTAGCACTGCAAAAGCATCAAGAATGCATTCTTCCCCATGTGCAGAGATACAAAGAATGAGTGATTTGCAGAAGGAAAACAGATTCAAGCCCAAAATGTGAGGTTGGTAATAGCTCAGGAATACCATAGGGTGGGAAATGCTTACTTGGAGAGATCTCTCATTTCCACCTTCTCATTCACTGCTTCATGGTTTCCTCTGCACATCATTGGGTCAGACCGTTTATGCATAGGTGCACATAGCACTGCTATAGCATTGGTGAGGTTGTGTTGTTGGGCCCAAATGCCCAGCCTGCATAAAAACTTGTGTAAGACTATTAACATATAGCATGCATTGTGCTGGCGGCATGCTTGGTGGTTCTAAGTTGCAAATTTATGTGAAACATTAAAAGCATATTTCTGTGTCAGCAACAAACTGGGCCCTGCAACGGCATAGGCATGCAGAGGTATATATTAACCAGCTAAAAGGTTGCCCGAGTGCTTTGCATGCTGTCTCATTAAGGCAACACTAAAGTGAGAGTGAACTCTTGTTGGTATTCATTGTAATGTTATCTACTGAAAGTAGGCAAAGCCTTCATGTTGCCAGGAAATTGCCTTCTCCTGTGCTCTGGTGACTTATGGGGCTGTAGTCACACCACCTAATAGAATGGTTACAGCACAGAAGGAGGCCATTTGGCCTGTCGAGTTTATGCTGGCTCTCTGCAAGAGCAATTCAGCTAGTCCCACTCCCCTGTCTTTTCCCCGTAGCCCTGCAATTTTTTTTTTCCTTCAGGTACTTCTCCAATTCCCTTTTGAAAGCCACGATTGAATCTGCCTCCACCACCCTTTCAGGCAGTACATTCCAGATCATAACCACTCGCTGCATAAAGAAGTTTTTCCTCATGTTGCCTTTGGTTCTTCTGCCAATCACCTTAAATCTGTGACCTCTGGTTCTCAACCCTTCTGCCAATGGGAACAGTTTCTCTCTCTGTTTAGACCCCTCATGATTTTGAACACCTCTCAAATCTGCTCTCAACCTTCTCTGCTCTAAGGAGAACAACCCCAGCTTCTCCAGTCCATCCACGCAACTGAAGTCCCTCATCATTGGAACCATTCTTGTAAATCTTTTCTGCACCCTCTCTAAGGCCTTCGCATCCTTCCTTAAAGTGCGGTGCCCAGAATTGGACACTTCCTTGCTTTTGTACTCTATGCCTCTATAAAGCTCAGGATCCCGTAAGCTTTTTGAACCGCTTTCTCAACCTGCTCTGCCACCTTCAATGATTTGTGCACATATACCCTTTAGTTTATATTGCCTCTCTTCGTTCTTCCTACTAAAATGTATCACTTCGCATGTTTCTGCGTTAAATTTCATCTGCCATGTGACCGTCCCATTCCACTAGTCTGTCTATGTCCTCCTGAAGTCTATCACTATCCTCCTCACTGTTCACTATACTTCCAAGTTTTATGTCATCTGCAAATTTTGAAATTATGCCCTGTACACCCAAGTCTAAGTCATTAATATATATCAAGAAAAGCAGTGGTTCTAACACTAACCCCTGGGGAACACCACTGTGTACCTTCCTCCAGTCCAAAAAACAACCGTTCACCCCTACTCTCTGTTTCCTGTCACTTAGCCAATAATGGAAAAAAAATCCCATTTTGGCTTCCGACAGTTACTACGCTTCAAAAAGTACTTCATTGGCTGTAAAGCGCTTTTGGACCTTCGGTGGTCGTGAAAGGTGCTTTTTAAATGCAAGTCTTTCTTTATATCTATGTGCTCCTGAAATTCATCAGATCATTATCCTGATGTTTACTTTGAGATCTCAACAGTGCCCTCTAGTACTGACCCTATGGAAGGGCACAGACCAGGTGAGCATAAGCACCACTTTGTGCTGCAGCTACAGGGGAACAGATAGGTACGATAATACATGCTTCCATCTGTAGCGGTTCCTGAGGGCTAGATTTATTTCATACGTTCTTCGAAAAACCGAGTCTTTATACGTCCAAATGCTTTATTTAAAGAAAACAGACCCAGGAAGCTACGAAAAAAGTGTAGCGCACGTGATTTGGGTGCAATGCTGTAACAGAACAGCACGCACTTACCACACTAGCGTTTACAAACCTATGTCTTGAAAATGATGTTACTAAGATCATAGTGTCCATTTAATTCTGCCATTTTGCCAGGTCTATTTAACTAATTCACATTTGGGACTTGAAGGTACAAGTTTCCTTTAAGATGTCATACAGGTGCTTTATTTCATAAATGTTGAAATATTTAGAATCATTCAACAAAAAAAATATTTGGCTCCAAGTCTTTAAAGTGAAACATATCATTGAGATCCTTTCTCCAGCATTGTGGATAGAACTGAACGAGCAGTAATTTGTGTGATGACTTCATCTCTATTGCATTCAGACCATGTGTAGAATGTGCTTCATTTAGTGTCATGCTGCTTCTCATTAGTGGCAGGAAGCGATTCTAAAATTGGAAGAGTTGTGAATTATTTCAATTAAAACCAAAGATAGCATGCAGCTCCTCAAAAATTAATGAGAGCTGTTATTTTGTAAGGATAAAGTAAATGATGTGGTACATTTTGGGAACAAAAATAAAGGCAATTTTGATTGGCGGTGGCTGGTAATATGGACGTGCAGAGGGAATTGTGGGGTGGGGGGGGGTCAGGTTCACAATATTAAAAGCAGCACCCAGTGGATAACACCATTTTTAAAAATGTAAATAGAATACTGGGTGTTATGGCAAGAAGTATAGAATATAAAAGTTAAGATGTATTAGTGATCTATATAAACATTTAGTAAGACCCCAGTTGGAGAACTGTGAAGTTTTAGAGCTCTACACTATAGGAGGGATGTTGAGGCAGTAGAGAGCATGCAGCTCAGATTCACTAGGCTGTTGCCTAATATGAGGAAATAAAAATATGAAGACAGACTTGGAAAAATTGAGATTACACCCTGTGGCAGGTGGTGAGAGAACCAACATGAGGGAATAATTTGACCTTGTCCTCACCAATCGACCTGACACAGATGCCTCTGTACATGGCAGTACTGGTAGGAGTGACTACCAACGTTCCCTATAAGCTGCACAGCTCTCTGCCGGTCCCGTGCACAATGCGTAAAACTATGAATGGGCCGTGCAGCCCCTTAAAGGGGCTGCGCACCCAAAAAAAATTACGGGGAACATTGGTGACCACCGCACAGTTCTTGTGGAGACGACAGTCCCATCTTCACACTGAGAACATCGTCCATTACATTGTGTGTAACTACCATATTATTTGGGATAAAACAAATCTAGCAGCTCAAAACTGGGCATCCATGGGGCACTGTGGGCCACCAGCAGCAGCAGAATTGTATGCCTGTAATCTCATGGACCCAGAATATCCATCACCAGCAGGCCAGATGACCAACCCTAATGCAATACAGTACTGAGAAGAGCATGCTGGGAGCAGCACCAGGCTAATCTGAAAATGAGGTGCCAACCTGATGGGGCTACAACACAGGACTACATGAATGCTAAACAGTGAAACCAGCATGCTATAGACAGAGTTCAGCAATCCTGTAACTAATGGATCAGGTCAAAGCTCTGCTACATTCAGTCACAAATAGGGGTGGACAATTAAGCAACTAATTGGAGGAGGAAGCTCCATGAGCATCTCCATCCTCAACAATGGCAGAACCCAGCACAAGTAGAAAAGACAAGACTGAAACATTTGCAACCATCTTCAGCCAAAAGTGGTGAGTGGACAATCCTCGGCTTCCTGAGGACCCCACCTCACAGATGCCAGTCTTCAGCCACTCCATATGACATCAAGAAATGGCAGAATGCACTGGACACAGCAAAGGTTACAGGCCCTGTACTGCTGAAGCCTTGTGCTCCGGAACCAGCCACACTTCAAGCCAAGTACAGCTACAACACTAGTATTCACCTGACAATGTGGAACACTGCCCAGGTATGTCCTGTCCACAAAAAGCAGAACAATTCCAACCTGATCAATTATTGCAGTATCAACCTATTCCCAATCATCAGCAAAGTGATGGAAGGAGTCATCAACAGTAATATCAAGCGGTACTTACTTCCAATAACCTGCTCACTAATGCTGAGTTTGGGATCCGTCAGGCCCACTGGCCTCCAGTTCTCATTACAGCCAAACACGGATACGAGCTGAATCCCAGAGAGCGGAGAGTGACTGCTCTTGACAGTAAGGCATCATTCAACCAAGTGTGGCACCAAGGAGCCCTAGTAAAAAACTAAATGACGAAAGGGATGATGGTGCAAGATAAAAGGGAGAGATAATGGGACATGTAAAGAAACAAAAGTGGGTCCTGACGAGGTGTAAATGGTTACAGCAGAATAGCAGAGGGAGAGGGAATGAGGCAGAAGAAAAGCAGACCACCCTACCAACCGTGTACCATAGGATATCCCCACCCCAAGCACCAGCCCACACCTCCTCCACTCCCAGTAGCTCTGGTGCAGTCATCCTCCATTAACAGCACCTGCTGTCTGAGAGAAAATGGGAGCTATGGCTAAGTTATTAAAGTTGTTAAATTCAAAGTTAAGGTTGGAAGGCTATAGATGAGGTGCTGTTCCTTGAACATGCATTGAACTTCATTGGAACAGTATGAGGCCAAGGACAGAGTAGTCATAGCATGAGTGGGATGGAGAATTAACGTAGCAAGCGACCCGAAGCTCTGGATCACGCTTGCAGACTGAATGGAGCTGTTCAGTAAAGTGACCTCCCAATCCACGTTTGGTCTCCCCAATGTAATTGAAATAATTTTTCAAGAATCCTAACCCATTGCTCCGTATGGGTTCCTCTGGGAATACCACTATATATGGTTTCCTGGGATGAAGAGGAGGAAGGAAATAGGCAAGTTAGAGTCATAGCGGCACAGAAGGAGGCTATTCAGCCCATCGAGTCCGTGCTGGCTCTCTGCAGAGCAATCCAGTCAGTCCCATTCCCCCACTCTATCCCCATAGCCCTGCAAGTTTATTTCCCTCAAGTGCCTATCCAGTCTCCCCTTGAAAACATTGAGTGTCTCCGCTTCCACCACTTCCGTCGGCAGCGAGTTCCAGGTCCCCAGCACTCGCTGCGTAAAAAAGTTTTTCCTCACATCCCCCCTGTATCTCTTGCCCAATACCTTAAATCTGTGTCCCCTAGTCCTTGTACTATCAACTAGTGGGAACAGCCTTTCCCCGTCTAGCCTATCCAAACACGTCATAATTTTGTGCACCTCTATCAAATCACCCCTTAACCTCCTTTGCTCTAATGAAAACAAATCCAGCTTCTCCAACCTGTCCTTGTAGCTAAGATCCCCCATCCCCAGAACCATTCTGGTAAATCTCCTCTGCACCCTCTCAAGAGCCTTCACATCCTTCCTAAAGTGTGGTGACCAGAACTGGACGCAATACTCCAGTTATGGCCTAACCAGCGCTTTATAAAGGTTCAGCATAACTTCTCTACTTTTGTACTCAATACCTCTATTTATGAAGCCCAAGATCCCATATGCTTTGCTAACCACTCTCTCAATATGTCCTGCCACTTTCAGGGACCTATGCACATTAACTCCCAGGTCCATCTGTCCCTGTACACTCTTTAAAACTATGCCATTAAGTGTATATTGCCTCTCCCTGTTCCTTCTGCCAAAATGCATCACCTCACACTTCTCTGTATTAAATTCCATCTGCCACTTGTCTGCCCATTCTGCTAGCCTTTCTATGTCCTGTTGCAGTCGATTGGATTCATCGTCACCGTTTGCCACACCCCCAAGTTTGGTGTCATCGGCAAATTTAGAAATTCCACTCTGTATTCCAATATCCAGGTCATATATATCAAAAAAAGCAGTGGCCCCAGCACTGACCCTTGGGGAATACCACTGTCTACCATCCTCCAGTCTGAAAAACAGCCATTTACCACAACTCGCTGTTTTCTATCCTTAAGCCAATTCCTTATCCAAGCTGCCACTGAACCACCTATTCCATGAACAAGCCAAGGAGAGCATACT
Source organism: Squalus acanthias (assembly GCA_030390025.1). Taxonomy (NCBI): domain Eukaryota; kingdom Metazoa; phylum Chordata; class Chondrichthyes; order Squaliformes; family Squalidae; genus Squalus; species Squalus acanthias. The sequence continues at coordinate 164,097,533 of CM059427.1, read as the reverse complement.
TCAACCTAAATATGGAGCTATACATGAGGAGGCTACACTTCTCCAAGAAGGCAGTGACAGGCTTGTGTTGCCTGCTCTAAGATGAACTGCAGACAACTTTCAGGACAAGCACAGCCCTATCGGTTGCAACCAAGCTTACCACAGCCCTGAATTTTCTGTATCTGGCACCTTCCAAGCTGCTACAAGAGACCTCAGTAACATTAGCCAAACTGCAGTGCATTCAAATATCAAACAGATGACTGATGCCCTGTTTTGAAAGTAAACATTTATAATGGGCCGTATTTTCCGATCGGAGGCTTCCCGCACGCGGAGGCCTCCGATCTGGAAAAAATCTACGCACTTACCTGAGGGCTCCCGAGGTCCGGAGTCTTCCGCTCCTGGACCTCTCCACTGTCAAAATGCGTAGGGCCCACGTATCCCAGAGGCGCATGCGGTTCGCAAGCGTCCCTGGGATCACGTGGGCCATGAGGAGAAAATCAAAGAAGGGAATCTTCCTTCATACACTTGACAGATAGACCTGTCAAATATATGAATGGAGATCGCCCCAAAAACACTGTAAAACATTAAATACATTTTTTTTTAAATCACATTTTTTAAATTAGTTGAAATTACAATAAATTAAATATTAACAAAAATTTAATTTTTTGAAAAAAAAATTAATGTTTTTTACAGGGTTACAAATGAACTTACCTTTTTTTTAAAGTATTTTTAAATGATAAATGAGTGAAAAATAATTTGAAAAACTTTTTTTCTACTCTTATGCTGATAAAAGCAGGCCTTATGCCTGCTTTTACCAGGCGTAAGATTTCTAAGGGTTTTCTGCGGGGGGGAGGTTCTGCAGAAAGCGGAACTATCCGCCCGCAGAGGCCCTTCTCCAGGGCAGGCGTCCAATCTGTGAAGAGGATTCTTGACAGATCGGAAATGCCGGTTTTCAGCGCATGCGCTGTGCATGCCTGAAACCGGCATTTCCGATGTCCCTACGGGTGTGTACACAGCGCGTACCCACCCGTAGGGATCGGAATATCCGGCCCATTACTTCAGCAGAGCAAGGCCATGATCTGGCTCTCTGGACTGCTCATTCTTTAGCCTCCTTTGCCACTACCTCATGCTCCCTTTTAAGTCACTAATTGCATGGGTGCCAATTTCTGAGAAGGTGCTTGGTAGCATAATACTGAGTGACAGTGCATCTTGATCAGGACATTCCTCATCAATTGCCATGATCTTCATATTCCAGTCATCTATCTGACCTATAGAAAGAAAAAATGGACAAGGATGTAGCTTGGATGACAAGTCAGTTCACTGTCAGTGATAAACCCCAGACAAAATTTGCATTTTTGTGACCTAAAGAATAAGGTTGAGAGAAGGAGTGAGGCAGGAAGAAAAAATATAGAAAGGTTGTCCACCAATTCTGATTTGGGACCACGCCTCCAGCTTTAGCATCTACAATTGTGTCTGCCCAAGATTTTAAGTGCAACCTTTTCAGAAGGGGTGAGAGTTAGAAGTTTTGGGGTCCCTCCCCCGACCCTGTGCAGCTTGTCTCCCTCCTTATGGGCAATCTTCTCCTGCAACAAGTGTAACAAGAGGTAAATTATTGCTATTGGCAAAGAGGGTTACCACCTTTGCCATGCATCAGCCTGCTGACCATAGTGTGTGTTATGAAAGGAAGCATCAAACATGGGCAAAGGGTAGAAAGCATCGAAAAGGAGGAACAACTGAGATGCAATGAAGTTTTCCCTGCTGTTTAATGGGAAGCCATGGAAAGCAGCCAAAGAAATTATAGATTGAGAAGAGACAAAGGTCGGTGTCAGGCCCTGCAGTGTTGAAAAATGTAAAATGAGATTTCCTAACTTAACTGGTGATATCATTCAGTTTCTTACTGCACTGCAGTCAGGTCCATGCTGCTGATGTTGACATGCCTATTCCCCAACTTGCCATAAGACACATCAGCTATTAGTGGGGAAGCTCTTGCTCTCCCCAACTTGCTCTACCAAAGTATCTCGGGTCACGTTTGAGACCCTAGGTACCCTGCTGGTCCCACGACTATCACTGGAAATTCTCTGAACCTTTCACCACTTGACCTTGCTGTCGCTGACAAAAACTATGGGCTGGATTTTCATTGACCCGTGGAGACGGATTTGGAGGCGTGGGGGGGGGGGGTTAAAATTGCGAAAACTGGCGGGCGGGCACAAGTCCGCCTCCATCCCGCCTCCACGCAATTTTCATTAAATCGTGTCTGCTGGTCCCGACTCCGTCCCGCCTTTAAGAGGCGGGATAGGCTGTTAAGGCCGTTAACAAGCACTAAATTGGCTCTATAATGCCATTTTGAAAGGCCTTTGTGATTTTAACCCTTGTTCTACGTGAAGCACGCCTGTTCTGAACCACGAATGTGAAACCTGGCAGTAACACATTTCGGAAGCTGACTATGAGCTGCAGGTCCACTATTACAACGGAGTAGTCTCTCTCTCTCTCTCAGGGCTGCTGCTGTTCATTTTGCATCCAGGTCCTCTCACAGCAAAGGCCAGGCAGTCTTTGCAGACCTTCAATGCAGCAGCAATGATGACATCATCAGAGGCGACTTTCAGACTGAAAACACTAATTGGTTCATGGGTTCCCACATGCTGGAACTCAATTGCCCAATTAGGTGAAAATCGCATCAATCTCCCACATCCAATTGCAGTCGGGTGGATAACACGAAAAGTGGATGACACGACCCCAACCCGCCCCAGTATCAAAATCCAGCCCATTGTGTCCCTTTAAGGTGCTGCAGGCTACAGGGTCCAGCACCTAATTTCCCAACTCTTAATGAGTGAGCTGCTTCTCACAAGCAATTGCAGCTTGTCCATGACATGCAAACAAGTGGGTGCCCAGAACCTCGGCTAGATTCTCTCTGCCTCAGGCAAGCAGCCACAATTGTTGCCCACTCACTTCCTGCTAGTTTTATGACCAAAGATTAAAATTAGCCCTGCTGTTTCTTCAAAGAATTGAAAGAAATAAGATTCTCACTGTTAATCAAAGGCATGGAGGAAATCAAGATTTAGTGACTGTAGTGTGAGAAGAATGGAGGTCGGACAACCTGAAGGAAGTTGATGATTGTAGGGTGAAATCAGGGTGGTATGAGTGGAGGAGAAGGTCATTACTATGGGGAAGTAAGAGAATGGAGACTAGAAAGAAGAATGAGTGACAAAGTGCCCTGGTTAAGCTAATGATTCTGGCTTTAACTATTTTTCTTATCATGCCCATTCCTCCAATGTGACACTCTTTACTCCAAAGCTTTGAACTGATGACATCCTCTGTAACTTTCTATATACTTCAAGAAACCTTTAAAGCAAAGATTATAAAAGATTGCATGTAAGATCATCAATAAAAAAAGGAAAAATAAGAAAATGGAAGGAAAAAAAAAATGATTTCTTCTCCAGAAACATACAGTAAAGGACAAAAGAGCAAAGTAATGGGGAAATTACTTTGTAATTGAGCCAGACTCACCAAAAAAGTACATTTCTTGGAAATTGGGGTGACTTGGAAATCAGGACTGTCCCTTGATCAATAATGTTTTTCCATTATATTTCACAAGCTCCCTCTTCATCTTCTTGTTCAATACAAATTCCTACAGATAGCAAACAGCCTTGTACATAAGCAGAGGACTTGGCTGAATCAAGAAAAGCATCAATCCTTCAGTCTGACGTCCTACAGATTTTACAGATGGTTTACCATGGAAGCTCAATAGTCTGCCTCTGCTACATTTTATGGGAACTAATTCTGTTCTCATCAAGAAACTATAGAGTAAAAACATGATTTCAAGATTTTTTTGGAACATGAACAGAATCAGTGGTGTGGATGCTTAGGAATTATCTGTGATGAACCAGAGGAAGCTTCAAGTTAAACATATCTTGGGTAATTACTTCACTTTTAGAATTGTCAATTTATGGAACAGATGGCCAACTAGGTTAATGAATGCAGACTTAGCATTAAACAGGTATTGGATTGCCAATTCTACTGAGTAAAGAGATAAAAATTTGAAGCCAAGTCCAAAGGGAGATGAAAATCCAGTCAGGTCTGAATGATTCTGCATGTGAACAGGGTGAGCAGAATTTTTTTTCTACTAATATTTAAGTACGTCAAGCAAACATAAGGTAGGAGTAGAAAAAAAAATATTCAATGACCCAGCCTCCACAGCTCTCTGGGGTAGAGAATTCCAAAGATTCACAACCCTCTGAGAGAAGAAATTCCTCCTCATCTCCATTTTAAAAGGGTGCCCCCTTATTCTGAAACTATGCCCCCTAGTTCTAGATTCCCCCACGAGGGGAAACATCCTCTCTGCATCTACCTTGTCAAGCCCCCTCAGAATCTTATACATTTCAATAAGATCACCTCTCATTCTTCTAAACTCCAATGAGTATAGGCCCAACCTGCTCAACCTTTCTTCATAAGACAACCCCTTCATCTCAGGAATCAACCTTGTTAACCTTCTCTGAACTGCCTCCAATGCAAATATATCCCTCCTTAAATAAGGAGACCAAAACTGTACACAGTACTCCAGATGTGGTCTCACCAACGCTCTGTACAGTTGTAGCAAGATTTCCCTACTTTTATACTCCAACCCCTTGCAATAAAGGCCAACATTCCATTTGCCTTCCTAATTACTTGCTGTACCTGCATGCTAACTTTTTGTGTTTCATGTACACGAACCCCCAGATCCCTCTGTACCACAGCATTTTGTAGTCTCTCTCCATTTAAATAATAATTTGTTTTTTTATTTTTCCTACCGAAGTGGATAACCTCACATTTTCCCACAATATACTCCCATCTGCCAAATTTTTTCCCACTCACTTAACCTATCTATATCCCTTTGCAGATTTTTTGTGTCCTCTTCACAACTTGCTTTCCCACCTATCTTTGTATCATCAGCAAATTTGGCTACATTTCACTCGGTCATCCAAGTCATTACTATAGATTGTAAACAGTTGAGCTGACTTGGTGCGGGATAGTATACGGGCAGCAGAGTATTGGATGAGCTGAAGTTTATGGATGTGAGGCTGGCCAGAAGAGTATTGGAATAGTTGAGTCTTGGGTTATGAAGGCTTGGATTAGAGTTTCAGCAGCAGATGGGCAGAGGCGGGCAATGTTACAGAGGTGGAAGTAGGCAGTCTTTGTGATTGAGAGTATATGGGATCAGAAGGTCAGCTTGGGGTCAAATAGGATGCTGAGATTAAAAACAATCAAGTTCAGCATGATCAATGCCTCTGCCACTGGACTCAATATTCATGCCCTCCACCACCAGATCATTGTGGCCACAGTATTTACTATTTACAGGATGTGCTGCATATAGTCACTAAGCTTGCATCACCAGCATCTCCTACCCCCACAACCTCTAACACCAAGAAAAATTAAGCAATATCATGGGGCATTATCAACGCCAAGTCACACACAAGTTCTGTCTTCCCTGAAAGGTGATAACTTCTATACTATCAGACTATGACATTCAGGCTAAATCTAATAGATTTATTTAAAAGTAAGATAATAAACAATAGCAGTAAAACACAGCACATTACTGATGATACAGATACTTAGAAAAGAAATATAGAATAAGGCAACAAGGAATTATAGAACACATTTCTTATAGCCCAACAATCTTATGAATGACACATTTTCAAAGGCTCCCAGATACAGATGTGAGCGATGCTATTCCTTCATATCAGAGTTCAACTTCACAACTGAACTGAAGTTGAGCAGCTAAGGCCAACAGTAGTCTTCCATGCTGTCTGTTGATTTTGAACATTCATGATCTTCCTGAGTTTATTCTTTGCTGGATCAACGATGAGGGATAATTTGTCTCCATCTGCAGATTACCATTTCAAGGAAAAACTGTGCAGCCATCAATAAAATCTTGTCCTGATCAGTTTCTCAGTGTGCCAGGAAAGAAAGCGAACTGACTTTAATTGAATCTGGATGGATTTGATGAGTTTGTGTATTGGCCAATCCCATAAGAACATAGGTTTCCTGACAAAGGAACTTCTTTTCAGAATTCAGCTTGCTGAAAATATTTTTAAATTATATTTATCCTGTCTAAAGTCGCAAAAAATATCCAGGAATCTCCTAAAAGTTAGCATGCAGGTACAGCAAGTAATTAGGAAGGCAAATGGAATGTTGGCCTTTATTGCAAAGGGGGTTGGAGTATAAAAGTAGGGAAGTCCTGCTACAACTGTACAGGGCGTTGGTGAGACCACACCTGGAGTACTGCGTACAGTTTTGGTCTCCTTATTTAAGGAGGGATATACTTGCATTGGAGGCAGTTCAGAGAAGGTTCACTAGGTTGATTCTGGAGATGAAGAGGTTGTCTTATGAGGAAAGGTTGAGCAGGTTGGGCCTATACTCATTGGAGTTTAGAAGAATGAGAGGGGATCTTATTGAAACGTATAAGATTCTGAGGGGGTTTGACAGGGTAGATGCAGAGAGGATGTTTCCCCTCGTGGGGGAATCTAGAACTAGGGGGCATAGTTTCAGAATAAGGGGTCACCCATTTAAAATGGAGATGAGGAGGAATTTCTTCTCTCAGAGGGTCGTGAATCTTTGGAGAGCTGTGGAGGCTGGGCCATTGAATATATTTAAGGTGGAGATAGACAGATTTTTGAACGATAAGGGAGTCAAGGGTTATGGGGAGCGGGCAGGAAAGTGGAGTTGAGGCCAAGACCAGATAAACCATGATCTTATTGAATGGCGGAGCAGGCTCGAGGGGCCAAATGGCCTACTCCTGCTTCTATTACTTATGTTCTTATAAGTCCCGCTCACCCATCACCCCTGTCCCTGCTGACCTACTTTAGCTGCTAGTCCCCAATGCTTCAAATTTAAATTCTCAGCCTTGTGTTTAAATCCCTTCATGTCCTCGCCGCACCCCCGCCCCCCCATCTCTGTGACCTCCTCCAGCTCTAAACCACCCAACTGCGCCCCCCATCTCTGTGACCTCCTCCAGCTCTAAACCACCCGACTGCACCCCCCCACCAAACTCTCTGTTCTGCTGGCTCTGGCCTTTGTGAATCCCTCTGTTCTCCCCACCATTGCCAGCTAAGCCTTCAGCCATCTAGGGTTCAGAGTCTGGAATTCTCTTCCAAAACCCCTGCACCTCTCCACTTCCCTCTCCTCCTTTAAGGCTGTCCTTAAAACCTACCTCTTTGGTTATCTGTCCTCTTTGGCTTGGCATCCATTTTTGTCTGTGAAGCACCTTGGGTCATTTCTCCATGTTAAAGGTGCTATAAAAATGCAAGTTCTTGTTTTGTCCTCGATAGTGTCAAGCTTCTTGAACATTATTGCAGCTGCACCCATCCAGACGAGTGGGTAGTTTCCCATCACACTTCTGACAGTGGAGCTTTGAGGGGTCAGGAGGTAAACCACTCAATTCAGCCTCTATCCTGCTATAGTGTTTATATGGGGTACTCAGCACTATTGAAGCTGTTGAAGGTCAGGAAGGGGTGGTTAGGCTTCTCTTGTTGAAGAAAATTATTAACTGGCACTTATGTGGTGTGAATGTTGCCTGCCACTTGGTGGGCATCCGAGTTGGTCTCCAGTGCAACATACCACTGTTTGCAGGTAATTGCTAGCTCCATGGTACTCTATTCCACTCACATAAAGGTGCAGGTTTTGGTACATAAGACTTACGAACATGCCTTTCTGTCATGAGTATGTTATAATTAGTGGGAGAAAGCCCAAACTGTAACAGGTCATCTCCATTGAGAATATTTGGGAAACCTTTTACTTTCCTTATCAGCACAGGGTAATGAAATAATTTCTCCTAAAAAAAATTTGGCCCATTTGTGTACAAAGTGATGCATGGGTCTTCTGAGTCCATCCTCCCCAAAAATCATGATAATTTCCCTCTAACAGAAAAAAGTCTGGAAGGATAGAAAGACAAATAATTGACTTCCTTAACTGCCAAGATGATGTGAATCTCACAAACTGGCATGTTTAATGGTAGATTGACACGATCAATCAGACTGTATGGCCTAGAAATCTGCATATGCTACTTTCCCTGCACCTGAATGGTGAGGCCCGAGGCTTCCCAGATATTGGGCCTCAGGCCTCATTATAATGAAGCCAACGCAGCATCAAAGTCCGCTGGCGAAGAGAAGTGGAATTTCGGGCCGCTGTTGGCGTCTTTCCTGAGCTCCCCCTCCTTTTGTCCCACATTGCCAACCAAGCCTTCAACTATCTCACTCCAGAATCCCCTGCCAAAACCTCTCCATCTGATTATCTCCACCTCCTCCTTTAAAACCTGTGTCTGACAGGGTTTTGGTCACCCCTCCTCATATCTTCTTCATTGGCTTGTCATCCATTTATCTCTGATTATGCCTCTTTCAAAGACCTTGGGATAGTTTTCTATATTTAACATGCTATATAAATGCAAGTTATGTTTTGTGTACTGTTTAATGAAAAATGTAATGGCCATTAAAGTTCAAAAATCTGGTCTTGCAATGCCCAAATGGGCAGTATCTAATATCTGTACCATCATTTACCATATAAATACCACCTGGGAGCAATGAGAAAACCAGTTGAAGATAGCAGCTCCCAGTGATGACATCTGCAGATTTATCACCAACATCATTGTTCTGAATTTCAGGTAGACTGTGTGGTTCTGCCCTAGGGCTTAGATGGGAATGCCTACAGGCAATCTATTTGTTACAGTTTCTAGTGGACCAGCTGTCTTGAACTCTATTATGTGCTAGAACCGATCCATTCCATAACTGCACATGTAGATGTATACTGTACAAAAGGTGCATAGTTTCCTCCTGATAACACCATCTTATTTTGCACTAAAAATATTGAATTATTCATTAATTTGATTTAAGCAATGTAAATAACACAAAGTGGGAATTTAGTGTTAAAAAATTGAATTAGTAATTCGAATTAAGCAACTTTAAATTAAGAGTAGACTGTATATCTGCGCTGCTGACCTGATTAGATAAAAGCAACCTTCTTTCACTGTATAAATCATACTCTGATCTTTCATATAGCAAAAATGTGATTTTATTGAGATCTGAAGATAAGTACAGTCAATGTAAAGTGATGCAACTTCTAAAACAAAAAAAAAATTAAGAGATGAGCTATCAAGCTGTAATTTTGTTACAGTGAACTATGTGGAAGGCACATTCACACAAAATAACTGGCTATCACAACCCACTGGCCTCAACAGGCTTACCATGGATTTTAAGTTAGAAACAAGGACTTAAGAGAAAGTTTAAAAAGCATAGCCACCCCCAAAATGCAATATCCATTCTGGAAATACATTAAAAAAAAGCCAAACCTCCTCTAGATTGGATACACATCTTTTGTTTGTTTCAAAGCAAAGTATGCGACAGGTAGAATGATATAGACCATGAAAGCTTCCTTTTGTTCTCCCAGGTTTGTCTTTCCCTCATTCTTTTTATCCTGATCCTTACTAGCAGCCCATAGCTCAATGCCCCCTTAAAAAGTTAAATATGTAAGATGAATAAATTAGCAAGAAGCTTGTTCCAAACAGATAAACATAGCTCGTGGTTCCATGCTCATTGTCAAACCAATGCAGTAGGTTTTTCACAGCTATATTCTGTTCATGGAAAACCTTTGGTGCCAAGTTCTGATTGCGCCTTGGGATGTTTTACTATGTTAAAGGCGCTATATAAATGCAAGTTGTTGTCGCTATGTTTGAAATTCCAGGCTTCAAAGATGATTTGTTGAAATCATTCAATTTCTATTGAACCAGATCAGTTCTGTGCAGTTTTTATTTTTAGAAATCGGAACAAGCATAACAACTGCATTAGCTGCAGAAGCAAGTGGAGTAAGTTTACTAAAATCATATGTTCCTGCCGCCCTCATCAATTTATTTAACATGGCATGACAGGCTGGTGAGAGGATGGTTAGAAACGTCTTCCACTTTCTGGCTGATTGTCATTTTTAAAATGTTATAAAAACATTTCTATTTAAACTAGTAACACTTTTTTTCTTTAAAATCCAATTCTTTTACATCATAGAGGGCATTCACTTTTATGTAAACAAATCTCTCATGTAACTATCACAAAGTAATATTTATTTTGAAAAAATAAAAAAAAGCAATGCTTCCCATATCGATGATTTAAGATTTAAAAATAATTATATGGATAGTGGTGTGATCTCATCCCAGTATAAAATTTGGCAATCTGATGTTACTATTGCTAAGCCCCTTGTACCTCTGCATTGCAGTATCACAATTCTATAATCTAAGCATGTGATTGCAACACTTCAGTTGGGAGAAATGCTTTTCATGAGAGATTAGTTGTATGGAGAGCGTTACTTCTTGACAATTCTGAAAGCACTTTAAAAAGAAATGGCAAACTGAAAGATGATACACTTCCCAATGAAAAAGCTCCATATCAGCACACTACATACATCATACAAATAACATTTGAAACAGTTATGTAGAATGAATATCTACATTATATACATGCTAAGATCTAGCACAGATAAAATAAACCCTAATTTGGGAAACCAAGAAGTGCTTGAATTAAAAACAAAATCCTTAAGAAATAATTACAGGCTCTGGTTTGATAAATTAACAGTGAATCATATCCACACTGCAGGACAGTAAAAGCTAGGATTGAAATTAATCATCTATCTCCAGTTCACAAATCTGCCCTCATTGCATCTCTGCAATAGAAGTAAAATGCCAAAAATTAAAATCTCATTTAAGTCTTCATAAATTGCCATGGATACCATGTAGTGCTCAGCAATAATGTCATGCACCTTTGACTATAGAAACTCGACATAATTTTCTGGAATTAGCCCAGTCTTCCCGTCCAGTGTTCCTTCAAGCCAACCAGGTTCCCTGGATGAATGAACTGAAAAATACACAGCAGTTAATCCTGAGAGCAGTACTCTTTTGGGTCAGCAACACCACAAACTGAATGCTTTTTAGTGAATTTTGCCTTCACCAAGGGGAAGGATATCAAGATGGATAAATGGAACGTGTTTCACATTTGTATCGACCATTGCATAGTGTCAAGTCTCCTAACTTGGACCCAAATATATGCCTCAATGACAGTACCTTCCACTTACATTCAGGCTATAAGGAGAATAATTTGCTAATTTATCAACATTATTAGATAATCTTAATATTTCCTGCTAATACTTCAACAGAAGTAAATTTCCAATCTCTGGATGCTGTCAAGCAGAGATCATGCATCTCTCCATGAGGAGGGAAAATCTGGAGGTAGCATTAAAGCTAGATCATTGTTACAGATCACCTGATGAAGGAGTGCAGGGAGAGGCCTGCAACTAGATTATCTAGTTTACTCCCTGGGATCAGGAGATGTAGGCTCAGTTAGACCTGCTTAAGTAAAATAATGGAGGAATTTTATAATTTGAAAGGGTTAAACACACCATCTAAAAAGGGAACTAGATTATAGAGAGGTTATTATATATATGTACTATGTTAAAAGTCCTGTGCATACTTTTTACTTCCTGTATCACACTTACTTCCTATCACTTTGTTGCTAACACCAGTTATAAAACAGCATTATCTTCTGACTCACTATGAACCAATCTACAGATCTGCTAATGATAGTGTATATCCTGTAACAATTCTCACGGTAAGTTGGGAGATACGCTGTTTTGCAAGAACATTATACCATTATCTCACAACAATTTTTTCTGAAGCTAAAGGCCAAATGTATGTAATCTGGTCTGTCCGTTAATGGACACAAGGTCTAAGATCAATTAGAAGCTATTTTCTGCTGCTGGGAAACTTTCTCTCTAGGTTGGAAATGATTGGCTTTCTTTTTTATATAGTTATTTAAAGTGTGACAGAAATATGCATGTGCGACAAATGCGAGACCTGAAGTATGATATTCCTGTAGCATTTCTCTGCACATTTCAAATGTTACTTTTGTACCTTTATACTTTCCGCCTCCCCCACCCCCCCCCCCACCATGTGTCACATAAATTTGCTTTAGACACGTGTGATGTCAGGTGTGCTGGACGTCTGAAGAGTCAGGAGGTGCATGCATTGTAAATTGTTTTTACAAAATATTTTAGCAAACTTCCTATGGCACTATTCATAGTAAATCAAGAGAATGCACACAGAGCATGCACTGTTTTAAAAAAGGACATAATTATTATACCATGTAAAACACCTTGGGGTAGAGTTTCCGATTTGCACGCAATCGGGAAATTGCACCCAAAATTGTGCTAGTTAGGTTAGGTTTCAATTTTCCACTACAATTATTTGCATAATCACAAATGTAAAATCTTCCATGAACCAGTGCAATTGGGCGGTGTGATAGAACGTAATCTTCTCTTTTTTTTCTTTCCATTAAACAGTATTCTTTAATGTATTTAAGAGTGGTAAGTTTTATTAATTCTAACTCCACCTGTGATAACCCAATTTAAAATCACTGAAAATGACTTAAAAAGCTATACTGAACCATTTAATAGTTTCATTGGTTTACACTAGTCAGTTGCTTAGTCAATTAAATATTTTTTGATACGAAAATGAGCGCAATTTGAAGAGCCTTCCCAATCCAGCACAATCAGTGGAATCTCGCAATTTCAACCTGGGGGCGTGGCCAGTTTTGTGGGCAGGGCCTGATTCGGGCAAATTGAATCCTGAACCAGTGTAAAAGATCATGGAAAACACAAGCGTAAGTGGTTTTAGGTGTAATTCACTTATGTTTAAAACTTTCCAATCTTTTGCGCTGCTTCAGTCAATTACGACCAGATTGCGCTGATTTAACTAGTGGAAACTTGACCCCAATGTATTATTCTGGTAAAGTATAGGTGTGTGTTCTTTTAAAGCTAATGTCTAATTGCTGTTAAGTAAGTTGAGTTCATATGGAAGTCTGATTGAACAACCTCAACCTCCAATTCAATAGGAATTTTCTTCACTTACCATTCTCAAACATGGTTCCAGCACTGAAGGATAATTCTGAGTCATGTTCTGCTTTACATGCATACAAGGCTCGAGCTTTGCGACATTGGGTACTGTAAAAATAAGTGATGGCAATATGAGGATTTACTTAAAAAAATAAGTCTTTCTAATGGTGGCCAGGTAACTCAGCAGGCTACAACAGCTCAGTAATTTTTTTGTTCATTCTAGGGCCGTGGGTGTCACTGGCAAGGCCAACATTTATTGGACATCACAATTTCCCCATGAAGGTTGTTGTGGGCCTTCTTCTTGAACCGTTGCAGTGATAAAGGTGCTCCCATAATGTCGTTACGTAGGGAGTTCCAGGATTTTGACCCAGTGACAATGAAGAAACTGCAAAATATGTCCAAGTTAAGATGGTATGTGACTTGGAGGTGATATTCCAATTCACCTGCTGCCCTTGTCCTTCTAGGTGGCGGAGGTTGCGGGTTTGGGAGGTGCAGCCAAAGAAGTCTTGGTGATTTGCTGCAGTGTATACTGTAGATAGCACACACTGCAGCCACAGTGGCTGTTTAGGCTAGTGGGTGAGGTGCCGATCAAGTAGACTGCTTTGTGCTAGATGGTATCAAGCTCCTTAAGTGTTGTTGCATCTGTACCCATTCAGGCAAGTGGAGGGTAGTCCATCACACCCCTGAATTGTGCCTTGTAGGTGGTGGAGAGGCTTTGAGGAATTAGGTAAGCTACTCACCGCAGAATATCCAGTCTCAGGCTTACTAGCCACATTTATGGACTAAAAAACAGAAAATGCTGGAAATACTCAGCAGGTAAGGCAGCATCTGTGGAGAGAGAAAGAGTTAACGATTTAGGTTGATGAACTTTCGTCAGAACTGGAAAAAGTTAGAGATGTAACAGATTTTAAAACCTGCTACATCTCTAAGTTTTTCCAGTTCTGATAAGAGATCATTGACCTGAAATATTAACTCTGTTTCTCTCTCCACAGATGCTGCCCAACTTGCTGAGTATTTCCAGCATTTTCTGTTTTTATTTCAGATTTCCAGCATCCGTAGTATCTTGCTTTCGTATTAGCCACATTTATGTGGCGGGTCAGTTGAGTTTCTGGTCAATGCTAACCCTCAGGATATTGATTGGGGTTGGGGGGGGGGGGAAACTCAGCAATGGTCAGGGAGAGGTGGTTTGGTTCTCTATGGTTGGAGATGTTACTTGCCACTTAGCCCAAACTGGCATGCTGTCTAGATCTTGCTGCATGCAGACATGGACTGCTTCTTTATCTTTAGAACTATGAATAGGGCTGAGCACTGTGCAATCATCAGCAAACAGCCCCAGTTCTGACCTTATGATGGAGGGAAAGTCATTCATGAATCAGCTGAAGATAGTTGGGTTTAGAACAGCAGTTATGGCCTGTTTAACTGCAGAGTGTTGGGAACTTCATTACTGTAAAATGAAGAGTAAGCAATCATTTCTGCAATCACTGGGGTCCCCCACATATATAATTTATTTCCTGGAAACATGAATTTATGCAACTGGTCATCATCACTTTGAAATTTTAAATAGCAGGGTCATGTCATACATTGGACACTGTTATTTGTGTCTGTTTATAGGACTTCTGGAATGTCATTGCATTTTGCCCTGGCTGGGTGATGGCTATATCCTAAAGAATGTGGATAAACAAATGAGAAATTACAGTGGAATTCCACACAAATTAGCAGTGATAAAACAATTACTGACTGCTGAGGTGACCAAAGCCTCTTATGATAGATGACGAAGGCCACTTTGCCTAACCTGCTTCATCCGTTAGAATCTCCATCCCAGCATCCAGCTATTTCTTAAATGATAAAGTGGTTCTTGCCTTTATTAACCTATCTATTCCAAGTTTTGATTATTTTTTGTGTGGAAGAACAGCTTTTTGACATCAGTCTTAAATTCACCTTGTAATTTGAACCCTTGTCCTACTATCAGTTTATTGAAGGAGTGTTCTAGATTTATATTTTCTATACTATTTATTATTTTATATACTTTCTGAGGTCCCATAGAATGTTACAGCACGGAAGGAGGCCATTTCGGCCCATTGTGTCCGCGCCGGCCAACAAAGCTATCCAGTCTAATCCCACTTCCCAGCTCTTAGTCCGTAGCCCTGCAGGTTAGAGCATCCCAAGTGCACATCCAAGTACTTTTTAAATGTGACCATGATGTGGAGATGCCAGTGTTGGACTGGGGTGGACAAATGTGAGAAGGAGCAGCGCTCCGAAAGCTTGTGATTTCAAATAAAACTGTTGGACTATAACCTGGTGTTGTGCGACTTCTCACATTTTTAAATGTGGTTAGGGTTCCTGTCTCTACCACCCTTTCAGGCAGTGAGTTCCAGACCCCCACAACCCTCTGGGTGAAGAAATTTCCTCTCAAATCTCCTCTAAATCTTCCACCAATTATTTTAAATCTGCGCCCCCTGGTTTTTGACCCCTCAACTATCACCTTTCAAGACTGAAAAGATCAAAACTTGCACTTATATAGTGCCTTACTAAACCCTCAGAATGTCTCAAAGCACTTCACAACCAGTTAAATACTTTTTGAAGTAAAGTCACTGTTTTAGGCAAATGCAGCAGGCAATTTGTGCAGAGCAAGGTCCCACACAGGGCAAATGAGATGAACCACTAATTAATCTGTTGTTGATTGAGGGAGGAATGTTGGCCAGGATGGTGGAAGAACTTCCTGCTCCTCCTCTTTGGGATCTTTTACCCCCACCTGAACCACTGGAACAGGCAAATACTGTGCTATCTGAAAGGCACCATCTCCAACAATGCAGCACTCCCTCAGTATTGCACTGAAATATCAGCTCAGACTATGTGCACACACAAGTCCTGGAGTGGTTGAACCCACAAGCTTCCAATTCATAAATTCAGAATCCTACAAATTGAACCAAGTTAACACTGACTGTAAAAGGCAAGATTCTCTAGCCTTTTTCATAATTTAGCCTCTGGTACTAGGAGTCACTCTCATGGCTCTTCTTTTAACTGTCTCCAGTTTCTGAATGTCTCCTGCGTGTGTTAAGGCTTGCTCTGGCTATTGGGTTTCAAGTTTTTTCTCATATGCTGCGGAAATTCCTGTTGCGTTAATGTTTCCCTTTCTGTACAACCGTCTTGATTTGTTCAGTGTCTGGCATTAGTCTCTGTGGGTTTTTAATGAGATGTAAAGAGCTTCTTTTACCCATCCCTCCCATTTTCTGGAACACATAAATCTTGTTTTCTTAATTATATATCATGCACAACTTCATCTACAAATTGGAAATAAAGAATCTTCAGTGTGGAGGAAAGTCCTACACCATGAATCTACAATTGAAACATGAACTAGAAATCACAAACATTCAAAGTGGCTGAGATATGCAACAAACTAGATGGGTACAGTAATCAGAATATAACATAACCATCAAATACTCTGTCCAGCAGTGATACATACAGCCCAAAGAATCAATTCTAAATTCTTAGGAAAGAAATGAAGAATAAAAACTAATTGGGTCACTAAATTTTGCTACAGGAGACAAGGGTCAAGATAAGTTTCCATAAGTAATTATATTTCAACAAGACAAAAACCATGAAATTCAAAGGAAAACTTTACTTTACAAGAAATATTCTTATGGCATACAGTTTAAATACACACAATTACAGTTAAAAAACAAACTGCTCCAGTGCATAAGTTGTTAAAAATGGTTCGTGAGAATTATGCACTGAAATTTTGAATGTTTTCCTTTCTTAGGGATCTCCTTTTGAAGAATTAGCTTTGCTCAGTGGTAGCATTCTCACTTCTGAATCAGAAGGGCTTGGGTTCAAGGCCACTCCTGGACATGAGTCCAAAAACTAGCCTGACACTTCAGTGCAGTACTGAAGGAGTGCTACACTGTTGCAGGTGCCTTCTTTTGAATGGAGAATTAATCTGAGGTTCCATCTGCTTATGCAGGTGGACATGAAAGATCCCAGAGGAGCAGGAAGTTATTCTGGTGTCCTGGCCAATATTTCTTTAATATTTTAAGTTAGCCAGTGTTCAGGATAAAATTATAGACAGATGTAAGTGACTCAAACAGTGTATACATAAATTTGTGAAGAACTATGCTGAGATTGCAAGATGTCAGAGAGTATCAATTCGCATATCCCTTTTCTGCATCATGAAACAAGAACTCTCAAATGGAACCCATTGCCTAAAATTGTAAAAGGTGCTATGTGTATGGAGCCAAGCTCCATATGATGGACATTCTTAATAATCATAGGAGAGTGAAGTACACAGGTGAGCAGAGAACCATTCAGCAAATTTCTTCCACTGGGTATTTATTTTTTATTCAATCAAGGATTTCCTGGATGCTGTAAATAGCCTGGATGCTGTAAATAGAATACCGTGGTCTAAGAAGAATCTCCGCTCAACAGCCAAGTTGTCAGGTTGAAGCTAGGTGGGTCCAGATAGCTGCGAGGCAAGATCCCTCTTATGGAAGAGAAAAAGCGTGGAGACACTTTAGCTCATCATGTTTGAGACCCTGTTTCTGAAGTCAATATCGTGTTACCAGAATCAACACTGCTCTCTCAGTTCTGATTTTTTGAATAATTCTGAAAACTATGGAAAAAGATGACATGTATATAAAAACACAAGTATCAAGCAGAAGAGACCATACAGCCTTCACGATGACTTGTCAATGACCTTTGAGCTGAAACTGGAAAGTTAGAGATTATTTAGTAATACAAAGAGGTCTGTTGACAGCCACTGAGACCAATAGCCCATCGTCAATGATGAAAATGCAACTACACTTAAAACAATGCTTGTATAGCTAAACCCTCTGTTTCCTCATATACATTCAAGTGGGATTGCAGAGGGTATCAAGAGTGAAAATGATACTGTATAATTGCTTATTGTATACTCAGCAGGTATTAAATTAGTGAAAATAGTTTAATGTAATTTATAAGGTAATGCTTTTATTATACTGAAGATATTATGCAGATAACCAATAAAATCGTAATGCACTCCCAAAATTATTTTTCTCTCGCTACTCTGTCAAGATCTGTGAGTTTGGATATGCAAATTTCATCATTTGATTAGATATTGCACATCCAACCAAAAAGTTAAAACAAAATTGCATTGTCTGATAATATATTTTACATTTAAACTGGGAGTCGCTCCTCTACCAAGTTAAGATATTACACTGAAGAAATAGCCACAACTATAAAAGGGTCATAAATGTTTGAACATAATTTACCGAAGGTTTTGCTTAAAGAAAATCTCAATTTTGAGGCTGATTTTCAATTAGCTAAAGTACCATAAACCATAGCTTAGTCATCTCCTCATGTGGCACTAAGTGAATAACACAAGATTACCTTTCTGTGAAAGAAAATATCAACGTCAAATTGAGTCAGAGACCCAGTGCACACACACATTAAGAAAACTGTAAAACCTTTTGAGGGAGGGTTGGGTTTCTCCCCATACACAAGAAATTAATTGAGTTGAAAAAAACAAATTGGTACCACACCTGAGAGGGGAGGAGTCGCTGGAAGTTGAGGAAACGGGTACTGGACTTGAAGGTGCTGAAACCATGGGCCACGAGGGTGACAATGGTGAGCTGGGACTGGGAGGGAGAGGACTAGAAATTCAATAAGCAACAGTGTTAAAAACTGATAAAACAAATTAAAATGATAATGACAACAAATACAGGATATGATTCTAGGGTTAACTCAAAGGTCTAGGGTTGGCATGCCATATTAAGGATTTATTTGCCCACTTCCTGACATTTCGGCATCAGTTTTCAACGTGGTTGGAAGCAAGACTTCTTTCAACAGTACACTGAACTCCAAATAAACAGGAACATGATCACAGCACAGAATTACAGTGTACTAACCATGTTTTATTCACTCACATTTGGCAGTATTTCTGATCCAGGAGAAAATTAGCAAGGGCTACTACTATTACTTTCAATGTATACTACTCTTACCACTTAGTTAATACATCAAAGTGAAGGACTTGGGAGAATCTGATTTGGGATCTTTTTCTCATAGCCTTGTGCAGCTGCATAATTTTCTGTCCATCAGCTTCTGATCAGCACCCTGGACAACAACACAATGTAGTTCCTTGCTGAACATCTTTTTGCCAACTGCTGACTCAAAATGTTGATTCTTCATAAGGGTGCAATAAGGCAATCCAAAGTCAGATTTCTCCCCAGCAGATAAGAAAATATTAACTAAATTTGGGGATGGGGAGAGCACAACAATTGTATTGGAACTAATGAAGGACAAGAATGGGAAATGAGAGGGAAGACACCTTCCATTGGCAGCAGTGGTTTTAGTAACTAAGCATAACCATAACCTTTTCTGAAGATACACTGATTTCTCCTCAGCCTTGTGTTCTGGCATTCTATTCAGGAGAACTCTAGCAAATGGCTTCCCTGGCATAGTAAACAGGACATATCAGCCAATGAAATGCTATGATTACAGGGAAAACTGAAAAGCTTGCAGGGTTAACAAGAGAGATGGAGCAAAAATGAAGTTGCAGAAGATACAACAAGCAATAAAAATAGGAGAGAGGAAACCCCTTATTTAGAACTGCTGTAGAAGTACTCAAAGACAAATGGGGATGCACTGAGGCATTGAAAGAGCTTCTGCCTGCCATCCAAATACTCTGAAGAATGGGGAAGTGTCTCCGTTGTGGAAACTAGCAGCAATAATTCCATTACACAAAGTGAAGGTCAGGAAGGAGTGAAGGAATTCCAGAGACATTAGTCTGTCTAGTGGGCCAGGAACGATATTTGCTGAACTGCTCCTGAGCAGGATTTAGGAACACAAGGCAGAGGGGAAGTCAGCATGACTTTAAAAGAGGATGTGGTAGTCTGACCTTAAACATGGGGCAAACATCCATGGGTGTGTTCTGTAGCTTTGAAGTAGGCGTATGACTTGGGACAGATGGTGCTGCTGGAAATTATGGAGTAGCTTGTAAGATCATCAGATTAGCTTGAAAGATTGCCAGACTACCACAGAATGCATATGAGGGAACAAAAGGTTGTTTGAGAATTGAACGGAAAATGTCAGAATAGTTCAAAGTGAAGAAAGGGTTGTATCTCGTCATCCATTTTCTTTAATACAGTCAGGTGCCAAATTATGAGTGCTGCATTAGGGAAAAAAATACTGAATCACTGACCCAAAGCATTAATGGAAGGTTAGGACCTGGTAAGCCACATCAAATATGTGAAGGATGTTTACAGTCTCATTGGTTGCCGTTGTTATAACAACTGAGAAGCTGAACAATAAAGGATGAAGAACAGAAGTAGCTGCTCAATGGCA
Source organism: Squalus acanthias (assembly GCA_030390025.1). NCBI lineage: Eukaryota > Metazoa > Chordata > Chondrichthyes > Squaliformes > Squalidae > Squalus > Squalus acanthias. The sequence continues at coordinate 164,077,346 of CM059427.1, read as the reverse complement.
GTTTCCCAAGAGATCATACATTGTATGAAGAAGAGCACAGACGAACGGAGAATCAAGTGAAAACTGTTGGTGAGGGAATTGAAGTGTAGATGAGTTAATATACCTTGGAAGTTGTATAGCTGCTGAAGGGGGTTGTGAAAACAAGGTAAAGAGATACATTGCTTTTGATGGACTATGAAAACCACTCTGAAGGACGAAAGACATTTTGTGAAAAAATTAAAATGAGAATGTATGAGACTAATGTCTCCTTGACAAGTGTGTATGGAGCTGAAAGCTGGACAGAAGCAGAGCCTGAATGCCTTTGAAATGAGGATGCACAAAGAGGAATCGATGTGAAATAACTCAGAGCTGGAGATGAGTGCTGAGAAAAGAGATATTGCTATGAAAGCAGGTCTTAGAAAATACAAGAAATGAAAGAGATACCAATGAAGGTGAACAGGGTAAAGAGTCAAATGGAAATCATGTCAAAGGGAGGAGCAGAACTTCTTCAAGGCAGGCATTCCTGGAAGAGAAATGGCAATGAATTAAACATCATGAACAAAAAGCAAAATACTGCATATGCTAGAATTCTGAAACATAAACAGAAAATGCTGGAAACAGAGCAGCATCTGTGGAGAGAACCTAAGTCGACGTTTTGGGTATAGACCAATTCTGAAGAAGGGACTATACTCTAAACGTCACCTTTTGTTCTCTCCACAAATGCTGCTTGACCTGTTGATTGTGGCGAACACTTTTTGCTTTTATCTCAAATTTCCATCATCTGCAGTATTTTGCTTTATGCACAAGGAGGATGCTGGTATCAGCTGGGAGGACACAGTCAGTGCACTGAAGTAATAGCCTGCATGCAGTAACAGAGTTGACGACAGTGAAAAGAAAGTAATAGGCAGAGCATGTGCACTAAATAGGAAAAGCCAAAGCTTAGATGGTTTAATTGCACATAGGAAGAGCAAGCTGGAAGACTGGCGATGAGCAGATTGTTTCGGGAACTGGCAGAAGGAAGAATGCAAAAAAGTGGCAGTGTGCAGATTCAGTGGTCAACCCAATTATGACAGCTGATTGACATATTGACATGGGCCGAGGGGGGGGGTGGGGGCGGGAAGATAAGGTATACTGAAAGTAACAGTATCGTTCTGCAGCTTCCACCAAAGTCTCAAATGTTCACCATCCCTAATTGCCCTCAAGGAGGTAGTGGTGAGCCGCTTTCTTGAACTGCTGCAGTCAGTGTGGTGAAGATACTCCCATAGTGCTGGTAGAGAGGGAGTTCAAGGATTTTGACCCAGCGATGATGAAGGAACAGCGAGATATTTCCAAGTCAGGATGGTGTGTGATTTGGAGGGGAACTTGGAGGTGATTGTGTTCCCATGCGCCTGCTGCCCTTGTCCTTCTGGCCGGTAGAGGTCATAGATTTGGGAGGTGCTTGACGAGTAGCTGCAGTGCATCTTGTTGATGGGACACACTGCAGCCACAGTGCGCTGGTGGTGGAGGGAGTGAATGTTTAAGGTGGAGGATGGGGTGCCAATCAAGCAGGCTGCTTTCTCCTGGATGGTGTTGAGCTTCTTCAGTGTTGTTGCAGTTGCACACATCTAGACAAATGGGGAGTATTCCATCATACTCCTGACTTGTGCCTTGTAGATAGTGGAAAGGCTTTGGGGAGTCAGGAGGTGAGTCACTCGCTGCAGAATACCTAGCCTCTGACCTGTTCTTGTAGTCAAAGTATTTATGTGGCTGATCCAGTTAAGTGTTTGGTCAATGGTGAGCCCCAGGCTGTTGATGGTGGGGGATTCGGCGACAGTAATGCCGTTGAATGTCAAGGGGCGGTGGTTAGTGACTCTCTTGTTGGAGATAGTCATTGCCTGGCACTTGTGACTTGTGTGGCGCGAATGCTACTTGCTACTTATCAGCCCAAGCCTGAATGTTGTCCAGGTCTTGCTGCATGCGGACACAGACTGCTTCATTATCTGAGGAGTTGCGAATGGAACTGAACACTGAGCAATCATCAGCGACATCCCCACTTCTAACTTTATGATGGAGGGAAGATCATTGATGAAGATGGTTGGGCCTAGGACACTGCCCTGAGGAACTCCTGCAGCGATGTCCTGGGGCTGAGATGATTGGCCTCCAACAACCACAACCATCTTCCTTTGTGCTAGGTATGACTCCAGCCAGTGGAGAGTTTTCCCCCCGATTCCCATTGACTTCAATTTTACTCGGACTCCTTGATGCCACACTCGGTCAAATGCTGCCTTATTGTCAAGGGCAGTCGCTCTCACCTCACCTCAACTCTGGAATTCAGCTCTTTTGTCCATGTTTGGACCAAGGCTGTAATGAGATCTGGAGCAGAGTGGTCCTGGCGGAACCCAAACTAAGCATTGGTGAGTATTAACTAGAAGAAAAATCTGCCATCTAACAGTATATACACAACCAAATTTCACATTTTAATCTAAGAAAATTTAAGTTAAGTATTTATATTTTTAAAGGTTTCGATTTAAATGTTGAACTGCTGAATAATTTAAAATTGGGTTCTGATAAAGATTTAAAAAGTGTCCCTTTATCTCTTGTTTAAATAAATGCTGGTCAAAGTCCCCTTCCATCAAATTAATTCAAAATTGGTTCCCAATATATCAGGATTGAACTGGACTTCCAAAGGGGTAACTTTGGACCCCTTTCAACAACTACACACAATTTTAGACAGATGTCTTTGCCTGATAAGTCTTTGTGGAACATCCATAGGGAAATAACTGGGCATCCTAAATCAATCTTTAACTTTAACCCTGAGGCTTCCAAAGTTGGCTTGAGTCTGCAAAATGCATTTGTAGATTCTGCAAGGGCATGGTGTTACTACTACTACTACCACCACTACCAACAACAACAACTTATATTTATATAGCACCTTTAAAGTAGTAAAACGACCCAAGGCGCTTCACAGGAGCGCTATAAAACAAAATTTGACACCGAGCCACTTAAGGAGAGATTAGGGCAGTTGACCAAAAGCTTGGTCAAAGAGGTAGGTTTTAATGAGTGTCCAAAGGAGGAAAGAGGTAGAGAGGCGGAGAGGTTTAGGGAATGTGGGAGGGCAGCCAGGAGTGTGTTGGAATAGTCAAGTCTAGAGGTAACAAAGGCATGGATGAGGGTTCCAGCAGCAGATGAGCTGAGGCAGGGACAGAGTCGGGCAATGATTGGAGGTGGAGATGGGCAGTCTTAGTGATGGTGCGGATATGTGGTCGGAAGCTCATCTCGGGGTGAAAATGACACCAAGGTTGCGAACAGTCTGGTTCAGCCTCAGACAGTTGCCAGGGAGAGGGATGGAATCTGTGGCTAGGGAATGGAGTTTGTGGTGGGGACTGAAGACAATGGCTTCGGTCTTCCCAAAATTTAGTGAGAAGAAATTTCTGCTCATCCAGAAATGAATGTTGGACAGCAGGAGGGGTCGAGAGAGGTGGTGGTGAGGTAGAGCTGGGTGTCGTCAGTGTACATGTGGAAACTTACGCTGTTCTTTCGGATGACGTTGCTGAGGGGCAACATGTAGATGAGAAATAGGAGGGGGTCCAAGGATAGATCCTTGGAGGACACCAGAGGTAATGTCAAATGCACACATTTTTCAGATTTTGAAAACCTTCATAAACTTGTGAAAAAAAGGTAGAGGTGACAATGTTGTACCAGAAATAGAAATAAAAGGCAGCCTGGACACCTGGTCATTGTTGTATGGTAGGATACAACGCTGCACATGGGGAGTTTCTGATTTATCTCACAAGTCAGCTTAGTAATGGGGATTCTGGGAGGAAGAGGGAAACAGGACAGAAAGACAACCTGTCACAGGACAGAAAGACAACATGTCACGATCGTGAACCAATATGGCCCAATTTTTCACTGTTCATTAAATCAGACGGTACTATCAGTGGATGCCAGAGGTCAGATTGTACAGGGACCATCACCACTAAATGCCGTTTACAGGATAAATACGGATATAGGTGTCAATTTAAGCTCAATCTTCCAGAAAGACTGTACAGGCACCCAGTTATGGCATCTAACTGTTTCTTAAATAATCCAAGGATTTTCAGCTCTGCTATCTTACCCAGAAGTTCAAAATGTCTCTCATTTTGAGAAATATGCTGAAACAACAAAGATGTTCAGCACTCACAAAGCTATCTATTCTAAATAGAAGAGTAGTAAACAGGTCACCAATGACCACAATTTAGATTTTTATGAACCTGAATATTTCAGATTTATTTAAAAATTTAGGCTAGATTAAAAAATAGAAATCTAACCCAGGACATGTTTGGATCATCCAAATTGGTTGTAAATTTAGTATAAATAAATACTCATCTCTGGTTACAAACATGTGCATTGTGATAGTCATTAAGTTCCAAATCAGAGGAACTGCATTAAAACCTTCCAATGGTCAGTGACCTCATGGTTTTTGTCCTTAGTACACTGATAATCCATGCCTGAAAGAAATATTCTGAAATTAAGTAATAATAGATTGGAAAGCATGGGTAATGGCCAAGATTAGGTCAGCAACCAGATCCAGAGGTGCAGTGATAGCTATTGTGAAACACATCATATGCTAACACTCACTTTCATTTAATTAGCATCAATACATCCAAAACACAACACAAATTTCCTTACCCTGTTTAGGTAAGGACCTGCCTAGTTGATCAAAATTAGCCTTTGACTGATAACCTCTTTGAGGTCAAGAAACAAATAGTAATTAAGTCCACCTATTTTGGCACAGGAGAGAGAACAGTTTTGTTTCCAACTAAACATGTAGCAGAGTATATAGTGCATTTCCACAGCTATTCCACTGCATAAGAAAAAGGTGACCATTGCAGGCTACATTGGTGTTGTGTATTGGTAATGAAAACAAGATACAATAAAAAACAGATTTTTTTTCTCATTCATGGGATGTGGGCATCGCTGGCAAGGCCAGCATTTATTGCCCATCCCTAATTGCCCTTGAGAAGGTGGTGGTGAGCTGCCTTCGTGAACCGCTGCTGTCTATGTGGTGATACTTCTTTGTAGCGGTTTGGTACAACTCAGAGGACCAGTTAAGAGTCGACCACATTGCTGTGGGTCTGGAGTCAGATATAGGCCAGACTGGGAAAGGACAGCGGATTTCCTTCCCTAAAGGACATTAGTGAACCAGATGGGTTTTTTACGACAATCTGGTAGTTTCATGGTCACCATTACTGATACTAGCTTTTTATTCCAGATTTATTTAATTAACTGAATTTAAATTCCACAACTGCCGTGGTGGGATTTGAACTCCCGTATCATTCGTCCAGGCCTCTGGATTACTAGTCGAGTATTAGAACCACTATGCTACCATTGCCGGTAATATTGTAATAATGGAACAGTAACAATTTTTCACAGTCAATGATGCCTGGGGAAAATATCTTGGAAACGACAAGCGGGGCTCCATCTTCCAGAGGCTCAAGTTTGCCATGTACTTGATGGGAGCTGTAGTTTTTTTTTAAGCAATACATCGATAAAGGATAATTAGAAACTCACAAAATAATTTAGCTCAAACTGGAGGACGTATATTACTTTTGGTTTGGATTTAGTCATTTTTCTTGTGCCTTCCATTTTTTGAAGTCTTCTTAGGCCCTGAATCAACCTCAACCAAGAGGATGGCTGAGATTTGCTCTACAGTCAGCCAGTAGGAGGTGTGAGGGATAGTCTGACTGTCCCTCATCCTTGTGCTTTGTCATCACTCTGTTTATGTATATTAGCAGGGCTGAGATCTAGAAATCACCATGTCGACATTTGTGGACATTCTACCATTCTGTAGTATAGCTTACTGGTACCCAGGCTATAGCATCCTACAGACTTTATTGTAGTGTACTCAATACTGATGGAATTGCAGATTACATTAATGACAAAATGCAATATACATACCTAGTGAGACTGGGTTTTCTTTTGGGATTTAACCTGTAATGTTAAAAAAGACATACTAAGTCAATTACATTTTCTTTATTTTAGTAAATCAGGTTTGGATATATGTTGAAATGATTTTTTAAAATTTTTGTACAGTAAGCAACACCTGCACACACCACTTGTGCATGCCACTGGTTAATGTCACCAACGAGCAAATTCACACTTTTAGTTAGCCCACCCAAGGTACAAACAAATTCACTGTAATGCAGCTATTGGTAGGCATGCCATCTTAATTAGCATTGGATGCTTTCATGGTATTAAAAATTGATGACTTGTCCCTATCTCAATTTAGAATAATGATATATTACAATCATAAAGTTCTGCAGTTTTTACATGTAGCCCATAAAACCATATCCTTTTATCATCATAAATCTCTGTTCTGAGGTTTTGTATTTGGTACTAGACATGGGCCACACTATGTTCAAAATAAAGATGATGACCCCATTCTTTTCTTCATTGCTTATTTTTGCATCTATAAGGTTAATGGTAGGATGCTCCATGCTTAATTCTAAGTATCATGTTGAATGTTCGTCGTTATTATGCTTCTATTGCTATTGTTAGAAATAACAGCTCAACTGTTCTGACTCCTCTCAGCAATCTCCTTGTTTCCACTTGTGGGGGAGTCCAAAACTAGAGTTCATAAATATAAGACAGTCACAAATAAATCCAATAAGGAATTTAGGAGAAACTTCTTTACCCAGAGAGTGGTTAGAATTTGGAACTTGCTACCCCATTGAGTAGTTGAGGTGAACAGCATAGATGCATTTAAGGGGAAACTAGATAAGTACATGAGGGAGAAAGAAATAGAAGGATATGCTGATAGGGTGAGATGAAGTAAGGATGAAGAGGCTCATGTTGAGCATAAACACCAGCATAGACCAGTTGGGTTGAATGGCCTGCTTCGGTTTTGTAAAATCGTATGTAATTCTATGTAATCTCCTGTTCCATTCTGAAAATCCGCACTCCAGAAAGGAAGATGAAATCAGGATTAATACTGTGCACATAAATCCTTGAAACTTATTTATCTGCAGTAGCATGTAACCATGGCAACATTAGACATAAAAAGTGCAGAGTATGTAATGTATAATGTTGACAAAAAATGAATTGAGGCCTCAAATAATATATGGAGTATGAAATGTCACAATGTTTCTTCCAAAATCAACTGGCACCACTTATGAGTAAGCCCTTCTGTAGCAGGCAATGTCCTTCAAAAGTCACATGATGTGGGAAGACGTCATGAAGGCAAATCATGAGTCTTGGTTTCCAAGAATAGCCAAATGCATGACATGCAAGTCTTGAATCCAGCTGCTGGCATTGATCAAAACCGAGGTAACTACAGAGGGTTTGAAATAAACTAGACTGAAACCACACAATTCAGTGGCTACAATGAGACACTGTCAGAAGTGCAGGGTTAATCCTTTTAAATTCCTTTAATTGATATTGGCACAATAATGCAGGATACAAATAAGAAAAAGATTTATTCTCATCTTTGTGACCATAAATCCTTGAAACACATATGCCCACACTAGTATGCAATCATGCCAACATTCTTAGACATGAAAAGTGCATGACTGGGCAATTTATAATCATGACAAATATGAACAATTTTGGCCAAAATGGATTATTTATTGGATTCTTTCTGGCTGGTCATAGCACTCATAGGGTTAAATTTGGCTAATGCTTGCTGTTTCTGCAAACTGCAGGAAAAATACAGTGCAGTTGTTATGCCAAAGGTATAAATATGTACCTGTAACATGTCCCTATTGAAAAGAATGAGTTTAATAGCTAATGTTTGTTAAGTACAGATTAGTGTCATTCTGTCTAGTAGTACGCCTGATGGCTGGCTCTGCAAAATGTTAATTTCCTGCAGGCACAGATCATACAAAGTGGTTAGGACAATCATTTTAGGTAATTGACATCCTGTGAATCTTTTGATTGGTAACAATGACTCAGTTGAAGCTCGAGTCAGATTTTTGAGTGGGGCGGGGCGAGGCGGGGTAGGGCTATGATTCTTTGTTCTACATTTGACAAGACTTCCCTGTAGCCAAGAGCTACAGTTGTGGTTTTACATTTGACAGCCTTTTCCCAGCTCATCACTCTGAAACCATTGGGGCACCAGAATACCTGGAGGCTTCATAATATATTTCATCATGCAAGAAGCAAGTGGCCGTGTTTCCAAGGTTAAATTTTATGTTTATGGTTACCTTAGGAGATGTGGCTTTGCTGTTGACATTGAGGAAATTAGCAAAAGTTTGTGAACATTGTAAATATAGTTTTTGTATTGACTACTGCTAGTTTGCCTGTTTAATGTTCAAGATAAAATAGTTTTGTGGTTATGGTTCTGGTCTAGCAAGCCAGAAGCCTGCTCCTATTTTTCTATGTTTCTATTCTAGACACAAAAGGCATCAACGGGTATGGGGAGAGAGCGGGAATATGGTATTGAGATAGAGGATCAGCCATGACCATATTGAATGGTGGAGCAGGCTCGAAGGGCCGAATGGCCTACTCCTGTTCCTATTTTCTATGTTTCTATGTTTTCTAGGTCACGAGTTCAAATCCCACCAGGTTGGGGGGGGGGGGGGGGGGGGGGGAGAGAGAGAAAGAGAGAGTCAGGTCGATGACCTTTCATCAGAACATTTTCAGTTCTGATGCAAGGTCATCAACCTGAAATGTTAACTCTGTTTCTCTCTCCACAGATGCTGAATATTAATAGTCTAGGAAATGGTTACATAACATGAACTGAATCTTTTAGAAAACAAGTCAGATTGACTTTTGTGTGGTTTGAATTGCGATAACTTCAGCTGTTAAAGTTTTTACACCATGTTTTAAGCATGTAAGTAGTTAAAATTTTTTAGTAAAAGTAAAATGGATGTAGAGAGAGAAGAAAAAGAGAGTATTTGTTGAGGACTCACTTTAACTTAGATACAGAACCAGATGCTATGTTGCCAGTGACCGCCATAACGACAACTATTTCTACACATCTTCTGATCAGAAATTGTATTTCTCCATGTTAATATCATTCACATTATAGAATACAGAATTCCTCTACAGCACCAAACTCTTACATAGTATTCCATGCCTTCTCTTATTTTGATGGCAACTTATTCATTTGGATGTGGAAGTGAGTAAGAATTCTTCATTTGCAAACCAAAAGAAAACCTACTTTACTGACACTTTCAAAGTGCTGGTAAAGCGCATGCATAGGCAAACATAGAGAAACCATGGTAACCTGCAATACAGGTACAGCAGCTCACTATCTAAAGAAAAATGATGCAGCTTTCTAGAATACCCTCAGGCATTAAAAAAAACTTTGCAAGTATTAGTGTATCTAGGGATACGAGCAAGGGGAAAGCAGTCACCAGTAAAGAATCTGTTCGCTGTAACATGCAGATCAGCTTGGGTTACAACCCTATTAATTTTCCCTTCTTTCTTGATAGCTTCTTACAGTGGCACATTTGAGATCGGAGCTCATGTTGAAGAATACTAGCCTAAGTTATACCACTCTAGGGGCTGGATTTTCAATGACCCGTGGAGTCGGGTTTGGAGTCGTGTGGGGGGGTTAAAGTTGCAGATTCGGGGGTCCCGACCCCATCCCGCCTCCATGCCAGTTTCGCTGGCGGCGGGTACCCGACCTGTGCCGAGACCCAACTCCCCGAGGCGGGAAGGGATTCATGACAATTAACTGCCTGTTAACAGGTAGTTAACAGGCAGTTTTTTGCCTAATCCCTATTTTAAAAGGTGAAATGTGGGCTTCCCGACAGGTGCCAACCACGCCAAGTTATCGGGGCGGACCATGGGTCTGCAGGGATTGGAGGGGTCGATATGTCCAGTGGGCAGGTGAGTGATGGGTGCATGTGTGCAGAGGTAAGTGTGTAAGGTAAGTGCTAAGTGTGGGAAAAAGTTTTACTTACCTTAACTTCCTCCTGCAGGTGTCAGCCCTTCAGGTCTCGGGAGTTAGAAATCTCACCGGCACAGAAAGCAGAAAAGCCGTGATCCTGTCAAAAACTGCAGCCTTCTGTTTTCTGTGGTGGAATGATTTCTAACTCAGCCTGAGAGGAAGGACTCAAGTTAGAAATCATATTGTCAGTGTTTGACAGCTTCACAGAGCTGTCAAATGCTGATATTTCATCTGTCAAAAGCTCTTGACAGATGAAATGTCAGTCTGTGACGTCACCTGTTGCCGGGTGGCCCTTAATTGGCCTGCTGAGCCCACTGGGCGGGCTCAACAAGGTCAATCAAAGGAAAATACAGTGGGTTGGCCACATCTCGATGGAGGTGGGTTTACAAGCCAAAACGTGTGATTCACGACACCAACCCGACCCCAGTATCAAAATCCAGCCCTAGGTCTTCAAAGTGCTGCACACTGCAATTTCCAAATTCAGCCTTTTGAAGTTAATGAGGTGGCAACTCAACAGTCAGACAGACTGATCACTTCTGGTAATGATGCAGGGTGCTTACAAAATAAAATAGAAACTCTTATACTGAGCTGTGGCAGATGAAAGACGTCTTTATTATTTGTTACAAATGGAATAGTCAGAAGGTTTAGAGGCTACTAACCATTTGGTTACTTTTTTAAATTAATTCCTAGGATGTGGGCGTCGCTGGCAAGGCCAGCATTTATTGCCCATCCCTAATTGCCCTTGAGAAGGTGATGGTGAGCCACCTTCTTGAACCGCTGCAGTCCATGCGGTGAAGTTATTCCCATAGTGCTGTTAGGGAGGGAGTTCCAGGATTTTGACCGAGCGACTATAAAGGAATGGCGATATATTTCCAAGCCAGGATGGTGTGTGACTTGGCGGGGAACTTGGAGGTGATGGTGTTCCCATGCGCCTGCTGCTCTTGTCCTTCTAGGTGGTGGCAGTCGTGGGTTTGGGAGGTGCTGTCGAAGAATCCTTGGTGAGTTGCTGCAGTGTATCTTGTAGATGGTACACACTGCAGCCACGGTGCGCCGGTGGTGGAGAGAGTGAATGTTTAAGGTGGTGGATGTGATGCTAATCATGTGGGCTGCTTTGTCCTAGATGGTGTTGAGCATCTTGAGTGTTGTTGGAGCTGCACTTATCCAGGCAAGTGAGAGTATTCCATCACACTCCTGACTTGTGCCTTTTAAATGGTGGAAAGGCTTTGGAGAGTCAGCAGGTGAGACACTCGCCACAGAAAACCCAGCCTCTGACCTGCTCTTTTGGCCACACTATTTATTTGACTGGCCCAGTTATGTTTCTGGTCAATGCTGACCCCCAGGATATTGATACTGGGGGATTCAGCGATGGTAATGCCATTGAATGTCAAAGGGTGGTGGTTAGACTCTCGCTTGTTGGAGATAGTCATTGCTTGGCATAGACTGCTTCATTATCTGAGTATAGTCCAACAGTTTTATCTATAACCTGGTGTTGTGCGACTTCTCACATTTGTCCACCCCAGTCCAGCACCGGCATCTCCACATCATGGTCATTATCTGAGGAGTTGTGAATGGAACTGAACACTGTGCTATCAGCGAATATCCCCACTTCTGACGTTATGATGGAGGGAAGGTCATTAATGAAGCAGCTGAAGATGGTTGGGCCTAGGACAATGCCCTAAGGAACTCCTGCAGTGATGTCCTGGAGCTGAGATGATTGACCTCCCACATTCACAACCATCTTCCTTTGTGCTAGGTATGACTCCAGCCAGTGGAGAGTCTTTCCCCGATTCCCATTGACTTCAATTTTACTAGGGCTCCTTGATGCCACACTCGGTCAAATGCTGCCTTGATGTCAAGGGCAGTCACTCTCACCTCACCTCTGGAATTCAGCACTTTTGTCTATGTTTGAACCAAGGCTGTAATGAGGTCTGGAACCGAGTGGTCCTGGCAGAACCCAAACTGAGCATCGGTGAGTAAGTGCCACTTGATAGCACTGTCGACGACACCTTCCATCACTTTGCTGATGATTGAGAGTAGACTGATGGGGCAGTAATTGGCCGGATTGGATTTGTCCTGTTTTTTGTGGACAAGACATACCTGGGCTGTTTTCCATATTGTCAGGTAGATGCCAGTGTTCTGGCTGTACTAGAACAGCTTGGCTAGAGGTGTGGCTAGTTCAGGAGCACAAGTCTTCAGCACAACAGCCAGGATAAGGTTGGTGAGCTACAAGCACAATTAGCCATGTGGCAATATGATGTTGTGGCAATAACGGAAACGTGGCTTAAAAACGGCAAGGACTAGCGACTTAATATTCAAGGGTACAAGGTGTTCAGAAAAGATAGGGAAGGAAAAAAGGGAGATGGGGTGGCAGTGCTGATTAAGGAAGACATTGTAGTGTTGGAAAGGGAGGATGTTCTTGAGCGGACAAGGACAGAATCCATTTGGTTAGAGTTGAGGAGCAAAAAGGGTATGATCACGCTATTGGGGGTATTCTGTAGGCCTCCAAATAGTGAGAGGGAGGTAGAGGAGCAAATCTGCAGGGAAATCGCAGAGATATGCAAGAGCTATAGAGTGGCGATATTGGGGGACTTTAATTACCCAAAAATCGATTGGGATAGTGCTAGGGTAAAGGGAAAGGAGGGAGAGGAATTTCTGAAATGTGTTCAGGAGAATTTCCTTGACCAGTATGTTCTTGGCCCAACTAGGAAGTAGGCATTGTTGGATCTGGTGCTGGGGAATGAGGTGGGCCAGATCGACCAAGTGTCTGTGGGTGGTCACTTGGGTACGAGTGATCATCGTATCATAAGACACCGCGCAACAATCGTCAGGCAGGATAGTTGCCTCCCAGTCGGGGAACACTTCAGCAGTCAAGGGCATTCAGCCTCGGATCTGCGGGTTAGCGTTCTCCAAGGTGGCCTTCGAGACACACGACAACGCAAAATCATCGAGCAGAAACTGATAGCCAAGTTCTGCACTCATGAGGACGGCCTCAATAGGGATATCGGGTTCATGTCACGCTACAGAATGTGACTTGACATCGTTGTCTGTCTTTCCAGTTTTTAAAAAACAAACACAAAAAAAACCTCCAAAAAACAAACCCCAAAAAAGACGGAGAGGAAGGGATATGGAGAGAGATCTGCTGCAGACAGCAGGATTTGACACGTTGGACCCCCTGGGACACATTTCATTGTCTTGGCTGTGCTCTTGGTGTGTCTTTGATGTAAGGAAAGATTGTATCCCTGCAGTATCTGTGTTTATATTCTGTGAACTTTTGTAGATTCACTCATTGTAACTTTACCTGAAGAAGGGGCAGGATAGCTCCGAAAGCTTGTAATTTTAAATAAATCTGTTGGACTATAAAAAAAAAAGGTAATTTTAAATAAATCTGTTGGACTATAACCTGGTGTTGTGCGACTTCTCAAGATTTAGATTAGCATTGGAGAGGAGCAAGGAACAATCTATAGTGGAACTTCTAAACTGGAATAGGGCTAACTTCAATGGGATGCAAAAGGATCTAGCCAGGGTAAAATGGAACCAAAGACTGACAGGAAAAAATGTAATGGAACAATGGGTGAGCTTTAAGGAGGAGATGTTCCAAGTACAAGCTAGGTACATTCCAACAAGAGGAAATGGTAAGGGAACCAAAGCAAGGGCTCCTTGGATGACGAGGGAGATAGAGAAGATGATGAAACAAAAAAAGGTGTATCATGCATGTCAGGTGAATTCTTCAAGGGAGAACCAGACCAAATACTAAAGGCTGGTTAACAAAATTAAGGTTCATGGAATATGTGGGTCAGTGGCAGCTTGGATAAGGAATTGGCTTAAGGACAGAAAACAGCGAGTTGTGGTAAATGGCTGTTTTTCAGACTGGAGGATGATAGACAGTGGTGTTCCCCAAGGGTCAGTGCTGGGGCCATTGCTTTTTTTTATATATATGACCTGGATATTGGAATACAGAGTAGAATTTCTAAATTTGCCGATGACACCAAACTTGGGGGTGTGGCAAGCAGTGAGGATGATACCAATCGACTGCAACAGGACATAGAAAGGCTAGCAGAATGGGCAGACAAGTGACAGATGGAATTTAATAGAGAAGTGTGAGGTGATGCATTTTGGCAGAAGGAACAGGGAGAGGCAATATACACTTAATGGCACAGTTTTAAAGAGTGTACAGGGACAGATGGACCTGGGAGTTAATGTGCATAGGTCCCTGAAAGTGGCAGGACATATTGAGAGAGTGGTTAGCAAAGCATATGGGATCTTGGGCTTCATAAATAGAGGTATTGAGTACAAAAGTAGAGAAGTTATGCTGAACCTTTATAAAGCGCTGGTTAGGCTACAACTGGAGTATTGCGTCCAGTTCTGGTCACCACACTTTAGGAAGGATGCGAAGGCCCTTAAGAGGGTGCAGAGGAGATTTACCAGAATGGTTCTGGGGATGGGGGATCTTAGCTACAAGGACAGGTTGGAGAAGCTGGATTTGTTTTCATTAGAGCAAAGGAGGTTGAGTGGTGATTTGATAGAGGTGTACAAGATTATGATGGTTTTGGATAGGCTAGACAGGGAAAGGCTGTTCCCACTAGTTGATGGTACAAGGACTAGGGGACACAGATTTAAGGTTTTGGGCAAGAGATACAAGGGAAACTTTTTTACGCAGCGAGTGGTGAGGACCTGGAACTCGCTGCCGACGGAAGTGGTGGAAGCGGAGACACTCAATGTTTTCAAGGGGAGATTGGATAGGCACTTGAGGGAAATAAACTTGCAGGGCTACGGGGATAGAGCGGGGGAGTGGGACTGACTGGATTGCTCTACAGAGATCCGGCACGGACTCGATGAGCCGAATGGCCTCCTTCTGTGCCGTTATGACTCTATACTGTTGGGGTCCATAGCCTTTGCTGTATCCAGCGCGCTCAGCCATTTCTTGATTTCACGTGGAGTGAATCGAAGTGGCTGAAGACTGGTTTCTGTGATGGTGGGGACCTGAGGAGGAGGCAGAGATGGATCATCCACTCGGCACTTCTGGCTGAAGATGGTTGTAAATGCTTCAGCCTTGTCCTTTGCACTCGCGTGCTGGGATCCGCCATCATTGAGGATGGGGATGTTCATGGAGCCTCCTTCTCCCGTCAGTTGTTTAATGGTCCACCATCATTCACAACTGGATGTGGAAGGACTGCAGAGCTTTGATCTGATCCATTGTTTGTGGGATCGCTTAGCTCTATCTTAGTCCTGTGTTACAGCTTTCCCAGTTTGGCATCTCATTTTTAGGTACGCCTGGTGCTGCCCCTAGCATGCTCTTCCACACTCCTCATTGAACCAGGGTTGGTCGCCTGGCTTGATGGTAATGGTCGAGTGACAGATATGCTGGGCAATGAGATTACAGATTGTGGTGGAATACAATTCTGCTGCTGCTGATGGCCCACAGCGCCTCATGGATGCCCAGTTTTGAGCTGCTAGATCGATTCTGAATCTCTCTCATTTAGCACGGTGGTAGTGCCACACAACACGATGGAGGGTGTGGTGGTCATTGCTACCAATACTGTCATGGACAGATGCATCTGCTACAGGTAGATTGGTGAGGACGAGGTCAAGTAGGTTTTTCCCTCGTGTTGGTTCTCTCACCACTTGCTGCAGGCCCAGTCTGGCAGCTATGTCCTTCAGGACTCGGCCAGCTCGGTCAGTAGTGGTGCTACCGAGCCACTCTTGGTGATGGACATTGAAGTCCCCCACCCAGAGTACATTCTGTGCCCTTGCTACTCTCAGTGCTTCTTCCAAGTGATGTTCAACATGGAGCAATACTGATTCATCAGCTGAGGGAGGGCAGTAGGTGGTAATCGGCAAGGGTTTCCTTGCCCATGTTTGGCCTGATTCCATCAGACTTCATGGGGTCCGGAGTCAATTTGGAGGACTCCCAGGGCCACTCCCTCCCGACTGTATACCACTGTGCCGCCACCTCTGGTGGGTCTGTCCTGCCGGTGGGACAGGACATACCCAGGGATGATGATGGAGGAGTCTGGGACATTGGCTGAAAGGTATGATTCTGTGAGTATGACTATGTCAGGCTGTTGCTTGAATAGTCTGTGGGACAGCTCTCCCAATTTTGGCACAAGTCCCCAGATGTTAATGAGGAGGACTTTGCAGGGTCGACTGGGCTGGGTGTGCTGTTGTTGTGACCGAAGTTGGTGCCGAGGTCGAAGCCGGGTGGTCCGTCCAGTTTTATTCTTATTATTGTTTCTTATAGCGGTTTGTTACAACTGCGTGGCTTGCTAGGCCATTTCAGAGGGCAGTTAAGAGTCAACCACATTGCTGTGGGTCTGGAGTCACGTATAGGCCAGACATGGTAAGGATGGCAGATTTCCTTCCCTAAAGAACGTTAGTGAACCAGATGGGTTTTTACGACAATGTAAATTCCCTTGTAGC
Source organism: Squalus acanthias (assembly GCA_030390025.1). NCBI lineage: Eukaryota > Metazoa > Chordata > Chondrichthyes > Squaliformes > Squalidae > Squalus > Squalus acanthias. The sequence goes on along the minus strand of CM059427.1, from coordinate 164,061,097 downwards.
AGTTATATTTGCAGATTGTAGTCAGGATGAAATGATTAAACCATGTCAAAGATGTCTTGTAGCATTTTCCTTCTTTTTTGCATGGTTAGGACTCCTTTATAATTTTTCTTGGAATAGTAATACCCACAATGCATGTTGTATGATGCAAAGCAAAATGAACAATGGTCTGGTGTAAGACTATTTAGGTAACCACAGCTTATATATATTTAATTGGATCACCGATCACAAGTACACATTGATCGGGTAATATGCTCATAGCAATGGCTGAAACAGTTGCAGGATACAGCAAAATTGTTCTTCTCTCCTTTTGCCAATACAAATCACTCTGAAACAAGCAAGCTGTACAAGATTAGTGCTGCGTAATTTCATTAAAGAAGCAACTGTAAATCAATAAACGGTTTTTCACTCTCTTTCCCCCTTGCCAAAGGGATGCAATTCATATTTTAAAAATGTGTTATTTGCAACACCGTGCAAGGAACCTGTACTATGCATTATTCTCCTTTGACCTTTTTCGGAATCTGGCTGACAATGTTGCATAGCCTGACCACATAGCCCTGGGAAGAATCAACAAATAATCATTTTACAAATTAGCAGGCCTTAATACAAACAGGTTGAGCTTATGGTCCATCATTACATTTGGCTCACTTCAGATCATATGAATAACACCAGATGTTTCTTTCTGCTAGCAGAGATATCTTAGATTTTCCAAAATGGTCCAGTGGAGTGCTGCTGGCTTATGCTTACCTAAATCACAGAACGCTTAAAAAAACCCTTCAAATATGCCTTTAAATAATAGCTCGTCTCAGTTATTTTTCTAACACCTAGAAATACACCAACTTCTTCAAATCTCTTCAGCTGGGAATATAAATGCGATAAAGATTCCATTCTCATGTCCAGCGCTGATGCAGCAGATAACAAATCTAATGGTTTTTCTCAGTGTTCCACTGTAATGCAACTGATGAAACTCTCAAATGGAATCAGCAGATTCCAGTCAGGCTTACTAGCTGGTGCATTACAATCGTCTGTACTGTAACACTGAAAAATAGCTTGCATTGGTGCTAAATGTTAGATTTGGAAATTTAAAAGGGTGCCGTCATATTCAGGGTTTTCAGGTTGGGTCATCTCCCTGAACAGCTTGTTCTGAAAGCTCCACTTTAGTGGCACTGTGAGAGCTGATATTTGCTGCAGTATGAATTTCTGAAATTCTGTTTCCCTACAGCGCCTACACTTCAAAAAATTACATGATTGGCTCTAAAGCACTTTGAGACGTACCGAGGTTGTGCGAGAGATTAAAAATATTACTACAGTGGAGTTTTTCAAATCTGAGTAAATACCTATTAACCTTAGCACTTAGTTTCCTGCCAACAATCAACTTTCCATGTTGCTACATTTTCTATTATACTGTATGCCTGATTTTCTGTAACAACCCTCCTGTGAGATATTTTATTGTCCGTTTTCTGAAAATCCACAGACACATCTACTCCATTCCGTTTATCTATATAAATCAGTCACTTCTTCAAATAACAATATTGAACTTGTCAAATACAACTTGCCTTTAACAAATCCATGCTGGGTGTCCTTGATTCTTTCATGCATTTCTAAGATCATTAATTTAATCTTGAATTATGGATTCTAATAATTTGCCCACAACTGACGCCAGATTAACTGGTCTATTGTTATCGAGTTTATCTTTCCCTTCTTGAGAAGTATTACATTGGCTACCGCCAGTCCCCCAGCACAATTTGCATATTTGAGGATTGATAAATTGTGATCAGAGCCGCCGCTATTCTCTCTCTGACTTCCTTTAACATTCTAGGGCGCATGCCACGAGGACCCAGTAATTTGCTTTGACTTCTAATTTTTTTCAGAACAAATTCCTTTTCTACACATCCTCCTCTAATACACCAACATTCCTACTTCCACCATCACTTATAAATATGGATGCAAAAAATGTAATTGTCAGACATTCATCTTCCACAACTAGAATTCCCCCTTCATTGGTACTTGCCATCTGTAACCTTTTTACTATTAATATGCTTATAAAAGTCCTTACTATTTCCTTCTACATTATCTGCTAGTCTTTTTTCATGTTCCATTCCAGCCCTTCTAATCTCCCTTTTCACTTCCTATATTACTCACATTTCTTTAATATTGAGAAGTCGCACAACACCAGGTTATAGTCCAACAGATTTATTTAAAATTACAAGCTTTCGGGGCTGTTGCCCCTTCGTCAGGTAGAGTTACAATGAGGGAATCTACAATATATCACAGTATATAAACACCGAAAGCAATTTGTCTGCAGAGATACAATCTTTCAGGGAGGCCTTACATCAAAGGCACACCAGAGCACAGCCAAGACAATGAGATGGGTTACAGGGGGTCCAACGTGTCAAATCCTGCTGTCTGCAGTTGAGCTTTTAACTTTTTTTTTGGTGTTTTTCTTTTAAAAAGAAAAACACACACACACACACACCAAAAAAAAAGTTAAAAGTTCAACTGCAGACAGCAGGATTTGACACGTTGGACCCCCTGTAACCCATCTCATTATCTTGGCTGTGCTCTGGTGTGCCTTTGATGTAAGGCCTCCCTGAAAGATTGTATCTCTGCAGACAAATTGCTTTCGGTGTTTATATACTGTGATATATTGTAGATTCCCTCATTGTAACTCTACCTGACGAAGGGGCAACAGCTCCGAAAGCTTGTAATTTTAAATAAATCTGTTGGACTATAACCTGGTGTTGTGCGACTTCTCATTTTTGTCCACCCCAGTCCAACACCGGCATCTCCGCATCATTCTTTAATATTATTAGCCCTAGTTTCATCATGTCTTGCTTATAAGTTTCAGTTTAGTTTTAATCAATTTATTTACAGAATGCTATCCTCTGAGGAATATAAGTAATTTGTACTCTAGCCATCTTAAATTTGAAGCTTCTCCAATGCTGATCTGTCAGTCTGCTTGCTAACTTTTCTGCCCTGTTAATTTGGCCTTGGTCTCCTTCTATCACTGAATTTTGCCTTTTTCCAGTTGAGCATTCTTTTCTTAAAAATAAAAAAAAGGAAAATCAAAGAACTTATGCTGTGGTCACAATTCCCCAATTATTCCCCTACTCACATCAGTTATTTGTCATAGAATAGTACAGCACAGAAGGCGGCCATTCGGCCCATCGAGTCTGCGCTGGCTCTAAGAGCAATCCAGTTAGTCCCACTCCCCCGCTCTTTCCCCATATCCCTACAATTTTTGCTCCTTCAAGTATTTATCCAATTCCCTCTTGAAGGCTACTATTGAATCTGTATCCACCACCCTATCAGGCAGTGTATTCCAAATCCTAACCACTCATTGTGTAAAAAAGTTTTCCTCATGTCACCGCTGATTCTTTTGTCAATCACCTTAAATCTGTGCCCTCTGGTTATCGAGCCTGCAGCCATTGGAAACAGTTTCTCTTTTTTTTACTCTATCTAAACCCTTCATGATTTTAAACACCTCTATCAAATCGCCTCTTAACCTTCACTGCTCTAAGGAGAACACCACCAGCTTCTCCAGTCTATCCATGTAACTGTAATCCCTCATCCCTGGAACCATTCTAGTAAATCTCTTCTGTACCCTCTCCAAAGCCTCACGTCCTTCCTAAAGTGTGGTGCCCAGAATTGGACACAATATTCCAGCTGGGGCCGAATTAGTTTTTTTTTTAATATAGGTTTAGCATAACTTCCCAGCTTTTGCACTCTATGCCACTATTTAGAGAGCCCAGGATCCCATATGCTTTCTTAACTGATTTGTTAACCTGTCCTGCCACCTTCAAAGATTTATGCACAAGCACCCCTAGGTCTCTCTGTTCTTGCACCTCCTTTAAAATTGTACCATTTAGTGTGTATGGTCTCTCATCATTCTTCCTACCAAAATGTATCAACTCACACTTGTCTGCATTGAATTTCATCTGTCATATGTCCGCCCATTCCACCAGCCTATGTCTTCTTGAAGTCTATTACTGTACCATCTTTCTCACTGTTTACTACACTTCCAAGTTTTGTGTCACCTGCAAAATACAAAATTGTGCCCTGTACCCCCAAGTCATTAATGTATATCAAGAACAGCAGTGGTCCTAGTACTGAACCTTGGGGAACACCACTGTATACCTCCCTCCAGTCCGAGAAACAGCCATTCACCACAACTCTCTGTTTTCTATTCCTTAGCCAATTTTGTTGCTACTGTCCCTTTTATCCCATGCTTCAATTTTGCTAAAAAGCGTAGTATGTGGTACCTTCTCAAACGCCTTTTGAAAGTCCATATACTGTACACAGCATCAACTGCACTACCTTCATCCACCCAATCTGTTACCTCATCAAAAAACTCAATCAAGTTAGTCAAACACAATTTGCCCTTAACAAATCCGTGCTGGCTCTCCTTTATTAGTCCATGCTTGTCCAAGTGGCTGTTAATTTTCTCCCGGATTATTGTTTCTAAAAGCTTCCCCACCACCGACGTTAAACTGACTGGCCTGTAATTGCCAGGTTTATCCTTCTCCCCTTTTTTGAGCAAAGGTGAAACATTCGCAATCCTTCAGTCCTTTGGCACCACCTCCAAGAAGAATTGGAAAATTGTGGCCAGCACCTCCACAATTTCTACCGTTACTTCCCACAGTAACCTAGGATGCATCCCATCTGGACCGGGTGACTTATCCACTTTAATTACTGCCAGCCTTTCCCGTACCTCCTCTTTATCTATTTTTATCTCATCCAGTATCCCAGGAACCTCATCGTTTACCATAGCTTTGACAAAGTTCTCTTCCTTGGTAAACACCGATGCAAAGTACTCATTTAGTACCTCAGCCATGCCTTTTGCCTCCACCAATAGTTCTCCATTTTGGTCCCAAATCAGCCCCACCACTCCTCCGACAACCCTTTTACTGTTAATACGCCGATAGAAGGACCTTTGGATTCCCCATTATGTTAGCCACCAATCTATTCTCGTACTGTCCCTTTGCCCCTCTTATTCCTGTTTTCACTGCTCCTCTACTTTTTATATTCAGCCTGATTCTCCCTTGTATTATCAAGCTGACATCTCTCATACGTCCCCTTTTTCTGCTTCATCCTACTCTCCAACTCTTTCGTCATCCAGGGAGCTCTGGCTTTGGTTGCCCTCACTTTCCCCCTTGTAGGAATGTACCTGGACTGTACCCGAACCATCTCCTCTTTAAAGGCCATTCATTGCTCCATTACATTTTTGCCTGCCAGTCTTTGATTCCAATTTACCTGGGCCAGAACCCTCCTCAACTTGCTGAAATTAGCTGTCCTCCAGTTAAGTATTTCTATTCTGGAGTGCTCCTTGTCCTTCTCCATAACTAATATAAACCTTACGATACTACAATTCCACTTCATTTCCCACAAGTAAATCAAGCATTGTTAATCAAGGATAGTTTAACAGCGGCAGAAAGGCAGTTCGAGGGGGATCTGCCGTCTGAGGTAATATGGGCTGAAGTTAGAAACAGGAAAGGAGCGGTCACGTTGTTAGGAGTTTTCTACAGGCCCCCAAATAGTAATAAAGATGTGGAGGAAGAAATTGCAAAGCAGATTATGAATAGGTGTGGGGGTCACAGAGTAGTTGTCATGGGTGACTTCAACTTTCCAAATATTGATTGGAACCTTTATAGGTCAAACAGTTCGGATGGGATAGTTTTTGCACAGTGTGTGCAGGAGGGTTTCTTGACACAATATGTGGATAGGCCGACAAGAGGTGGGGCCACGTTGGATTTGGTACTGGGTAATGAACCGGGCCAAGTGTTTGATTTGTATGTGGGAGAGCACTTTGGAGATAGTGACCACAATTCGGTAACTTTCACTATTGCAATGGAGAGGGATAGGGCCATACGGCAGGGCAGGGTTTATAATTGGGGGAGGGGTAATTATGATGCGATTAGGCAAGAATTAGGGAGTATAAGATGGGAACAGAAACTATCAGGGAAAGGCACAAACGAAAAGTGGAGCTTTTTCATGGAGCAATTACTGCGTGTCCTCGATAGGTATGTCCCTGTCAGGCAGGGAGGAAATGGCCGAGTGAGAGAACCATGGTTCACAAAAGAGGTTGAATGTCTAGTCAAGAGGAAAAAGGAAGCGTATGTAAGGATGAGAAAACAAGGTTCAGTTGGGTCGATTGAGGGGTACAAGGTAGCAAGGAATGAGCTAAAAAAAGAGCTTAGGAGAGCTAGGAGGGGGCATGAGAAGTCCTTGGCGGGTCGGATCAAGAAAAACCCCAAGGCTTTTTACTCTTATGTGAGAAATAAAAGAATGACCGGGGTGAGGGTAGGGCCGGTCAAGGACAGTAGTGGGAACTTGTGCATGGAGTCAGAAGAGATAGGAGAGGTTATGAATGAATACTTTTCGTCAGTGTTCACCGAGGAGAGGGGCCATGTTCTTGAGGATGAGAGTGTGATAAAGGTGGATAGACTGGAGGTGGTAGATGTTCTGAGGGAAGATGTTTTAGCAATTTTGAAGAACCTGAGGGTCGATAAGTCCCCTGGGCCAGATGGGATATATCCTAGGATTCTTTGGGAGGCAAGGGAGGAGATTGCAGAGCCTCTGGCTTTGATCTTTGGGTCCTCACTGTCCACGGGGATGGTGCCAGAGGACTGGAGAGTGGCGAATGTTGTTCCTCTCTTCAAGAAAGGAAATAGGAATGACCCTGGTAATTATAGGCCGGTTAGTCTTACTTCGGTGGTTGGTAAGATAATGGAAAAGGTCCTGAGGGATAGGATTTATGACCATTTGGAAAGGGGCAACTTAATCAGGGATAGTCAACACGGATTCGTGAAGGGTAAGTCTTGCCTAACAAATTTGATTGAATTCTTTGAGGAGGTAACTAAGTGTGTAGATGAAGGTAGAGCAGTTGATGTCGTATACATGGATTTTAGTAAGGCGTTTGATAAGGTTCCCCATGGTCGGCTCATGAAGAAAGTAAGGAGTTGTGGGATAGAGGGAAATTTGGCCGATTGGATAAGTAACTGGCTATCTCATAGAAGGCAGAGGGTGGTGGTGGATGGAACATTTTCGGACTGGAGACCAGTTACCAGCGGTGTGCCACAGGGGTCGGTGCTGGGTCCTTTGCTGTTTGTGATTTTTATCAATGACTTGGAGGAGGGGACTGAAGGGTGGATCAGTAAATTTGCTGATGACACCAAGATTGGTGGAGCAGTGGATGAGGTGGAGGGCAGTTGTAGGCTGCAAAGAGACATTGATAGGATGCAGAGCTGGGCTGAAAAATGGCAGATGGAATTTAACCCTGATAAGTGCGAGGTGATTCATTTTGGTAGGGCAAATTTGAATAAGGATTACAGGGTCAACGGCAGGGTTCTGAGGAACGTGGAGGAGCAGAGGGATCTGGGGGTTCATATCCACAGATCTCTGAAGGTTGCCACTCAAGTGGATAGAGCAGTAAAGAAGGCCTATGGTGTGTTGGCGTTTATTAACAGAGGGTTTGAGTTTAAGAACCGTGAGGTTATGCTGCAACTGTACAGGACCTTGGTGAGACCACATTTGGAATATTGTGTGCAGTTCTGGTCACCTCACTATAGGAAGGACGTGGAAGCATTGGAAAGAGTGCAAAGGAGATTTACCAGGATGCTGCCTGGTTTGGGGGGGGGAGGTCTTATGAGGAAAGATTGAGGGAGTTGGGGCTTTTCTCTTTAGAGCGGAGGAGGATGAGAGGCGACTTAATAGAGGTTTATAAGATGATGAGGGGGATAGATAGAGTGGATGTTCAGAGACTATTTCCTCGGGTAGAGGCAGCTGTTACAAGGGGGCATAACTATAAGGTGCATGGGGGGAGATATAGAAGGGATGTCCGAGGTAGATTCTTTACTCAGAGAGTGGTTGGTGTGTGGAATGGACTGCCTGCTGTGATAGTGGAGTCGGACACTTTAGGAACTTTCAAGCGGTTATTGGATAAGCACATGGAGCACACCAGAGTGATAGGGAGTGTGATAGCTTGATCTTGGTCTCGGACAATGCTCGGCACAACATCGAGGGCCGAAGGGCCTGTACTGTGCTGTACTGTTCTATGTTCTAATGCTTCTTTGCTTGTTGGACTAGAAACATACTGATCTAGGAAACAGTCTTGAATGCATGCTAAAATGTGTCCCCCACTCTGACGACAAGTATTACTTTTATTCCAGTCTATCTTGGGATCGTTAAAATCACCCAATATTGTTGCTCCATTCTTCTCCCATATCGCTGAACATAAGAACACAAGAAATAGGAGCAGGAGTAGGCCATTCGGTCCCTCGAGCCTGCTCCGCCATTCAATAAGATCATGGCTGATCTTCTACCTCATCTCCACTTTCCTGCACTATCCCCATATCCCTTGATTCCCTTAATATTCAAAAATCTATCAATCTCTGTCTTGAATATACTCAATGACTGAGCCTCCACAGCCCTCTGGAGTAGAGAATTCCAACGATTCACCACCCTCAGTGAAGAAATTTCTCCTCATCTCAGTCCTAAATGGCCGACCCCTTATTCTGAGACTGTGACCCCTGGTTCTAGACTCCCCAGCCAGGGGAAACATCCTCCCTGCATCTCCCCTGTCAAGCCCTGTAAGAATTTTGTATGTTTCCATGAGATCACCTCTCATTCTTCTAAACTCTAGAGAATATAGGCCTAGTCTACTCAATTTCTCCTCATAGGACAATCCCCCCATCCCAGGAATCAGTCTGGTGAACCTTTGTTGCACTCCCTCTATGGCAAGTATATCCTTCCTTAGGTAAGGAGACCAAAACTGTACATAATACTCCAGGTGTGGTCTCACCAGGGTCCTATATAATTGCAGTAAGATGTCTTTACTCTTATACTCAAATGCTGTTATAATAAAGGCCAAAATACCATTTGCTTTCCTAATTGCTTGCTGTACCTGCATGTTAACTTTCAGTGATTTGTGTACAAGATTCTGGAACGGTTCCCGCGGATTGAAAGACAGCAAATGTAACCCCACTATTTAAGAAAGGAGGGAAGAGAGAAAACTGGGAACTACAGACCAGTTAGCCTGACATCAGTAGTAGGGAAAATGCTAGAATCTATTAGTTACTCTTCAACAAGGACATAAATCCCAGCACTTTTCAGGTGAAATTCATCCACCGTGTATAGGCCAGCTCTGGCCCATAATCAGGTTCCAATGCCCCTGGAATCTGCATCTTTCCCATCTACACCTTCTCTCCAGCCTTGTACTTACTTCCCTTATCTTACTATTCCTGAGGGTGACACCGGGAGCAATCTTGACATTATTATCCTTGGAGGTATTGCTCTTTAATCTATTTACTAACTCATCAAATTTCCTTTGCAGACCCACAAATCTATTCCTTCGTCTATCACTGATTCCAACATGAATCACAACTTTTGTCTGTTCCCTTACCTCTCGAAAATCATTTCCACCGACTAGTGATATCCCTTATCTTTGCAGATGGGAGGCAACATAGTATTTAGAACTCTGGGTTGCAGCTCCAAAAGTGTCCGTCCATTCCTCTATAAAATCTCCTATTACTTCTACACTTCTTCTTTGGCAACCACTTGTTCCATGGTGCCATGGTTTTGCTCGTGGTTGCCATCTTCTCAGTTTCTGTCATTGTCATAGATATTGAGCATTGAATACCTATTCTTATACTGTCTTGTGTTCTGACCCTGATGGATTGTCACTAAATCTCCTTCCTCACTGTACCTGCAGGGTGACCACCTCCTCAAAAGTGCATTCCTGGAACCTTTCAGCTGCTCTCAAGCTCAGAAATCTTGAGCTCAAGCCCAAACAGTCAGAAACTGCATACATGCGTGGTCGTCCTGGACACACAAAGCATCCAGTACCTCCTATGCCATGCAGATACCACAGATCACAGGCTTCAACTGTTCCCCAATACTATATACTGCTTTCCTTTAAAAGTTTAATAAAATCAAACACAATGAGTTAGTGATTTAATCTCTCAAATATAATTTTAGGCCAATTGTACATCAAGGCTGAGCACCTACTGAGGACTAAAGCCCTGCTGCGGCTACATGATGCTCTTAACTCTTTCTCAAGGCCTTTCACACTCCATTCGTCTCTCCCTGCTTAAAAACTAATCTTTTACTAATAAACTCAAAGTTTGTACTGTCTTACACAAAAGCAGGAAGAAAAAACAGCCAGAAAATAGCTACTCACACCACCGATGTAACCAATTAATTCAATTATTACCAGCTAAAACCAACCCACAGGTAAGGTATCAAATGTCCAATAGTTCCAATAGTTACTAGTAATAAATAGCCACAATTAAGTAAATTAAAACCAAATTACCATGAAATAGATAAATTAATGTTTCAATAATTATGCCTCAAATCACTCCTACTCAGGCTGAACTCCATAATCTCCTGGTCTTTCACACTCCACTGGTCTCGACTCTCTTTCCCTTTTATTTAATGCTGGATGAAAGTTTAATATAGACTGGTTGGGAGTGAGAGGCACTGTAACTATCTTTTCCCACTTTGAAATTTCTCTCCCCTTTCATGTCTTCCTTCATGTTATGGGTAGTACATGTCATGGGCAATACTCTGAGTGAGAGGGCAGGAAGGTGATCTACTTCAGGGTTTCTGACTATGTTCATCTAGTGATTTTTCCATCCCTTCTGCTATTACTCCTCAAGGCCTGCCTCTGACAGCATACTGGAGATAGCAGATTTCCCGTAAATGAAAACTGTAGGAGAAAAATCTGCACTCCATGATCTTTTGGGACACTACAGTAACAGCAGACAATATAAATATTACAAGACAGTGTAAAATGTGGCACAGGAATGAAATAAAGTCTATGTAAATAGACTTGCAGGAACAGACACAAGTAAAGTAATTGGGGCACAAATTTGCCTTGGGCGGTAGAGCAAAACGGATGTTGCCTTATCGGCCGCCTGTTAGATGCCCTGCCCGATATTCAGTTCTGTTGACTTCAATGGAACCGAGTATCAGGCAATGCATCTAACAGGCACCCGGAGCGCTACTGCCAGTTTGCACTACCGCCCAAGGTGAATTTCTACCACACTGAGTCAGTGAGTTTTTTTTTCTTTTTGTCGCATACAGGGGCTCATCAAAATATTTTTTAATTAGGTTTTCTTTCAGACTTTTAATGGATGCTGTAGCAAAGTCTGAATCACCAGTGTAATTATTAAAATGCATGCCTAGTATATGTAAAAAGTAAGCATAGTAAAGGATATATTGCTTACTCTATAGAAGAGACATTCTTACTGGTCTATAGATCAACAGATGCTACTACAGGAGAGGGGCAAATACGCAAACAGCTGTACTTACAGAGAATTGGGTCGGTCCAGTTTCACTGTAGGCACCTCAGTGTCATAAGAGCCCAGGCTATGTACACTTTGTCGATGGGTTTTAGAGTTGGATGAGGCATTCACAGTTGGGATGAACACAGACTCAGAACTGGAGTTTGTAATACTGTTCTGCTTCTCTGTCAAGATAAATATATGTTTGTTTAAATTTGATCTATCTATCTAAATGAAAGAATATTGCACATTATTTTCCAACAATTGCTTTCACTAAAAATCATGAATGCAGTTTTACTGTATTTTTAGTGAACAGCTTAGCCTAACTAGATTCACCTTAACAACTGATCTTTAAATAGAAATGTCATTATTTCAATGTTATAAATGTTTAAATCTGCCCAAGTACTTCTCTTGCAATGTGAAATGTGTGCAGCATACAGGAACTGGACTAAAATAACTTAACTTTACTCATTGAACACTCAACGGCCTTCAAAAAGTCTCTCCCAGCAGGGCTGTACTTAAGCACACGATCAACTACACACTCTGCATCAGAGAATGGAGACTTTCTGGTCGTCATTTCAAACACAGGTTCAAGAAGTAAAAGATCATTGTTCCAACACTCTGCATCACCCATTTCCCCCAAGAAAATTAGACTTTTATTCATTTCTTCTTTGCTAGATTTGTATTCCCAGGGTTGACATGCAGTCACTTCTATATTAAAACAAATTCTAAAAGAATATAAACCTGATCATGAAGTGGAGACTCAGACAAAATTTCACACATTCCCTGCAGAGATTCTGACCATATTCAGGAAAAAGTGTGGAGGAAAAAAAAAACTAGGTGTAGATGCAAAGGGAAAGGAAAAATATGGTTGAGTCATTTCTATTTCCTGGCAGCTGAATAAAGAGCACTATTGGCAGATGCCTGAAAATTGGCCGCCAGCTGGCATTTTTGCCCTAGGTAACCCGAGGAAGTGTAAAATCAAATCAAAAATAAATCTAGTGACAGTAAAACTGATCTCTGCAATTTTTCATTCAGCATTGACACTATAGCTTCAATTTTGCCAGATAGGCAAAGCTGGCCTACGGCATAGGCTCACCTACAATAGCAGCTCAGGGTTGCGCTGAATGTGCAACAGGAGTTCCTCCCCTAATTTGTGTAATAGTACATAGAAAAATTGTCCAGAGAATTAGGCTTGCAGAATACTTGACTGGGGAGTGCAAAATCTGACAAGACAGCAGCTCTTAAATCATTGCAGCATAACAAAGACCGCCTATTTCCACCTCCGGAACATTGCCTGTCTCCGCCCTTGCCTCAGCTCATTCGCTGCTGAAACCCTCATCCATGCCATTGTTACCTCTAGACTTGACTATTCCAACTCACTCCTGGCTGGCCTCCCACATTCCACCCTACACAAACTTGAGGTCATCCAAAACTCGGCTGCCCGTGTCCTAACTTGCACCAAGTCCCATTCGCCCATCTCCCCTGTGCTCGCTGACCTACATTGGCTCCCGGTTAAGCAGCGCCTCAATTTCAAAATTCTCATCCTTGTTTTCAAATCCCTCCATGGCCTCTCCCGTTCCTATTTCTGTAATCTCCTTCAGCCCCACTACGTTAAAGGTGCTCTATAAATACAAGTTGTTGTTGTTGTTGTCGTCATTAAAAGGGAAAGTGCTGGTGGTGGGATTGAAGACACGCGCGCAACAATGTTCCCTTTGCTCCTGCAGAGTTGCAGTCAGTGCACTAAAGGTAGGTGGTCCAATTTGCAGCTGACAGTCACACTCCAGTATGAGCAGAGGTGCTAGTTGCATGGTGAGAAGTCGGCAACCAAGTCAATGCAGTCACCCACGTCTATCGTGCCTAGCTAAAAATGAGGAAGATATTTCTGGTATCAAGAGAAGGGCAATGGCAAACTTGTTCCTCACTTTTCATAGAATCATAGAATGGTTACAGCACGGAAGGCCATTCGGCCCGTCGAGCCCGTGCTGGCATCTCTCGTGGGGCTCATTGAGCACGGCACAAAAAAGTGTGTGGTCTTGAAAGGTATAATTTCAAGTATTTTACTACTATTACCCTTTTGCACACACTCTTCCATTGTGCCAAAGCTGGAAGGCACACTTTTCTTGCTGGCAGAAGATGGGGTACAGTGAACAGATGCTCAGGCTTCCAGCCAAAAGCTCTCTGCTGCTAAGGGATTTCTGAGCAGAATCAGAATACAGAGGTTAGTCTCACTTCCGAAGAGTGACTTTCCAAATATATCTTCTACTGACAAAACTGTGGGTAGTGTGGACCGCTGCAATGAAGGCATCATAGCTGCTTCCTGGTTAATAACCATTGATGTAAATAATTTCACAGCACTTGTGAAAGTTATGAATGGAAGATGGTGTGCTGCCATTGGCTCATTCTGAGTCACGTGATCCCACAGCTCGCATGAATTAACTACGCCGGTGGGATACGCAAGCCCAGCACAGCAGCTGTCCAGAACATCAAGTTCGTGCGAGCTGGAACTGAAAAAGCCAACGCGGAGTGAGAGATCGCGGGGAGGCCTTACCCTCGCACGAAGGCTTCCTCACGAATTTTTGGGCCAATGTTTCTGTGTTCAGATACCATCTGAAATGAATTGATGTAAACTCCTGTTTATATAGGCTATGATATTGGAACGAGGAGCCCTGATGCCTATATAGGTGCCATTTGTGACACCTTGCACTTGAGGGAACGCTGCTACTTTGTGAAAGCTCTGCTTCAGTGATACGTAGTTTCACAGGAAAAGCAATGAAGTCGTTACTCTTTGTAAACATAGCATTTACCACTTGCTTGATATGTGTGCACTGCAAACTGCCTCATGTGGCAGGTGTCCTCTTGGAAGGTCCTGGTAGCATGAAAGCGTCACATTGTGGTAACCTTAACTTGTACAGGAAGAGCCGTCCCTGTTCTAGATGTTGTCTGTGAGTGATGATGCAACAGATGGTGCAAACTCTGAGACAACCTTTCTTGTGCAGCAAAGGTGACAGGGATAGGTCTCCTTGAACATGTCTTGTTATTTATGGAAGGGTCTATAAACATGGCCCCTGGGATAGTGATGGGTGCAGATAAAATGCCTCAAGTATCATTGCACCTATATTGTTACTTCATGAGCTTACCGTCATCTAAATTATGCAGCAAATTCAGAACCCACAAAAGAATTCCCATCCTCACCGCTTTGTATGGTGTGATTTAAATGCTAGCAGCATCCAAGAATATTGAAGGAAAGTATTGGCAAGAAAAAAAAAATCCCAAAAGTATAAACATGCCAAACTTTCTGTTTCTCTCTCTGCATGTCTGTCCTTCTGGCCCTCTTTCTCCATTACTGTTCTTTTTTCTCTCCCTTAACATCGATCATTCTGTTTCTCTCTCTCTCTCTCCCCACCTCTCTCCATTTCTCTCTCTCTCCCTCCACGTCAGTCGCTCTAGGCTCGATTTTAATAGCCCTAAGGAGGTGGGTTTGGAGGTGGGTCGACAGCGAAAATCGGAAAAAATGGCTTCAGCCTGCCAACCCGCCTCCACGCGATTTTCATGTTGGGTCAGCCGCTCCCAAACTGACCCGACGGGAACTGGTGGGACAGGTAGTTAAGGCAGTTAACAGCCTTGCTAATCCTATTTTTACAGTGCTTTCCCATTTTCGTGCTCCTGGCTCCTGTTTCCAGTCTTGTCAGAAGCATGTCAGCTGCAAGGAGATGAGTTTCTCCAGGACATGATTTGTAGTCATTGGTGCAGCACTTTAAAAACACTCCTGTAACATGGCTGACATTCAAATGCAACAACTTTGTTGTTGGAGGTTTGGGATAAGATTTTGCAAATCTACTGACCTTGTGACTGTTCAAGCTGACACCCATCTGCAGTGTTACCTGATTGGAATAATTTCAGGCCACTTGAGTGTGCGCTTGCAAGCTTCCTGCCTCAACTGAAATCTATAGAAATGGGATGGGAACCATTTACATCCTCTCATCCTGGTGGTCAGATACAGAGGAAGAGCAGCTGCAGCAGCACCACCAGCTCCAAGAGCGCCAATCTATTCCTTACCCACCTGATGCTGCACTGGACACAGGGCATCAGCCCCTGACAAAATTGCTGGCCGGGAGGCCAGGGATGGCATCACCATGGCCAGATTTTCTTTACTTGATGCTGTAAATCCTGGCTGCCACATGATGTGCCAGGTTGACACCATCCCACACCAGCACCATGAAGCATCCCTTTAATGTCCAAGCCATTCCATGCACACACATCACTATGGTCCGGGGGGGCGGGGGAGAGAGAAAGAGTTATGACTGAACAATCACTGGAACTCAGTAAGACACTTCTCAATGTGCGCTCAGATCTGTCCAATAAGGGGCACTTTTGGAAAAAGATATTACACTGTATGATGACATTACCAGAAACTTCACATAGACATTGGCTAAACCTCTCAAGTGCCTACCCTTGTGTGCTGTTAATTGGTATGCTTGCAGTAGGATGAGGGTGAGTGTGAGGGGTGGCTAGTGAGATGGGGAAGTGATAAAGTAGAGAGAGGGGGTTGGGTGGAGGTTCAAAGTAAGTTGGTGTCCTGGGGAGGTCTCTTCCGCCCTGCGTGCTGTGACTCCCTCCATAACCATAGAGAACCTGGGTGCAAGTATTCACCTTTGTGCAGTGATAGTCAGTGTTTGCAGCACCTCAATACTGTCAAACACTGATAGATCAACTGTCAAAATAAAATTGTGCATGGTCCCTTTAAGGAAACCGGCAGATGACGCATCATCAAATGACGTCATCAGACCCGCTTCCTGTTAATTGGCTGGTAGGGTGGGCTTAACAAGGCCAATCAAGGGAAAATCACATCTGAAAAGCGGAGGCAGCTGGGGGTAGGACCGGAACCCAGCTGACCCGCCCTCATCCCGCCTCCAGAATTAAAGTCGCAGCCTCTGTTTCTATCTCTCTCACCTTGCTCCCCCGCCCCCATGTCAGTCCCTCGGTTTCTCTTCCTCCATGCACTGGAATGCATTGTCCAAAAGGGTGATGGAAGTAAATTCAATTGTAACTTTCAAAAGGGAATGGATATATACTTGAAAAGAATTAAATTGCTGTGCTATGTTGAAAGAGCAGGGAGTGGGACTAAATGGATAGCTCTTTTAAAGAGCCAGCACATGCGTGATGGGCCGAATGGCCTCCTTCTGTGCTGTAAGATTCTATGATTCAGTCCAGCAAAACCAACTATTGCATGTAGCAAAATGAAACTAAACTCCACCCCCTCCCAAAAGAGACTTTTTCCAGAACTAAAACAGTTATCTCTTTTTAAGAAGCCTGCTTGAACAGGCCAGGGTCTAGGACTCCCGAAGTGTTCATTTTATATGTGCAAGGTGCAGACTGTGGCTGGAGACTCAGTTGAAGTCACAAGATTCAGCATGGGGCTGATGTAACTAAAATTAAAGATTTTAATGAGTCCTATACATGCTGGTAGCTTGGCCTCTTTTTTAAAAACCAAATCAAGTGCCATAAAATGCGTCCACGGGCTGAGTCTTGCAAAAGTAGCCTGTATAAATGTAATAACAATGAAGGACAATATGCATCCTGTGATGACTGAAATAATTCCATTTCAACTGATTTTTAACAGGTGCACAAAGCAGTGAAGAAAACTGTTACAGTTGAAAGGAAACTTAAAAGCTTACGAAAATGTGAGAACTGACAATTAGCTGAACAGATTATTCCACAAGACTCAAGTCCTGACAGATCATATGCCTGCTAGCCTTAACATTCTATATTTCAAGCAGAATGGGTAAACTACCAAATAAATGGAACTTTTTTAATCTATAAAAGGATGTTTGCATTTTTGCAATTATTAAAATAACTTTATTATTCAGTTGAAAGAACAAAATTCAGCAACTCAGGGGATATTTATTGGAGTGTCAAAGGCAAAAGGGAAGTTGATGTCTATCAGCTCAATTCCACACAAGGGGCTGGATTTTGCCGGCGCTCAGAGGTTGGGTTTGGAGGCGGTTCCGCTGTCAAAATAGCAGAGAGTGACAGCGGGTAGGAAACCCGCTGTCAACCCGCCTCCACGCGAGTCTCCCAGGTGTCAGGTCTGTCAGCGGAGAACTGCCCCGACACCAAGTGGAGGGGGAAGACAATCGAGCTCACTAAATGGCTTGTTAAGAGCCAATTTAATGGTATTTTGAGGCTTCCTTCCAATTGGGCTACCGCTGCTCGGGGAACACGCCAGCTCACCCTGGCGTGAGTTGAGTCTGCTCTGATGTCTCTGATAAGCTGACAGCTGCAGAAGTGGTGTAAAGGATGCCATGTTGCAGATGGTCAGTTTCAGAGTGCAGAAACTGTTGGTTACTGTATTTGTAAGACATTATAGAGATTTCTTTAGCTTGCAAGTGTTTAGATCCAACTGTATGTCCAGTGCCACCTCATTGGAACAACCTCTCTCACCACTGACAGATCGTTTCTGTCATCTCATCTGCAGCTAACAGCGATGCCCTAGAAACTATCTCACCTTGCTCCTCTGATTCCTTCCACGCTCAGCCCAAACACCAACATCACCAGGCACACCAGCAGCACCAACAACACCAACCTTCTCTGCCATCACCTGATGCTGCACAGGACACAGGGCATCAGCACCCGACAACACTGCTGCCCAGGAGGCCAGCAATGGCATCACCATGGCCAGATTTACTTCACTTGAAGCTGTAAACCCTGGCTGCCATAATGATGCGCCAGGTTGGCACCATCCCACACCAGCACCGTAAAGCATCCCTTTAATGTCCAAGCCATTCCATGCACACTCGTCACTATAGCCGGGGGGGGTAGGGGGGTAAGTTATGTCTCAACATTCACTGGATCTCAGTAAGACACTTTTCAAGGTGCGCACAGATCTGTCCAATAAGGGGCAGTGTTGAAAATATAGATTTCACTGTATGACAACACATTACCAGAAACCTCACATGGACATTGGCTAAACCTCTCAAGTGCCTACCCTTGTGTGCTGTTAGTTGGTATGCTTGCAGTAGGATGAGGGTGAGTGTGAAGGGTGGCTAGTGAGATGGGGAAGTGATAAAGTAGATAGAGAGGGTTGGGTGGAGGTGCAAGGTAAGTTGGTGTGAGTAAGGATGTGCAGGACAAGGGTATGGAAGGCAGAGTGATGGGGATGTGTTGAGTGGCACAGCAGGGTGAGTTTGAGTGTGTCTTTGCAGTAATGTTTCGTGATCCACTGAGGTCATTGAAAGGTTCGCACCACTGTAGCCAGGGACTCCTGACGACATCCCTGCTTTTGCCCACCAGTGCAACCAGGCTGCGTTGGTGTCCTGGGGAGGTCTCTTCCACCCCTGGAAGGGAAGAGAACCTCCCTGCGTGCTGTGACTCCCTCCATAAGCATATGGAGGGAGTCATTGGAGAGATTGGGCGCAACCATCCACCTTTGTGCAATGCTCGTCAGTGTTTGCAGCACCTCAATCCTGTCAAACACTAACAGAACAACTGTCAAACTCAATGTGGCCGTGGTCCCTTTAAGGAAACCGGCTGATGACTCGTCATCAAATGACATCATCAGACCCGCTTCCTGTTAATTGGCCGGGAAGCCCGCAGGGTGGGCTTAACAAGGCCAATCAAGGGAAAATCCCTTTGACAGAGCAGCTGCAGCCAGGAGCAGGACCGGAACCCGGCAACCAGCTATCCCGCCACTGCTGAGAAAATCCAGCCCAAACTCTCAGTATGTGATGAAATGACACAGGTCTGAAATAGTGTAAATCATAATTTTCCCCACTGAGTAGATTTGCCTGTTGAAAAAAGGCACTTAAAATTTTGTGCATTCATTGCAAAGAAATTAATTAGAACAGGATAAAAGTAGGCCAGATATAGAACAGCAAATTGAAACTTTCCTACGACAAAGCTCATGTAAGCCATATTGTCAGCCATTTAGTTATGTACACTGAAACCTTTACTTGATGGAGACTGAGGCAGCATTTACCTGCAACTGGTACAGATTGGATAATGCAAAACTGAAAAAGTTTTCATGGACTAAGCAGTACAATTAATGATCCAACAATGAATGGCAAGGAAGAAGTCAATCAGAAACAAGTCTTTTTCAGCAGAATTTAGTAAATTAGGTTACTATAGCTGTTCAGATGCAATTCCCAACATACAAAGCTTGGAGGATAAAAGCTAAAGTTATAAAAATCTACAATAATAGTAATTGGTAGAAATACTCAGCAGGCCCATCAATGTCTGTAAAGAAAAAGACAAGTGGTGTTCCCATGACATTGCTGATCTTGTGCAAGCATTAGAGATGATGTAGAGAAAAGCAACAATAATGATTCCAAGTATAAGAGGACGAGAAAAGATTAAAGAAGTTCCATCTTTATAGTATAGAGAAAGGCAGTTAAGGGAGGTCCTCTATGTAGTATATAAAGTAATGGCTAAAATAAGGTAAATCTTGATTATTATTTAAAAATAAAAGGCAGAATATTAAGACCAGGCATAAGTATAAACTAATGAAAAATAAATTCATAATAGATGCCATAAGGAATTTTTTTATGCAAAAGATTGTTACGTGCCCTTGAATAATCTGCCAGGCCATGCAGTAGAGATGCAAACTTAAGCAGCATTCAAGACACAGTTGAATACTACACTGGGGGCATTTGAATACTAGAAGGATAAACTTAGGTAGGCTAAATTACCTTTCCTCATCCTTAGCTTTTCTTATATCTATTGCTGCACTACATTTATTTCTCCTTCCTCTTCTTAAAAGGAGCTAATTGAGTTGGGGTACAGGATTGACAACTCTCAGGTATATAAGCAAGTAGCCATTCTTTATGTGAGAGCCAAGACAGTGAGTTGTTAGCAAACTATTTTACCCCAGGAGACACTACAGCTGAGCCTGGTTTTACTTATCTTCACCTAATGTTTACAACGAGGGCCTTTGCAAGATTCCTCTGCCATTTCAGAACCATGTGATGGTGTGGAGGAGGTTGAACAACAGCGCAGTCAAAAGTGTTTAAAAGTTAACATATTGAATTGTTGATTAAGAGAGAGTATAACTTATTTTTACTACACAAACTGCACATTGACTTGCACAGGTCATTTGGGAAGAAAATATTGCCTTTTTCTAAAAAGTGCTAGTGATTGTTTTGTTTCACAGCAACTATTCTCTAGTTAAACGCATATGCCCCAGGGATTCCAGTCCTCGTTTTCGTTGGTATTGGCAACTGCACTCCTGATTAAGTGTATAACTGTATTCTTGGCTTCTAAAAGGGAAGTAAACACCCAGAATATATTAAATCATTAGTATCCATTCCCAAAACATTCTACAGAATAATTAACAGAATATTTATCAAATTTGGAAGGAACCTAGTTCTACTTGTACAGAGATACCATATAATTTTGTATTTTGCAAACTATTGAAAAAAATATGAAGATAAGACCTAGTTAGAGTTTTATCTTAAAGACTTTAATTTAAGCTTAGCACAGAAGTGGCACTTTCACCGTTGAGTCATCTGGTCATGGTTTCAAGCCATCTCCAGGATTTGAGCATGTAATCTAGGCTGAAACTCCAGTGCACTGATGGGGTGCTGCATTGTCGGAGGTGCCATCTTTCAAATGAGACGTTAAACTGAAGTCCAGTCTCTTTGTTTAGATGCCTACATAACCAGTGACTACACCTCAAAAAGTAATGAATTGGTTGTGAAATGCTTTGTGTCATCCTGAGAATGTGAAAGGCACTATATTAATGCAACATCTTTCTTAAAGGAGAGAAAGGATCAACTGAATTCTGCAAGGACAATTAAAACCTTGAAAGTTTTGATGTTTTCAATAGGAGACTGAGCTTTCGAACCTACCAGAAACTGATCACTTTAACTACATATACTCACAATTAAGACTGTTAAGTGCCACAGTTGATTCCTTGTACACAGTTGATTCCTTGTACAATCATCAACAACAACAACTTGTATTTTTATAGCACCTTTAACATAGTAAAACATCCCAAGGCGCTTCACAGGAATATTATTAGACAAAAAATTTGACACCTAGCCACCTAAGGAGAAATTAGGGCAGGTGACCAAAAGCTTGGTCAAAGAGGTAGGTTTTAAGAACATAACATAAGAAATAGGAGCAGGAGTAGGCCAATCGGCCCCTCGAGCCTGCTCCGCCATTCAATAAGATCATGGCTGATCTGATCCTCACCTCAAATCTAAAGAACACAAGAAGTAGGAGCAGGACCCGGCCACTCAGCCCCTGGGCCCGCTCCGCCACCCACAGGGCCTTGACCGATCCGAACTCAGCCTCATGTCCAATTTCCTGCCCGCTCCCCGTAACCCCTAATTCCCTTTACTTCTAGGAAACTGTCTATTTCTGTTTTAAATTTATTTAATGATGTAGCTTCCACAGCTTCCTGGGGCAGCAAATTCCACAGACCTACTACCCTCTGAGTGAAGAAGTTTCTCCTCATCTCAGTTTTGAAAGAGCAGCCCCTTATTCGAAGATTATGCCCCCTAGTTCTAGTTTCACCCATCCTTGGGAACATCCTTACCGCATCCACCCGATCAAGCCCCTTCACAATCTTATATGTTTCAATAAGATCGCCTCTCATTCTTCTGAACTCCAATGAGTAGAGTCCCAATCTACTCAACCTCTCCTCATATGTCCACCCCCTCATCCCCGGGATTAACCGAGTGAACCTTCTTTGTACTGCCTCGAGAGCAAGTATGTCTTTTCCTAAGTATGGACACCAAAACTGTATGCAGTATTCCAGGTGCAGTCTCACCAATACCTTATATAACTGCAGCAATACCTCCCTGTTTTTATAATCTATCCCCCTAGCAATAAAAGCCAACATTCCGTTGGCCTTCTTGATCACCTGCTGCACCTGCATACTAACTTTTTGATTTTCTTGCACTAGGACCCCCAGATCCCTTTGTATTGCAGTACTTTCCAGTTTCTCGCCATTAAGATAATAACTTGCTCTCTGATTTTTCCTGCCAAAGTGCATAACCTCACATTTTCCAATATTGTATTGCATCTGCCAAATCTCCGCCCACTCACCCAGCCTGTCTATATCCCCTTGTAGGTTTTTTATGTCCTCCTCACTTTCTACTTTCCCTCCCATCTTTGTATCATCTGCAAACTTTGATACGTTACTCTCGGTCCCCTGCTCCAAATCGTTAATATAGATTGTAAAGAGTTGGGGACCCAGCACCGACCGCTGCGGAACACCACTGGCTACTGGTTGCCAGTCCGAGAATGAATAATTTATCTGCTTCCTGTTTGATAACCAATCCTCCACCCATGCCAGAAAATTACCCCCAATCCAGTGATTTTTTATCTTGAGCAATAATCTTTTATGTGGCACCTTGTCGAATGCCTTCTGGAAGTCTAAATACACTACGTCCACTGGTTCCCCTTTATCCACCCTGTACATTATGTCCTCAAAGAACTCAAGCAAATTTGTCAGACATGACTTCCCCTTCATAAAGCCATGCTGACTTTGTCCTATTAAATTATGTTTATCTAAATGTTCCGTTACTAGCTCCTTAATAATAGACTCCAAAATTTTACCCACCACAGATGTTAGGCTAACTGGTCTATAATTTCCAGCCTTCTGCCTACTACCCTTTTTAAATAAGGGTGTTACATTAGCAGTTTTCCAATCTGCCGGGACCTTTGCTGAGTCCAGGGAATTTTGGAAAATTATTACCAAAGCATCCACAATCCCTACTGCCACTTCCCTCAAGACCCTAGGATGTAAGCCATCAGGTCCAGGGGATTTATCCGCCTTGAGTCCCATTATTTTACTGAGTACCAATTCCTTAGTGATTTTAATCGTATTTAGCTCCTCCCCCCCTAGAGCTCCCTGTTTGTCCAGTGTTGGGATATTCTTAGTGTCCTCTACTGTAAAGACTGAAACTAAATATTTTAAGGAGTGTCTTAAAGGAGGAAAGAGAGGTAGAGAGTCGGAGAGGTTTAGCAGGGAATTCCAGAGCTTAGGGCCTAGGCAACAGAAGGCACGGCCACCAATGGTTGAGCGATTACAATCAGGGATGCTCAAGAGGGCAGAATTAGAGGAGCGCAGATATCTCGGGGGGTTCTGGGGCAGGAGGAGATTACAGAGATAGGATGGGGTGAGGCCATGAAGGGATTTGAAAACAAGGATGAGAATTTTGAAATGGGAGCCAATGTAAGTCAGCGAGCACTGGGATGATGGGTGAACGGGACTTGGTGCGAGTTAGGACACGGGCAGCCGAGTTTTGGATGACCTCAAGTTTACGTAGGGTAGAATGTGGGAGGCCAGCCAGGAGTGCGTTGGAATTGTTAAATCTAGAGGTAACAAAGGCATAGATGAGGGTTTCAGCAGCGGATGAGCTGAGGCAAGGGCGGAGACGGGCGATGTTCCGGAGGTGGAAATAAGCGGTCTTTGTTATGCCACGGATATATGGTCGGAAGCTCATTTCAGGGTCAAATATGACACCAAGGTTGCGAACAGTGTGGTTCAGCCTCAGACAGATGTTAGGGAGAGGGATGGAGTCAGTGGCTAGGGAACAGAGTTCGTGGCGGGGACCGAAAACAATGGCTTCGGTCTTCCCGATATTTAATTGGAGAAAATTTCTGCTCATCCAGAACTGGATGTCGGACAAGCAGTCTGACAATTTAGAGACTGTGGAGGGGTCGAGAGAAGTGGTGGTGAGGTAGAGCTGGGTGTTGTCAGCATACATGTGGAAACTGACGCTGTGTTTTCGGATGATGTCGCCAAGAGGCAGCATGTAGATGCAGAAATAGGAGGGGGCCAAGGATAGATCCTTGGGCGACACCAGAGGTAACGATGCGGGAGCGGGAAGAGAAGCCGTTGTAGGTGATTCTCTGGCTACAATTAGATAGATAAGAATGGAACCAGGCAAGTGCAGTCCCACCCAGCTGGACAATGGTAGAGAGGCATTAGAGAAGGATGGTGTGGTCAACCGTGTCAAAGGCTGCAGACAAGTCAAGAAGGACGAGGAGGGATAGTTTACCTTTGTCACAGTCACAAAGGATGTCATTTGTGACTTTGCTGAGAGATGTTTGGGTACTATGGCAGGGCGGAAACCTGATTGTAGGGATTCAAACATGGAGTTGCAGGAAAGACGGGCATGGATTTAGGAGGCGACAACATGCTCAAGGACTTGGGAGAGGAAAGGGGTTTGGAGATGGGGTGGTAGTTTGCAAGAACGGAGGGGTCAAGTGCTGGTTTTTTGAGGAGAGGGGTGATGACGGCAGATAACATGATCGATTTCTCAATCGAAATGGAGAGCGAAGAAATTGACTCAGAGACTAAGGTCCTGAATTTAAACAAGGGGAATTATGATGCCATTAGACGGGAACTGAGTAGGTCTGATTGGACAACGTTCCTGGGAGGACTGGAGGTAGATAAACAATGGCAAGCATTTAAAGATAGAATGACAAAATTGCAAAAATTGTTTATACCAATCTGGCATAAAAGGAAATCTAAAAAGGTGACTCAACCGTGGATAACAGGGGAAATTAGAGACAGCATAAAATCCAAAGATAGGGCGTATAAAATAGCCAAAAAAAGCGCCAGAGCGGAAGATTGGGAACAGTTTAAGATAGAGAAAAGGAGGACAAAGGGCTTAATCAAGAGGGGCAAAATAGCTTACGAAAGCAAGCTGGCGGAAAATATAAAAACTAACTCCAAAAGCTTTTATAAGTATATCAAGAGGAAAAGACTGGTGAAAACCAAAGTTGGTCCATTGCAGTCAGATACGGGGGAATATATAACGGGAAATAAGGTAATGGCAGACCAACTAAATGCATACTTTGGGTCAGTCTTTACGAAGGAAGACACAAAAAACCTCCCTGGGATATCAGGAAAAATAGGGACATTGGCAAAGGAGGAACTGACGCAAATCAATATCTCTAAGGATATGGTGTTAAGGAAGCTAAAGGGATTGAAGGCGGACAAATCCCCAGGCCTGATAACATGCATCCTAGGGTACTGAAGGAGGTGGCCCTAGAGATAGCGGATGCACTAAGTATGATTTTTCAGAATTCATTAGACTCGGGAACAGTGCCCATGGATTGGAGGGTAGCTAACGTTACCCCACTATTCAAAAAGGGGGGTAGGGAAAAAGCAGGTAATTACAGACCTGTAAGCCTTACATCAGTTGTGGGCAAAATGCTGGAGTCCATCATTAAGGATGAAATAGCGGAGCACTTAGCAAATGGGGACAGGATAGGACAGAGTCAACATGGATTTACAAAGGGTAAATCGTGCTTGACTAATCTATTGGAATTTTTTGAGGGAGTAACTTATAAAATAGATGGGGGAGAGCCAGTAGATGTGGTGTACCTGGACTTCCAAAAGGCCTTCGACAAGGTCCCACATAAAAGATTAGCATGGAAAATTGAAGCTCATGGGATAAAGGGGAAAGTATTGACGTGGATAGAGAACTGGCTGTCAGATAGAAAACAGAGAGTTGGAATAAACGGCTCATTTTCTGAATGGCAGGCAGTAACAAGTGGGGTACCACAGGGATCTGTCCTGGGTCCCCAGCTGTTCACAATTTACATTAATGACCTGGATCAGGGAGTCGGATGCAGCATTTCCAAATTTGCAGACGACACTAAACTAGGAGGGGGGGTGGGCTCAGAGGAGGAGACCAGGAAGCTCCAGAGCGATTTGGACAGACTGGGTGATTGGGCGGATAAATGGCAGATGCACTATAATGTGGACAAGTGCGAAGTTATCCACCTTGGGTGCAGGAACGGGAGGGCAAATTATTATTTAAATGGCAATAAATTGGGAGAGGGGGAAGTACAGAGAGACCTGGGTGTTCTTGTACACCAGTCACTGAAGGCGAGCATGCAGGTGCAACAGGCGGTCAAGAAGGCAAACGGTATGCTGGCCTTCATAGCAAAAGGGTTGGAATACAGGAACAGGGATACCTTGCTGCAGCTGTACAGGGCACTGGTGAGACCACACCTCGAGTACTGTGTACAGTTTTGGTCGCCTCATCTGAGGAAAGATGTTCTTGCCATGGAGGGGGTGCAGCGGCGATTCACCAGGCTGATACCAGGAATGGCGGGATTGACCTATGAGGAGAGACTATGTAGTTTAGGGATGTACACACTGGAGTTTAGAAGATTGAGAGGGGACCTCATAGAAGTGTATAAAATTCTGACAGGTCTAGACAGACTAGATGCAGAAGGAATGTTTCCCTTGGCGGGTGAGAACAGAACTAGAGGACATAATTTAAGGATAAGGGCTAAACCATTTAGGACAGAAATGAGGGGGAATTTCTTCACTCAGAGGGTGGTGAACCTGTGGAACTCATTGCCACAGAGGGCAGTGTACGCCAGCTCATTAAATATATTTAAGAGGGAATTAGATATATTTCTACAGGCAAAAGGGGTTAAGGGTTACGGAGAGAAGGCGGGGACGGGATACTGAATTGGAGGATCAGCCATGATCTCATTAAATGGCGGAGCAGGCTCGAAGGGCCGGATGGCCTACTCCTGCTCCTATCTTCTATGTATCTATGTATTTGAGGGAGAGGGGGACAGTACCTGAGGAGAAAGAACCTTTAACAATGTCAGCTAACATGGGAGTCAGAAAAGGAAGTTAGGTGGTCAGCAGTTTGGTGGGAATAGGATCGAAGGAGCAGGAAGTGGGTCAACTTAAAGACAATCCTAATTAACTCCTAAGCTACATCATTACATAAATTTAAAACAGAAATAGACAGTTTCCTAGAAGTAAAGAGAATTAAGGGTTACGGGGAGCGGGCAGGAATTTGGACATGAGTCTAGGTTCGGATCGGTCATAGCCCTGTGGGTAGCGTAGCGGGCCCAGGGGCCGTGTAGCCTGATCCTGCTCCTATTTCGTGTGTCCAATTTGGTTAGGTTCAGGAGATGATTGTGTGATAGTAGATTGGTGGTTAGGATCAGATCAGCCATGATCTTATTGAATGGTGGAGCAGGCTCGAGGGGCCAATTGGCCTACTCCTGCTCCTATTTCTTATGTTCTTATGTTCTTATAATTGTCATGTGACAAAAAATATCAAATAGAGAATCATGAAATAACTCTTCAAAAATCAAATAAAGATCACCAGCAACAACAAAGTGATTCCGCAAAGAGAAAGGGCTGTTTCGTTCTTACCCTGAACTTTAGTCTGTTCAAACAATTCATTAAAAAATATTGGATTAGATAATGTCTTCATTACATGCATACTAACTTACAAACATGTTTCATCTTTTAAAACATTTGCTAAAATTATTTTTGAAAATGTTGCAAATCTTCAAAATATTTTGAAGTACAATTAATAAACAGAACCATGACATATTTACCAATATTTATTAAATGACAAGCTTATATTCATGCTGTTGCTCAGGGTCAAGTTACAGGATGTGCTTCTTTATACAAGGTCAGTTGAAAATATGCCATGCAACACAAAATGAATTATAGACTACGCTTAATTCAAATTCTAATAATTCTAACTTTAATGCAAAAATGACTGAATTATCAGGAGCAGGCTGTATTCGATCAAGTTGAAATTCTTTTCCTTTCGAGCCTAATTGCTGTAAATGGCACACCCTGGTCATTTAGAGGGCAATTACTCTTACGCATACCCGGAGCTCAACTGTAGGGTAATTGTTTCTCTATTGATAGGCAGCTGGCAGTAAATCCTTAGTTCCTCCTCAACGTCAGAAACCAGCAGGAAATGACTGGCTTTCACTCTTTGAGCTTTGCATCTGTTATAAAGTGCAACATCTGAAGTGTGATGAACTCAAATACCTGGGGAACAGGAAAGTTAGAAAAAAGTAGCCGACCCTTCAGTTTGAAACTTTTTAAAGGAATTTATATTCATAAAGATCTTTTTGGGGTGGAAATCCAGTGTTGCTGTAGGATTAAAGGCTTGCAGCAACACTTCAAAGACAGATGTGCTTTTTTAGCTATGCATATTGGAAGCGAGAAATTTACATAGGATTACATAGGATATACGGCAGAGAAACAGGCCATTCAGCCCAACCAGTCCATGCCGGTGATTATGCTCCACACGAGCCTCCTCCCGTCTTTCCTCATCTAAATCTATCAGCATAACCCTCATCCAAAACTCGGCTGCCCGTGTCCTAACTTGCACCAAGTCCCATTCGCTCATCACCCCTGTGCTCGCTGACCTACATTGGCTCCCAGTTAAGCAGCGCCTTGATTTCAAAATTCTCATCCTTGTTTTCAAATCCCTCCATGACCTCGCCCCTTCCTATCTCTGTAATCTCATTCAGCCCCACGAGATATCGGCGCTCCTCTAATTCTGCCCTCTTGAGCATCCCTGATTATAATCGCTCAACCTTTGGGGCCATGCCTTCTGTTGCCTAGGCCCTAAGCTCTGGAAATCCCTACCTAAACCTGTCCGCCTCGCTACCTCTCTTTCCTCCTTTAAGACGTTCCTTAAAATCTACCTTTTTGACCAAGCTTTTGGTCACCTGCCCTAATTTATCCTTATGTGGATCGGTGTCAAATTTTGTCTTAAAATACTCCTGTGCAGCACCTTGGGACGTTTTACTACGTTAAAGGCACTATATAAATACAAGTTGTTGTTGCATTCCCTTTTCCTTCATATGCGTGGCTAGCCTCCCCTTAAATGCATCCATACTATTCGCTTCAACCACTTCCCTGTGGTAGCGAGTTCAACATTCTCACCACTCTTTGGGTAAAGAAGTTTCTTCTGAATTCCCTATTGGATTTCTTGGTGACTATCTTATATTGATGGCCTCTAGTTATGCTCTTCCCCACAAGTGGAAACATTCTCTCTGTATCCACTCTATCAAAACCTTTCATAATTTTAAAGACCTCTATTAGGTCACCCCTCAGCCTTCTTTTTTCAAGAGAAAAGAGACCCTGCCTGTTCATCCTTTCCTGATATGTATACCCTCGCATTTCTGGCATCATCCTTGTAAATCTTCTCTGCACCCTCTCCAGTGCCTCTATATCCTTTTTATAATATGGCGACCAGAACTGGATGCAGTACTCCAAGTGTGGTCCAACCAAGGTTCGATACAGGTTTAGCATAACTTCCCTACTTTTCAATTCTATCCCTCTAGAAATAAACCCTAGTGCTTGGTTTACTTTTTTATGGCCTTGCTAACCTGTGTCGCAACTTTTAGTGATTTGTGTATTTGTACTCCTAGATCCCTTTCTTCCTCCACCCCACCTAGACTCGCACCCTCCAAGTGATGTGACCTCCCTATTCTTCCTACCAAAATGTAATACCTCACATTTAACTGTGTCAAACTTCATTTGCTAATTATATGCCCATTCTGCAAGTTTATTAATGTCCTCTTGTAACTTGTTGCAGTCCTCCTCAGTATTGACTATCCCCCCCAATTTGGTGTCATCTGCAAATTTAGAAATTGTGCTTTTGATTCCCAAGTGTAAATCGTTAATGTAAATTGTGAACAGCAGTGATCCCAGCACTGATCCTTGTGGAACACCACTACCCACCTTCTGCCACTGTGAACAGCTACCCTTTACTCCTACTCTCTGCTTTCTGTCTTGAAGCCAGCCAGCAATCCATTCTGCTACTTGTCCCCTGACTCTGCATGCTCTGATCTTGTTCATCAGTCTATTATGGGGTACCTTATCAAAGGCCTTTTGAAAATCCAGATAAATTACATCTACTGCATTACCATTGTCTACTCTCTCTTACCGCTTCAAAAAATTCAATAAGGTTGGTCAAGCAAGATTTTCCCTTTTGAAATCCATGTTGACTATTCATTATTATATTTTTGGTTTCTAGATGTTCTTCTATTTTCTCCTTTAGTTCCATTATTTTTCCTACCACCGACGTTAAGCTGACTGGTCTATAATTCCCTGGACATGTTCTATCCCCCTTCTTAAAGATCGGTATTATGTTAGCTATCCGCCAGTCCTCTGGCACTATACCTTTTTCTAACGAATTATTAAATATGCGTAGTAATGCCTCTGCTATCTTTTCCCGAGATTCTTTTAAAATGCGTGGATGCAATCCATCCGGACCAGGGGTTTTATCCCGAGTTTGATTAATTTATTTAATATATCCCCTTTTTTATTTTAAATGCGCTTATCTCATTACTAATCTCATCATCCAATGTCATGTCCACCTGTTCTATCTCCCTGGTAAATACTGAAGCAAAATAATTATTTAATATTTCTGCCCTCTCTCTATCGTTACCTGTGGTATTATCCTGACTATCCCTTAATGGCCCTATTCCCATCCCAACTTTCCTTCCTTTTTTATTGATGTGCCTATAAAATATTTTACTATTTTTTAATGTTCCTTGATAATTTAATTTCATAGTTCCTCTTTGCCTCCCTAATTGTTTTTTTTGACTTTTCTCCTAATCTTTTCGTATTCTCTCTTATCATGCACTCCCCTGCTGTCTATGTACTTAATGTATGCCTCTTTCCTTACCCTCAATTTTTCCCTTATGGCTTTATTTATCCATGGAGTCTCATTATTGTTTAGTTTGTTCTTTCCTTTTAGCGGAATATATTTTTCCTGCACTCTGTTGAACACCGTTTTAAATGTTTCCCATTGTTGTTCTACATCGTTGTTTGCCAATATTGTTGCCTATTTTTTTCCCCCCCAAGTTCTATTCTCAGCCCCTCAAAATCAGCTTTTCTCTAATCTATTAACCTGGTTTTCGTCATACTTATGTCCGTCTCAATTATCATCTTAAAGTGTATTATATTATGGTCACTACTGCCTATATGTTCCCCTACCTTTACTTCTCTTATCTGCTCTGCTTCATTCCCCATTACTAGATCCAGTAGCAAATCCTTCCTTGTTGGGCTTTTTACATATTGGGTTAGAAAGGAGTCCTGTACACATTGTAGGAACTCCATTCCCTTATCCCCTTTACCTACCTCTTCTGTCCAATTAATATCAGGGTAGTTGAAATCCCCCATGATCAGTATTCCATGTTTTTTTTACTAATTTCCCTCATTTGTCTGCATATTTCTTCCTCCACCTCCCTTCCACTATTAGGTGGTCTGTAGACTACGCGTATTGGTGTGATTGATCCTTTATTATCTTTTATCTCTAACCATTATGGATTCTATTTTTGTCTCGCTGATATCTGCGTCACTTTTTTTCTACTGCCATTATGTTATCCCTAATAAGTACAGCTACTGCACCTCCCCTTTTCCCCCCTCCCTATCTTTTCTAAATATGTTATACCCTGCAATGTTTAATTCCCAGTCCTGATTTTTCTGTAGCCATGTCTCGGTTCCTCGCAAAGTATGATTGCCTCCAGCTCCCCTATTTTATTACGGACACTGTGTGCATTGCTGTACAGACAGTTTAACTGATTTTTAATAGGATTTCCTCTCACCTTATGTTTAACCATCTTTTTAGACTTCTGTTCTATAACTATTTATTCCCTTGCCATGAATGTCCTCCCTTACTTTATTCTTTCCTGTGCTCTCTTTTCCTGTTTTGTTTATATTTAGGCTGGTTATGTTTCTTGTAGATTCCCTCCCCCCATCTTACTAGTTTAAAGCCTTTGCCACTTTCCTATTTACCCTTTCCGTTAGGACACGGGTCCCATCCCGGTTCAGGTGGAGCCCGTCCCATCGGTACAGCTCCTTCCTGTCCTAGAACTGGTGCCAGTGTCCCATGAAAAGAAACCCCTCTTTCCCACACCAGCCCTTTAGCCATGTGTTAATTCTCCTGATCTATCTGCTTCTATGCCAATTTGCACGTGGACAAATTTGTACAGGAAAATGATGGCTGGCAGAATTTGAAGGACCCTGAGCCCAAAGATTTTTTAGACAGTGATATTGAAATGCTTGTAATGCATCTCACGTAATCTTCAGTAAGCAATTTCTTGCAAATTCAGTATTATTTGTTAAATATGGGCAGAGAGGAAACGATTATTTAACTGTATTAAGAAGAAAACTTGAACTGTAACAGTGATCAAAAATACTTATCTCACCAGTTGTAACACCCATTGATCAACTAGGACATTTTTAAACTCAGCAAATGTCAAAAGAAATTCATGACCTCTTAACTACAATATTGCAGCTATACATGCAGAACATCTGCTTTATTTCATTATGTAGGCATCAGCTGCTCCAAATTTTAGATATAAACTGAGATGAGCTAAGAAAGTTAAAGTAATAAACTATGCGAACAAGTGATTTAGTTTGTGTATGTGGAAACAGGCAGGTATTGTAAATGGGTATAGAGTACAGACAAGATAAAAGTATAACTGGGTATATTATAGACAAGATAAAAGAACAATGGTCAGTTACCAATGAGTTTACCAATGATTGCAGTTACTTACCATTTTCATTTGAAGTTGTCTGAAACAACATTAAAGGTCTCTGGCTACATAAGGGAGGCTTACACTCAAAACTCTTTTTTTGCGCAGAATTCAGCGATAGATTTGGTTGAATTGTGGCAGTTTCTGGTACCATCTGGAAAATCTGTGGATGGTATATAAAGAAATCTTCACATACATTCTGAATTTTAATATTGGCCAAAAGCAGGCTACTACCACTGGAGTTGGCATCTGTAAGAGCTTAGCCCCACCAATGTTCTCCCCTTCCCCTAATGGCACATGGCTCCACAGGTGCCAGGCACCTCACCCAAGCAGTCATCCTTTGTGTATGAGCCAAGACAGCAAGTGTAAGCATGCTATTCAATAGCAGGGCATTTCACTGCCAAGCCCTTTATGTCCTCATCCAATGTCTCCACATGCACATTTCCAACAGGATTCATTGGACAGAAATCAGGAGCAAGAACCCTGTCAGATTCTTCCCTCTCTAATTCAAGGTCACTGAGGCCAACCCCCTCCCGTCACCCCCACTAGCCTTCTCGGGAATCAATAAAATTGTAGAACAATCAGTTGCTGTACAGATATATGCTCAAGGTTACTGCTGCCCTAGCTGTAATCAAACTTTCCACCTTACTATTCAATGCATTTTTTTTTAATGATGGAATTATTTGTGATCCAGTTTCCAGAATTTGCTTAACACA
Organism: Squalus acanthias; assembly: GCA_030390025.1. NCBI lineage: Eukaryota > Metazoa > Chordata > Chondrichthyes > Squaliformes > Squalidae > Squalus > Squalus acanthias. The sequence continues at coordinate 164,027,805 of CM059427.1, read as the reverse complement.
GGGGTTTAAACAGGTAAAGCTTATTAATTTGCATACAATTTCTAAACGTAAACTATATCTGGACAAGTTAGATAATGATAGTGTAAACCTTATTCAATCACAGACTAAATCCTTAATTTTTTGGTCAATTTTTATTTTCCGTAATTGGCTGTGGATTTTTTGATCTGGTTTTTCACCTCTCCCAGGAGGCTATGTGACATGCACAAGGCATCACAACTGTATGGGACAGGATAGATGGACCTGCTGGTCATTTTTGTATATTCAGAATAGTGTCAAAGGTAAACAGAGCCAATATTGCACAAAATGTTTTATTAGTACACAGCAATAGAAATAACATGCTAGTAAGTCCAAAGTAAAGAAAAAAAATCAGAATTTGAATGACCTCAGAGACCCTGTGGACCGTCTGGGGAACATTTGAAATTCTGGCCCCATACCCTCACAATTAGGTTTCTAAGGAAATCTCACTAGTAGGTCTCAGATTGCCATCTCCCAAGTGCAATGACTCAGCCAGACTAGAATTATACTGCTGACTGTGCAAAGGCAAAGAACTCTGCTCCCCTTTTCAAAGTTTTCAAGAAGTCCATTGTACTGTCTAGACATTTTTTAAATGCAGCGTTGCACCTGACTGTAATTATGCTGCACCCTTTTCAACTCAAACTGGGTGAAATTACTTCCTTAAGTATCTCAGTGTTTAGACAGTACAATGGAGTAATGAAGTAAATAATTTTTAAACCAGACAGTTGGTATTTCTCCAATTTGCAGTTATGAATACAGCATGTATTTTATTAAAATAGTGTGTGAATTAACTTTTAAATTGTTCAAAAAAATTAAGCACATTGTTTCATTTGTTAACAGACAAGAATTTTTCTTAATGTATACTGAAAAAGTAGCAAAAGCTGACAATAGCTTCAAAGAGCTGAGAGCTGAAAAAACTTCCATTAATACAGGGCCATGACATGCGAAAACAGGTACACTAAATGTGCAGTGGGGCATGGGCATATCATAACTTAAACTGCAAGTGGATCCAATGTTCCACTAACATTGAAGGAAATCAAAATCAAATCCACAATAGCATGGATTGTAGTTGAAGCGGATTTGGAAATTTCTGATGGGAGTTCGAGAGCTAAATTAGCCTTATAAGGGAGATCTGTGGGCATTCCCTGAAGAAAATTTTATGCATTTTCCAGCATCATCAGGAGATGCGAACACCATGATTTTCTACATTGTTCGACAGATTGTTAAGTACCCTCTCCACCTCATGCAAATTGTGTCATATACAATTTTCCAAAAAAAGTGTTTGAATTCTAGTGATCCACACATATTAATATAATGTTAAAGTTGGCTACAAAGCATATCATCACACCATAGTTGTTTTTCCTGTCCAACTCAATCCTTTACCCTCTTTGAACTGCCCAGTGTCACAGAGTTCCTTTATTAGTATTAACAGTACCTCTACGGCAAAAGTGATCAAGAAAATTCAGAGATCATAAATAGTAGAAGGGTAGTCAAAGGAAGGGTGAGGCCGATTAGGGACAAAAGGAGATCTTCTTGTGGAGGCAGAGGGCATGGCTGAGGTACTAAATGAGCACTTTGCATTTGTCTTCACTACAGAAGAGGATGCTGCCAATGTAGCAGTAAAGGAGGAGGCAGTAGCGATATTGGATGGGATAAAAATGACAGAGAGGAGGTACTTAAAAGGTTGGCAGTCTCAAAGTAGAAAAGTCACCCGGTCCGGATGGGATGCATCCTCGGTTACTGAGGGAAGTAAGGGTGGAAATTGCAGAGGCTCTGGCCACAATCTTCCAATCCTTATTGGATATAGGGTGGTATAGGAGGACTGCAAATGTTTCACCCCTGTTTAAAAAGGAGAGAGTGATGAACCTGGCAACTACAGACCAGCCAGCCTAATGTCGGTGATGGGGAGACTTTTAGAAACAATAATCCGGGACAAAATTAATTGGCATTTAGAAAAGTATAGGTTAATAAATGAAATTCAACACAAATTTGTTAAAGGCAAACCGTGTTTGACTAACTTGATTGAGTTCTTTAATGATGTAACAGAGAGGTTTGATGAAGGTAGTGCAGTTGATTTGTTTATATGAACTTTCAAACAGCGTTTGTCAAAGTACCACATAATAGACTTGTTAGCAAAATTAAAACCCATGGGATTAAAGGGACAGTGGCAGCATGGATACAAAATTGGTTAGGGGACAGAAAGCAGAGAGTAGTTGTGAACGGTTATATTTCAGATTGGAGGGAAGCATATAGTGGTGTTCCCCAGGGTCAGTATTAGGACCACTGTTCCTTGTGATATATATTAATGACTTGGATTTGGGTATACAGGGCAAAATTTCAAAGTCTGCAGATGATACAAGACTCTGAAATGTAGTAAATAATGAGGACGATAGTAATAGACTTTAAGATGACATAGATAGGCTGGTAGAATGGGTGGAGGTCACCAATGTTCCTTTTAAGGTGCGCGCGGAAGACCTGCGCACCTGTCTCACCGACTTAAATGCAAAAACCGCGTATGCGCTGATTTTTGAATGGGCTGCGCAGCCCTTTAAAGCGGCCGTGTTGCCCAAAAAAAAATTACAGGGACACATGGCAGATGAATTCAATGCAGAAAAGTGTGAGGTGGTACATTTTGGTAGAAAGAAAGGATGAGGAGAGACAATACAAGCTAAATGGTACAATTTTAAAGGGGGTGCAACAACAGAGAAACCTGGGGGTGTTTGTGCACAAATCTTTGAAGGTGGTAGGACAAGTTAACAAAGCAGTTAATAAAGCATATGGGATCCTGGGCTTTATTAGAAGGGGAATAGAGTACAAAAGCCAGAAGGTTATGCTAAGCCCATATAAGACACTAGTTGGAGTATTGTGTCCAATTCTGGGCACCGCACTTTAGGAAGGACCTGAAGGCTTTGTCGAGGGTACAGAAGAAATTTACTAGAATGATTCCAGGGATGAAGAATTACAGTTATGTGAATAGACTGGAGCAGCTGGGGTTGGTCTCCTTAGAGCAGAGAAGGTTTAAATAGAGTAAATAAAGAGAAACTGTTTCCAACGGCTGAATGGTCGATAACCAGTGGGCACAGACTTAGGGTGATTGGCAAAAGAATCAGAGGCGACATGAAGAAAAACTCTCTTATTTATGCAACGATTGGTTAGGATTTGGAATGCACTGTCTGGTATGGTGGTGGAAACAGGTTCAATAGTAGCTTTCAAAAGGGAATTGTATAAATACTTGAAGGAGAAAAAATTGCAGGGATAGGGGAAAGAGCTGGGGAGTGGGACTAACTGGATTGCTCTTTGAAAGAGTCGGCGTAGACTCAATGGGCCGAATAGCCTCCTTCTGTACTGCACTATTCTTTGATTCTATGGCAAAGGGCTATGGATGCCTGTACACCACTGAGCCGTTTTCTGAAATGCTTACCTTTTCATGGTTTTCTATTAAAATCTCAACAATTATATTCTGGAACTTGATATCCATGATTGCTGCTACAGTCTCCTCCTGTGGTCTGAGCAGAGTTGGTCCAAACACCACACCCAGGTTTGCCACAGTCATCAGATTCTGTTTGTGGTTACCGGACACCCTGGGTGACAAGAGAGAATGAACTCACCGATTGAAGACTGAGCAGCAAAATTATTCTAAAATATTGCAATTACTCAAAACAAAACAGAACTACCAGCGCATCTTTCAAAATCATAGACACCTGATTAGCAAATTCTAGGAAAATGGCCAAACCAACACTGAATAGATGACCGATACTGGCTACCTTACAGCAAACAGTTGCCCTGTACACAACAGTAACAGACACCTTAAAATAAACCTAAGCTGCATAAAGGATGTCACAAGACTCAGTAACCACAGTTATTCACTGAGTCACTCAATATGACTCAACTATGAGTTGGGTAATTAGAATGAAAGTTACTTGTAACTTGATTATGATTCTGCTATAAACAAATTAAAACTGATACCAAAAGGTTATAAGTAAGGTGTTTGTGACATAATTATAGCATAGACACAATCCATGAAAGAATATTAGGAAAAATCTCTCAAAATGAATTGCAAAGGATATCACAATAAAATATAATTTAAATTTTAAAATTGTGACAGAATGATCATTTACAATAGATATATGCTTTGTAAATTACATATCCAAATCACATCAGGAGTTTAGCTAATTGAGAGGTGAAAATAAGTCTGATTCAGTACATTGAAGGTTAAATCTCAGAAAGCTAATGTTACTATGGCAATATACCCCATGACGGATTCATTTGACAACAGAGAAACATGCTTTCAGATTCAAAAGCTTCAATTAGATTATTGTTTCTAACCATTTGACCTGATGCCATGCTTTTCACAAAGCAAGGATGTACTTGTTACAGGGTATTAATTGTTGTACTTAATTCTGACAATTTTGTAAGATATACCTCCTTTAAAAAGGAACTTCTGTAGACATTTTAAAACAAAAGTGCTACAAAAATATTAACACAAGGGAACTCTTTTCTCCACCTTAAACCTGACTGAGTGAAACACAGAGAAAGCTAGGTGATTCCCTGTAAAGCAAGAAAACAACCTAGTACATTGTAGCTGCCTGTAACATGGTATACACCATTTGTGCCTAAAGAAGCAGACAATCTACTCCTACATTTCTCAATGCCAGCTTATAAACAGCTACAAAAAACTGTCTGAGATTGTTTTCTCTCTTTATCATTGCTTCCCTCAACTACCCTACCAAAATTACACAGTCTAAGTGCCATAAACAGAAGGCATAAAGCCTTGGCCTGCTGCTCAAGAGTACACCATAACTGTGCACAAACATTTTACTCTCACTGTCATTTTATTAACTTTAATATTTATTATATAGAAGAGGAGTTAATGTATGTATTTTGTAAAGAAAATATGAATGAAAGCTTCAAAGAGACAGAAACCCTTTTAAACCAACTAAAGCAAGGAGATTTGTCTTACTTTGCCAAATGTTTTATCGTTATTTCCAACATTGCCCTGTTCTTTTCCGGTAGCCGATGTACATATTTGTGTATCTCAGACAGCCTCGATTCTGGATTATCCAACTCTAGTAGGAACCAAAAATAGAATTACAGTACTTTACCTCCAGCAAGTCTGGTGTTCCCAATTAAAAATGCCCTAGTACCCATTTGCCACAGTAATAATTCGCAAGTTAGTCTAATTTCAGCTAATGGAGAGGCCTAATAATGGAAGGTTCCTTTCAACCAACCAGTTGGCCTATTAGTTTGCCTAATGCCATGATGTTGCATAGGTTTAATAAACCTACCTTAGTGGCTACAGTCATAATGTCACCATAGATAGAAAACATAAAGAATATTAAGATCGTCAATTTGTGGTATGCCCTGAATTTCTGAATGCAGTTCATATCCACATAAAAGAGTTCAAAGATTTGGATATGTGTTTAGAAATACTTTAAGTACTATGATAGGAGATTAAAAGCGCTACAGAACAGAGCAGTTCTCCATCTAGAAATATCTGCTAGTGAACAGTATTGCGTGTTATAGGGATCAGTACAGATTGTGTTGATCAAGTATTCTATGTGCTACACTGGTTTGTTTTCTACCCGAGGATGAGATGAAAGAAAGAAGAAAGAAAGACTTGCATTTATATAGCACCTTTCACAACCACCGGACGTCTCAAAGCGCTTTACAGCCAATGAAGTACTTTTGGAGTGTAGTCACTGTTGTAAGGTGGGAAAGAGTGAGGATAGATGGGGAGCAGGGGGTTTGTCAGTTATGGGCAGCAGGCCAGAGTAGTGGATATGTAGACTGAGTAAATATTCTGGAGCTTTGCTCAATTATCTTTAAGGGAGTATTTATGCAGAATTTTCTCTCAGGATATTATGTAGATAGGATAGAGTAGATTTTATCTGATAATGAACAGCTCTTTGGAAAGTTTGCAAGAAAATCCTGAAACTTTGCAATCTGCTCCCCTAATAATTCACTGACTTTATCCAGTCAATAGTCAAATGATATAGATCGGGAAAGTGCCAGGTTCACTCTCCAATCTGTGTCATGTTACCTGATCTCAGCCAGGCAGGACAGAGGAATTACATTTGCCCGGAGTACTCCTGGATTAGAAAAGGGAAATCTGTCCAGGGCTCCTGCTCCTGATCACTAGCCAGCACCTCCTGCTGGACATGTCAGTGTGTGAGCATTGGGAGAGGACTTCTTTAATACCCTGAGTGATGTGTGAATAGCCAAAGCAGAGTCTATGACTGTGCAAACTACAGATGGCCTGTTGGAAGAAGCAGGTTTAATGATCCAACAGTATTTTACATTCCACACATTCTTTGTGTTAAATACATACAGTTTTAACTAGGGTTAAAATGCTAGTGACACTATCTGCTGTACTAACTCTATGGCAGTTCCATTAATCTAGTAGAGTAAAGGTTCTGCACTTACTGGCTGCTTTGATAAAGCTGTGTTGTAATTGGAATGTCATTAGTGGAGCTGGAAGCACTCTGAAAGAAAATTGAAATGTCACAGTACTAATATTGAACAAAAAGATTTCAATTTTACAGTCGATTCATATACAACAGGTACGGTAGCATAGTGGTTATGTTATAAAATTAGTAATCCAGAGGCCTGGACAAATAATCCAGCGAATGGGAGTTCAAATCCCACCATGGCAATTTGAACGCAGTTTTAAAGAAACTGGAAATAAAATAGCTTGCATCAGTAAAAGTAAAAACCCAACTGGGTCACTAATATCCTTTAGGGATGGAAATCTGCCACCCTTACCCAGTCTGGCCTATATGTGACTCCAGACCAAGGTGGATGACTCTCACCGGCTCTCTGAAGTGGCCTAGCAAGCCACTCAGTTCATAGAATCATAGAATGATACAGCACAGAAGGAGGCCATTTGGCCCATTGAGCCTGTGGCGGTTGTATCAAACCGCTACTACAACGGTTCAAGGAGGCAGCCCATCATCTACTTCTCAGGGCAACTAGATACAGGGAATAAACGCTGGCCTTGCCAGCGCCCACATTCTATGATGAATAAAAAAATATATTTCTTCAAATAACTGGCAAGACTATTTTCATGAGGTCATAAATTTCACAACATTGAAGTAGTGGCATATGCTCAAAACTGAATGTCACAGTATGATGGATTAAACAAAACTCCATCCACCCTCCCCTTTCACGCTATGAAACCATATCAGGGTGAAAGCATCATAAATTACAAGTCCTTACTCTCAGAATGCAAAAATAAAGGTACTAAGAACAATAATTTAATGGAGTCTCCAAATTTAGCCCCTGCTTGGGCTCAAAAGCTGGTGATTTCACATAATAGTTCTTCTGTCTGAATCTATTCTATTTTTACAGCAAATGTAGGACAACTTGTGTTAAATTGACTGGGGTCCCTCGTTACCGCTCTGACACTAGGCAAAGCTGCAGATCTTTCACATATTGGCTAGCTGTCCAGTGGAACAAAGATGATATCTTTTCAAATCCCTCCATGGCCTCGCCCCTCCCTATCTCTGTAATCTCCTCCAGCCCCACAAACCCCCACCCCCAAGATATCTCCGCTCTTCTAATTCTGCCTTCTTGAACATCCCCGATTATAATCGCTCAACCATTGGTGGCCGTGCCTTCTGTTGCCGATGCCCAAAGCTCTGGAATTCGCTGCCTAAACCTCTCCGCCTCTCAAGACATTCCTTAAAACCTACCTCTTTGAACAAGCTTTTGGTCATAAGAACATAAGAAATAGGAGCAGGAGTAGGCCAATTGGCCCCTCGAGCCTGCTCTGCCATTCAATAAGATCATGGCTGATCTGATCCTAACCGCCAATCTACTATCACAGAACCATCTCCTGAACCTAACAGAATTGGACACACGAAATAGGAGCAGGAGCAGGCTACACGGCCCCTGGGCCCGCTGCGCTACCCACGGGGCCATGACCAATCTGAACCTAGACTCATGTCCAAATTCCTGCCCGCTCCCCGTAATCCTTAATTCCCTTTACTTCTAGGAAACTGTCTATTTCTGTTTTAAATTTATGTAATGATGTAGCTTCTACAGCTTTTTGGGGCAGCATATTCCATGGACCTACCACCCTCTGAGTGAAGTAGTTTCTTCTCATCTCAGTTTTGAAAGAGCAGCCCCTTATTCTAAGACTATGCCCCCTAGTTCTAGTTTCACCCATCATCGGGAACATCCTCCCCGCATCCACCCGATCCAACCCCTTCACAATCTTATATGTTTCAATAAGATCGCCTCTCATTCTTCTGAACTCCAATGAGTAGAGTCCCAATCTACCCAACCTCTCCTCATATGTCCATCCCCTCATCCCCGGGATTAACCGAGTGAACCTTCTTTGTACTGACTCGAGAGCAAGTATGTCTTTTCTTAAGTATGGACACCAAAACTGTATGCAGTATTCCAGGTGCGGTCTCACCAATACCTTGTACAACTGAAGCAATACCTCCCTATTTTTATATTCTATCCCCCTAGCAATGAAAGCCAACATTCCATTGGCCTTAATCACTTGCTGCACCTGCATACTAACCTTTTGAGTTTCGTGCACCAGGACCCCCAGATCCCTTTGTACTTCAGTACTTTCCAGTTTCTTGCCATTAAGATAATAACTTGCTCTACTATTTTTCCTGCCAAAGTGCATAACCTCACACTTTCCAGTATTGTATTCCATCTGCCAAATCTCTGCCCACTTACTTAGCCTGTCTATGTCCCCTTGCAGATTTTTTATGTCCTCCTCACTCACTACTTTCCCTCCCATCTTAGTATCATCTGCAAACTTTGATATGTTACACTCGGTCCCCTCCTCCAAATCGTTAATATAGATTGTAAAGAGTTGGGGACCCAGCACTGACCCCTGCGGAACACCACTAGTTACTGATTGCCAGTCTGAGAATGAACCATTTATCCCAACTCTCTGCCTTCTGTTAGATAGCCAATCCTCTATCCATGCCAGAATATTACCCCCAATCCCGTGATTTTTTATCTTAAGCAATAATCTTTTGTGTGGCACCTTGTCAAATGCCTTTTGGAAGTCTAAATACACCACATCCACTGGTTCCCCTTTATCCACCCTGTATGTTACTTCCTCAAAGAACTCCAGCAAATTTGTCAAACATGACTTCCCCTTCATAAAACCATGCTGACTTTGTCCTATTAAATTATGATTATCCAAATGTCCCGTTACTGTCTCCTTAATAATGGACTCCAAAATTTTACCTACCACAGATGTTAGGCTAACCGGTCTATAGTTTCCAGCCTTCTGTCTACTGCCCTTTTTAAATAAGGGTGTTACATTAGCAGTTTTCCAGTCTGCCGGGATCTTTGCTGAGTCCAGGGAGTTTTGGAAAATTACCAATGCATCCACAATCCCTACCGCCACTTCCCTCAAGACCCTAGGATGTAAGCCATCAGGTCCAGCTGATTTATCCGCCTTGAGTCCCATTATTTTACCAAGTACCACTTCCTTAGTGATTTTGATCGTGTTTAGCTCCTCCCCCCCTATAGCCCCCTGTTTGTCCAGTGTTGGGATATTCTTAGTGTCCTCTACTGTAAAGACTGATACAAAATATTCATTCAGTGTATTTGCCATCTCCATATTTCCCACCATTAATTTCCCGGTCTCATCCTCTAAGGGACCAACATTTACTTTAGCCACCCTTTTTCTTTTTATATAACTATAAAAACTCTTACTATCTGTTTTTATATTTTTTGCTAATTTACTTTCATAATCTATCTTCCCTTTCTTAATCAATTTTTTTGTTATTTTTTGCTGTCTTTTAAAGTTTTCCCAATCCTCTATCCTCCCACTAGATTTAGCTACCTTATATTCCCTTGTTTTTAGTCGAATACTATCCTTAATTTCTTTACTTAGCCACGGATGACTGTCTTTCCTTTTACACCCTTTTCTTCTCAGTGGAATATATATTTTTTGGAAGTTGTAAAATAACTCCTTAAATGTACACCACTGATCATGTATCGTCTTGCCCTTTAATCTATTTTCCCAATCCACTCTACTCAATTCCGCTCGCATACCTTCATAGTCTCCTTTATTCAAGCTTAGCACGCTTGTTTGAGATCCAACCTTCTCACCCTCTAATTTAATATGGAATTCAACCATGTTATGGTCACTCATTCCAAGGGGATCCTTTACTAGGACATTTTTAATTAATCCTGTCTCGTTACACAGGACCAGATCTAAGGTTGCTTGCCCCCTGGTCGGTTCAGTTACATACTGCTCAAGAAACCCATCCCTAATACACTCAATGAACTCATCCTCAAGGCAGCCCTGCCCAATTTGATTTGTCCAATTAATATGATAGTTAAAATCCCCCATAATTATAGATGTTCCCTTATTACAAGCCTCAACTATTTCCCGATTGATACTCCGTCCAACAGAGTTGCAACTGTTCAGAGGCCTATAGACTACGCCCACTAGTGTTTTTTTCCCCTGATTATTCCTTATCTCCACCCAAACTGTTTCATTATCCTGATCTTTTGACCCAATATCATTTCTCTGTATTACAGTGATTCCTTCTTTTATTAACATAGCCACCCCACCTCCCCTTCCTTCCTGCCTGTCCTTCCTGATCGTTAAATAACCTGGTATGTTTAATTCCCAGGCATTGTCACCCTGCAGCCATGTTTCTGTAATGGCCACAAGATCATACCCATATGTAGTTATTTGTGCCATTAACTCGTCTATTTTGTTACGAATGCTACGTGCATTCAGATAGAGAACTTTCAAATATGTTTTGTGACACTTAGTTCCTGCTTTTGCCCTTTTTATTACTGTACCTTTTACTCCATACCTTCTGCCCCTTCCTGACACACTCTGGTTTTTAATTTCCCCACTGCTACCTAAGTCTATGACCTTCTCTGTTGTCATTTTTATTATTTGCTCTCTAGGAACCTCCCCCCCACTAGTTAGTTTAAAGCCCACTCTACAGCCCTAGTTATATGATCCGCCAGGACTCTAGTCCCAACACTGGCCAAGTGAAGCCCGTCCCAACGGAACAGCTCCCTCCTGCCCCAGTACTGGTGCCAGTGTCCCAGGAAGCAAAACCCATTTCTCCCACACCAGTCTTTGAGCCACTCATTTAACTCTCTAATTTTATTTGTCCTAGCCAAATTCGCTTGTGGCTCAGGTAATAATCCAGAGATTATTACCCTTGAGGTTCTGTTTTTTAATTTGACCCCTAGCTGCTCATACTCCTTTAACAGAACCGGCTTCCTTTTCCTATCTACATCGTTTGTACCAACATGGACCACGACAACTGGATCCACCCCCTCCCACTGCAAGTTTCTTTCCAGCCCAGACGAGATGTCCTTAACCCTGGCACCGGGCAGGCAACACAGCCTACGGGACTCTCGCTCTCGGCTGCAGAGAACTCTATCTATCCCCCTAATAATACTATCCCCTACCACTACATCATTTCTATTTACTCCCCCCTCTTGAATGGCCCCCCATTTCACAGTGCTGTGGCCAGGTTGCTCATCCTCCCTGCAGTCCCTGCTCCTGTCACCACAGGGAGTAAGAACCTCGAACCTGTTGGACAAGAGCAAGGGCTGCGGCTCCTCCAACACTACCTCCTGGATCCCCGTACCTGCCTCGCTCGTAGTCACACCGTCCTGTCCCTGACCATGGGCTACATCATCTGCCCTAATTTCTCTTCATATGGCTCGGTGTCAAATTTTGTGTCTTATAATACTCCTGTGAAGCGCGTTGGGTCGTTTTACTATGTTAAAGGTGCTATATAAATGCTAAAATCAGCTGTGTGGTTGATACTGAAGAAGGAAGCTGTAGACTGCAATAAGATATCAATAAACTGGTCAGGTGGGCAGAACAGTGGCAAATGGAATTCAATCCGGAGAAGTGTGAGGTAATGCATTTGGGGAGGGCTAACAAGGAAAGGGAATACACATTAAATGGTAGGACACTGAGTAGTGTAGAAGAACAAAGGGACCTTGAAGTGCATGTCCACAGATCCCTGAAGGTAGCAGGCCAGGTAGAGAAGGTGGTTAAGAAGGCATACGGAATGCTTGCCTTTATTAGCCGTGCCATAGAATACAAGAGCAGGGCGGGTTATGCTTCAACTGTATAAAACACTAGTTAGGCCTCAGCTAGAGTACTGCGTGCAGTTCTGGTCACCACATTACAGGAAAGATGTGATTGCACTTGAGCGGGTACAGAGGAGATTTACAAGGATGTTGCCGGGAGTAGAGAATCTTAGCTATGAGGAAAGACTGGAGAGGTTGGGTTTGTTTTCCTTGGAACAGAGGAAGCTGAGGGGAGACCTTATTGAGGTGTATAAAATTATGAGGGGCCTAGATAAAGTGGATAGAAAGGACCTATTTCCCTTAGCAGAGGGGTCAAAAACCAGGGGGCACAGATTTGAAGTAATTGGTGGAAGGTTTAGAGGGGATTTGAGGGGAAATTTCTTCACCCAGAGGGTGGTGGGGGTCTGGAACTCTGCCTGAAAGGGTGGTAGAGGCAGAAACCCTAACCACATTTAAAAAGTACTTGGATGTGCATTTGGGATGCTGTAACCTGCAGGGCTATGGACCAAGAGCTGGGAAGTGGGATTAGGCTGGATAGCTCTTTGTTGGCCGGCGCGGACACAATGGGCCGAAATGGCCTCCTTCCGTGCTGTAACTTTCTATGATTCTATGATAATGCAAGTTGTTGTTGTTGTCATGCCGTAGCCTGGGGTCTCAAGAGTGGTGTCTCTACTCCCGTGACCTCGGACAGATCTCACTTATCACTAAAAATTTCAACCCTGGTCTTAATTTTCAGCTCACATTCATCTCTTAATTATTTTCTCAGACAGCCAAAAACTGAACAGACATTCCTCAATCGATGACACAATGAAAGGGTAGGTAAATTCTGATACTAATCTCCCCTTAACAAACAGCGATGGTGGTCTGTAAAATAAATAGATGCTGTCTAAAACATAACCTCAATCTTCATACTAAATATGCCATAGAATGAAAGAAAAATAACTTGCAGTTATATAGTGCCTTTCACAACCTCAGGAAGTCCTAAAGCACTTTACAGCAATGAAGTACTATTCAAGTGTAGTCACTGTTGTAATGTAGGGAAATGTGGCAGCCAATTTGTAGACAGCAAGGTCTCACAAACAGCAGTGAGATAATGACCAGATAATCAGTTTTAGTGATGTTCATTGATGGATAAATATTAGCCAGGACACCAGGAAAAACTCCCTTACACCTCTGAGTAGTTTCATGGGATCTTTTATGCCCACCTGAGGGCAGAGAGGGCCTCAGTTTAAAAGAAAGATGGCACCTCAGACAGTGCAGTACGCCCTTAGTACTGCACTGAAGTGTCAGCTTAGATTATGTGCTCAAGTCTCTGGAGTAGGGATTAACCCACCTCCTTCTGACTCAGAGGCGAGAGTGCTACCACTGAGCCAAGTTCTTGGTTTCAGATACATGATGGTCTGGAGATCTTCTAAAGTGTGTGCCAAGAGAACACTGTTTCTGATCTACAATCAGGATCTCACGAACAATGGTTTCTTTAGTTTTGGTCTGGATTCCTGGAAGTCTCAAATTGCAGTTTTCAGCATGGCAGAGAAGAAGCCAAATAGAGTCTTTATTTAATGTTACTAAATTGGAGAAAGCTTTAAACACCATTCCATTTGTCATATTCTGTTGGATAACTAAACAATGCAGTTTTCACAGTGCCTCTCTACTAATAGTGTCAAAGATCTGTCAGATCATTGAACACTTCTAAGTTTGCACGCCAACAAAAATTATGTTCACAGTGCTTCACTTGGATCAAAATCCACATTTTACTTCAGGAACAATATAGGCCCGAAAATTAGACCTAATACGCGAGAGTACGCACTGTGTACTCTCGCGTTTTAGGTCTCCAATTGCTGGTTTCCAGCATGCACTGCGCATGCGCGGGAAACCGGCACTTCGTGAATTCAAAAGGATGCGGTTCCTAAGTGAACCGCGTGCATGCTACAGGCTGTGCGCACGCAGTGCACTTAGTGCTTTGAACGCGCAGGTAAGCATGGAAGATTTTACACATAAAGAAAGGAGGCGTAAGACCCTCTTTTAACAAGGTAAGTAGTTAATTAAGTATTATTTAAACATTTTTTAAAACAGGTTTATCTTTTTTAGAGACTTTAAAGAAAGGTAAGTTTATTTTTATAACTTTTAAAAAGATTTTAAATTTTTTCAAAAATTTAATTTTTTGTTTAAAGTGGTTAATTTATTTAACTATACTTATTTTATTAATGTGATGGCTTTTTTTTTAAATTTAATTGAGGTTTAGCTGTTCTTTTGGGGGTGTGTAGGATTCATAGCTTTGACAGCTCTTGCTGTGAAAACTATGAATGAAAGATGGTGTGCTGCCATTGGCTCTAACTGAATCACGTGATCCCAGAGCTCGCACGAACTAATTGCGTCTCTGGGTCACGCAAGCACTGCACAGCTGCAGCCTTGAAACTAAAGTTCGTGTGGGCCCGGAGGAAAAAGGTAGGCGCGGAGTGAGATATCGCGGGGAAGCCTTACCCCCGCGTGAAGACTCCGTGTTTAATTTCTGGGCCATTGTCTGTGGTGATCTTGTTCAGATGATTCAGGAGGATCCCAAGGATGTTCCCAGCAACAGACAGAAGTGAAATGCCAAAGTAGTTTCCACAATCAGAATGGTCACGCTTACATTTGTACAATGTAATAATGGACACATCCTTCAACTCTAGAAGGCATTCAAGAGACTGTTACCAAAAATGAAAGTGCATGGATTTGGAGGCAACCTATTAAATAAGTAGGGAATTGGTTAGGGGATAGGAGACAGAGGGTAGCGATAATGAGTATGTACTCCAATTGGTGGAATGTGACTAGTGGATCTGTACTGGGGCCTCAGCTTTTCAATATATTTATCAATGACTTAGATGAAGGAACAGAAACGTTGCAAATGGACATTGATAGGTTAAGTGAGTGGATAAAACTGTGGCAGATGGAGTTCAGTGTGGGTGAAGTGTAAGGTCATTCACTTTGGACCTGAGAAAGATAGATCAGAATATTTTCTAAATGGTGAAAAACTAAGTGGAGTAAGAGGGATTTAGGAGTCCAAGTACAGAAATCACTAGTGGACAGGTACAAAAAATAAATCAAAAAGGGCCTTGGAGTGGGTGCCGCAGAGATTCACCAGAATGATACAGGGGCCCAAGAAAGGGTTAAATTATGAGGCCTGGTTTCACAGACTAGGCTAGTATTCCTTTGAGTATAGAAAATTAAGTGGTGATCTCACTGAGATGATTAAAGGATTTGATAGGATAGGTAGAGAGAAATGATTTCCGCTGGTGGGGGAGTCCAGAACAAGGGGGCATAACCTTAAAATTAGAGCTAGGACATTCAGGCATGAAGTCAGGAAGCACTTCTTCACGCAAAAGGTAGAAGACCACCGGAACACTCTCCCCTAATTGAAAATTTCAAAACTGAGATTAATAGATTGCTAGGCAATAGGGGATATGGAGGCAAGGTGGATAAAATGGAGATATGAGAGAGATCAGTCATGATCTAATTAAATGGCATAACAGGCTCGAGGGGCTGAATGGCCTACTCCAATTTTCTGGGGGGTCAGCAGGTGGGATCGGTGGCGGGTCGGGTGGGAAATTTGATTTTTCTGACAGCAGTTCAGGAACCCACTGTAATGCGCCTTTCCCAATGGCGCGTCTGTGATCTCAGATCGGACCCGACCCGCAGAGGCAGGCGACCCAATTAAAGCAATTATTGGCTTGTTGACAGACTCTTAATAATGGTTTTAACCTTACCTTTTCACTTTAACTGCTCGCCCACGGGGTCCACGCTGCTCGTGGACCACGTCTGTTAACCAGAGGCAGGAGTTGAATGGCCACTGAATCAGCTGATTAGTTGACAGCTTGAAATGTACTATAAAAGCTCCCACCTCACCGCTGTTCACTTTTCAAGCGCAGAAGCTGTTGCTTATTCCATTTGGAATACAGATTGAGTTTTATTATGCAGGCTGCAAGTGCTTGGAGCAAACTCTCCATCCAGTGTCACCTTATTGCAACAACCTCTCTCACCATTGACAGATTGCTTCTGTCATCTAAACTTCACCTGCAATCTATTCCATCAGCATGGGTACCGTTTATACTGTTTCACCTTGGTCCTGAGAATCTTACCACGATCAGCCCCAACACCAACAGCACCAACAACAACACCAACCTTCTCCAGAATCACCTGATGCTGCACAGGACAGAGGGCATCAGCACCCGAGCACATTGCTGCCCGGGAGGCCAGGGATGGCCTCACCATGGCCAGATTTACTTCACTTGACGCTGTACACATGATGCGCCAGGTTGGCACCACCCCACACCAACACCATAAAGCATCCCTACAATGTCCAAGCCATTCCTTTCACACTCATTACCATTGCGGGGGGTACCGTTATGTCTCACCATTCGCTGCAACTCACTAAGCCACTTCCAAAGGTGCACACAAATCTGTCCAACAACGCAAAGTTTTGAAAATAAAGGTTTCAATGTATAACAGCACACTAACAGAAACTTTACATGAATATTGGATAAAACACCCAAGTGGCTACCCTTGTGTGTTGTTAGTTGGTATGATTGCACTAGGATGAGGATGAGGATGAGGGTGAGTGTGAGGGGTGGCTAGTGAGATGGTGATGTGATAATGTAGATAGAGAGAAAGGGATGGGTGGAGGTGCAAGGTAAGTTGGTGTGAGTAAGGATGTGCAGGAGTAGGGTAGGGAAGGCAGAGTGATGGAGATATGATGAGAGGCACAGCAGGATGAAGGGGAGTGTGGCTTTGTACTCACGTTTCCTGATCTAATGAGATCATTGAAAGGTTTGCGCCACTGCACCCAAGTCCTCCTGACCACATCCCTGCTTGTGACCTCCTCTACAATGTGCAACCAGGCTGTCTTGGTCTCCTGGGGAGGTCTCGTCCACCCATCAGAAGGGAAGAGGACCTCCCTGCGTGCTCGGACTCCCTCCATATGGAGGGAGTCATGGCAGAACCTGGGTGCAGCCCTGCACCTCTGTGCAGTGATTGTCAGTGTTTGCAGCACTTCAATGCTGTAGAACACCGACAGCACAATCGTCAAAAGGTGGCCATGGTCCCTTTGAGGAAACCGGCTCAAGATGCATCATGAATGACGTCACCAGACCCGCTCCATCTAATTGGGCCAGGGAATGCGCTGGGCGGGCTTAATAGGCTCCATTAAGGTCAGTTCATTCTGTACATCAGAATGGAGTCAGCAGCGGGGTTGGGACCCGCCACGGACACCGGCCACACCGGACCCACCAAGGTAAGGAAAATTCCGGCCTATATTCCTGGAACAATTTCTTTATCCCTGATTAATTGAAAAAGTTATGAAGACGTGGTTTGCAACAGCTGAGCAACTCTGCTGCAATGCCAACTGCCTTGCCATCCTTAGCTTGAGGATGGTCTTTTGTATTTCATTTTGAGTGATGAGTAGATTCAGAGAATTTTTGAATTGGTTGCTATGAAATTCTGGCTCCAAAAGCATTTATTACTGAAGGTCTATTGAGGAGTTAATTGAAATGTTCAACCTAATGTTCTAGTAGTTCACTCTTCTCAGTGATCATAGCATGACCAACTGCATTAATGCGGAAAGCAGCACAATGAGTGATTGTTCCATACAAACTGCAGTGCATCATAGAAGGTTTTCTTTTGAGACATGCTGCTCTGCATATAACTGGACATCTTTTGCTTTCTTTTTTCCACCACAAGTTCAATTTCTCTTAGTTTAACCTGCAATTTTTATGTAATGTTTGTGTAGCGCTTCTTTACAATAGAATTCTCGTCAGTATATGTTAGGTAGCATATTTCTCATCAAGAGCGTGAATCTCTGCATTATTTCTGTCAAAACAGTCCTGGTGATGATGACTGACATAGACTGTAGTTTTGACTGTAGACTGTATCCACTCAACTTCCATTGGCGGTCATTGCTAATGTGTTATTAACTGCCCATGTAATTGCCTCAGCAAATTCCTGACATGAAACGGGATTTCAGCTGACACATGCCCAGCTTTTTCATAGTCTTAGAAGCATTTTGACAATGATGGGCAATGACGAGACACAGCTTAGAGTGGATTCTGATCAATATTTCATGTATAAAGTCATTACATTAGCACATATGTAGAATTTGACATAACCTACTGTACTGTTGCTATTTTCAACCAGAGAAGTATTCTACTATTTAATGGCAGCAAGGAAAACATTTGTGCACCAACTCGAAAGCATCCTTGAAGTAAAAATGTTTAATTTGCTAATATCCTCTCATCTTATTTTATGGAATAATCAGCATTAGACTATTTTGTTGGGGATAAGTGTAAGCAAGTTTAAAAAAAAGTAATGGACAACGGCCAATAAGTCGCCATAGGGAATGGAATCATTGCTCAGAAATCCTGTGATTAATGCAATGGATGAATTCCAGATGGTCATCATCTTGCAACAAAGAGCTGCTTTTTACTCATCTGTCATCGCGTAGTTTTGACTCCGCTAAGAATCAGTAGCCAAAAACCTGGGCAGAAAAAAAAATGGCAATTTAAACTCCGCATGCAGGGCTCCCAGGATACATTGGACTAGCAGCAAATTGGCAAGATTTAATACCAGCACTATTGGTCTCCTTCCAACCTGAAACATCCTTCGAGGCCCATCACGCTTTTAGATCAGCTGAACAGCAGAGATGAAATCACCACATTTTTGCAGTACAACCTACAAGTTGCAGGGAGTGCTTCACAACTGTCTGAAATGCACTGAAGCAAACTGCTCACCACTCATGCTGCACTTAGCTGTTCACCTTCCTTCTGCCGCTCCAACACGCATGTCTTCTGATTAAAATGCAACAGATTAGTTTTTTTCCATTTTAAAATCAGAAGAAAATGGTTTCACACCAAGGATGCTGCCAGGGGTGTCCAAGCTTCTGTCTTTGTGGGCTACGTTAAAAGGCACTCTATAAATGCAAGTTGTTGTTGCTGTCTTCAAAGCCACTTTTGAAATTATAGTAATTTAATCACTATAGCAGGATCCTTAAGGCTGGCTGTCTAAGATTTATATGCAAATAAATTCTGGGCATACAAACAGCAGGGTTGCCCAATTTGCAGCTCAAGGGCTATATCTGGTCCCCAAGCCCTGGCAATCCAGCCACCAAAGTTCAGATAACTCAGTCCTACTTTTGCTTGTATTAGTTATTGGTTTGTCCTCTGAATTACGAGGGCCTAGAGGCTTGGAATGGGCTGTATTTTGCGTTGTTGCTTCATTGGTGGTTAAACCCTAAATCAGAACTTCAAGATCTGATAGTATCAGCAACTTGAGATATATACAAATTAATGGGAAATTTAATTTAAACTTCAAATGTGGTCACCAAAGCTCCATGGTACAAACCTCTGCAGCTTGGGGAAAACAAAGGATTATTAAAATCATCCTTGAGAAATCTGTCACATAAAACACTTTACCAACTTTGTAAATAAAAAAAAATGCAACAATCAAGGACTGCAACAATTTAAAATGCAAAAAGCAAAATTCAGAACTACAATCAATATAAATGATGGCTGAAATGCAAACTTTGCAGAGTTAGGCAATATGGACAAGGAAAAGAATTATCAAAGCATGCTCCTACAGCTGTTCCTGGGACCATTTACCCTAAAATTTCCCAATGCAAAAGTTTTAGATGTGCACAAAACAAGTAACTTGAGAGTCATATGTATTACTTGACTGTAAAACACACTAAAGCCAAGGTGTGGAAGATCATTTCCAGGAAATATTCCACACCAACTGCAGTACAAGGATAAATTAAATATCCACCTGAAAAGCATTAAAATGTATTTGTATAAAATCCTAATTTAAGTGGGTATCAACTGCTTTCAGAACCTATAAAGCTTCATTATGATAGGAGTCTCTCATACATCATTGGTTTATAGCACTATCTTCCTACAGTAAACAAACTATGTTAGCAATACAAAATTGCATCATTTACAAATGGTCCATCTCCTACACAATACATGAAACCCCTACAATTTATAATTTAACTAGCCAACCATTATTATCTGTGATGGGTGAATGTTTCATGTGTTTGTGCATCAATTACTTACACCACAAAAATATTTTGGTTATCTATTTTTACACTTATCAAGAACATTTCACATCTGTTTGCTATAATTCTATTAATATATTAAAGTAATTTACAGCCCTAACAGCATGCAGAGCAGATGCAGGAGTTTCTGCATAAACTCAATGGATAGGTAAAAAGGTTAAGGCAGCAAATTGTTTTTCAAGCACATCAGTCAAACAGATGGTCTATGTTTTGACATAAACAATGCAATCAGTTTTGTTTGTACAAGTACCTGCAAAATATGATGTTCATAAAGCATGTATTTCACAAACTAAAATTCATCTAAAGAAATTCTTTAAATTGTCAGCTTATTACAATTTCTCACAAATCAAAATCCACCCAGCCTCCCCTTCCTTAGCTTGGGGCACCTTCGAACTTAGTTCTATGTCTAATGCATGACTGGCACTTATACCTCAAACAGGATCTAAATCGTGATAAATTGAATGACTGGTAAAACATATATGCTAAATTTTAAACCAATCAGCTCTGAAGATGCCACAATTGTTCAAATATTCAGGTGATTAGAAACTGCTAAAAACGTTAAATTTAGCAGGGTGCACAAATAGTTTGGAAAATTCACCAGTATCCCTGGTTACATTCTTAGCATAATGCATTGCAAAGAAGAAAACCAAGTACATTTTCTAAAGAGAAACATCATAAAGAGAATCAGGAGTTATTTAAAAAAAAACCAAGGTAGCTACAAAAATCTGGACAAAGAACTGATCAGATATTAGAAACGGCTACATAATGTAAATGACTAGCTCCAGTGATTCAGGATCGGAGGGACTCCCACAGCTACATGGACTACACTTCCTCCTACCCCGCTTCCTGTAAGGACTCTATTCCATTCTCCCAGTTTCTCAGTCTCCGCCGCATCTGTTCTGACGATGTCACCTTCCATACCAATGCTTCCGATATGTCTTTTTTCCTCAACTGAGGATTCTCCTCTACCATGGTTGGCATGGCCCGTGACCGTGTCCGTTCCATTTCCCGCACTTCTGCTCTCACCCCTTCTCCCTCCCAGAACCACGATAGGGTTCCCCTTGTCCTCACCTTTCGCCCCACCAGCCTCCACATTCAACGGATCATCCTCCGCCATTTCCGCCACCTCCAACGTGATCCCACCACCAAACGCATCTTCCCCTCCCCTTTCAGCATTCTGAAGGGACCGCTCCCTCCGCAACACCCTGGTCCACTCTTCAATTACCCCCAACAGCCCCTTCCCTCCCCACGGCACCTTCCCGTGCAAGCGCAGGAGATGCAACACCTGCCCTTTTACCTCCTCCCTTCCCACTGTCCAGGGCCCAAACACCCCTTCCAGGTGAAACAGCGATTTACTTGTACTTCTTGCAATTTAGTATACTGTATTCGCTGCTCACGTTGCGGTCTCCTCTACACTGGGGAGACCAAACGCAGATTGGGTGACCGCTTTGCGAAACACCTCCGTTCAGTCCGTAAGGGTGACCCCGAGCTTCCGGTCGCTTGTCACTTTAATTCTCTGCTCCACTCCCACTCGGACCTCGGCCTCTTACACTGTTCCAATGAAGCTCAACGCAAGCTCGAGGAACAGCACCTCATCTTTTGATTAGGCACTTTACAGCCTTCTGGACTCAACATCGAGTTCAACAATTTTAGACTGTAACCCCTACCCCCATTTTTTCAGGCAGCAGCTGTTGATGATTCTACCATCCCCATTTGCAACATTTAATCTCTCCTGCCTTCCATCCTAGCACAGACCGTCCCTTTTGTTCCTTCCTCCCCTCCACCCCCTTTCCCTGCCTCTGCACCTGCCTAAAACCTGTTACATCCCTAACTTTTTCCAGTTCTGACGAAGGGTCACAGACCTGAAACGTTAACTCTGTTTCTCTCTCCACGTATGCTGCCTGGCCTGCTGAGTGTTTCCAGCATTTTCTGTTGTTATTTCAGAGGGACACACCACTGTCTACCCACCTTGTGCTACATTTGCAGCCACTTACATTACAGTTGTAAATATTTATTTTCAAGTCCTCATTACAACAGATTTCTTCACTCCTCCCGGTAAAGAACTTCAAACTTTGAAAACTACTTTCAGACCCTATGGGCTGGATTTTCCCAGGTCCCACCTGCACGGTGCGGGGGTACCCGGGAGATGTCGGGAAACCCGGAAGGTCGATTTTCCCAGCACACTGTGAAGTTTAACTCCACAGCGTGCGTGTGATGTCAGGGGCGGATTCCCTGCCCGGCAGTCAGCCTGATTGACAGGCTGACTTCCAGTCGTGCGGGAAACTCGGAGAAGGAGGCCGCAGCAACAGGTAAGTGCTGGGCCCAGAATGGTGGTGGTGGTGGGGGGTCCAATCCCCCAGTGGGGGGGGGGGGGGAAGTCTGAGTGGAGTCGTGATTCTCGGGGGAGGGGGGGTCCGATTCCCAACCCAAGTTGCAAACCAGCCGTGGGGGTGGGGGGGGAAGCTTGAATGAAGTCCAACTGCATTTTTACTTATTTGTTAAACAGAGATATTAAGACATTTTTCTCCTCTTGAAGCTCTTACCTCAGGTAATGTTTAAGTGTGCTGGTGATAGTCTTTATCTCCCATTCATTTGAAGTCTCCAGATCTACATCAGCTGCTCCTTTTGAATACAAGAAACACAACATTGTTAGAAAAGCAAGACCATTACACCCAACAAGCCTGTCATTTTCTGATAGATTTGACCCCTTTGCCCCTGTCATATCAATCAATCAATGCCTTCGCTCTGCTAGAATTGTCTTTTAACCTAATTAAGCTGTCCACGTCAATGGCCTTCCCTAGGAACTTATTGCCCCAGACTTTTCTGTCAAGCTAACAGTGAAGCTAATGGCGCTCGCTGTAAATGATACAGCAACTTCAGGTGAGGGTCAGATGTGCAGTTAAATGCCAATACCCAAAAGTTGTAGTCTGAGTTGCACCGCTTTGCAAAAATGGCATTTCTCCATCTGCCTCAGCATAAAATGCATTGAATAGTGTGAAGTTGATGGTGTTACGAACTAAACTCGCTACAGAAAGTTAAGTCTTGTCATTGCAAGCGCAAGTATCCTGTTAAATGACTTGATGTGTTAATTATTACCAATCAACTTCTCTGGCACTGAAAATTAACCATTAAAAGTGTGGAGTCTCATTCCGTCAGGTATTAATTGTTGTTGGAGATCTTAAAAATGTCAAATTTAAAATGTTACTTTTTCTTTGTCTTTTTTCTCTCTCTCTCTCTTAATCTAATCTTTCTTTTGCTCTCTTTATTTCTCTCTCTCTTAATCCAATCTTTCTTTCGCTCTCTTTATTTCTCTTTCTGTACCTGATGTGATAGTGAATTCACCCACTTTAATTTACACTTCCTTCTCCGTCATTCCTCTGTTTATTTCTCAATTCTGCAATCTGATTGGTTAAGGAGATACACAGTTGCTTGCGCTGTTCACTCAGGTCCCAGATGACCTGTTTCCTTCACCGCGCCGTTATCAGCTTGCACTTTCAGCAACTTGCCACACAAATTTTTTTTTAAACTTATAAACGTGCAAAAGGTCAGTCTAACTAACGGCAGACGCCATTAGATGTCCTGCTACAGTAAAATCTGGGCCGTTGTTGCAAATTGTATAATTCTCTTACTTCTAATTTTGTACTCCCCCACCCTACCCCCAATATTTGACTCCTTTGACTTAATGAAAAATTTGCTTGCATCACCTTTGTTGATTGCTTTAATGATCTTGCAATTAGCTCAAAATCTTTACATTTCAAACAAAAACTACCTTAACCTTTCCTAGTAACTTCAATTCCTAATACTCAGAATCAACTTTGTTATTTGCCTCTACATCTTTCAATACACATTTCATATAATTTCTACCCTTGTGGCTCGCTGGCACATTAAATTGGCTGTCCGTCAACTTCCCTATCAAAAGCAGGTGATAAGCTGCTATGACAATTACATGAATTCTTAAATGAGCTTGTTGGTATTCTGGAGCAGAATCAGTAAATTCTTTAAGTAAGGACAGCTGGAATAACATACTCTGGAGTATTTGTTATTTCATCACTAATTAAGGAACTGTTCCTACTTAGTACCCAAACTTTTAATGTGGACATTTTTTGTGATGCCAATAAAGATTTCACAATCTAAATGAGAAACGTTGAATAGTTTGAACGTTTGACAGAGATGTGTGAATTGTACTCTCCTACAAGACTAACTGAATAATCATTTCATTTGAGACATTTGGTCTCCTATTGCCAGGATCACTGCCATTTCCCAATTTTTGTAGCCATGAAATTTAGTAACGGCCGGCTTTTTACTTCCCCAAACCTCCTGTAACTGAGGTTCCAATTTACTCCACTTTCTTGCTTTTTTTGTTTTGTGTGTCCCCTATGCCTCTCCATCTTATTAGCTATTTGCATGTTCTGTTAATGTCTTTCCATTACCTCAATAAAATGATTTTATATCAAATAGCAATTTCCTCTAAAGCAGTTTACAGATCATTTAACCCATCAACTTCCACTGTGTTTGGATTACTATCTCTTGTTTACCCCAGCCCCCCGCTCCTTTTCTTCAACCTACCAAGGGTCTTGTTTTTTCCCCGTCTTCAGTTCTGACAAAAAATTATGGCTGGGACTTTAACCTAGCTTTTCTCTTAATGACTGGAGGGCTGTGTATTTCCAGCATTTCCATTTTTGTTTCAAATTTGCAAAGTTTGTAACCAATGTTCCCTCTAATTTTTTTTGGGCTGCGCGGCCCATTCAAAATTCTGCACATGCGTGGTTTTGCCATTTAAAAGCCGGTGAGCTGGCTGCGCTGGACCTCCAGAAAGCTGCAATGCCGCGCAGTTTAACGGGAACATTTATTGTAACTATACTGGAACCAATGCCTGGTTTGTGGATTCCAAAGGATGCCAAGTCGCACCAATCCTTATTGACAGGACAGGCAATTCCTTAATCATTATGTATTTGCCATTTGCACAATTCACTTGCAGTTGAAGTGTGAAAGGTGTTAAATGAGTGAGGATTTTGCAACCCCGTTGCTTGCAGCTGATTCATCAGTTGGTTTTGTAGGAATTAAGTTGAGTTGAACAGCCACACGTGCAAGGTGCGGCAGAGATTTAACGGCCCCAGATCAATGAGCATTGATGTCAAATGACAATTCCAATTCAGAACACCAGGTTTTGTTGCACGAGATACCAGTTAATTATTTTAACTGGATATATTTATAGGGGTACAGTTTCCGCTAGGTTGCTCTGTTTTTTCCAGTGCAATTCATCCAAAATTGGCCAAACCAGCGTAAAAGATCGAGGAATTTCAAGTACCATTTACATCTAACGCAAATCGAGTTTTCGCGATCTTTTGCGCTGGTTTAAAAAACATCGCATGGAAGCCGGCCTCGCCCACAAATCTGGCCACGCTTCAGACCAGATCAAATTAATCACCATGTTGAGTTTCCGCTAATTGCGCCCTTCAAGGAGGCTCTTAAAATTAAGCTTTTTTTTTTGGTGCAAAGGCACCAATTGGCACCTTCTAAAAGTTTTTAAATATTAAAAAATATTTAATTTACTAAGAAACTGACTACTGCACACCAATGCAACTAGTAAATGGTTCTGTATAGTTTTTTAAAGTCATTTTCAGTTATTTAAAATCGGGTTACTCACAGGTGGTGGACTAGACTCTCATTAAAAATGCTTATTTTTTGTGATAAACCCATTTCAGCAGTACTAATAAAACTGCACCAGGTTACCACTCTTAAATACATAGAGGAATATTTTTTAATGCAAGGGAAAAAAAACTATTACATTGTAGAATGCTGCCCAACTTAATACATACAAATATGCACAAAAAGATAAGGAAATGAAACACAGTACTTACCCATTAGTAAACCTAACAGTTTCTGAACACGGGAGTTAACACCAACTATTCGGTACAGGCCCTGCTCATTGATACCTGTTTTAAAGTAGAGAAAAAACTTTTGCTAATATGTCAAGCTGAATTTCTAATATTATTGTTTGTGAAATCTATAATGACTAAAATAATTACTATACTATCACAATCTAAAATTACTATAGTTACAATAACTTAAATTAAAAAACATATATTGGACATTTTAAATGAGAATAGCCTTTAGTTGCATATTCATATGTTCATGCTTGTGTGTGTAGAGTTGGCTTTGTATATGCATGCCTACACACTAATGTATTCGAAGTATACTGGGATATGCAATAGTGTGCCTATTTGCTTATATGTATATACATGTGAATGTACGATAGCAAAATACTGCGGATGCTGGAAATCCGAAATAA
This sequence comes from Squalus acanthias, assembly GCA_030390025.1. Lineage (NCBI taxonomy): Eukaryota > Metazoa > Chordata > Chondrichthyes > Squaliformes > Squalidae > Squalus > Squalus acanthias. The sequence goes on along the minus strand of CM059427.1, from coordinate 164,001,364 downwards.
CAACAGAAAACGCTGGAAAAACTCAGCAGGCCAGGCAGCTTCCGTGGAGAGAGAAAGAGAGATAACGTTTCAGGTCGATGACCTTTCATCAGAACTGGGAAGAGCTGGAAATCAAATAGATTTAAGGCCAGGGTAAAGCTGGGAAAAGGGGGAGGGGATAAAGGAACAAAGGGAGAGACATTAAGAGATATGCAAGGCTAGAGGTGGTGTTAATGTGACAGATTAAGGCTGAATGAAGTGTGAAATCCACTGGCAGAATGAAGGACAGCTGCCAGCTTCTAGGAGGAAAAAAAAAGGGTGGGGGGGGACAAATAAAAGGGTGGATAAAATAAAATATAAATGCGATTGGAGCTGAGGTTATGATCTAAAATTGTTGAACTCGATATTGAGTCCAGAGGGCTGTAGCGTGCCTAAACGAAAGATGAGGTGCTGTTCCTCGAGCTTACGCTGAGCTTCCGTGGAACAGTGTAATAGGCCGAGGATGGTGAGGTCAGAGTGGGAGTGAAGCGGTGAATTAAAAGTGACAGGCCACCGGGAGCTCGGGGTGAATGTATATGTGAAAATACCATGTGAATGTGCTTGGACATGCAAGTTTACAAAGAGAGCTGTATTGCAAATTATTTCAGAACTTCTCTGCAAATGCACTGCTAAGCATTTGTCTAAAAGAAAATGCTACAAACCTTAAAACACAACTGCAGTGAAAGATCATACTAAAATTATCCTTATGCTGGGATTAGAAACCATGTAGTATGCTTGTTGAAAATCACCAAAATTGACAGACACCAAAAAGAATTCTATAGGTAAGTTTAACCATATTATTGTGAAATGTGTAATTAAAAAAATGGTGTTACAAACCTTAATTTGGACACTACAGATTTCAATTACTAAGAAAAAATGGAGACTAAAATGGATTTTGAAAATATTTGTTTAGCAATTTGATTGGTTGAGTACAGGTGTGGTAGATTTTCTTGAGCCAACAGAGTTACAACAGTCATAATGGCCCGTATTTTCCGACCCCCACGTGTACACCCGTAGGGGCCTCACAAATGCCGGTTTCAGGCATGCGAAGCACATGTGCTGGAAACCGGCACTTCCGATCTGTCAAGAATCCTCTTGACAGATCCTCCACCTGCCCTGGAGAAGGGCCTCTGCGGGTGGAGAGTTCCGCTTTTTGCAGAACCTCCGCCTGTTGAAAACCTCTAAAAATCTTACGCCTGGTAAAAGCAGGGATAAGGCCTGCTTTTACCAGCATAAGAATCACAGAACACAGAATCCCCACAGTGCAGATAGAGGCCATTTCGGCCCATCGAGCCTGCACCGACACATATCCCACCCTATCCCCGTAACCCCACGTATTTAATCCCCCTAACACTAAGGGTCAATTTATCATAGCCAAATCAACCTAAAAAAGTAAAAACTATTTTTTTTCCCCCCACTCATTTATAATTTAAAAATACTTTTAAAAAAGGTAAGTTTATTTTTAGCCCCGTAAAAAAACTTTAATTATTTTTTTCAAAAAATTAAATGTTTAAAATATTTAATTTAATGTAATTAACTAATTTTAAATACGTGATTTAAAAAAATTATTTAATGTTTTAGTGTGTTTTTTGAGTGATCCCCATTCATACTTTTGCTAGATCTCTCCGCATAGACCTGTCAAAAGTGTGAAGGGGGATTCTCTTCTTTGATTGGTTCCCCATGGCCCACGTAATCCCAGGGACGCTTGCGAACCACCTGTGCCCGAGCCTCTGCGTGCGCAGACCAGGAGAGGCCCAGGATCGGAAGTGTCAGGACCTACGGAGCCAGCAGGTAAGTTCGTAGATTTTTTCCAGATCAGAAGCATCCGCATGCTGGAAGCCTCCGATCGAAAAATCCAGGCCAATAGTTACAGAAGTTTTACTTTTCTTTTTAATTTCAACCAGTCAGAAAGTGATGCCAGACTGTGATGCAGAATTGTGATGCCAGAGCTTTATGCAGAGGAATCATGTGCCATCTTAATGTTTTTAATACAAGATTGACATAAATTAAAAAAATTGCTACCTCTTTCTTCAACTGCATGAATGCATTTCTTTACTAAATCAAATCCAACTTTGTCCAGTTGGGCAGCTGAAAATCAGAAACAAATCCATCATTTTTAATAAGTGAGTTTAAACTTCAGCAAAGACATTTTTAGAATACAACAAACCACAGGTAGATGAAAAAGACCTGGGAGTGTCCGCTTGACCTTGGAGGTTTTGGCAACATAACCCACTTTATGCTGTTTAGACATGGTGGGTGACAAGTCAATGAACACCCATAGGTCTCTTCATCTACTCTTTGTAAGTTTTATCCCATCCGTGGGGAACGCATGCCTCCTGTTTTTACTTCTAATAAGCAGAAAGTTGCATTTATAACATAAGAACATAACATAAGACGTAGGAGCAGGAGTAGGTCATTTGGCCCCTCGAGCCTGCTCCACCATTCAATAAGATCATGGCTGATCTGATCTTGGCCTCAACTCCACTTCCCTGCCCGCTCCCCATAACCCTTGACTCCCTTATCGTGCAAATATCTGTCTATCTCCACCTTAAATATATTCAATGACCCAGCCTCCACAGCTCTCTGGGGAAGAGAATTCCAAAGATTCACGACTCTCGGAGAAGAAATTCCTCCCCATTTCAGTTTTAAATGGGTGCCCCCTTATTCTGAAATTATGCCCCCTAGTTCTAGATTTCCCCATGAGGGGAAACATCCTCTCTGCATCTACCCTGTCAAGCCCCTTCAGAATTTTATGTGTTTCAATAAGATCCCCTCTCATTCTTCTAAACTCCAATAGAATAGGCTCAAACTGCTCAACCTTTCTTCATAAGACAACCCTTTCATCTCAGGAATCAACCTCGTGAACCTTCTCTGAACTGCCTCCAATGCAAGTATATCCTTCCTTAAATAAGGAGACCAAAACTGTATGCAGTACTCCAGGTGTGGTCTCAGCACGCCCTGTACAGTTGTAACAGGACTTCCCTACTTTTATACTCCATTCCCTTTGCAATAAAGGCCAACACTCCATTTGCCTTCCTAATTACTTGCTGTACCTGCATGCTAACTTTTTGTGATTCATGTACAAGGACCCCCAGATCCCTCTGTACCTCAGCATTTAATAATCTCTCCCCATTTAAATAATAATTTGCTTTTTTATTTTTCCTATCAAAGTGGATAACCTTGCATTTTCCCACATTATACTTCATCTGCCAGATTCCTGCCCACTCACTTAGCCTATCTATATCCCTTTGGAGATTCTTTGCGTCCTCCACACAATTTGCTTTCCCACCTATCTTTGTATCATCAGCAAATTTGGCTACATTACACTCAGTCCCTTCATCCAAGTTATTAATTAGATTGTATCTTTATTAACTTTATTGAACTTAATTGCCACTTACCAACTCAGCTGAAAATCCTGTCACACTCTTGTAAAAACTTGTCTGATTCATCGGAATTCAGTTTACTTCTCCTGCCAAGCTTTAGGCCAACTACAAATTTAACTACAGGAAACTCTTTATTAACCGGCACCGACGGGACCGGCGTGGTGCCGGTTAATCAAAAAGTCCGGATAACGGAGAGTTATATCTCCCAACGTACGAGAGCCCCGTACACATTGACATGCGCCTGCATTCGGAGCTCCGTCTCCCCGGGGACCGCCAGCTGACCATCTGTCGTGTCCGCTGCCTACCCGGGCTGCACATTCCCCTCCCAATCTACATGCTCCGATACAAGGCAAACGCCTCGGGGTGTTTTTTAAAGTTAATTTTAAACGAGAGATGGAGGAAAACCCCGGTTACCTACTCAAGAATTTTGCCGGTTAAGAGAGATTTCCGGATATTTGGGTGCCGGTTAATAAAGAGTTTCCTGTACCTTGCTTCCCCATTTTCAACTAGTTCGTCTTAAGACTACTCTTTCTTCCCTTCATTCAGTTGCTTATTTCTCTTTTCTCCTTTATTTGTGTGCCACGGGAAAGTGGACCAGGCTTCCCAAATTACTGTAATTGAGAGAGCACCCCCACAGAAATATGAAGTGGATACATTCATTTTCATTCTCTACTTTTCCCTATTGCTTCTAGTATTTCAGCCAAATTACAAAACTTGTTCCAACTGCACGAAGATTCAAAAGGGGAGGCCCCACGGAATTCCAAGGCTCAAAATATGAACAGTGGTTTCAAGTATCAGGATATTTTAGTTGCAGTATACCACAGATTGAGGAAAAAACGGGCAAATTGAGAGATCACTTAGGAAACAAAATTGACTTCTAGTGATCAACTCTCAATAATTCTAATAACATTTTTCTAGTCCAGTTTTGCATAATGCATTGTGTTGCTATAAATAAGCATTAGGATATATTGATGGATGTTTTAGATGATTGTGAAATATATTCTGTAAATGCCCCTCTAGTTTGTCAGAGTTTATCCAGAATTGTTAATAACAATAAATACTTACTGCCTTCACTTATCGGATTGTCCTTATTCAAGTTGTACACCTGGAAAGAAGTACGGCATTATTTTAACCGGGTAAAATATCGACACAAAAAACTACTGGAACAGGAACAAATTTATGGTAACCTGGAATCAGCACAAATATTGTTAAGTCCATGTTACTCAACATGAGACCATACATACATACATAATGCAGGCGATACCGTGCCTAGATGGTGACTTAGTCACCTATAAATCTGTTTCCATGTTTTAAAAAAAAATCAAGTCAGTTGTTCTGCACTAAGCATTTTATGAGGCAAAACCCTGAAGTTCTGGAGCCAAATGATGTTTAATTTTATTTGAATATTTTTAAGTCTCCTTGCAGCTCATCGATATCATTCTTGACCATAAATATAAACAAATACAATTTAAATCAATAGTTTAGAATTTTTTTTTATTTTTTTTTTTTTAAAACAACTGGCTCCACCAAAAAGCCTCTCTTGACCCTATAACTAAAGATATGGATACTGGCAACTCTGAAAATTAGTTCTGAAAAAACTCTCTCTTCCTTCCCATACACTGACTTCTCATCTCCCCTTCTGTGGGTCTCTCTCTCTCCTGTGCCACTCTTTGCTTCTTCCCTGTGGCGTGGTCATCAGCCTTTCTTTCACATGTGACTACTATCTTTCTTTATTCCCTCCTGTCTTTCTCCTCCTTCCCTTGTGTGTGTGTCACTCTCTCTCCTTCTCTTCTGTTTATCTCTTCATAGGAGACTGTGGGAAGGGAAGGCAGGCAGGCTTCTGAATTAGAAAGAGACCTGATGGAACCAGGCCTGGGTCGCTGACCAAGAAGGTTAGAGAGTAGGCCGCAGCTGTAGTGAGAGCAGGAGGGATTGGGCTGGGATTGTTCTAGCAAGTTGCAGTGAGAATGACAGGAAGAGAGCAAGAGAGTCAGTGAAAGAGTGTGAAAAATAAAGACATAAAGTGAGAAACAAAACAAAAATTCCATGAGAAATGAATACTAATAAGCTGGAACTACCTTGCAATAATTACTCAGTTTGACAGTGCGAGGAATCTAAGTTAATATGAACAGTTGAAACGATATGTGCATTGAAGCACTCTACGTTTACAATCATCCTTGCACAAGATGATTCAGCTCCCTAGTGCAATCAGGTTTAGTAATTTCCCCAAGCCAGATTACCTGAAAGTTACTGAAATGTAGTTCAAAACATAAATGACAAATAATAACAGTTTCACAACTAAAATTTTGTAATTTAAATTTGGAAGAATAAATATCCGAATGGCAAGACTAAATGTAGAAATTGTTTGTTATTATTGTGGAATATACACATTCAGCATGTGACATGGATGGAAATTCCACTCAATAACTAGTTAATTTTCAGCTGAAAAACAAATTGGACCTGAATCTCATTATTTATCTATCTTCTATTGTAGCTCCTTCTATCTTACTGAGCTAGCTACTTGTACACATTTAAATACTCTTAATTACCTTTTGGCATTAATATCTCTGGCTGCAACTGTTTATAAAGTCAATAAAGCATCTCCATATTAAGAAAAGCAAACAGTTAACAACTCTTGCATTATTTTCCAGCATTAATACATTGAACTAAAAAGTACTGCACAAGGACAGGAAAGAAAACAAAATCCTCAAACTGCATTTCTGAAACCTGGAGCCAATAACCTTGGCCTTTAAGAAAGGTGAGTCATGATTAGCTGTTTTGTAATTTTTCAATGCTTAAAAAAAAAATGGAACTTTGCTCCCTAAATATCCAAGACAATGCCAATTAAATCAATCTTACGTTCAAGTGCCTCGCAATGTTGTAGCCTGCACCTACGATTACAATATGAATATCTCAAAATCCTCATCACAGAAGGCATTTTATCAAGTTAGACGATTACGGTATGCATTGGCCTGGATTTTGCGATGGGTTTGACGGCGTACTCAGGAGTACACTATCACACCGCCTTTGAAATACTCCATAAGTTTGGGCAAACTTGCGATCTTGTCAAGGTACGGATCATCCGCACCGCCTAGGAATTCACAATTGCTGGCGCAGAATTGGGCTATTTGCCCACCAACTGCCCAGCAATTACGGACGAAACTCTTACAGAAGCGTAGGAGCCTGTTTCACATCGTAAAAGAAGATCTGCAGTTGAAAAATCACCACTTTGCATTTCCCCTGATACCAAGACAAACATAGGATAGCACCGTTTACAATCTTATCAATCGATCTTGATTGGAAATGCATTGCAAAATGATTATTCCACCCTTACATTTTTTCTTAACAATACTACAAAGCAATTTTAGGAAAAAAGACACTGAGAAAATATCGGTCACTTGCAATAAAAAAAGGTTCATGAATATTGGTGAAAATGTGGCAAACAGACTACTCGCTTATCAGGAACTGACTGAAGAGCTGATCGAATTGATTTTATGGATATACAGAGGAAAATAATCTCATTTATCCTGTGAGGTTTCCCCGTGATGAATAAAGCTTTTTGTTTTATGTTAGAATAAAGAATCCAGCACACAGATGATTAGACGGTTTTAGGCTGAGTATTAATAGCAGATGTATATTGTGTATGTTTTGGTTGAGGAAACTTTTTTGTCGGTCGAGTTTCATTTTAATTACTTGGGAAGTTGAATAAGAAAGTTAAATAAAATGAACATCTATCAGATTTCAGTGACCAATTCTGTCCTTTCAACTCAAAAATGAACATAAACAATATAATGCATCTATAACAAGGAAAATAGATTTATCTATTACCAGTCTAAATAATATAATTTAATCCTGAAAATTAACATTGAATATATGGCTGGGAATCTCTTTCTGAAGTTCAACAACATAACTTGCAGGAGTGTTAGGGGGAAAAATTCAGCTGCTTGCGCCTCCCGTTAGCGCCTTAAGAGGGCGCTAATGGGGCGTAAAGCAGCTAACGCCCGGGCGCAGCGCCGCCCACGCCTCCCGCAAAATTCAGCGGGAGGTTAGCGGCGGCGCCAGCCGGTAGCGCCCTGTGGCGCTGCGCCGCCGGCGATGACGTCATCGCCGTGCGCAGCACCCCGCTCGCGCTCCAGCCGCGATCTTCAGTCGCGCCCCCTGATTTACCGCCAGACGCTATGTCCGACGGGTTCAGGGAGGCGTACGTGTGGCCGGGGCGGCGATATTTAAAGGGGAGGTGGCAGGCGCCCATTTTTGTTGCTGGCACGTCTGCCAGCACCTGCCCCCGTTGCTGTCCCCGGCCCCCGTGAAGCCCCCCCACCGTGAAGTGCCGGCTGCGCTCCAAGAGCCCGGCACTTCTCTTGAGTGCCGGGCTCTTTTGCCGGCACTCCCAATCCCCGGGGGCCCAGCTGGGCCCCGGTTCGCGCTGCGCAGGGTCCCTCCCCTTTAAGAAGGGGAGGAAGGCCTGCAATACCGCGGCGCGACGTGCCACAGCGCCTGGCGCTGCGGCACGTAGCGCCAGGATATTCCCTCGCAGCGCCCCAAGAGGGATGCGGGGTGCTTCCAGTGGCGCCCCGCTTCCCTCTTGGGGCGCAACCACTGAAGTTCCGGCGCGGGGCCGCTAATTTTTTCGGGGCGCTAAAAGTAGCGCCCCGGCGAGGTTAGCGCCCCAAATGGGGCGCGACTCAATTTTTAGCCCTTAGAATTTTAATGACTATAAAAACAGGATGTTGTATACATAGGGACTAATAAATTGTGAGTTTGGATGGAAAAAACACCAAAATGCTGATATATGAAATAAGTCCAAGTACCAGTTTAATTAAAAGTTTTTAGACGTTTTTAAAATGTAATCTTAATGGAAGAGACTGAGAGAAGTTTCTGTGGGCTTAGTTTTGACAGCTTTTGTGAGCATGTCTTTCCTTACGCATAGGCTGTACGCTGCACTCCTGGCCTTCCTGAGGTCGTACCATGCGCAGAACTCTGCAGCGCTGAAGAGGAAGTCTCCGTTCCGGGCCTCGCTCAAGGTAAGTACGTATTCTTTTTGTAGGTATGCAGTGTACTCCAGAGCTACACAATTTTTGGCCCATTATTATATTGTCCTAGGGGACAAAACCTCGAGAGTAGATTGCAGGCTACCTTCCTGGAATACATGCCTTACACTGAGGAATAGAGAAAAGCAACTCTGCAAAAAAACTATTTTCCAGAAATAGGTTTTACATATGTTTTTTAAAAACATTTCTGCAAAGAGACTTCCCTCAGTTTCAGCATTACCTGAAACCTCTAGTCTGACACTTGAGAGATAGAGCTGTTCCTTTCATTAATACATCCATTTAGCTATATTGGCTATGTGCTGGTGGAGAACATTACGTACCAATTTAAATGTCAAAACAGGGCAGCATGAGTCACTGAGAACTTGATCACCCGGAAACCAGTTCACCTTTTCATTTATTTCAGAAAATGATTTAGAACTTGTACTTCATTAGGCAGTAACCAAAACAGAAACAAAAAAATTACTAAAGGTGTTCAGATTTGAATATAGCTCTAGTTACATGGAACACTATTTTTTGATGTGGTGGGTAAGAGAGAGACAAAAGGAATAGAAATTTGGGCCCACCCATTTTTGGGTGCGCGGGTAGCACAGGGAACGATGCCTGCACCTGAATTGTGAGGCATGAGACGCCCCTGATATTGGGCCTCGGGTATCATTCCTATTAAGTTGGTGAGCTACAGAGAACAACGCAAGGTGGTGAAGCGCAATCAAAGAACAGGCCGCTCCTGCCATCGCAGTGGTCCTCATGTAAGTGAGGAGCGGGGGGGTGGGCAACCATAGATCGAGTCAGGAGGTGGCTGGGGGTGAGGCAACGATGGCTGGGAGGAGGTAGCAGTGGCCAAGGCAGGGAAGAAAAAGAAAAAGAAAAAAGAAAAAAAGAAAAATCGGTGTCCAGCAGATCCCACGTTCTTTTAATGTAGGGTTCAGCAGGAGCACTCCTGCTCCTTCTGGATCCACATTTAGGTAAGTATATTTAAAAAACTTACCTTGTTGGTTGCGGCTTAACATAATTGGGTATGGTAGCATAGTGGTTATGTTACTGGACTAGTGACTAATGATCCAGAGACGGGAGTTCGAATCTCACTACGACAACTGTGGAATTTAAATTCCGTTAATTAAATAAATCTGGAATAAAAAAAACTAGTATCAGATAATGGTGACCATGAAACTACTGGATTGTCGTAAAAACCCATCTGGTTCACTAATGTCCTTTAGGGAAGGAAATCTGGCGTCCTTACCCTGTCTGGCCTATATGTGACTCCAGACCCACTGCAATGTGGGTGACTCTTCACACCTCTGAAATGGCCTAGCAAGCCATTTGTACCACTGTGGGAGTATCTTCACCTGCAGCAGTTCAAGGCGGCGTCTCACCACCACCTTCTCAAGGGCAATTAGGGATGGGCAATAAATGCTGGCCTTGCCAGCGACGTCCACATCCCATTATTTATTTATAAAGGGTACCTTTAGGGTGCACAGGTAGACCTGGTTTTCCAAGTGCAGCCGTGTCTGGTGCCGGCTATCTCAGGGCAAAGCAGTTTTGCAGCATTAGGGCCTTTATTTGTATATGAAAAGCCTGTTTCAGGCATGTGAGCTTGGTAAAGGACAATTTTTTTTTTAGCCTTTACCAGTATAGTGGGCGGCATACTTCTGGCTCGTAATGACCTTGCACTTCCTGCCCACCATAATGGAGGTTTAGGAGGCCGGTTAGCACCCTGCACGGCCAAATTTCTAGGCGATTTGGTGATTCACTAATAATTTTGCATTTATATAGCCAACAAATCAGATTTGTATTGCATAGAGAGCAGCATAAATAAGTGTCCTTAAATACTGTAGCTGATTATAATGAAAAGCTCAAAGCACTTCATTCAATTCGTTTTGAAGTACAGTAGCTGTTATTGATTTAGGCAAACATGCATAGACCCTAATTTCAACTACAACTTTGCTAACAGCCCCCACATTTAGACCACATTAAAGCAGAAGAATTATGATTCAATGCACTGGCCAGTCAACAGATGCTGCCTGACTAGTTCTAGCATTATCTGTTTTTATTTCAGATGCCTAGCAGCTGCAGTATTCGGCTTTTTGCAACTATAATGAAAATTCATTAGCAGAATGCATATAAAAATTACCTGAACTATTTCCCCATCCAGCTTGTGCAAATCCTCAACAGTTCTATATGTGCTTAACATTTAAGTGTTAAAATATCACTTTGTATGACAAAAATATAATCAGATTACAAACTAGAGCACTGCTGTCTCTTAGAGGAGAAAAAATGAACTGCAGACTGCAGTGTGCTGAAAACATGTTCGCATTAAGCACTATTCCATCTCCTATTAGCCTTAGTAGTAAAATAGAATGGAGCTCCATTTTCATTCTCAACATTCAATCTGCTGAAAACAGCACTTTAATTCATCTCCAAAGTATCGCTCGTCTACATCCTTACCTCTCCCTCTCTGCTGCCAAAACCCCTGTCCACACTTTTATGAGCTTGAGGTTTAATTTTCTCCAGTGTTCATGCTGGTCTCCGTGCCTCTACCCTCCACGCCTCTACACTTGTTCTCAAATCTTTCCATGGCCTCACCCCACCTTATGTCAGTGATCTCTTGCCATACTTTCCTACTCCTTCTTCCCTGCTTCCTCTAGTCAATCGCTGATGGGTGCTCCTTCATCCACTATGCCCTCCATCTAGAACTTTCTCTTGAAACGTCTTTAGGACTCTCTTCTTCAACCATGCTTTGACGCTCACCGACTTTACTTTTACCCATCCTGCTCAGTGCCCTGTAAAGCACTGAGACATCTCGCTGTACATGAGGAAGTTGTTCTTAGTCTGATATTGATTATGTAAGCTTTTTTCTATGCTCCATCCCCATTTAAAAATAGCTTTCCTCTCTCTTTAGGTCTCTCAAAATATGCTATTCCTAAACTACGAGGGCAGGAAAGTAACCAACTCTCAGGAATTAATCAAATGATAGAAGTGATAATGATGCAAGACAGAAGGAGGCAATAAGAGGAATTGGAGAAATAAAAGATTTATCAGAGACCAGAGGGTATGTGACTCAGGACAAAATACAGTGTTGGAGCATGGGCTGGGGTGGGGGGGGGGGGGGGGGGGGGGAGGAATATTATGCTCCTCAAATGAAAGAAGCTTTCTCTGTGCCCCTGTAGCCCTCTTGCTGGGGAGGGGGAGAAAAGCACTCTAAAGTTGTTTAGAAAATAATCATCTTCAGGGGACAAGGCCATTACCCAGTCCTGGAAACCCAATGTCGGCCCACAACTGCCACAACAAATATGGGTCGAAGACAACTCCTAGACAAGGTTAGCACCCAGCTTGCCCGGGTTCCAGCCTTGTTTACGACTGTTCTACCAGACACCTGCTGAGTTACGGTCAGAGAATTTTCGACCTTTAGATGTATTGTCAGTGAAACAATTGAGAGATTCATAATAGTTGTTCCTTGAAAACATCTCCAAGTTAAATTTTGTGTGCTCATATTAAGAATTCGCTGATTTTTTTTTTAGATATACATTTAGGCCACGATTTTGCCAGAACACAGCAGACCCGATTGGTGGCGGGTCAGCTGTGAAACTTAGAATGATTGATAGCAGGTCAGGAACCCACTGTCAAAACGCAAACACCTGCATTTCCCAATGTCAGGTCTGCCAGCACTGAGCAGAGGTGTGGGGTGCCAGGTCGGCACCACCCCACACCAACAACATAAAGCATCCCTACAATGTCCAAGCCATTCCTTTCACACTCATCAGCATTGCGGGGGTACCATTATGTCTCACCATTCAGTGCAACTCACTAAGCCACTTCCAAAGGTGCATACAAATCTGTCCAAGAAAGCAAAGTGTTGAAAATAAAGATTTCAATGTTTGACAGCACATTAACAGAAACTTCACATGAACATTGGCTAAAACACACAAGTGCCTACCCTTGTGTGTTGTTAGTTGGTATGATTGGACTAGGATGAGGGTGAGTGTGAGGGGTGGCTAGGGAGATGGGGAAGTGATAATGTAGAGAGAGAGGGATGGGCGGAGGTGCAAGGTAAGTTGGTGTGAGTAAGGATGTACAGGAGTAGGGTAGGGAAGGCAGAGTGACGGGGATGTGATGAGAGGCACAGCAGGATGAGGTTGAGTGTGGCTTTGCAATAACATATCGTGATCTATTGAGATCATTGAAAGGTTTGCGCCACTGCAGCCTGGTCCTCCTGACGACATCCCTGCTTGTGCCCTCCTGTGCAATGTGCAACCAGGCTGCGTTGGTCTCCTGGGGAGGTCTCTTCCGCCCATGGGAAGGGAAAAGGACCTCCCTGCGTGCTCTGACTCCCTCCATAAGCATATGGAGGGAGTCATGGGAGAGCCTTGGTGCAGCCGTGCACCTCTGTGCAGTGCTCGCCAGTGTTTGCAGCACCTCAATGTTGTAGAACACTGACAGCACAAATGTCAAAGTAAATTTGCGCATGGTCCCTTTAAGGAAACCGGCTGATGACACGTCATAAATGACGTCAGCAGACCCGCTTCCTTCAATTGGCCGGAAAACTTGCTGGGCGGGCTTAACAAGCCCAATCAGGGGAAAGTCATGTCGGAGGCCGGGATGGAACCAACAGTGGGACCGAGACCTGCCACCGATGTTGCCCGCCTCGGTAGGGAAAATCGCGGCCTTAATTTCTGGGGAGTCACTTTTTTCCCCAGGGAGACAGTAAATACAGCGCTTGCTCTGCTGAACTCTACAAGACATTACTTAATTGAAATATAGACCAGTGAAGAAACCCACAGAATAGTAAAGAATACCTACAAACTCTTTGAATTTGCTGCAATTTCAGACTGAAATAAATTTTGAAAAAAGGGTGAATATACTTAACTGGATTTTAGATCAGAGTTTTTTTTAAACTTCTACTTCCCTTTTCTTAAGTCACTGTTTGAAACTAGGCTCACGAGAATTGGAAATACATGTATGAAGTTTCAATTCCAAATGCTATTCCAATTTTTCCAGCTAGTAACACACTGAACCAGCAATCTGCGAGCCTCATCCTGTAGCGATAAGTGCCGGACATTCAATTCAGATTGACCAGTTTGAAAAGCAGCAGACTGGAATTATAGACCTGGTACAGCAGTGATAATTACGGTCATCCTTACTGGTTCTCTGCCATCCATGGCCTCCATCCACAGCCTTCTGTCCTCCTCAGAAAGTGCCTGCATGGTGATCATGGTTGCCCTGTAGAGTACACAATACAATCAAAACTTATTTACTTGAACAAACTTGTTTTCCTCTTAAATGGAATCCACTTGAACTTCATTCCAAAAGCACCATAAAAACATGAGACTTGTTTTACTGCGAATGAAAAACATGCCGGGCATGATAATACAAAGGATGTAACTGTTTTTTGAGGATGTAACTGGTAGAATAGATAAGGGAGAACCAGTGGATGTGGTGTATTTGGACTTTCAGAAGGCTTTCGATAAGGTCCCGCATAAGAGATTAGCGTGCAAAGTTAAAGCACATGGGATTGGGGGTAAGGTACTGACTTGGATAGAGAACTGGTTGGCAGACAGGAAGCAAAGAGTTGGAATAAATGGGTCTTTTTCCGAGTGGCAGGCAGTGACTAGTGGGGTACCGCAGGGATCGGTGCTAGGACCCCAGTTATTCACAATATATATTAATGATCTAGACGAGGGAACTAGATGTAATATCTCCAAGTTTGCAGACGACACAACGCTGGGTGGGCGTGTGTGCTGTGAGGAGGATGCAGAGAAACTCCAGGATGATTTGGACAGGTTGGGCAATTGGGCAGATGCAGTACAATGTGGATAAATGCGAGGTTATCCACTTTAGTGGCAAAAACAGGAAGGCAGATTATTATCTGAACGGCAATAGATTGGGAAAAGGGGAAGTGCAACGAGACCTGGGTGTCCTTGTGCACCAGTCGCTGAAGGTAAGCATGCAGGTTAAGGCGGCAAATGGTATGTTGGCCTTCATAGCGAGAGGATTCGAGTACAGGAGCAATTATGTCTTGCTGCAGTTGTACAGGGCCTTGGTGAGACCACACCTTGAGTATTGTGTGCAGTTTTGGTTGCCTTATGTGAGGAAGGATGTTCTTGCCATGGAGGGAGTGCAGCGAAGATTCACCAGACTGATACCTGGGATGGCAGGAATGACGTATGAAGAGAGATTGGGACGATTGGGCTTGTATTCGCTAGAGTTTAGAAGAATGAGAGGGGATCTCATTGAAACTTATAAAATTCTAACAGGACTAGACAGACTAAATGCAGGAAGGATGTTCCCGATGGCGGGGGAGTCCAGAACCAGGGGTCACAGTCTAAGGATAAGGGGTAAGCCATTTAGGACTAAGATGAGGAGGAATTTCTTCACCCAGAGACTGGTGAACCTGTGGAATTCTCTACCACAGAAGACAGTTGAGTCCAATTCATTAAATATATTCAAGAAGGAGTTAGATATATTTCTTAAGGCTAAAGGGATCAAGGGATATGGGGAGAAAGCAGGGACAGGGTACTGAATTTGGATGATCAGCCATGATCTCATTAAATGGCAGAACTGGCTCGAGAGGCCGAATGGCCTACTCCTGCTCCTATCTTCTATGTTTCTATGTAAAGAGTGAGGGAAGAAGGAAAAAATAACGGCCAACATTTAGATGTGGGTGAAATGTTTCTGATGGAAAAGCCTTTGTATGCATGTTAGATTTATTTTTCAAAAATCTATTTCTGATAACTTCAAAAATATATATTGTAAAAAGGATTATTTCTTTAGGTGGAGAAATATTGTTTGGATTGCTGCAAAGTAGTGTTACTTCACTGAGAAAAAACCAGAAGAAAATCTAGTCTGTCAGGAATATTCCATTCTAAAGTTAAACCATCTTTGGAACAATGGAAAACTGCTAAACTCAATATGTTGAAAAGCAACCTTATCCATCTACAAATATTCATCCCGGTGATAACTGCAAAAGCATTTGAGGTTATAAAAGTTTTCAGGGCTTAAACAGGGGCCAGGACTGGTCTCCAACTCACTCCGTTTCAAATGAATTGGGACTCTTGGAGCAAGTTATAGTTTGCAATTTATAAGCAATAGAATATAATACATTTTCAGACAATTGAAATAAAAGCTTAGGTCCACTGTTAGGCCCCTGTGCAATCTCAGTTGTGACCTGACTGGGGAAAATTTTGATTTTTGCAAAAGATACAGAACACAAAATATGCCATTCCCCAACATAATCATCTTGAGAAATACCAACACACATGAAAGCGTGAAACTTGACAAGTAGTTTAGATCTGAATATTTAGAAAGTAGAACTACAGGAAACTCTTTATTAACCGGCACCGACGGGACCGGCGTGGTGCCGGTTAATCAAAAAGTCCGGATAACGGAGAGTTATATCTCCCAACGTATGAGAGCCCCGTACACACGGACATGCGCCTGCATTCGGAGCTCCGTCTCCCCGGGGACCGGCAGCTGACCATCTGTCGTGTCCGCTGCCTACCCGGGCTGCACATTCCCCTCCCAATCTACATGCTCCGATACAAGGTAAACGCCTCGGGGTTTTTTTAAAAGTTATTTTTAAAGGAGAGTTGAAGGAAAACCCCGGTTACCTACTCAAGAATTTTGCCGGTTAAGAGAGATTTCCGGTTATTTGGGTGCCGGTTAAAAGAGAGTTTCCTGTACTTCTCTATAGACATAAGAAAGACCAGCAGAAATTTCAGGTGATGTCAAAAAAGACACAATGCTCAGCATTCAACTCACCTGTCCACTCCTTCCACATCAAAACAGAACCTTTTCTCAATGGAGTCAGTTTTCCTCCTAATGCATGACTTGAGCGTAAACATTTCTTCATCCACCTGTGAAAAACAAATTCACCGTTGGTCAGTGAACACCATACTAGTTCCTTTCAACGACTAAACAAAAAAAACTCAGCCACGGAAATAAGTGCCAATCAGATGGGTGTAGGACGTCTCGGGGCTGCATTGCGAGCCCACCTACTGTTGGAAATTTTATTTTAAATTTAGATTTTCAATAAACAGATGCAATGAACATAAATGTTCACAAAGTGACATTACAATGTACCGCAAGTCATTGAGAGCGAGTTTTAGAAACGCCACAAATATTAATGTTAATACACTAAATTAAGTTCATACTTTACTGTAGCATCATTGAACCCACCACCAGAAATCTCAAGTACTTGAAAAGGAGAAATGAAATGGGAGTGGGGGGGTCAAAGTTTTGAATGTGGATAGATCAGTCAGTGAAGGCCACACTAATTAATTTCAGCATTACAAAAGAATAAGGTCACACTGCCTGTAAGAGAATCCCTAATCTACAATTATTTCTCCTATCTCTCCCAACCTCATTAATAATATCCCACACTGAGAAGTTTGATTTCATCCCAAACAAAATTAAAAGCATACATGAGGTCTAAAGCCTCCAAATAAAGCAATACCCCAGACTGGGGATGAAACGTTTGGAGAATCACTACACAAAAAAAGAGCAAGGGGAGAAAAACCAAGAGAAAGAGACAGGCAATTCTCTGAATCTACCATTGTTCTCATTCTCTGTCCAACTCAGCTCAAGGTACCCCACAAATCCCTGCTTCAGATAAACCATACTAGAAGGGGCATGACATGAACAAGCTGAACAGTGTACATTATCCATTCTGACTGAGCCATTTTCCACAGCATCCATGCAGACTACATTGACAAAAACCTTAAAGCCACATAACTGGGATACACCTTTTGTGAAGCATAAGAAAGGAATAAGAATGCACTTTTTGCCATTATTAGAAAATTAGCCAATTCAGATTGAAAACTGGCTTAGCAAAAGAAAGCCGAAGGTACCAATACAGGAAATAAGTAGTTTCTGCCTCCCCAGCCATTGCTATTTCCTGTATCCTGCCCTTCAGTAATCTGTTCTAGGTCACACCTATTTACACTATTCATGAAACTTTATTACAGCAATTGCTGTAATAAAGTTTTAAAATTTACTGATGACACCAAACTACATGGGCAAGTGATGAGTAAAGAGCATTAAAAGGGATCTGGATCAGTAGATGAGCCAATAGTGTGCAGCAAAGGGGAAAAAAAAAGTGACAGGAACACAGGTTTATCCGCAAGTTACAAATATGGTCCCTTGCTTGCTTAATTACTACTCATTTCTGAAATGGAAGTATAAAAGCATTGCTCCCTTGCTCCCTCTCTCCTACAGTGATATTCTCTTAACTATCTTATATACCTCTATCAGATGACCTTTCAGACACCTCCTTTTCAAGCTTAACAGCCCAAGTTTCTCCCATCTTTCCTCACAACTCAGTCCTCTGACACTGGAGATCTGTCTCTTGATACTTCTTTGCACCGCCTCCAACACTTGAATAATTCCTTGGCATTCCTTGTTTCTTGGCAACCAGAACGGATACAGTACTCATGGTGCAGTCTGACCAGGGAACTGTACAGTTTGAGAACGATTTCCTCTGACTTGTGTTCTATTGTTTTAACTACGTAGTTCAACATTCTATTGGCTTTTTGATTCTTGCTCTGCATTAAACTAGTGCTAGAGTCTATTTGATTTTCAATTTATAGATGCCATTGGTTAGACACGAAGTATTGCATGCTATTCTGAGCACACCATTTTAAGAATTAGAGCCACAGAAAGGGTACAGTGAAGATTCATAAGAACGATACAAAGATAGGAGACTCAAAAAGAATGTTAAAAGGGTAACTAACAAATGTTTACAAAATGAGGATAGGTTTTGAGGGGGAAAAATTCAGCTGCTTGCGCCTCCCGTTAGCGCCTTAAGAGGGCGCTAATGGGGCGTAAAGCAGCTAACGCCCGGGCACAGCGCTGCCCACGCCTCCCGTAAAATTCAGCGGGAGGTTAGCGGCGGCGCCAGCCGGTAGCGCCCTGTGGCGCTGCGCCACCGGCGATGACGTCATCGCCGTGCGCAGCACCCTGCTCGCGCTCCAGCCGCGATCTTCAGTCGCGCCCCCTGATTTACCGCCAGACGCTATGTCCGACGGGTTCAGGGAGGCGTACGTGCGGCCGGGGCGGCGATATTTAAAGGGGAGGTGGCAGGCCGCCATTTTTGTTGCTGGCCGCCTGCCAGCACCTGCCCCCGTTGCTGTCCCCGGCCCCCGTGAAGCCCCCCCCACCGTGAAGTGCCGGCTGCGCTCCAAGAGCCCGGCACTTCTCTTGAGTGCCGGGCTCTTTTGCCGGCACTCCCGATCCCTGGGGGCCCAGCTGGGCCCCGGTTCGCGCTGCGCAGGGTCCCTCCCCTTTAAGAAGGGGAGGAAGGCCTGCAATACCGCGGCGCGACGTGCCGCAACGCCTGGCGCTGCGGCACGTAGCGCCAGGATATTCCCTCGCAGCGCCCCAAGAGGGATGCGGGGTGCTTCCAGTGGCGCCCCGCTTCCCTCTTGGGGCGCAACCACTGAAGTTCCGGCGCGGGGCCGCTAATTTTTTCGGGGCGCTAAAAGTAGCGCCCCGGCAAGGTTAGCGCCCCAAATGGGGCGCGACTCAATTTTTACCCCTGAGAGTGTAAATAGTAAAAGATTGGCTGGTTGGCAAAAATCAATAAAGGGGTATAAACTCAGGGTCACAAAGACCAGAAGAACAAATGGAGAAGTTAGAAGATTTTTTTTTGCAAGAGGTTATTAGAATATGGAATACTTTACCACAAGCAATTATTAAGGCAGAGACTGCAACACTTAAATATTTATCTAATTCCTTTTAAGAAGAATATAAAGGATAGGTTGAAAGGCAGGGAAGCAGGATTGGAATAGATAGTTCTAGTTGAAAAGCTTGAAACTGTATAGGCATGATGGAGTGAATGACCTCCTTTTGTATTGTAATTTATGTAGTTCTACAACAATAGCACGTGTAGATTACATGCTACTAAAATTACACAGAAGCAGGAGTCCTTTAATTCTGTTGTTGAAATGCAAATATATGTTCTATCACGTGAAGAACATTTCTGTCACAGCAGCAGCATCTCTTTTAATTTACACAGAGGAATATTTTAGGCCATCATGCAATCTAATGAAAGTACAACTTACTATTTTTCCTCCAGTTTTTTGGTCAAATGGCACCATAGTAACCTGCTTTGATTCTTTTTGATATGTGCAGTAGTGCTTCACCCAACTGGATCCAAAAGGACCTAGAAAAGGAAAATAATTTTTTTTTAATTTAAGAATTCCAAATAAACCAGCTTAATGTCAGGTAAGCTTTTGTAATTCCGAAAGGATTTTCAAAACCACTGATTTTGTATTTATACAGAAATAAATGTTTATCCTTACTTTTTTTTTGTAAAAAGAGGTATCCCTCCATTGTATAAGGGCTGATACTCTGATGTTCTTGAGGGTTCTCCTTCATTTTCTTCATTAGTGACTCAACTTCAGATCGTGTACCCTCAAAACGGTCCCGTGTCTGTAATAAGACGTAGCAGTGTTGTCAATTAAGAATTTAGTGAAGTCTAATGTTGGATGTGTAAAATTCTTGCATTGTAATCCCTTGAACTGTAAAAATACCTAAACTACTATTATGTTATAGATTTTGTCCAGCCAAACTTGGGTTGCATCTGGTTGGATAATTTTGAATTATGAAACAAAGGGTGATATTTTTCTAGTTATAGAAATTCCACTTTGGTCAGAGCACTTTGAGGTGATACACTTCTTATGTGATGCTATTAGTTTATCGATTTAAGTGAAATTTTTCATTTAGTGTATTGGCAGCAATATGCTTTAAAAAAAAGTCCAGTGACAACACTGACGAAGGATATCAATTAGCTTTACGAGCCAATCTTGCATATCATACATGATAATTTGCATTATTCTGATGAAAGGTCTTCGACCTGAAACGTTAACTCTGTTTCTCTTTCCACGGATGCTGCCTGGCCTGCTGAGTTTTTCCAGCGTTTTCTGTTGTTATTTCATGATAATTTGCATATTTGGAGTTGAGTGGCATCTTACACCTGAAAGACTCTTGAGATTCTTCCAAAATGGTTAAACTCAGCAGCATTCTGAAAACCTCAGCTAAATAAATACCAATGTTCGGACTGACAGTCATTTGCGATGTCCCACATACTGGCTATTTGATAGACTCAAATTTAGTGGGTGACTGAAACCTGACTGATCACATTTCCAACTCAACTGACAAAATGTGGTGAGAAAGTGAACATCTTTTTGCCATGTGTTTAAGACTGTTTCCTTCGTCAATATGTTGTTATTCCCATCAAGGAATGGAAAAAAACGATTACCAGGCATAAACTTGAGACCACCTGGTAAACAGCAGTAAACACAGCTTTAGAAGGGGAAGATCCTGCCTGAACAATTTGCTTGATTTCTTTGAGGAAATGACAAGTGGATTGTGGTAAACCCTACTACATTGTATGTTTAGACTTGCAAAAGGCAACTATGTCCCATGTGAAAGGCCATTCGTTAAGCTCAAAGCTATAGGGATTCAGGGTAAAACCTGGGTATGTATAAGTAATTAGCTGCATGTTAAAAAACAACAGATACTTGTTAGAGGAGTCATATCAGGATGGTGGGGCGGGGGGGGAAAAGAGAGTGGAACATTGAGTGGGGTGCCCAAGGGCTCAGCATTGGAACCACCACTGTTTCTAATTTACATCAATGACTTGGACTCAGAAACTTATTTCAAATTGGTCAGATTTGCAGACAATACCACATTAAGCGGGATAGTAGAATCAAAGGAGAAAGCCCAGAAATTACAGTACGAGTTAAAGCAAAATATGTGAGTGGGCAGAACAATGACAAATGAAATTTAATACAGACAAAATATAAAATACTGCAGGCACATAGGAAATAAATGATCACTACATATATCCATGAATGGTGTTGAAAAAGTCAAGGATGAAGTGGGAAGAGACCTGGGAGTCTTAATATACTCAACATATCCAGCCAATACAGAGCCGCAATAAACAAAGCAATGATACTGTTGAACTGGGTTTCCTACCCGTTGTCAACCTTTGCTATTTTGACAGCGGACCCGCCTCCAAACCCGCTCTCTGAGCGCCAGCAAAATTCAGCCCATTATGTTCGAGGCAGTGCAAAGAAGAGCCACAAGGATGAAAGCTCCGATCAGGAGTTTCAGTTATGTGGAACGAGACTTGGGCTTTTCAGCCTAGAAAGCAAATATCTGAGAGGTGATTTTATCGAGGTACATAAGAGAATGGTAAAGGAAAATCTGGAATGCTACTTTAAATTAAACAGATTAGGACAAGAGAACACAAATTCAAACTAATAAAAGGTAAATTTAGGACTGATATGAAGAAGTTCATCTTCACTCAATGAACAATCAATGTTTGGCCTTGCCAGTGACACCCACATCCTGTGAATGAATAAAAAAAAAACTTGGAATGGAGTTCCAGATAGAAGAGCAGAGGCAAAAACCCTGGAATCATTTAAGAAATAATTAGATGCAGCAATGGGGAGACTGGAGGGACTTTCGCAATGGATGAATTAGGATGGGCCGAATAATCTTCCCCATCCACAAGTAACCGGTGTCTGGTGAAAAGGACATTTCTGAAACCGGAAAAATGTGGTGAATGATATTCCACACAGTTCTTTGCTGATGATCTCAAATTGGGTAGTATGGCAAATTGTGACGAGAATTATGAAAGACTGTAGGACGACACAGATATGCCAACAGGGTGAGCTAATAAGTGGCAGATGCAGTTCAGTGCAGAAAAATGTGAAGCAATGTACTTTGAAACAAGAATAGGGAAAAGAAATACACATAAATGGAATAGAGGAGCAGAGACACCTTGGCGTGCAAATAAAGTTCATTAAAAGTGGCAGTGTAAGTAAGACAGACCATAGTAAAGACAAATCGTATTGCTGGTTTTCTATCTAAAGGGACATAAAATACAAAAACACGAGGTTATGCTGAACTTGTACAAAATCTTAGTTAGGCCACAGTTGGAGTAGTCTCTGCATTTTTTTGGCACCCGAGTATGAGAGGAACATAAAAGCAATGAAAACAATGCAGCATAAATTTACTAGGATGTTACCGTGGATGAGGGGTTATTGTTATGAAGGAATAGTCAAGTGGTTAAGACTTTTTTTCATTAGAACTGAGAAGATCAAGGGGTGACCTGATACAGGTGCCCAAGATTATGAAGGATTGTGATAAGGCAAGTAGTGATAAATTCTTTCCACAGTTGGTGAGGTGGTAATGACAGAGCACAAATTTAGACTAATCACAAAAATAGTTTAAAGTGAGGTATGGAAATATTTCTTTACAAGAGGGTGGCTGGAAAGTAGAATTCGGCACCACAAATAGTAATTGGAGTGGAGTTCATAAATTATTTTAAAAAGCTATTTTACGGCATTGTGATCAAAACCAATCTGTGTTTATTTTCTTATTGGAGCCTTCCTACAATTCACTACTTGGAAGTAAGACAAATAGAACATGATAGCAAGGTACATATACTATAGCAAGAGTGTATTGTGAAATGACATTAAGCTTGTGGGCAGGGGGAACATTAAATACTATATAGAGTGGATATGGTTGCAAAAAAATTCCCTATGTGGTGAATGACCAACAGGAGTAGCTGTATCACCATGTTGGTGATAATGGTGCTTGGTGCACTATAAAAAGCAGAAAGTTGACAGCCACCAATCTACTGAGACTAAACATTACAGAGGAAACTCTTTATTAACCGGCACCGACGGGACCGGCGTGGTGCTGGTTTATCGAAAGTACCGGATAACGGAGAGTTATATCTACCGAGGCTATTTTTAACAAAGAAAAATAAATAAATCAAGAAATGTGCAGTATACTTCCGACAGCGCCAGGAGGCCGAGTAGTGGCACTTTTGAAAACTACCCCTACTGACTAAATCGGCGTTCGCGGACTCGGACTCGGGATCGGCAACATTGCCGGTTATTTGAGAGGAGTTTTCGGAGCACTCGGCGTTCGCGGAGACTCGACTGCGACTCGGCA
Organism: Squalus acanthias; assembly: GCA_030390025.1. Classification (NCBI taxonomy): domain Eukaryota; kingdom Metazoa; phylum Chordata; class Chondrichthyes; order Squaliformes; family Squalidae; genus Squalus; species Squalus acanthias. The sequence continues at coordinate 163,977,951 of CM059427.1, read as the reverse complement.
ACATTGCCGGTTATTTGAGAGGAGTTTTCGGAGGATGATTTTTGCCGGTTAAGCGAGAATTCCGGATATTTGGGTGCCGGATAAACAAAAGTTTCCTGTATGACTCATGCTGATGCTACTTCTGAGCTGTTTTATAATGCATGGCTTTGATGTCATGAAAGGAACAAAGGTCTTAATTTATGATCTGCAGAGGCTCCTTTAGAAATTATGATAGTTACTCGTAATAGCTCCATGCTCTACTTCCTTATTCAGCCAGAGAAGTTAACTTAACTTAGCCAAACCGAGCAGGGATTATTATAAGTGTAAAGCAATCTTAAGTTAAAAAGTCATTAAAACCTGGTGGTTCAGCCACTAACTGTCTGAAAATGTGTGTGTTACTCACAAGAACCAAATCAAGTAGCGAGCTGCCCCTCATACATACCCTTAAAAAGCAAAAGCTACACTTGTGTAGTTAAGCAACTACGGTCAACAAATGTGGTAAGAGACAGTATCATGCTAAAATAAAAGGCTTATGCAAATGCAAGGAAATGAGAAAATTCAGCAGACTTTTAGCTATAAAAAGCAACAAAGGGATACAAAGAAAGTAATGAGGTGCAAAAACAGAATATGAAAGAAAAACTTGCATGGAATAGCAAAGCTAACAGCAACATTTTTAAAATAAATATATTAAGAGAAAGAGAGGCAGAGGGGAATGTGGGCCCATTAAATACAGATGCTGGTGAGACTATAATGGACAATAAGGAAATGGCAGACTTGTTAGGAGCACAGCAACTTGTGTAGATGGGAGCAGGAAGTTACAAAGGGACACAAACAAAGTGAATGGACAAAACTATGGCAGATGGGGTTCAATGTGGGGGTTGGAATATAAAAATGAAGAAGCGATGCTTCAGTTCTAAAGAGCCTTGGTCAGATCATATCTGGAGTACTGTGTTCAGTTTTAGCCACAGCACCTCAGGAAAGATACGCTGGCATTGGAGAGAGTACAGCACAGATTTATCAGAATGATACCAGGGCTTAGAGAGTTAAATTATGAAGACATAAAATTAAAATTAGAGCTAGGCCATTTAGGAGTGAAATCAGAAAGCAGTTTTTCCACACAACGGGTAGTGGAAATCTGGAACTCTCTCCCCTAGAAGGTTGTGGATGCTGGGTCAATAGAAATTTTGAAGACTGAGATCGATAGCTCTGTGTTAGCTAAGGGTATCAATGGATATGGAGCAAAGGCAGGTTCATTGAGTTGAGGCAATCAGACATGATCTGATAGAATGGAGGAACAGGCTCAAGGGACCTGTTCCTATGTTTTTGGCTGTGAAGAAGGAAATCTCTACATGCTTCAGGTGAAGACAGATGTACCATAAGGATAAGGCTTTATATTGCATCTGCTGTGCTAATGTCTGATGGTGTACTATGGTGCAAAATATTATTTTCCGGACAATTATATGGCATACACACCTATGCCAACATTCTATAGTAAGCAATTCTACTGAAGCGAACATCACTATAGTTGCAAGTTTTTATAAATATAGAGTATTCATCCTGAAAAGTTTTTTTTTTAAATGAAATTATCCCCTTCAGATTAGATAGTCAGTACATGTCTTGATTAGAAAGGACCTCTTCAGGTGACAGATCCAGTAGATCTTTCACCACTGTCAGTGATTGAAAAGGTTTGGCAATTTGCAGCATGCTGATCCTTGTGCTCAAACCAAAGGCTCATTAGTCAGTCAGGACATCAGTCGGACTAAACTGCATCACTTTTACTTCCCATGTGGCTTCAATGATAAAGATCAAAGATTATGTTCTTATGACCTTATCACTAGTAACTTATTCCCTACCACTGAATTAAATTCTAACGCCAACTAACAACAATATTGAGAACTCTATGGCAGAATCTCAGAGCAACAATGCACATCTCAATTGAAAAACAAGGGTATAAACTGCATTCTGAAAATGGAGCATCAGCAGACTATAACTTACTCCAAAGAATATTTTACATAAGCTTGATTGAAGGAACTTGCAAAAACGATTAGCTACTAGATCTATTAAACACATGATTAATAAGCAACTAGCAAAATAAGTTGAACTTTTTCCTGGTTTGATACAGAATGACTGCAGTTATCTATAATCTATACCCTGTATTAATAAAAGTCTTGTGTCTGTGATGCATTGCTGTACTGTTGTAGAATCTCCAACTGATCAGATTGCTGAACGATACACCATTATACTTTCAACTAATCACCAGATCACCTGCTTCTGCAGACTGGTGACCATCCTGTTTCCAACAGCGCTATGGAGCAGCAGTGTCAGGTTTGCTTACAGTCCGTATAGGTAGAACACATAATTGGAAGACCTTCTCAGATAGATCAGGACACTTGCAAGAGCTAGACTGATGACAATTAAACCAGTGTGGAGCCCAGTGACTCTAAACAACAACAACTTGTATTTATATAGCACCTTTAACGTAGTAAAATGTCCCAAGGCGCTGCACAGGAGTATTTTAAGACAAAAAAATTGACACCGATCCACATAAGGATAAATTAGGGCAGGTGACCAAAAGCTCGGTCAAAGAGGTAGGTTTTAAGGAGCATCTTAAAGGAGGAAAGAGAGGCAATGAGGTGTACAGGTTTAGGCAGGGAATTCCAGAGCTTAGGGCCTAGGCAACAGAAGGCATGGCCACCAAAGGTTGAGCGATTATAATCAGGGATGCTCAAGAGGGCAGAATTAGAGGAGCGCAGATATCTCGGGGAGGTGGGGGGGGGGTTGTGGGGCTGAATAAGATTACAGAGATAGGAAGGGGCGAGGCCATGGAGGGATTTGAAAACAAGGATGAGAATTTTGAAATCGAGGCGCTGCTTAACCGGGAGCCAAATGTAGGTCAGCGAGCACAGGGGTGATGGGCGAACGGGACTTGGTGCGAGTTAGGACACGGGCAGCCGAGTTTTGGACGATCTCAAGTTTATGTAGGATGGAATGTGGGACAATGATTGTGGGAACAATGATTGGAGTGAAATAAAGATCTAGATTCCTCACTCATGTGCTCATATATCTTTTTGAAAATGGCACATGGAAAGAAAAGCTCAAAACAGTTACAATCATCAAGCTTTATTGCTCTGCAAGAGCATTCCCCATTACAGACTGCCTTGCCATTGACGATGTGCAGTGGATTTCTACATTCCATCAATCCCACCAGTAATTATGCCAATAGTTAGTCACTTTCTATATTAGACTTGAAAGTGCCAGAAAGGAGTTGGTCATCTGATTAGACATTTACTAAATTATTTAATGGTCCATTAGTACTTCTACCTCTCTGGTTTATCTGAAATTTCAGTCAGAAAAGAAAGTTATATTAAAAAAGCTTATTTTTGGAAGATATAATTTATTTTTCTTAGCTCGGTTCACTAATTGGTTGGGACTGCTAAGTGAGCTTACATAGATGGGAATGAGGAAATGCATTTTAGATGTCAAAAATAAGTCAACTGTAAACTTGTCAGTGATGAGAGAAGATTGCTTAGTTGTAAGATACCAAAGAACAATGCCCAAAAGAAATCTGGCTAGATTTTCAATTACATAAGATGGGAAACAAATTAAGCCATGTGGGGTCATTCTGCTACACCAAACCATATTGCAATGAATAAATTACACTGGAAGGATGGTTTGGGGTTTTCCTTTCCTGTGGATATTTTCTGACCACTAGACAGAATAGTCTTGGAGCACATGAAAAAACAAAGCATTTGTGGAAGTTTGTTTCTTTTCTTGGTTGGAGTTACTAAGCATCTCCAAATGGCATGCAAAGATTTAAAAGGGGCAACTTCCTACCTTATTTTCCATTTGTTTTGATGGCTACTTATTAATTTGAACTGGGTATATGAATGAGCAAAAAAGAAATGAAATATTAAACCAATTTTAAGTAAAAACTCAAAGCAGCAATTTCTTCTAACATTTTTTTTTTTTGAGGGTGATAATTTTTTCTCCTCTTTACTTACATTCTGAATGCTGATCTGAAGCTGGGTTTTAAAATGGCCAAAGTCTTTTGCCAGTTCATAGCCATGATGATAAAATGTAAAGAGTCCTTGTAGGAACGCAAGCAACTGCAAAACAATGACAAAAAATGCAGGGTCGTAAACCATCAATTTTTGCCTTCATCAAATGTCATGCTCCACTAAATATATATCTATTTGGCCACTGGCCAACATGTTCAGCTATACTTAAATCACAATCTCAAAGAAAACCCAGCAAGTCACAGTAACCAATTGTCACATTTAACAATGTGCCCTCAATTCATTGGCACATTAAACTGGGATATACATTATTGCAATTTTAAATGGAAAAAACTCAATGTAATCACAGAGACTGATTCGCCAAGGATTTTCAAAGACTGGATTCACAGTTTCTGCAAAGTTACTAATTACGAATCTCAAATCAGTAAGATTAGATAACTGAGTGGCCTAGCTAACACATTATGTATGAAAGATGTAGATTAACAAAGTACAAATTCATGGGAATTGAAAATTTGGTGGTAAACTGACATTAAAATTTGGAACACTCATTACAATCAAATAACTGGGGGGAGGAGAAATTCTGTGCCTTTGGAATTGTGGAGCACTACGGGCCTTGAACAAAGACATTTAAGAAATACATTAAACTTGCAGTCAGTACCATGATCCAATGCGATTTAAAATGATCACCTACTGGTTCAACAAACTCAAACATCTTTCGCTCTTGGACCTCATGCACTCTGAACACGTATTCCAGTGACACTTCGTAGAAATGTTGTCGGACAACATCAACCTGACTGTCTGCCTGTAAGTCAAAGCAAAAGTCTTTTCAGAAACCAAAATAGACATTAGCATTCAATATAGACCAGAAACTAACAAATGTAGGTCTGAATAGCGAAGTAGAATCAATTTAGGTTTAGCACTTATTTCTAAATGTAAAGTCACTCCATTATCTAAGAAGGGAGGGAGAGAGAAACCAGGTGACTACAAACCTGTCAATTTAACATCAGTTGTGGAGGATTTACTTGAATCTATCATCAGGGACAGAGTGACTGAGCACTTAAACAACTATCAGCTGATAGAGAGTCAGCATGGATTTGAGGTAGGTCAGGTCTGACTAATCTAGCTGAATGTTTTGAGACGGTCACTAGCATGGCGGATAGGGGAGTGTCTATGATGTTGTCTATATGGACCTCCAGAAGGCATTTGATAAGGTTCCGCATAAGAGATTATTAGCAAAAATGAAAGTGCATGGAAGTGGAGGTAACCTTGTAATTGGTTGGGAGTTAGGGAGAGTAGTGTTAAAGGGTTCATTCTCTGATTGGTGGTATGTAACAAGTCGTGTTCCCCTGGGATCCATTCTGGGGCCTCAGCTTTTCACCATATATATTAATGACCTGGATGAAGGAATAGAGAGTTGTATATCCAAGTTTGCAGATGACACTAAGTTAGAAGGCACAGTAAGTTGTGTGGATGGGAGAAAGTTACAAAGGGACATAATCTTTCTTTCATAGACAGATTAAGTGAGTAGGCAAAACTATGGCAGATGGCATTCAATGTGATATGAGTTGGCTAATGGGGAATCCAGATGTGGCTAATTGCATTTAACAATAGTAAATTTAAAAAATGAGTAACACAGTCGTTTGGCATGTGATCTCAATACACATATTCACGTGGCGTATGCATGTGCAGTTTAACCCTTTTGTGCGTTTGTTGATAAAATGAAAAGCAGAGTGCGTGTTTTTTGATCGTTGAGTGCTTTATTTCCTTGGTTACTGAATGGTGGTAGATGTCTGTTAAGTAAATACACACATGAAGTACATTTACCTGTATTGTGAAAGAGTGTATGGAAGGTGTTTTCTACTAAAATTAGTGTACGTGGCTAAAACGGTGTCACCGCAGCCACATCTGTGACCAGTAATTTCTACTGGACAACACTTTGCCAGATACCATGTATCTTGATTTTGATAAAATGCCACACAAAAGGCTACTAAATCCCTTGTGGGATTGGTAGGTAAATTTTAGGTTAGATTCATTTTTGTCACATTCATATAGAAAGAGAATAGTTATTAATGGCAGCAGCTGTGTGGAGGGTATTTACAAATGACCCCTGTGCTCTCTAACCTACACTGGCTCCCTGTCCAGTAATGCTTCGAATTTAAAATTCTCATCCTTGTGTTCAAATCTCTCCATGGCCTCACTCCTCCCTATCTCTGTAACCTCATTCAGCTCTACAACCTTCCGAGAACTCTGCGTTCCTCCAATTCTGGCCTCTTGTGCATCCCCAATTTCCTTCGCTCCACCATTGGCAGCCTTGGCTTCAGCTGCCTAAACCCCAAGCTCTGAAATTCCTTCCCTAAACCTCTCCGCCTTTCTACCTCCCTCTCCTCCTTTAAGACATTCCTTAAAACTGACCTCTGATCAAGCTTTTGGTCACCTGTTCTAATATGTGGCTCGGTGTCAATTCTTATCTGATAACACTCCTATGAAGCGCCTTAGGACGTTTTATTAGGTTAAAGGCGCTATATAAATGCAAGTTGTTGTTGCAGTGGAATCCCACAAGGATCTGAGAGATCTATTGCTCTTCATCTTTATTAATGGTATGAATGAAGGTATTAGGGCAACAATCACAAGTTTACTGATGGCATGTAGATGTGCGTGGCTGGGGGGGTTAGGACCCCAGATGAAATAAAAATTGTGCAGGCAGATCAAGACGCATTTGGAAATGGGCCTGTGTGTGGCAGATTTCTTTCAATATAGATTAGTACAGTGTGATGTTTTTGGACCGGGGTCATTCCAGCTATGTACACCATGCAGGTTTGAGGCTGCTGAGCAGGAGAAGGATCTGGGTCATGAGGCTGTTACAAAAGTGAATAGGGCACTGGGGTGTATAGCTAGTAATAATTAAATATAAAACTAAAGTACAATTCTTACCTTGTACAAGGCCTTGGTATGGCTGTATCTAGAATACTGTGCCCAGTGCTCATCCCCTCTAATGGCAGGAGATATTGAAGCACTGGAAAAGGTGCAGGGTAAGACCATTCAATTTATACCTAGTTTAAAAGCCCCGAGATGTCAGGATAGGCTTTGGGAACTGGAGCTTTTTGCTCTGGAAAAGTGTAGACTTCGAGAGGATATGACTGAGGTCTTTAAAATAATGAAAAGTATCAGATTCTTCCCAAGTTGACAGATTGTTTGAGCTAGATAGGGAATTACTTCTATGATACTAACCTTAGCAGCTAATGGTTCCTGAAACTTTGCTCCAGCTTGAAGAAAAGCTAAACATAATTATCACCTTCTTAACACTGACAGTGAGATTCTATTAATCAAAAGATGTGCCAAGTTTTGCTTTAAAAGCGTCAGGTACAAGATTTGAGAAAAGTCTTTCAAGATTCAATGGAATGATTAAGTATTTTGAAAAAACCACAAGTAATGCTAGTACTGGAACATTTTCACTAACATGGGATAAAGGGTAGCATTACTAATAATGCAGAGAGAAAAGCTATGAATGCTGGGAATCTAAAATAAAAGATTACAGTAATAGGAAATTGTCAAGTTTTTCTATCACTGCAGACAATGTTCGTGGTTTTACAAATTTTCTGATATATGCACAATAACTTGTATGGTCAAGTAACACTGAAAGGGATTTTTAAGGAATGAGAGTTAAGCAAATGATTAACGACTACAAAATAAAAGTTTTTTGGCAAATACATCAAATCAGGAAATTTACTTCATCAAGATTGAATGCAAGTTGCTGATGTAGTACCCGATAAACTGAAGATAATCATCAACAAGTATTTCAAACAGAAACATGATAAAACAAATTAAATGAGAACAAGTAGAAATGTTGTATAATCAAAAACCTTGGAAGAAATGCACTTACTTCAGTGGGATCCATAGATCATCTGCACTGGTTTATATCCTACTCTGCAGGCCAAGTAGGCATGACAAATGCAGTTATTATCATGTACTAAAGTCCTGCTTTCGTAGTAGTGTGTACTGGAGCTTGTTAATCATGAATTATTCATAGCATAAGGTCTGTCTTACCAGGTACAGAGTTGGACAATAATATTACTAGGTCCATCAGGACAGGTACAAGATCATTCATGTACCAGATGACAAAGAATGGGTGAAAAATCATCAGTAACTGAACCAGTTATGACGCTTACAGTATTAAACTAGGCTGATGAAAAACAAAACTATTACAAGATTCTAAATTAAAATCAGTTACCCAGAGGTCCTGACCTCTCTCCCCCTCCACTGATCCTCCCTCTCTCTCTCTCTCCCCCGCTCCGCATCAACTCTCTCTTCCCCTCTGATCTCCAATCGTCTCTCTCTCTCTCCCCCCTCCGATTACCTCTCTCTCTCCCCTTTTGATCCTCGATCTCCCTCCACCACAGCCACCAACGGATCCCCTGACCGCCTCCGCACGGAGCCGAGGAAAGCGTGGCCCACAGTGCAGGCCGCAACTGCAGGTTGGGTACTGCGCATGCGCGGCTCCGGTATACAGCATGCATGTGCAGAAGGGGATCGGGTGCGCACGTGTGGCTCTGGTATACCGCACACATGGGCAGAAGGTCGCAAATGTGTTTGTGCAAATAATCACAGCAAAATAATTACCTCTTGAAGATGAGAATCCTTTTTTTTTGATGACAGATTTAAATGTTTTTCTAGCACATTGCAATACTTTTCTGTTTCCTTATCATATTTCTTCTTTGCCTCCTACACAAAATTAAAATGGGAGTAAATGAAACATTTCAATTTACCAGTGGGTCACCTTCAGATAACCAAGCAAGAACATTCAGTTCATTCTTTTCGCTAGAAGAGATTATGGGATGTTAGTAAAGGATGAAATCAGAGCAATAGTGAGAAAGGATATTGGCTCAGAAAATCAAGATGTAGAATCAGTCTGGGTGGAGCTAAGAAACACCATGGGGCAGAAAACATTGGTGCGAGTTGTCTATAGGCCTCAAACAGTAGTGGTAATGTAGGGGATGGCATTAAACCGGAAATTAGAGATGCATGTAACAAGGGTACTACAGTAATCATGGGTGACTTTAAACTACATATAGACTGGCCAAACCAAATTAGCAATAATACTGTGGAGGATGAATTCCTGGAGTGTGTACGAGATGGATTTTTTAGACTAGTGCGTTGAGGAGCCAACTACGGAACAGGCTATCCTAGACTGGGTATTGTGCAATGAGAAGGGGTAATTAATAATTTTGTTGTGCGGGGTCCTTTAGGGAAGAGTGACCATAACATGATAGAATTCTTCATTAAGATGGAAAGTGAAGAAGTTCAATCCGAAACTAGGGTCCTAAATCTAAACAAAGGAAACTACGAAGGTATGAGGAGTGAGTTGGCTATGATAGATTGGGGAGCTTCATTAAAAGGCATGACGGTGGATAGGCAATGGCTAACATTTAAGGAACGAATGCATGAATTGCAACAGTTATACATTCCTTTCTGGCGCAAAAACACAAAAGGAAAAGCGCCCAACCATGGCTAACAAAAGAAATTAAGGATAGTATTAGATCCAAAGAGGAGTCATATAAAGTTGCCAGAAAAAGTAGCAAGCCTGAGGATTGGGAGCAGTTTAGAGTTCAGCAAAAAAGGACCAAGAGATTGATCAAGAGGGGAAAAATAGAGTATGAGAGTAAACTTGCAAGGAACATAAAAGCAGACTGTAAAAGCTTCTACAAGTATGTAAAAAGAAAAAGATTAGTGAAGACAAATGTAGGTCCCTTACAGTCAGATTTATAATGGGGAACAAGGAAATGGCAGAGCAATTAAACAAATACTTTGGTTCTGTCTTCACAGAAGAGGACACAAATAACTGCCCAGAAATGCTGGGGGACCAAGGGTCTAGAGAGAAGGAGGAATTAAAGGAAATTAGTATTTGCAAAAAATAGTGCTGGAGACATTAATGGGACTGAAAGCTGATAAATCCCCAGGGCCTGATAATCTGCATCCCAGAGTACTAAAAAAGAGACAGCCATGGAAATAGTGGATGCATTGGTTGTCATCTTCCAAAATTCTATAGATTATGGAACAGTTCCTGCAGATTGGACGGTGGCAAATGTAACCCCACTATTTAAAAAAAGGAGGGAGAGAGAAAACAGGGAACTACAGACTGATTAGCCTAACATCAGTAGTAGGGAAAATGCTAGAGTCTATTATAAAGGATGTGATAACAGGACACACAGAAAATATCAATGGGATTAGACAAAGTCAACATGGATTTATGAAAGGGAAATCGTGTTTGACAAACCTACTGGAGTTTTTTGAGGATGTAACTGGTAGAATAGATAAGGGAGAACCAGTGGATGTGGTGTATTTGGATTTTCAGAAGGCCTTTGATAAAGTCCCATATAAGAGGATAGTGTGCAAAATTAAAGCACATGGGATTGGGGGTAATATACTGGCATGGATTGAAAATTGGTTAACAGACAGGAAACAGAGAGTAGGAATAAATAGGTCCTTTTCGGGGTGGCAGGCGGTGACTAGTGGGGTACCGCAGGAATCAGTGCTTGGGCCTCAGCCATTCACAATATATATCAATGAGTTGGATGAGGGAACCAAATGTAATATTTCCAAGTTTGCTGACGACACGAAACTAGGTGAGATTGTGAGTTGTGAGGAGGATGCAAAGGGGCTTCAAGGCGATTTAGACAAGTTGCGTGAGTGGGCAAATACATGGCAGATGCAATATAACATGGATAATTGTGAAGTTATCCACTTCGGTAGGAAAAACAGAAAGGCAAAATATTATTTAAATGGTGATAGATTGGGAAATGTTGATGTACAAAGGGACCTGGGTGTCCTTGTACATCAGTCACTGAAAGCAAACATGCAGGTGCAGCAAGCAGTTAGGAAGGCAAATGGTATGTTGGCCTTCATTGCAAGAGGATTTGAGTACAGGAGCAAGGATGTCTTACTACAGTTATACAGGGCCTTGGTGAGACCACACCTGGAGTACTGTGTGCAGTTTTGGTCTCCTTACCTAAGAAAGGATATACTTGCCATAGAGGGAGTGCAGCGAAGCTTCACCAGACTGATTCCTGGGATGGCAGGACTGTCGTATGAGGAGAGATTGGGTCGACTAGGCCTGTATTCACTAGAGTTTAGAAGAATGAGAGGGGATCTCATTGAAACGTATAAAATTCTGACAGGGCTAGACAGACTGGATGCAGGGAGCATGTTTCCCCTGGCTGGGGGGTCTAGAACGAGGGGTCACAGTCTTAGAATACGGGGTAGGACATTTAGGACTGAGATGAGGAGAAATGTCTTCACTAAGAGGGTGGTGAACCTGTGGAATTCTCTATCACAGAAGGCTGTGGAGGCCAAGTCACTGAATACATTTAAGAAGGAGATAGATAGATTTCTAGACACAAAAGGCATCAAGGGGTATGGGGAGAGAGTGGGAATATGGTATTGAGATAGAGGATCAGCCATGATCAGATTGAATGGTGGAGTAGGCTCGAAGGGCCGAATGGCCTACTCCTCCTCCTATTTTTCTATATTTCTATTTGATAGAACAGTTTAAAATTATGAATGGATAGGCCGTGGCACATAGAAATGGACTGTTTCCAGTGGTTAATGGTCCAGGCCAAGGGGACACAACCATAAGATTTAAGACAGAGAGCATGAGAAACTTTTTTTCTATTTACACAGAGTTATGAAGCTACGAAAAGCATCGTAAAAGTTGGTTATAGAAGCAGCGACCATGTAAACATTTAAGAATTGGTTAGGTAAGTCTGCATTCTTTTAACTTGAAGGAGCAATGATTGGGGCCATACTAGGAGGAATGCCAGGAATGAGAGATAGTGAAGGTTTCACTGGGAGCAAGGTTATCAAAAGGTGGCGATGAGGGAGTGGTTAAGCAAATTGACTGCTGCAGGAAGTATTGTGGCAAATGGAGGGCCAAAGGCTATTAGTTTGAAAGTGCAGTTTTAACTGACTTAGGGGAAAGTTTTTGCAGGAGTTGTTCTTATCTCCCACTGTAACTTCGGCGGGAGATTGGTGGAATCCCAGGGAAATTTCAGGGCCTAGCAGTCAAATTGAACTGGAAAGGATTTGAAGTTGAGCAGCTGGTTGGATTCTTTATGTTAAAAGCAGCCTTTCATGTCACAAATATTAATAGACATTAACTATCTTTCTTGTAAATATATCCCTAATGGATCAGGCTTGGATTTATTCACTTATTCGATTTGATTTATTTCCCTAGTCTGCAGACTTGCACATAAAAGCATTTCAAAGAAAGATAGCCCAGTCAGCGAGCAAACTTTGTACTAATTAAAGGCTGAGTCACACTAAGACTAGTCACCTCTCACTGAAACTGTTTTATGTATTGGTGACTGCCCTGAATGAGGCAAAGGAACTCTTTTTCAGATACCTGGAACCAATTTTAAAATCACATTTATCCTGTCTAAAAATATAATCAAATAATTTGGCCCATTTGACTCAGGGCAAAATCTCTGCTTTCTTTAGTCTGGTTGGCTATAAAAGGTCACACTACAACAGGTCTACTGGCACGTGGCAACCTGATGAAGCACCTTGCGATAGTAATCAACTTGTCCGAGTAGAGGAAGCGATCACTACAACAGAAGAGTACCTCTTATTAGCCAATCTCAATTTTTTTTTTGGAGAGGGTGGGGGGAGAAAAAAAAAAGGAAAGAGTGAGGGAAAGAGCAAGACAAATGGGGGGGGGGGGAGAGAAGGAAGAGACAGAGAAGGAAATTGTGCAGATTACCTTTGCAGCTCCAATCTGCTCCTTCCGAAATCTTTCCAATGGGCTGATGAGGACTTCACCAGCATTCTCAATCTTGCATGAAAATAAACCAGTGTTACCCCATACACACTGCAAGTAGACAGAATACAGAGAAACAAGGCTCTCGTACTAGGACAGTGTCCTTTTCTCTAATAAATTTACCTGAGCCAGGTACAACTAATTTCCCAATAGCATGTGTCTGACATTAAGCTTCAGTACAATTCCAATGATTAAAGCAGAACTTTTTTTTGTCAACACATTGTAGCTCATTGAAATCAAAGTTCAAGACCACAAAGCTAGCCCAAATTCAGCGTTAGCCATATTCTTCTGAACTCATTTTTCCACAAGGAGTCAATCCTTTGCCTTCACAAGTCACAATCAAGTTAGATATCTATTTAGAGCTTCAAGTAGAAGAATATTGCATACTCATATGACACGGGAGAAGTTTTTTATTTTGGTTTTGGGAGGTGGGCGACACTGGCAAGGCCACATTATTGCCCATCCCTAGTTGCCCTGAAAAGGTGGTGGTCAGCCTTCTCCTTGAACCAATGTAGTCCCTGTGTGTAAAAACATGAGCTCTGTCTGCACCATCACTAGATCGGGGACAAATTGTATTTGTGTAAACCACAAACACTCAAACACCATCTCTACTGCAAAGATTGCTTAACTTTTCTCTTAGTGCAATCTTGAACAAAGCAAAATAAACTAAAAGCACTTGTTTCAGTAGGTTTTTGCTTGAACAATCATGTGTGCAAATGTTGAAGTCAACGGAAAGTCAAATCGGGCGGGGTGTAAAACAGGCAGCCGATCCAATCAGTTTCCCCCCCAGGTGGGCTAGGTTATTGTGCCAATTCTGTGTAATGAAATAAAGGTGAAGGATAAATGTCCAACAGTTACCCTATAGTCAGTGCAGGCAGAGAAAGTATAGAGAATATGTTTCCTTAATATAAAACTTAACTTAAGTTTGTATTTTTTTAAATTAATATATTTCAATTGAGATCAGAGTTAAAACATTGACGTTGAAGCATGCATTTTCGGTACAATCCAGGAGGGGGCAGAATTACACCAGCAACTCACTGGAGTGTTTTTTCAAACCTCTGCCTCCAATTCCCTGGAACCCTTAACATTCAAACAGAAAATTTTATATTGCCCATGTAAAATCTTGCCCATCATGCCAAGTCCCTATTACAGCTATCTTAGTCTCCTCCCTTTCAAAAGTGATATACATTTCATAAATATTGCCCAAGATAAAACTCACCAAACGCCCTCGCTCATCTTCAAGATTCTTTAGAACTCCTGCAAACTCCTGAAGTGACCTCGCTTTAAAAAAAAAGTATAAATTAACCAGTAAAAATGACCAAGGTTGCCCCAAAAATAATAAATGCAACCGACTTAAGTTAGATCCCTGACATCAATTACATCGCACATAAAACAAAAGTGAAGGCCAAAGTACAGGATCACATGGTGGCATGGTTCACTGGTGTTCCAATGCACTGCCTTAACCTTTCTGCAATACAAAGGTGTGCCTGCATTTACTCTTACAAAGAGCTCCCATCCCTCCATGTCTTTAGGGAGAAAACAAAAATTATAATAAGAGAAAATACACGACACAGGGCAAGAGGCAGAGATGAAACTAACGTTCCACCTGCTAACTCACTCAAAACTCTGCTGGCACCAAAAGTAGAACATAGCGTACAGTTCATCAGATATTCTGTTTTAAGGCAATTGGTTTGATAAATGTTAAAAGATGCTGTAAATATTTATTTTAAATACAAACTCTAATGATCCACAACTGGTGGTTATAGCCACTTTCCTCACAATGCCTTCTGTTCTCCATCGTGATCGCATCTCTAAACAGAAAAATATTTCATGGAAATGAGATGGCATTGTATAACCTGTGCGACTGATGTGCAAAGGGTTACAAAAATAATGTATTTAAATTAGACCCATATTGTTGTGTGGAGTAAATCTAATTAGGCTTGTTACTTTTTGCTCCAAATGATGTAAACTGTTCAATAAATGAGCACTGAAGAAAGAAGTTGAGTGAATATAACAAATCACAAAGTAATCTGCGAGGGAGCGACAAATTTTAAGATTATTTTCTTAATTGGGCTAATGGACCAGAAAATACTGTGTTTAAAAAAAAAAATAAGCTGGCCTTAAACAGGATACAAGGGAAAAGGTATACATAATGTTACGCAAGATCAAACAAGGTGACAGACCTGGGGAAAAGCACTTATACAGGTCATGGAGGCACCAAAAGGAAGGAGAGGGACAAACCTAATAATTGGAGGCCCACTGGTGGGAGGTGCTTCAGTAACCCACAGAAAAGCTATCTTTATCTGTGGACAACATGCCCAGCAAACCAGTGTTGGACACTGTCCAGTCCTTGTGCACACAACACAGCAACTCAACAGTGACCAATTAAATTGTCAACAGTCTCAAACAGCCAAATGTAAGACATTTCTGGCTTACCCCAAGAAAGAGCAATCAGATATGGTATTTCAGAGCACATCAATCTCACAAAGGGTCTAAAAGGTGACAGCTAAACACTCATCCAGGGACAAAGGAGTGGCCATAAAATGATCGATGAGCAGCTGCATTATACCCTGGAGAAGATCACCCCGGATAAAAGGCATCTCCATTAGGGGTTGAATAGCAGGGGTGTATATTATATTTAGTGTATCTCCCCTGAAAATACACACCCATGGCAACATTCCTTTTACTTGCTTCCCCACAAAGAAAAATTGCAGGAGAGGTAAACTGTATCTGCCACTCCCAGATTGACAGGCTTCCAGGCCGGGGAGAGATGGAGAGACTGGGGACTGGAGGCTGGGGGAGAGGGAGAGGGAGAGATGAAGAGACTGGGGAATGGGGGCTGGGGAGAGATGGAGAATAGGAGATGTATGGCAAGCCATGTGATCCACAGAGATTGAATTCACTTTCTTTCAAACCCCACACAAAAATACAGTCTAGAAATGGTTGCTTCTTCCTGAAACAGTTACACCTACCTGAAATCAAAGTTGCCTCACTGAGCCATCGCCATCTCGGACCATGCATCAGTAACTCTTCACTCACCCTCCCTAATCTACTGCCCACAAAAGCTTCCATATTGAGCCACATCCATCTCAGACCATGCACCAGTCATGCTCCAACTCACCCTTGTTAACCGACCACTCCACTGCAAACAGTGAAGTCAATTGAAATGAAAATCAGGCGCAGTGCAAAATGGGCTGCCAATTCTCTATTAACCCATTTTGTGCTATGGTCATTGACCAATTTCATTCCATTGGTACTTTGTGAAACTTTTCACTAAGAGCATGCAGTGAATAGAATAAAAATAAAACTCACCTATACAGATCTCATCATCTGTCTCTGCATCTCCAATACACTGAAACTTAAATTCATTTAATGATTCTGCAAACTTCCTCTTCGCAACGGATAGATCTGAATACAGAAAACAAAACAGGATTTAAGGTAACTTTCTTGCCAAAAAAAACTGCAGAAAATTTGTGTTATATTTATATCCTCTTTGGGATGCCAAGAGACACAGTCGTGTGTTCTTACATAACAGTCACTCTAATTAAATGCAATTCACTGTGAAAAGTGCTTAGAGGGGTTCTGGCATGCTAAGGTGCTATATAAATGCAAATATTATAACCTTCTACCAAGCCTCTGTCACCGCTGACACCTGGGAGTCCTCAAGTTGGCATTAGCTTACCTGCTCTTTTCCTTCTTTGGAAAGGAGGTTTCTCATTTCCCTTCATGTTTCTTAATGACTTGGGAACATACCATGGGGTAATTTTAACAGGAGAGGATCGGGGATGGGGCTAAAAATCAGCAAATTTGTGAAACCCGACCCCAACCTGCCGCGAACCCGCCTGGTTCCGTTTTAACCGCGACGGGTTTCGGGCATCGGAGTAGCCCGCTCGAGAGGCGGGTCCGTAATTATAATATTCAAATGCGGCTCCACTCCTGATATTTTGGCAGCGATTTGAATTTAACGCCCCCTACATGGTTTCCCAGGGCTCAGGAAACCCAGCAACTAAAGGGAGGCAGAAGCAGCTGGACCCAGCAGATAAGTGCTTTTTATAGCACTGCTTATGAGTCAGGAGGAGCAAGGTTGCTCCTCCCTCCCTCACCCCCCCCCCCCCCACCCGCAAACAAACCTGATACGTGATTGACCGACTCCCTACCCCCATCAAACCTGTGATCTCTGCTGGTCTGCCATCCCTCCAGATTGCCAGTCCGACCACCCCCCACCCACACAGTCCCCAGCTGCAGCCTTCCACCACTGGCTTTCCCGCTGGCCAGCCTGTCAATTTGGCCGGCTGCCAGGCAGGAAACGAAGTAAATAAATGATAATGATGAATTCGACAGGGCCTCAGCGTTCCCGGTATTTCCAAGTTTCAACCCCCGCACCCGTGCTCCCCGTAAATATTGGGGCCCATGTCTCAGCAAAGAGAGAGTAGGCATGAGATATGCTCACAAAATCTCTGGCAATACTGCTTTGTAGCTGACCACTATGTACTGCCTGAGGTGACATTGGCAAATATTTGCCAATCAGGAAGTGTCTGCTCTTTGCTCAGCAACCCCTCTTCCACACCCTACCACAAAAAATTCCTTTACTAAGATCAAGAACTCAGTGTTGGCATTTTCTACAACTTCACAACTCAGCACTTCGGAGTTACAAAGTACTGCACTAACCTTGAAGAAACGTTAAGAAAACTGAACGCAAGCTCAGTTTTACAGTGGTTTCCATCAGGAATACAAATTTTCACTTTAAACTTTTTCTTGGATAAAATAGGGTTACACAGAGGACACAATTGAATACTTTAACCTAAAATTAAGTTGAGTGATCTCACCCTGCATAACATGAAGAGCTTGTAAGAGCTTGTAAGGGCTCAAGTCACAACAGATTTATCTTTCAGTAAACAGCCATTCCCAAATCATGTATGCACTTCAGAATTTTCAACTAAAAGCCATGGTTTGTTTGCCCAAGGCAAAACCTGTGGAGCGACATTTCTGAGGAAATATTGCTTTTCAATGAACAAATTAAAAACCACAGGTTAAAAATTAACTTTAATTTCTATCTTCTGTTACTGTCCGAAGCATTCTGGGAACATGGTATTGAATCCAGAATTCTCCCTCAACAAATCAAGTCCAATGATAGGCTTACTAAAACTTACCATTTGAAATGACGATGAAACTAGGCTTGTTCGGCAAAACAGATCTGTTCCTTAGATAAACATTGGGCTACTACAGAAACTCGCATTTATGCTTTTGTCAACATTTCTACAGTTCTCAAAGTCTTTGCACATTCTATGTCCTGAACAGAAAATGGTGCTTCCATTTTCCCCAAAGGATAACCGTTTTTTTAAAATAAAAACAAACAATCTGTCTGCCATCCGATGTCTACAATTAAATGCTTTTGAGATATTTTAAATGAACAAGTTTAACCATATAAGCATCCCAGGCTTGACAGAGCTACAGAAGGCTGCCTAACCTGTTGAGAAAACCCTTACTGAGACCAGAGTTTGGAGAGTGGGGATACTCCTGCCCCCCTCCAGTTTTTGCTATTTAATATTCAGACTCCTACAAAGCTCCAGGTACTCAAAGTTCATTGGCAACTCACTCTGCTACCAGGTCCGAAACCCAGTCAAAAATCCTAAACAAGAACAATACTCCAAGGTGATTGCAGGATGGGGCCTGGCACAAGTCACAATTCTGACATGAAACAGCAGTAGACTTGTTGCCCTCTCTCCCCCAACATTCACAATACAACCAGCTCATCACAAATTACTACTTACTTGTCAGAAACTCTGAAATCCATGTACAGCAAACTCACAGTATGCAAGAGATCATATGGAGAAATTCCACTCACCAGCTAACCTAGGGAGGGTTACTTTCCAGCTCCAAATGAAAAATATAAAAGACCTGTTTGCAAGCATCACCGCACTTGCACCAAATACGAAGGAAAACAAAAATTAGACAAAGGTGAATTAGACTTCCTTGTAGATATCTATCTTGATCAATACTGCTCTACTTTATGTTTGTCTTGTTTGAAAATTAAGAGGAGCAAAATGAAGCATCAAGCCAATCTTGAAAACCTACTTGTGTCTGGTCAGAGACTAAGGATCAGGACATCTACCTAGCTTTTCAGCAAGAAACATCAGAAGGCATAAGAGACCCAAGAAAAGAAAACTTCATAACAGAATTTCAAAAGGTAGGCAGGCCAACCAGGTTGATTTAATTAAATGCACTTTAATAAGACAAATGCATATATAATCTAAGCATACAATTCCAATGTACACCAGGCCACAGAATGATAACTTCCAAAGGGCCTGTCTTACCACAGGCACTAGCAGCATCATCTTGTGACAGGTGAGCATTCACCGTGACAAGACCTAAAACCAATTAGGCCAAGTCACCTACATCAAACAAGCCTCCTTATTAAAGAATACCACTGGCTGAGGAGAAAAATGCTGTAAATATAGACTGATAGATTGACGGAGTCTGATATGTGGAGGAAAATTGGGAAGATAGAGGACTAAAAAATCCAATTTACTCGATTGTTCATGTGCATCATACAGACATCCTGGTCCAATCAAAGTTCTGATGCTGACAATGGGTGCTCGAAATGGAAAGTATCTCATTCCCTTGCAATAACATACTCACCTTGATAAACACAATAAAGTCATTTTAAAAAGGCAAAGGGGAATGGAGCACATGATGTTAATAGCCTGCTGTCCAGGATGGTGTATCTGCTACTGGGATACAGTACAGCAGCAAAAGGAAGACTAGAGGAAATGAGGCAGTACAGTAGCAACCTGAAAAATTCTCTAAGAACAGCTATTTATAATCTGTTAATAACAATGAGGGGACGAACAATCAGACTGTCACATTGATACAAACCAGACAGTTATATTGAGGCCAAAAATCTGCTCTCTCCGAATACAGCCTTCAAAGCCAATTTCAATGAAAGGAGTAACTGAACTCACCCAGGTCTCAGAATGTTTAACATGCTGGTGGCCTGATTTTACTGGCAAGACTATTTCACTAGCACTTTGAATCTCATTTGTTTGAAAGAAAGGGATAACCTCTGCCCAAATCTAACACTGTATTTATAATAGTGAATAATGGAGGAGAGCTGGAAGTAATTAGAAAGTAGTAATCTGATCAAGAGCTCCCAAAGAAATGAGTTGCGTGAATAAAGTTCAATCAGTTCATTATTCACCTGAACCTCAAGTTAAGTGTATACCATAGAAAATCGCCCCATCTTATCCTTTTTTTAAAAAAAAGTGGTGGTGGTGAGAGAGGGGGAGTGAGGCGGTTGGGGGAGGGAGGGGGAGGGGGAGAGAGAGAGAGAGAGAGAGAGAGAGAGAGAGAGAGAGAGAGGAAAATTATTATAACAACACGCACAACTGACACCCCACATACACACAAGTCAATCTCCCAAGGCCTTGTGTAGAGGGAGACAAGATCAAGTGTAGTCTTTAGGTGAAGCAGGGTTAGTTTGCAGGAAATAATTGGACCAGGTCAAGCGATGTAATTCAGCCATGATTTTAAAGTCATACCTATGGTCCTTATTTTTATATTTCCATTATAAATTCCTATATCTATGTTTATAATGGAAACTCTCTATGTAAACTGGTTACCTCCCACCCATGGTGGATGTAGAAGGGCCAATCTTCCTTTCCCAGCACTGTCCAGAAACAATGGGGTGGAATGGATCAGAAATGTGTCCATCGGAACCCAAAGCACAGTGCCCAAACTGGCACTCAGGCCTAATTAAAATAAAGAAGAATCCACGTGGGCTTATTTGGAGGCACAGTATTAGCTGCAGCTGTGAAGACAGGAGGAAGTCTGGGCACTTCCTGTGTGAAGGAATAGCCAGGATTCAGAAAAATACACGAAACAGATTTCTGAAATTATTAATAAATGACATACTGGGTTTAAAAGACATAAGCCTTAGCAGACACAGGCTGCAGGCAGAATACAGGCTTATGAGATAAGATGGTTTGTTAACACAAGCTTTGATATGGGAATGGGTTATTGACCAAGAAACAAGCCCTATTGATAAAGCAAAGGTTTGCTTCCAGAGCGTCTGGACATTGGAATCAAAACAATGGAATGACCCAAGTAAAGTGTTATAATCTAACACGTCGAACAGCTGCACAGAACATTAAAAAAACCAAGTGCCTTTGGAAAAATGACATCAAGTAAGAAATACCTGTCATAAAATAGTTTTGTTAATCGTGTTTCCTGTCTTTAAGTTTAAATATGCAACCAATTGAGATAGCTAGAAAACAAGTAAACACCGAGTTAAAGTGTTTTCAATTTACATATTGTAAATATAATACCTACAGAAGGCTTTGAAGAAATGACATCAAATGAAAGAAATGCCTGCTGAACAAATAGTTTTAAAGTTAAGCTTGAAATATGGAGTCCCGAGGTCTGATAAAAACCAATTGAAGTAAATTAGAAATGCATGAAGATACTAGAGAAGTGTTTTTAATTTACAAGTTGTAAAAAGTACACAAACAAGACGACTTTGAAAATATTACTTCAATGGATGCACCAAGCAATTACATTGTTCTTGTATTGAACTTGGAATATCACGGAGTCACAACGTCTGAAAATAACCAGTTAAAGTAGTATTAGAAATTCAATAGAAAGACTTCGATAAGAATTGCATCAAACAGAAACCATTGCTGTCATTGTGTTTATGATGGTTTTGGAAACACCTAAACAGGACACAAGTCTAAAAGCACTCAACTGAGATATCAATAAAGAATAGAACAAAGTCAGCAAAGAATGACTTGATACAATTAAGCTTACATCAGCACGAATACTTCAAAGGATAAGCCACCCAAAAAAAGATATAAAAATAGACCTTTTCAGACAGAAAAGTCAGAAGTCGCTGAGAAGGCAAGCGTTTCTCAACTTAAGACATTCTCTGTAAGTTTTTAAACTTTTGAGTCTCGGGGATCAAGGTATTTGAT
Organism: Squalus acanthias; assembly: GCA_030390025.1. Classification (NCBI taxonomy): domain Eukaryota; kingdom Metazoa; phylum Chordata; class Chondrichthyes; order Squaliformes; family Squalidae; genus Squalus; species Squalus acanthias. The sequence goes on along the minus strand of CM059427.1, from coordinate 163,956,181 downwards.
TTTGGTGGATATTCTGGATTAAGAAATAAGTAGAAGTGTGGAAATGTAACGAAGTTAAGATTTGAGAATAAGGATCTCTGAGAATAAGATAATGTAAGCTATTTGTATTTTGAATGATTAAATTTGCGATTGCCATAATAAATGTTAACTGAATGTTGGTTCTGTAATAAATCTACATATTTTTAGAATAATCTCAAAGAGCATTTCTGTATCATCTTGCGAACTCAAATTCTGTACACTCAAAGGAGTTGCAGAATTCTGGGGGGTATTCCGGACCCTTATAATATCCGGAAGGTTACAGTCTAGTTAAACTTATTAAAAGTACTATCTGGAGCACGGTAACATCTTTAGACCGTTTCTTTCCTTTAGGGAGAGGTAGTCTGACCTTTAGACCCAATTAAGCATCTTATGGGATCCGGCTACCGCTAACTTTAGTTGAAGGTAAATGTCTGGGGAATATGCCAGATCTGGGGTAGTCCGAAAGGGCTAGGACTTGTAATTATCCCTTCACCTGGGCCTCAAGAGCACCATGAAGGTGCTGGTTTGACTGTGAGGCTGCTTCCACCACTTACGTCGGCAGAGAGTTCCAGGTCCTCACCACTCGCTGCGTAAAAAAAGTTTTAGCTCACATCCCCCCTGTATCTCTTGCCCAAAACCTCAAATCTGTGTCCCTCTAGACCTTGTACCATCAACTAGTGGGAACAGCCTTTCCCTGTCTAGCCTATTCAAACCCGTCATAATCTTGTACACCTCTATCAAATCACCCCTCAACCTCCTTTGCTCCAATGAAAACAAATCCAGCTTCTCCAACCTGTCCGTATAGCTAAGATGCCCCATCCCCAGAACCATTCTGGTAAATCTCCTCTGCACCCTCACAAGGGCCTTCACATTTTTCCTAAAAGTGTGGTGACCAGAACTGGATGCAATACTCCAGTTGTAGCCTAACCAGCGCTTTATAAAGATTCAGCATAACTTCTCTACTTTTGTACTCAATACCTCTATTTATGAAACCAAAGATCCCATATGCTTTGCTAACCACTCTCTCAATATGTCCTGCCACCTTCAGGGACCTATGCACATTAACTCCCAGGTCACTCTGTCCCTGCACACTGTTTAAAACTGTGCCATTAAGTGTATATTGCCTCTCCCTGTTCCTTCTGCCAAAATGCATCACCTCACACTTCTCTATTAAATTTCATCTGCCACTTGTCTGCCCATTCTGCTAGCCTTTCTATGTCCTGTTGCAGTCGATTGGTATCATCCTCACTGCCACACCCCCAAATTTGGGGTCATCGGCAAATTTAGAAATTCTACTTTTTATTCCAATATCCAGGTCATTTATATATATCAGAAAAAGCAGTGGCCCCAGCACTGACCCTTGGGGAACACCACTGTCTACCATCCTCCAGTCTGAAAAACAGCCATTTATCACAACTCGCTGTTTTCTGTCCTTAAGCCAATTCCTTATCCAAGCTGCCACTGACCCACCTATTCCATGAGCCTCAATTTTGTTAAACAGCCTTCTATGTGGTACTTTGTCAACTTATTCTCAACTTATTGTATTTGGTCTGGTTCTCCTTTGAAGAATTCACCTGACATGCATCATACACCCTCTTTTTTTGTTTCATCATCTTCTCTATCTCCCTTGTCATCCAAGGAGCACTTGCTTTGGTTCCCTTACCCTTCCCTCTTGTTGGAATGTACCTAGCCTGTACTTGGAACATCTCCTCCTTAAAGATCACCCATTGTTCAGTTAGTTTTTCTTGTCAGTATTTGGTTCCATTTTACCCTGGCTAGATCCTTTCGCATCCCATTGAAGTTAGCCCCATTCCAGTTTAGAAGTTCCACTATAGATTGTTCCTTGCTCCTCTCCATTGCTAATCTAAATCTTATGATACGATGATCACTCGTACCCAAGTGTTCTCCCACAGACACTTGGTCGACCTGGCCCACCTCATTCCCCAGCACCAGATCCAGCAATGCCTCCTTCCTAGTTGGGCCAAGAACATACTGGTCAAGGAAATTCTCCTGACCACATTTCAGAAATTCCTCCCCCTCCTTTCCCTTTGCCCTAGCATTATCCCAATCGATATTTGGGTAATTAAAGTCCCCCAATATTACCACTCTATAGCTCTTGCATAACTCTGCGATTTCCATGCAGATTTGTACCACAATCCACTTGTCACTTCCTTAAAGAAATCAAGCAAGTTGTTCAGATAGGATCTTCCCCTTCTAAAGCCATTTTTACTGCTGTTTACCAGGTCCTCCTCAGTGTCTCTTGACTCCCTCAATGATTGTTGGCACCTCACAAATTTCCTCCCGAGTTACTCAGCATTGAGATAAATACCATCTAACCCTGGGGATTTATTTCTTTGAATTCCTTTCATCTAGAAATTACATATTTTTTTATATCAGGATCATGAATTTGCTTTTTCGGTGGGGAATCTTCCCTTAATTTGAGGAAGTGATCATTCAGAATATCTATTTCATGTTTATCCTATATTTCAGGCCAGTTTGAAGAAAAATGGTTACGTAGTTACCTGACAGAGGTCCTCAAGGTTATGAAAATGTCAATAGTAATGGACTGTCTCCACAAGCTATGGTAATGAGGTTGGAGACACATTTCTGGCCCTCCTGTTTCATCATCATTTTCCAGTGAGACACCCATTTTGAGGGGCACCTTTAAGAAATGGGCCTTAGATCTGCCCAGCCCTAGTAGGATGATCAGGGCTCAAGTCTCTGGTTGCTATTTTTGGACAGCAGCCAGAAGATCCTGACACGAGCAGCCACTCCTGCTCTTGCAGGTTTCTCTGGTCTGCAGTAGTTGCTGACTTTCTTCCACCAATTCCAGTCACTGGATTTTGCAGGTGGAGAGACTGCATCAGGGATTGCAACTGGACCATTTAAATGACTTGAATCCAAAAATGCAGGCTGGTTCAGGTCACTGCAGGTGGAGTGCACTTCGGGGACATTCGACCTCCCTAGCACTCAGGCGCAGGGCCATAGGAAAATCAGCCCCTTACAAAAAATATTTCCTGTGTGCAGAAACTGGGGAGAAGCGCTCCCAGCAGAAGAAACAGAACAAAGGTACACTTCCTGGATAGAAGACATGGGGACGGTATGATTGTTCTGCTCCAAGAATAGTGCTAAGCCTTAAAAGGGACAGCTTCTCACTGTTTCTCATCTTTCTCCCTCTCCCAAAACAAAATTGGATGATGGAATAGTTGTTTCTAAAATGGAGATGAACAAGCGAGGAAGAATAAAATTCTACTGTACGCTGTTGCATTGCATTAATCCAAACTCAACATATCTACAAATAAAATGCTCATTCTTAAAAAAGACTGAAGTTTGTCTTCAAATACTCAAAAGATTTTAACTAACCTATACTCGTACACAAAGCAACTATATCATAGCACAAATCAAGGTACCTCCAAAAAGGTCCATCACTTTACAGCTTGGACACTCCTGTGAGAGATCACACCAGCACAATGGCTTATCCATTTGCCACAAGGCAAGTGACTTCAGTCAAATGCAGAATGTGGTTTCACTCCTGCGAATGTTCATCCTACACCAACTCTAAGGTTTCTGCTTTGAGATTCCAATCAAGTGGAATCCAAATTAAGTCAAAGAATGTTGTACGATACTGTAAGGGACTTTTAGAAGAATCTGTTTACAGCTGTCAGGTTTGTAAATCTAATCAGAGCTAGAGCATGGTGGCAAGAATCTTGCAGCAATGTGGATTCAAAATGCTTGGGTTTGTTTCACTAGCGTTGGAAGTCATACCACCTGACTTGCTGCATAAACTCCAGGAGTAATTAGACCAATTCTTAATACAACCAGCACAAATCAACCAAAGCAGAACAATAATTCAAGCATGGGAAATGGAATTTAGTAGGGAGGAGGGCTTGTTTTTTTTTAAAGGGGACACTGCCTTTATGAAATAATACACAATTTTATTCCATTGTTTGCCAAACTATGTGCATGATATAAATCAACTTGAAACAAGTCACTAATTTTCAGTTAATTCAAAGCTTCCCAAACTTGGGGACGTGTCCTGGTTATCGGGGGGGGGGGGGGGGGGGGGCCTACATGTCATTCCAGTCCCACACTAAGCCACTCAGTTGTCAGGACAGCAAGGGATGTGCAATCAATGTTGGCCTTGCCAATGACAACCACATCCTGAGAATGAATTTTAAAAATAGATATTTTTGGTACTGCTTATGAGCCCAGTGCCAAAGAGAAATAAATAGCAGCAAGTCGGATTCCCACTGCACTTCCGGCCATGAAGTGGGATCAAGTCAGCAGAATTTCCCACCCAGTGAATTCTAATAATATTAAAACCCAAAAGTGTAAGGGATCAGATTTAAAACAGCTAAAGTGACAAAACTGAAGTATTTTGGGTTACTAGCTGTACCTACACTAAGATTAATTATGCAAAAATACTGTTTCTTAGAAAGAGGGGACACAGGAACATGAAACTCTGAAGAAGAGGCTCAGCAAAAAATAAAAATTGGGAACCTGAGTTAATGCAACAAAAATGATACATTGCTGTTGTGCTACTCTACTTCCCCAATAATCATAGTGCCTCCAAGTCCAAATACCTGTCTATATCAACAAGGAACAAAACAAATCAATATAAAATACTGAAGATGTTAAAGATTTGTTAAAATTCATAGTGACTCATTTCAGCAGTAACTACTGATGAATTTACTGTTTTCACATTTGCACCTTAAGCTCACCACCAGTCCTGAAACACAGATTTAGCAAAACATTTTATATTCATTAGCCAAATATCTTTCATTGATCTATTTAGCCAACACCAAGAGCCACAACAGGAAGTTTCCACTTATGCATGCAGCAGCCCAATATACACTTCCTCAGGGAGGTTGACTTTACTTCCCTTACTTCTAAAGGCCAGATCATATGATTTGGTTCGATTTTACTGCATCACTGCTTTTTGTAAGACACGAGTAAATTATTGTTCCTTGCTTTGTAGCATTTAATCACATCTTCAGATGAAGGCTATTGACTCGGACATCAAGAAAACTGGCTGCACAAATGTCATAATCCAATACACCATGATGTGCTGGCCAGAGCTGGCATGACTTAGTGTGAGCGAAATTAGTCTGATTCTAAATCTGGGGTTTAAACAGAGGATTTTTCAGCTCAATTCTGAACTGATGTTTTGTTTTTGCCTACATAAAAGTACAGGCATTCCTATAAAAAGTAATCAATAAATGTAGGAAAACAGAAACATAGAAAAGATGAGTGTTTTATATTATTGGAGATTAATTGTTTTCTAGGGTTAGCTACTCTTCAACAATGAAAGCTATGTCAACATTTTAAAGACCTGGTTCATGTCCCTCTCAACCTTTTCTCCAACAAAAATAAGTTCATCTCCAAGTCTTCTCCAGTTTTTAGTCCCAGAATCATCATTGCAGCTCTTCTCAACACTTCTTGAATGAGCCAAGTATTCTGGTGTCCCAGTCGTCATTGAAGATTAGGGCACGATTTAATGCCTTCTTTCACTACTATTTATGACATTAGTAAGCCACATGCTGAAATTAACACGCTTTGTTTTTAAAACTAATTTTCCACTCTGCATGACCAACAGGATTACAGCACATGATCTGGTCATTTATCTCACTGCTGTTTGCAGATCCCTTTCTGTGATGAATTTAAGGGGAAGCTAGATAAAACACACAAGCAAAGAATGAATAGGTGGTTATGCAGACAGGTTTCCGCCCCACCACAGTACCGAAACGGCTCTCATCAAAGTCACAAATGACATCCTTTGTGACTGCACTCGCCTGGTACCGTTCTTATCTATCTAATCGTAGCCGGAGAATCACCTGCAACGGCTTCTCTTCCCGCTCCTGCATCGTTACCTCTGGTGTCGCCCAAGGATCTATCCTTGACCCCTTCCTATTTCTCATCTACATGTTGCCCCTTGGCGACATCATCCAAAAACACAGCGTCAGTTTCAGATGTACGCCGACGACATTCTGCTCTACCTCACTACCACTTCTCTCAACCCCTCCACGGTCTCTAAATTGTCGGACTGCTTGTCCGACATCCAGTTCTGGATGAGTAGAAATTTTCTCCAATGAAATATTGGGAAGACCAAAGCCATTGTTTTTGGTCCTCGCCACAAACTCCGTTCCCTAGCCACTGACTCCATCCCTCTCCCTAACATCTGTCTGAGGCTGAACCACTGTTCACAACCTTGGTGTCATATTTGACCCTGAAATGAGCTTCCGACCACATATCTGCAGCATAACAAAGACCGCCTATTTCCACCTCCGTAACATTGCTCGTCTCTGCCCTTGCCTCAGCTCATCCGCTGCCGAAACCCTCATCCATGCCTTTGTTACCTCTAGACTTGACTATTCCAACGCACTCCTGGCTGACCTCTCACATTCTATCCTAGGTAAACTTGAGGTCATCCAAATCTCAGCTGCCTGTGTCCTAACTCACACCAAGTCCTGTTCACCCATCACCCCTGTGCTCGCTGACCTACATTGGCTCCCGGTTAAGCAACTCCTCGATTTCAAAATTCTCTTCCTTGTTTTCAAATCCCTCCCTGGTCATTATCACATTGCTGTTTGTGGGAGTTTGGGGTGTGTAAATTGGCTGCCTTGATTCCTACAGTACAAAAATGACTACACTTCAAAACTACTTAATTGGCTGTAAAGCACTTTAGGACATCCAGAGGTCATGAAAGGTTCTATATAAGTGCAAGTTCTTTCTTATATTTTTAAATGCAAGTCTCTTTCTTTTCTTCCCTTAAGTTCATTAACTCATCTAGCCAGCAAGTAAGAAATGCAAGTTCACAAGAATACATGGGTTAAGAAGGAAGGTCCATCATTTTACAAAGTACCATATTTAGCTCCCAAAGAAGAAATGGAGTAAATCGAGTGGGACTAGAGTTCTAGGATTTTTCATGAAACTCGACAAAACGGTTGCCACATGGACTCGAGAGTTTGGCTTCAAGACCAAAAACAATTTTTTTTTTAAATTTGCTCTCAGGCTGTGGGTAACACTTGCAAGCTGTATTTGGCTATCCCTAGTTGCTATTTTTACAAGTGAGTGGCTTGCTAGGCCCTCTCAGAGGCCATTATGTGTCAACCACGTAGTGTACGATTTGGCTTACGCTTGAACTAACAAAATAAACTTAACAATTAAAGAGCAGACTGTGAAGCAGTATGCAACAGTTTTACTTCATAAGGGAAAACCAACACCCCCATATTCTAAAGCCTTAGGCCATTAGCCATTAGGACAAAGCAGCCCACTTGATTGGCAACCCATCCACCACCTTAAACATTCACTCCCTCCACTACCGGCGCACCATGGCTGCAGTGTGTACCATCTACAGCATGCACTGCAGCAACTCGCCAAGGCTTCTTCAGCAACACCTCCCTAACAGCACTGTGGGAGTACCTTCACCAGACGGACTGCAGCGGTTCAAGAAGGTGGCTCACCGCCACCTTCTCAAGGGCAATTAGGGATGGACAATAAATGCTGGTCATACCAGCGACGCCCACATCCCCTGAACGAATAAAAAAAGTTAGTCTCTTGAAAACGACAGCTTGCCGTCAACCTCCCCTAAGTTTCAAGAAATTGCTGCATTTCTGCATTAATTACCAATTAAACTCGCTGCAGAAAGTTTGGGCTGGTGCTTAACAGTGCAACGACCCCTTTAATTACAAGATTTATGTTGCTGCAATGCCACTCAACCTCTCCAGCCCAGAAAGGAAACAATTGGAACTGTGGCGTCTCATTCCTGCAGGTAATAAATTGTTCTTCGAGATTCTTTAAAAATGATCTTATTTTTCCTGTTTCTTTTTCTGTACCTAATTTGACTCTAATTCACCCCATTTCCAACTCCGTTGTTCCTGTTTCTTCCACAATCCTTAAATCTCACTGGTTATGGAGATAGACTGTTGGTCCCATCATTCATCAAGGTCCCAGATGCCCCGTTGCCTTCGCCGCACCGTTATCAGCTCGCACTTCCAGCATTTATTTCGAGTTGAAGGGCGAGGGAAAAAGACTAACTAACAGGACACGCTGCAAGATGTTCCACTCCAGCAAATTCTGGACCATAGTTTCAAAAGACAACAGGAAATTTAAATAGATTATCTCAAACTCAAACAAACCTCTCAATCAAAGCAACCAATAAAACCCACAGGATACAAGATCCAAACTGAATAGTTTGGCAGCTCCCATGGATACTGGTTACAGACATGACGTCTGTTCTGGGGCTGTAATACATCAAAACGGGCTGAACTGCTTTCTGTGAGTGAGCCTTGTTTGTAACTTCATTGGCTGTGACATAAAGAACGATACATTATAGACAAAAATGTTTCACTTTCATTTTTATTAGAGTAAATGCTTCATTTTTGTCGTAGGTGACCTTATGCGCAAAGTAATCTGAGGCAGCATTCTCCGAGTAAACCATGTACATGTTTATTACGACCAGATAGTACAAATAAATGCCACTATGTCCGACATCACTTTGGAAAATGGATACTGTTGGCCACACCAAACAATGTTCACAATAGACTAAATTATCAAATCAGTTTATTCAAAAGGCCTTCGATAAGGTATTGCATAGTAGACTCATGACTAAGGTCAGAGCATATAGAGTCAAAAGACAGGTAGCAGAATGGATAGCAAGCTGGCTACAAAACAGAAAACAGAGAGTAGGGGTTAAAGGTAGCTACTCAGACTGGCAAAGGTGGGACGTGGTGTTCGACAACAATCAGTGCTGGGACCGCTGTTGTTCACAATTTACATTAATTATTCGGACTCAGGAATCGGAAGCACAATTCAAAATTTGCGGACGACACCAAATTGGGAGGTGTAGTTAATACAAAGGAAGAATGTGACAAAATACAGGAAGACAATGGCGGGCAAAATAAAGGAAAATCCCAAGGTGTTTTATAAGTATATTAAGGGCAAGAGGATTACCAGGGAAAGAGTAGGGCCCATTAGGGACCAAAGTGGCAATCTGTGTGTAGTGCCGGAAGATGTAGGTGAGGTTTTAAATGAATATTTTGCATCTGTGTTCACTATGGAGAAGGACGATGTAGGCATAGAAATCAGGCAGGGGGATTGTGATATACTTGAACAAATTAGTATTGAGAGGGAGGCGGTACTAGCGGTTTTAGCGGGCTTAAAAGTGGATAAATCCCCAGGACCAGACAAGATGTATCCCAGGCTGCTGTGTGAGGGAAGGGAGGAGATTGCAGGGGCTCTGACACAAATTTTCAGAACCTCTCTGGCCACAGGGGAGGTGCCAGAGGACTGGAGGACAGCTAACGTAGTACCATTGTTCAAGAAGGGTAGTAGGGATAAACCTGGGAATTACAGGCCAGTGAGCCTAACATCAATGGTAGGGAAATTATTGGAAAAAATTCTGAGGGACAGAATTAGTCTCCACTTGGAGAGGCAAGGATTAATCAAGGATAGTCAGCATGGCTTTGTCAGGGGGAGATCATGTCTGACCAATTTGATTGAATTTTGAAAGGGGGTGACTAGGTGTGTGGATGAGGGTAGTGCAGTTGATGCAGTCTACATGAACTTCAGTAAGGCTTTTGACAAAGTCCCGCATGGGAGACTGGTCAAGAAGGTAAGAGCCCATGGGATCCAGGGCAATTTGGCACATTGGATCCACAATTGGCTTCGTGGCAGGAGGCAGAGGGTGATGGTCGAAGGTTGTTTTTGTGACGGGAAGCCTGTGTCCAGTGGTGTACCGCAGGGATCGGTGCTGGGTCCTTTGCTGTTTGTAGTGTACATTAATGATTTAGATATGAATGTAGGAGGTATGATCAGTAAGTTCACAGATGACACGAAAATTGGTGGAGTGGTAAATAGCGAGGAGGGAAGCCTCAGGCTACAGGACGATATAGATGGGTTGGTCAGATGGGCAGAACAGTGGCAAATGGAATTTAACCCTGAAAAGTGTGAGGTGATGCATTTTGGGAGGACTAACAAGGCAAGGGAATACACAATGAATGGTAGGACCCTAGGAAGGACAGAGGATCAGAGGGACCTTGGTGTGCATGTACATAGATCCCTGAAGGCAGCAGGACGGGTAGATAAGGTGGTTAAAAAGGCAAATGGGATACTTGCCTTCATTAGCCGAGGCATAGAATATAAGAGCAGGGAGGTTATGATGGAGCTGTACAAAACGCTAGTTAGGCCACAGCTGGAATACTGTGTGCCGTTCTGGTCACCACACTATAGGAAGGATGTGATTGCATTGGAGAGGGTGCAGAGGAGATTCACCAGGATGTTACCTGGGCTGGAGTGCTTCAGCTATGAGGAGAGGCTGGACAGGCTGGGGTTGTTTTCCTTAGAGCAGAGAAGGCTGAGGGGGGACCTGATTGAGGTGTACAAAGTTATGAGGGGCGGAGATAGAAAGGAACTTTTCCCCTTAGTAGAGGGGTCAATAACCAGGGGGCATAGTTTCAAGATAAGGGTTTAGAGGGGATTTGAGGAAAAACGTTTTCACCCAGACGGTGGTTGGAATCTGGAACTCACTGCCTGAAAGGGTGGTAGAGGCAGGAACCCTCACAACATTCAAGAAGCATTTAGATGAGCACTTGAAACGCCATAGCATACAAGTGCTGGAAAATGGGATTAGAATAGACAGGGCTTGACGGCCGGTGCGGACACGATGGGCCGAAGGGCCTCTTTCTGTGCTGTATAACTATGATGCAATGACATAATAAGCTTGTAGTAAAGGAGCCTTTAGGGAAGAGTGACCATAATATGATAGAATTTTATAGAGTTTGAACTTGACTTGGTTAAATCTGAAACTCGGGTCTTAAATCTAAACAAAAGCAAATTACATAGGTATGAGGGGAGAGTTGGCTAAGGTAGATTGGGAACTACATTAAAAGGTATGACGGTAGACAAGCAATGGCTAGCATTTAAAGAATTAATACATAATTTACAACAAATATACATTCCTTTAGGGCACAAAAACCCCACAGGAAAAGTGGTCCAACCGTGGCTAACAAGAGAAGTTATAGTATTAGATCAAAGGAAGAGGCGTATAATGTTGCCAAAAATAGTAAGATTGAGGATCGGGAGGATTTTAGCATTCAGCAAAGGAGGACCAAGGAATTGATAAAGAAAGGGAAAATAGAATGCGAGAGTAAACTAGCGAGAGACATAAAAAGACTGTAAAAGCTTCTATAGGTATGTAAAAAGGAAAAGATTAGCAAAAGTAAATGTGGGTCCCTTACAGGCTGAGACAGGAGAAATTACAATGGGGAATAAGGAAATGGCAGAGAAATTAAACAAATGCTTTGTGTCTGTCTTCACGGAAGAAGATGCAAAAAGCTTCCCAGAAATAGTGGAGAACCAAAGGCCTAGCGAGAATGAGGAACTGAAAGAAATTAGTATTAGTAAAAAAATAGTACTGGAGAAATTAATTGGACTGGAAGCCGATAAATCCCCTGGACCCGATGGCCTACATCCTGTAGATTGGAAGGTAGCAAATGTAACCCCACTATTTAAGAAAGGAGGGAGAGAGAAAACAGGGAACTACAGACCAGTTAGCCTGACATCAGTAGTCGGGAATATGCTAGAATTTATTATTAAAGACGTGGTAACAGAGCAATTAAAAAATAATAATAGGATTGGGCAGAGTCAACACAGATTTATGAAAGGGAAATAGTGTTTGACAAATCTGTTGAATAGATAAGGGGGAACCAATGGATGTGATGTATTTGGATTTTCAGAAGGCATTTGATAAGGTGCCATACAAGAGGTTATTAAACAAAATTAGGACTCATGGGATTGGGGTAATGTACTAGCATGGATTGAGGATTAGTTAACAGACAGAAAACAGAGAGTAGGAATAAACAGGTCATTTTCGGGTTGGCAGGCTGTAACTAGTGGGGTACCGCAAGGATCCGTGCTTGGGCCTCAGCTATTCACAATCTACATCAATGATTTGGATGAGGGGGCCAAATGTAATATATCCAAGTTTGCTGATGATACAAAGCTAGGTGGGAATGTAAGTTGTGAGGAGGATGCAAGGAGGCTTCAAGGGACTATAGACAAGCTAAGTGAGTGGGCAAGAACATGGCAAATGGAATATAATGTGGAGAAATGTGAAGTTATCCACTTTGGTAGGAAAAATAGAAAAGCAGTCTATTTTTTTTTTAAATGGTGAGAGATTGGGAAATGTTGGTGTTCAGAGGGACCTGGGTGTCCTTGTACACAAACCACAAAGTTAACATGCAGGTACAGCAAGCAATTAGGAAAGCAAATGGTATGTTGGCCTTTATTACAAGAGGACATGAGTATAAGAGTAAAGACATCTTCCTGCAATTATATAGGGCCCTGGTCAGACCACACCTGGAGTATTGTCAAATTTTGGTCTCCTTACCCAAGGAAGGATATACTTGCCATAGAGGGAGTGCAACGAGAGTTCACCAGACTGGTTCCTGGGATGGGGGGCATTGTCCTATGAGGAGATACTGAGTAGACTACGCCTATATTCTCTAGAGTTTAGAAGAATGAGAGGTGATCTTACTGAAAAATACAAAATTCATACTGGGCTCGACAGGGTAGATGCAGGGAGGATGTTTCCCCTGGCTGGGGAATCTAGAACATGGGGTCACAGTCTCAGAATAAGGGGTCGGCCATTTAGGACTGAGATGAGGAGAAATTTCTTCACTCAGAGGGTGGGGACTCTTTGGAATTCTCTACCGTAGAGGATTGTGGAAGCTCAGTCGTTGAGTATATTCAAGACAGAGATCAATAGATTTTTGAATATTAAGGGAATCAAGGGATATGGGGATAGTGCAGGAAAGTGAAGATGAGGTCGAAGATCAGCCATGATCTTATTGAATGGCGGAGCAGGCTCGAGGGGCCGATTGGCCTACTCCTGCTCCTATTTCTTGTGTTCTTATGAATAAGCTTACAGAATGTGCATATAATGGGCAAATGCATTTCAATATAGATAAATGCGAGGTGGTGCATTTTGGTAGGAGAATAAGGAGGCCACATACTGCTTACATAGTTGGGGCTCAATTTTAATAGCCCGGAGGCGGCGGGTCGGCAGCGAAAATATGGCTTCAGACTGCCAACCCGCCTCCATCCCGCCCCCATGCGATTTTCGAGTGTGTCGGGTCAGCCACTCCCAAACTGACCCGACGGGAACCGGTGGGACAGGTAGTTAAGGCAGTTATATGCCAGTTAACTGCCTTTCTAATCCTATTTTGATAGTGGTTTCCCATTTTTGTGCTTCTGACTCCTGTTTCCCGTCTTGTCAGAAACGCGCCAGCTGCAAGGAGACGAGTTTCTCGAGGACATGATTTGTAGTCATTGGAGCAGCACTTTAAAAACACTCCGGTAACATGGCTGACATTCAAATGCAACAACCTTGTTGTTGGAGGTTTGGGATAAGATTTTGCAAATCTACTGACTTGTGACTGTTCAAGCTGACACACACATCTGCAGTGTTACCTGATTGGAATAATTTCAGGCCACTTGTGTGTGCGCTTGCAAGCTTCTTGCTTCAACTGAAATCTATAGCAACAGGATGGGAACCATTTACATCCTCTCATCCTGGTCGTCAGATTCAGAGGAAGAGCAGCCCCGGCAGCACCACAACCAGCCACAACAGCAGCACCAACCTCCTCCTCACCCACCTGAAGCAGGCACTGGACACAGGGCATCAGCCCCTGACACAATTGCTGCCCGGGAGGCCAGCGATGGCATCACCATGGCCAGATTTTCTTCATTTGATACTGTAAACCCTGGCTGCCATATGATGCGCCAGGTTGACACCATCCCACACCAGCACCGTGAAGCATCCCTTTAATGTCCAAGCCATTCCATGCAAACACATCACTATAGCAGGGGGGGGGGTGGAGGGGGAGTTATGACTGAACAATCACTGGAACTCAGTAAGACACTTCTCAATGTGTGCTCAGATCTGTCCATTAAGGGGCACTTTTCAAAAAAGATATTACACTGTATGACAACACATTACCAGAAACTTCACATGGACATTGGCTAAACCTCTCAAGTGCCTACCCTTGTGTGCTGTTAATTGGTATGCTTGCAGTAGGATGAGGGCGAGTGTGACTAGTGAGATGGGGAAGTGATAAAGTAGATAGAGGGGAGGTTAAAAGTATGTTGGTGTCCTGGGGAGGTCTCTTCCGCCCTTGGAAGGGAAGAGAACCTCCCTGCGTGCTGTGACTCCCTCCATAACCATGAAGAACCTGGGTGCAAGTATTCACCTTTGTGCAGTGATTGTCAGTGTTTGCAGCACCTCAATGCTGTCAAACACTGATAGATCAACTGTCAAAATTAAATTGTGCATGGTCCCTTTAAGGAAACCAGCAGATGACGCATCATCAAAAGGCCTCATCAGACCCGCTTCCTGTTAATTGGCCGGCAAGGCCGCAGGGCAGGCTTAACAAGGCCAATCAAGGGAAAATCACGTCTGCAGAGCGGAGGCAGCTGGGGGCAGGACCGGAACTCGGAAACCAACTGACGCGCCCCCATCCCGTCTCCAGAATTAAATTCGCAGCCTAAGAGTCTGAATGGGGTAGAGGAGCAAAGGGATCTAGGGGCACAGATTCACAAAAATCACTGAAAGTAGCAATGCAGATTTAGTTATGAAAAAGGACAAAGATAGACCAGGTGTAAAAGTTTTCCATTGGAGAAAGGCCAATTTTACTCAGCTGAGATGTGATTTAGCAAAAGTGGACTGGAAACAGCTACTTGAAGGTACATCAGTGTCAGAGCAGTGGGAGGCATTCAAGGAGGAGATAGTGGGAACAAACATGTTCCCATTAAGAAAAAGGGTGGGACTCTCAAATCTAGAGCACCCTGGATGTTAAAAAGCTTACAGGGTAGGATAAGGAAAAAAGGGAAGCTTTTGTCAGATACCAAGAACTCAATACTACAGAAAGCCTAGAGGAGTATAGAAAGTGCAAGGGTGAAATTAAAAAGCAAATTAGGAAATCAAAGAGAGGGCATGAAAAAATAGTGACAAGTAAAATCAAGGAAAACCCAAAGATGTTTTATAAATACATAAAGAGCAAGAGGATAACAAAGGAAAGAGTAGGGCCTATTAGAAACGGCAATATATTTCCAAGTCAGGATGGTGTGCAACTTGAAGGGGAACTTGCAGGTGATGGTGTTCCCATGTGCCTGCTGCCCTTGTCCTTCTAGGTGGTAGAGGTTGCGGGTTTGGGAGGTGCTGCTGAAGAAGCCTTGGCGAGTTGCTGCAGTGCATCTTGTAGATGGTACACACTGCAGCCACGGTACGCCGGTGGTGGAGGGAGTGAATGTTTAAGGTGGTGGATCGGGTGCCAATCAAGTGGGCTGCTTTGTCCTGGATGGTGTTGAGCTTCTTGTGTTGTTGGAGCTGCACTCATCCAGGCAAGTGGAGAGTATTCCATCACACTTCTGACTTGTGCCTTGTAGATGGTGGAAAGGCTTTGGGGAGTCAGGAGGTGAGACACTTGCTGCAGAATACTTAGCCTCTGACCTGCTCTTGTTGCCACAGTATTTATGTAGCTGGTCCAGTTCAGTTTCTGGTCAATGGTGACCCCCCAGGATGTTGATGGTGGGGGAATTTGGAGATGGTAATACCGTTGAATGTCATGGGACGGTGGTTAGACTCTTGCTTGTTGGAGATGGTCATTGGCTGGCACTTCGGTGGCGTGAATGTTACCTGCCACTTATCAGCCCAAGTCTGAACGTCTGTGCAAGAGCTTCTGTTGCAACCTTTTGTATGGTACTATTTAAAGCAAGCAAAGAATTTACGCTAAAACCAGGACTAAAAAAAAACACCCAGCAATTGCTATATACCATTTCTTGTTTTTGGCATCTAATTATTGTAAAACCACAAAGCTAGTTCCTCTCAGTAAAAACCTGTCCATGCATGTTTTTTCATGAAAACTGCAGTGTCTTTTGATGGATTTTTAAGATCCCTACCTCAGCATTTTTATGCATTTATGGTTTGAAGGTGAAGGAAGACAGTTTGATATTGGTGGGATGAAAGAAACATCTATTCCATTTTGTGTTGTGCAACAGCACCAAGGTCATATGTGGTACAGATAAGCTGCAATGCAGAGGTTCCTCCTGCACTATCTAATGACGTGTTTTCATCAGTGTCCAGAATAGCACTCCTCTTTGCAACCGCACCGCCCCCATTGCCAATAGTTGCATTCCTTGCAGCCTGAATGAGAGTGCTCAAACTTCGAAACATTTTATGTTCTGAAAATTGGGTATATTTAAACTGTACTGTGTGTGTCCTGGGATAGAAACAAAAATTAAAATATACAGCCACTTTACTAGTTATCTAAAAAAGCTCCAAGCACCTTCACTAACTTGTGGCGAGCGAGCCTCAATAGTAGAAAAATAGATTTCCATCTCCAGACAATCTGCGTTTCCAATACATAAACCAGAAGAATGCTTGCAGGGTACCTTATTAACAGGGACAGCAAGGAGGCAGTTATACTGCCACTTTCACATTGATGCAAAGCAGTTTTGGGTGTGCATCTATACCAAAGTGGCCATAAAACTCAGGAGATTACAAAAGCACTATAGCCATACAGGGCAAGGTCCCCTCCCAGAAGCAATGTCACACCAGTTTGAATTTGAATGGAGTACAGTATAACACCAGCCTTAATTTCACTGCTTTGAAATGAGAGATCTGCTTTTCTGGATTTTAAAAGGTATTCACAAAATCTGAACTGCCACTGAAAAGATCCTGTAAATTTCTTGTTATCACTAAAACTGCCAACAGTTACAATAGCTGGGTCCTGCTGGCCACAGACTTCCTGCAAAACTCAAAAGCATTGCTGCACAGGCAAATGCACTACATCACACATCATATATGTACCAGTGTATGCACGGTGATATTGAGAGTTTTAAAGCAAATTGGAGCACCCACTGTAGATGTCTATAATCTACACAGGTACTAGGTTAGCTATCTGAAAAGAAAACAGGCAAAAAAGATACACAGTACCAGATATTCAAGACTGTAGTCAAGATATCAATATGTAGAGCCTGATACTTTTTTGTATTTTTTTTTTTAAAATGAGTTTACCAATGATTTCAAAACTAGGCCTTTACGAATTCTGGCCTTTGAACAGTAACCTGGAAATTTTAACTGCTGAGATAGGCTGTTGGATGGTAAACATTGTCTTGCATAGCAACTTGCATTAATGTAGTGCCTTTAAGGCACCTCATAGAAGTGTGATGAAAAAATGGACACTAACCAAAGGAGCAGAAATTAGGAAGGGTGACAAAAAGATTGGTCAAAGATGAGGAGATTAAAGAGGATCTTAAAGGATGAAAGGGCAGAGCAAGATGGAGAGGTTTAGGGAGAGAATTCTAGCGAGACAGTTCATTGACATCATGCCCTAAGATTGTGTTCGACTTCTTTTCTCCACTACCAATCATCCCCTTAAACCCCTCTCCCCGCCCCCTCCACCCTCACCTCTAACAGCAATTGCAAGGAGCTCATCGAGTTCTTTGTCACTAAGATTGAGATGATCCGTTCAACTGCCTCTGCTGCATTGCTCCCTTTCCCTTACCCACCAAGCCAAGATTCCCCCAAGGTTGTCCCTATGGCCGAAACTCACATCTTCCTCTAGTTTCTCTCCTATCATCCCACATGCCCTCTCCGAATTCATAATCCATGAAACCCACCTTCTGCTCTCTTGACCCTATACCCACTAAACTGCTGACCACCCAACTACCCTTCCTGACCCCTATGCTAGCTGATAAGGTAAATGATTCCCTCTCCTCGGGTAACGCCCCCCTCCCTTCCAAATCTGCATCACCTCTTTCGACTATTCCACTGCCTCGGTGTTTGTTGTCAGACCGCTTGTCTAACATTCAGTCCTGCACGAGCTGCAATTTCCTTTAACATTGGGAAGACTGAAGCCCTTGGCTGCGATCTTACTTGAGGAGGCGCGTTGGGAGCGGGACTGCTGCTTTTCGGGTTCTAGTCGCGCCCCCAGCGACGTCTAACGAACTGACGCGATTTTCCCTTGATTGGCCTTGTTAAGCCCGCCCCTGCAGACTTGCTGGCCAATTAAGGGAAAGCCGGTGTCAGATGACGTCAGTGCATGACGCGTCATCAGCCGTTTTCTTAAAAGGGTCAGGCCCCATAATTTTTTGACAGATGAACTGTCAGTGTTTGACAGCATTGATGTGCTGTCAAACACCGACAATCACTGTCCAAAGGTGAGCTCTTGCACCCAGGCTCACCAATGACTCTCTCATAGAAACATAGAAACATAGAATCTAGGAGCAGGAGTAGGCCATTCGGCCCGTCGAGCCTGCTCCACCATTCAATACGATCATGGCTGATCATCCAAATCCAGTACCCTGTCCCTGCTTTAATCCCCACAGTACACATATCCCACCCTACCCCCGTAACCCCACGTATTTAATTCCCCCTAACATATCCCATCCTATCCCCATAACCCCACATATTTAATCCCCCCCTAACACTAAGGGTCAATTTATCATAGCCAAATCAACCTAACCCGCACATTTTTGGACATCCTTAGGAGAAAACAGATGGCAGCTGCATGTGAGATTGCAGAAGCCATCTGTCAATTCTCCTGATCAGATGAGGCTTCACAGAAACATCAAATCTTGTCACCTGCAGATACATATAAACAGAATAAAAATATTTCTCACTACATTCTCTCACCTGTCATACTTACCTGTGCACCATTGCACCTATCACACTACCTCTGCAGCTGTCATTTGCACACTTACACTGCAGCAGACCCACAGCTCGCCTCGCTGACCCTGGCGGGGTTTCCCGCCACATCAGCAGGCGGAAAATGGTGAAAAGCCTCTTAATTGGCTCTAATCCCCTTCTTGTTGCTAGGAGACGGGTCCCTGCACGAGTCGGGGACCCGCCTCCCGGGAAGATGGTTCGGAGACGGGTTGGGACACGCTCCCAATTTTTCCCTTTTCCCAGCAGCCCCGCCTCCAAATCCGCCTCCTCAAGCCCCTGCCACAAACTCCGTTCTCTCGCCACCAATTCCATCCCCCTCCCTGGCTAATGTCTCAGACTGAACCAGACGCAACCTCGGCATCCCTGAGTTGATGTTCCAACCCCATATCCTCTTCACCACAAAGATCCAGTCTACCTACAAGTGGACTGCCCTGGACATGCTACAGTCATCACTTCACTGGATTATATCACAATGGAGTGTTGTCGATTTGGCTTCAGAGTACGTAAATTTTTTCTGGGGGTCATTAAAAAAGAAACAAATCCTACAGTCCATTGAATAATTAAGGGAATTCAGCTGTCCATGAAAGAAGCTTGCTTGTAAATCAAAATCCTTATTCCATTGCCTGGCTGGTCTTGCTGAATATATTTCAAGAATCAACAGTTTCTGAGCACTCAGGAACCATAACATTTGAAGGAATTTCATCCTGTTTTAATCTTTTTGGATTGTTTGTAATGTTTTGTGAATGTACCAGAAAGATCGATTTTATTTTACTATAGTGATGGCATGTTTGGGCTGCCAGGAGCAGTGTTCAGGAATGCAGTGAAGTTTAGAAATTGGTTCAGCATGGCAACCATCCTGAGAAGGTCACTGTGTGGCTTTGTTTTGGTTGCTAGGTACAGGAGTAATTGGATGGTCAAGAGCTGAAGGACTCAACTGTTACTGGAAGATGTCTGTCTGACCTATTCATTTCATTTTTCTACACTTCAGATTTACCAGCTCAGCATTAATGGCTTTGTACTATGCTGGGATTGGAATGGCTCGTGGTGCATTCGTTCCGACACAGTATATAATCTTGGTCTAATGCAAAAGTGGTATATACTTAAACTGGTCATAATAGTGCTATTCAAAAAGCAATCTGTGCCTTACTGTTTTACATGAACAGTTTATGCAGGCAACAGATTTTTGGTGAAATTTGACAATCACTCCCCAACTGACCTGGGTGAGACCAGGAACTTGTGTGGAGGAATCATGAGCGCACACTGCCATTCTATTACCCAGCACTGCTCTCCTGCTTTGATGCAGGTGAAATTCTAAAGACACGAGTCAATTTTATGCTGCCACTCATTCAGTTGGATTGAGAGAGACTGAATTACATGGGTTCCAGTAAAAACAGGTGTAAGCAAATTCTGTGTTCCTGACAACATATCTGGTTCCAGTTTTACTTTGGTTAAAGTTAACCCTATAAAGCCATGGTGTGCAATCCGAATTGACTTGTCATTCCCCACATTGTTCAAGCCATTACTTTCTGGCACTAATTTATTCTTGAATTTCCAAACTTGGTATGAACTTCCAGTTAGTTTCTTTCTAAAAATAAGCCAAGTCAGATTGCCATTAAATCCTGCCTGTGCATCGGTAAGACTGGCATCACCTGTTCAAAATAAGCATTGATAAATTATTCCACATTATAAATTTGTCAATTACAGAACTTGGATAGATCACAATTGTTTAATTACTAACATTTTGCCCCCATTTTTGGACTGCATTTACAATATGAGTTTCAATTCTAACCACTTTTATAGTGGCCTTCAATAAAGGATTCTAAATATTTTCCGACAGGTTTATAACATAGCAATTTTTATGTTTCCGCTGCAGAGCCACTAGGAGGGAAATTCTCCAAGTGTTGACAGCCCTACAGAATCAAACGCATTGCCTGATTGCTGCAAATTCAGAGTTTTACAGTGGATATA
Organism: Squalus acanthias; assembly: GCA_030390025.1. Lineage (NCBI taxonomy): Eukaryota > Metazoa > Chordata > Chondrichthyes > Squaliformes > Squalidae > Squalus > Squalus acanthias. The sequence goes on along the minus strand of CM059427.1, from coordinate 163,935,468 downwards.
CTCTTGGGTTGAGTGTCATCGGTCACTCCCATAGGTGTGCCTCACGTTCCCTACAATTTGGAGAGCAATTTTACTGCTCATTATCTCATTAAATGATTTAGGGATTAGAACAAGAATGAATGAACTTGCATTGAATAGCAAATTTTACATCTTCATGACATCCTAAAGCACTTCACAGCCAAAGCATTACTTATGAGGTGCAGTCACTGTAATGGACAAATATGGCAGCCAATTTGCGCACAGCAATGCCCCCAAACAAAAATGAGATAAATGACCATATAATCGGTTTTGGTGCAGGGATAAATATTGGCCAGGCCGACTGCTCTGCATCAAATAATGTCACGGGATCTTTATGTCCACCTGAACAAGAAACAATACTTCCCTCCCTTTTTCCTGTACAATCCTGTTTCTGGCACGTCTCACCTTCATACAGCATGCTGGGCGGAACTGCAGATAGCTGCTTTCCATGATTTCAGCTCTGTAGCTGCCAACACTTCCAAAGTGGGATACATTCTGGCTTTGTCCCTCCCTCAAAAGTTGCATTCACTTGCCTGTCAGATCACTCTGAAAAAGCATTCCACTTGAAATGTTAACTTTTCCTTCAGTTCCATATATTGCTGTGATTTTCCATATGTATTTTAGAGATGTCATAGACTCATAGAATGGTTACAGCAAGGAAGGCGGCCATTCGGCCCGTCGAGCCCATGCCGGCTCTCTGCAAGAGCATCTCAACTAGTCCCACTCCCCCACCCTTTCCCCGTAGCCCTGCAAATATTTTTTCTTTCAGGTATTCATCCAACTCCCTTTTGAAAGCCGTGATTGAGTCTGCCTCCACTAGCCTTTCAGGAAGTGCATTCCAGGTTCTAGCCACTCACTGCGTAAAAAACTGTTTTCTTATGTTGCCTTTGGTTCTTTTGCCAATCACATTAAATCTGTGTCCTCTGGTTCGCGACCCTTCTGCCAATGGGAAGTTTCTCTCTATCTATTCTGTCCAGACCCCTCATGAATTTTGAACACCCCTATCAAATCTCCTCTCGATCTTCTCTGCTCTGAGAACAACCCCAGCTTCTCCAGTCTATCCACGTAACTGAAGTCCCTCATCCCTGGAATCATTCTCGTATATCTTTTCTGCACCCTCTCTAAGGCCTTCACATCCTTCCTAAAGTGCGGTGCCCAGAATTGGACACAATACTCCAGTTGAGGCCGAACCAGTGTTTTATACAGGTTCATCATAACTTCCTTGCTTTTGTACTCTATACCTCTATTCATGAAGCCCAGGATCCCGTAAGCTTTTTTAAACCGCTTTCTCAACCTGCCCTGCCACTTTCAACGATGTGTGCACATATACCCCTAGGTCTCTCTGTTCATGCACCCCCTTTAGGATTGTACCCTTTAGTTTATATTTCCTCTCCTCTACCAAAACGTATCACTTCACATTTTTCTGCGTTAAATTTCATCTGCCACGTGTCCGCCCAGTCCGCCAGCCTGTCTATGTCCTCTTGAAGTCTATCACTATCCTGCTCACTGTTCACTATACTTCCAAGTTTTGTGTCATCTGCAAATTTTGAAATTGTGCCCTGTACACCTACATCCAAGTCATTAATATACATCAAGAAAAGCAGTGGTCCTAGAACCGACCCCTGGGGAACACCACTGTATACCTTCCTCCAGTCCGAAAAACAACCAACCATTCACCACAACTCTCTGTTTCCTGTCACTTAGCCAGTTTCATATCCATGCAGCCACTGTCCCTTTTATTCCATGGGCTTCAACTTTACTGGCAAGCCTACTATGTGGCACTTTGTTGAATGCCTTTTGGAAATCCATGTACACCACGTCAACCGCATTGTCCTCATCAACCCTCTCTGTTACCTCATCAAAAAACTCGATCAAGTTGGTTAAACACGATTTGCCTTTAACAAATCTGTGCTGGCTTTCCTTAATTAATCCACACTTGTCCAAGTGACTGTTAATTTTGTCCCTGATTAAGAACATAAGAAATAGGAGCAGGATTAGGCCACTTGGCCCCTTGAGCCTGCTCCACCATGCAATAAGATCTTGGGCTCAAAGTCACTTCCCTGCCCACTCCCCATAACCCTTCACTCCCCTTATCTTGCAAAAATCTGTCTATCTCCACCTTAAAATGTATTTAATGACCCAGCCTCCACAGCTCTCTGGGACAGAGAATTCCACAGATTTACAACCCTCAGAAGAAATTCCTCCTCATCTCAGTTCTAAAAGGGCAACCCTTTATTCTGAAACTATGCCCCTGAGTTCTAGTTTTCCCCACAAGGGGAAATATCCTCTCTGCATCTACCTTGTCGAGCTCCCTCAGTATCTTATATGTTTCAATAAAATCACCTCTCATTCTTCTAAATGCCAATGAGTATAGGCCCAACCTGCTCAACCTCTCCTCATAAGTCAACCCCCTCATCTCTGGAATTAACCTAGTGAATCGTCTCTGAACTGCCTCCAATGCAAGTACAGGAAACTTTCGTTTATCCGGCACCGACGGGACCGGCGTGGTGCCGGTTGATCGAAAGTGCCGGATTACAGAGAGGTATACTTACCAAGGTACGAGAGCCCCGTACACGGCCACAGGCTGAACAATTGGGACCCGGAGAGGGAAGGTAAACGAGACTCCGGCTTTTTCCTCCGTGGCGGCGACAGGTCGGAGTCGGAAGAACGTTGACCCCCCTTTCGTGGGGGCGAAAGGTCAGAATCGGGGTCTTGTCTGTATAATAAAACTTACCTGATTTTTGCCGGTTAAGCGAGAATTCCGGATATTAGGGTGCCGGATAAACGAAAGTTTCCTGTATATCCTTCCTTAAATAAGGAGACCAAAAGTGTACGCAGTACTCAAGGTGTGGTCTCACCAGCTGTAGCAGGACTTCCCTGCTTTTATACTCCATCCCCCTTGCAATAAAGGCCAACATTCCATTTGCCTTAATGTTTCTAAAAGCTTCCCCACTACCGAGGTTAAACTGACTGGCCTATAGTTGCTGGGTTTATCTTTACACGCTTTTTTGAACAAGGGTGTAACATTTCCAATTCTCCAGTCCTCTGGCACCACCCGTTTCTAAGGAGTATTGGAAGATTATGGCGAGTACCTCTGCGATTTCTTCCTTCACTTCCCTCAGCGTCCTAGGATGCATCCTATCCGGTTCCGGTGACTTATCTACTTTTAAGTACAGCCAGCCTTTCTCGTACCTCGTTTTATCAATTTTTATCCCATCCAGTATCTCCTCTACCTCCTCCTTCACTATGTCTATGGCAGCATCTTCTTCCTTGGTGAAGACAGATGCAAAGTACTCATTTAGCACCTCAGCCATACCCTCTGCCTCCATGCATAGGTCTCCTTTTTGGTCCCTAATCGGCCCCACCCCTCCTCTTAATACCCATTTACTATTTATATGCCTATAGAGGACTTTTGGATTACCTTTTATGTTAGCTGCCATTCTAGTCTCATACCCTCTCTTTGCGCCTCTTATTTTCTTTTTCACTTCTCCTCTGAACTTCCTATATTTAGCCGGATTCTCAGGTGTATTCTCGACCTGACATCTGTCATACGCGCTCTTTTTCTGCTTCATCTTACTCGCCATCTCTTTCGTCATCCAAGGAGTTCTGACTTTAGCTGCTCTACCTTTCCCTAGTGGGAATGTACCTCGATTGTACCCAAACTATTTCCTCTTTAAAGGCAGCCCGGAGGTTTCAGTTGTGTAACACATTTATAACCAGCTTGCAAAACATAATTTTGTAGCTGGACCTCCTTTGCCATTCTCAAGACTCCGAACTGAACTAACCTACCCTCTGACACTGTAGAACACACTATTTGCTGTAAAAGTTGACCAAATTTTACCATAATGCTTCGCGAGGACAAAGACTGGTTGCTGTGAGAACTTTGCAAAATAAACTGTTTGACTTGTAAGCTGTAAAAGCTGCCAATTGTCTTTCAACAGATATGGAAAACAAGCTTATTGAAGTTCTGTGGGTACAGACTATTGACTGTGAAATCAGTGCAATAACAGAAACATCTTCAGAGTATGGAATGTACCTAGGCTTGAAGGCCCACAGTTGCCTAACGGACTAGTGATAAGAGGGTCTGGGAAACAACTGCCGACCATTATGCCGTATAGTTAGGGACACGTACGCAGTGGGAGGGTTGCCACATTTTGGGGTATAAAAGGTACTGTTTCAAAACATTTGGAGCTGCAGTCGGGGATATAGTCGATGGTGACTTGGTCAGTTGCCAGTTAAAGTTAGTCATACGTCTGTCATTGTTGAATTGACCTCTCATCTGGTGAATAGTATGTATGTGGTTTTGCTTATAATCACCTGAGCTTAAAGTAAATTATTTTAGATGCTTGTGTGTGAGATAAGTACATGAATTGAGTACAGTTTGTATTCTGGTAATTACTTGTAACCTCTTGTTGATTTTTTAAGTAAAAGATGTTTCACAGATTCATTGGGTTTTGTGTTGTCTGTTCCATGAGTCAGAACTCTAAACTGTCAGGCAATCAGAACCTCTTACACCACTCAGAAAGAAGTGCTTCTGTTTATGCTAGAAAACATTCAAGAGCACAGGTAACTTCTCTAAATTACTGCATTTTTGTCAACAAATGACATAAGAGAAACAAAAACTATGTTAAATGCATCCACAGTATATTTGCTGGTAATAAAACTGATTCACCACAACGATATTTGCTCCAGATAGACGAATGTGGCTACTATAATGTAACCACTGTGCAATATCAAAGCACCAAAATTGGTGTGTTTTTGAAGTGGGGGGGGGGGGGGGGGCAGGGAAAGGAAAGACAAGAGAGATGGGCAAATCAGTCTACACAATGTAATCACTTTATTGCCATCCTTTCAAAGAGACAGTTGATACTCCCTGAAGAGACTTAGTAACTGCATGTAACGTCAATCAGGAATGCCCAGTGCTCAGTGTAATTGCTAACATTATTCCTTGTAACCAAACAAGTTGAAGACATTTAGGAACAGGTGTTTATTCACGGAGGAAGTAAATTGTTAACTAGTGCTATGGTTCAGCTCAAGGAAGACACAGAGATTCTAACATTCTCAAACAGTTGAGAAAAAGCATAGTACTTGGTCAAGGCACTGGAATACAACCTGTATCCATATAATTATATTCCAACAAGGAGTCAGCACTTTCCTGGGGCGGGGGAGAGAAAAAGGAGGGAAGCAAAAGCACAGCAGATCTCAATGATATGGGCTACAGATATTCCCTTGGACACTGAGAATTTAAACATACAAGACACATTTCAATTCACAACCAATCCACAGGGTCAACACACTGTTCTTTTTAGGAGGAATTGACTCCCCCCGCACCCCCCCCCCCCACCCCCTGTAGATAAAGGATAGTGAATCGTGCTCGTCCCACATTTTTCCTCATCCCAAAGTGGTAGTGCTTTCTATCCCAGCAAACCTGCTCATATCAGAAAGCACATATGGAAGCCTCATCTGCAACAAGTCTACTGTTGACATTTCTGAAGTTAATTTGAGAAACTCCGCATCAACATTCTGAAGCTTTAGTGTGTCTCCATTTCCCTCTCGTTAAGAATATTCATAATTTGAAAAAGAAACTGTAATAATACAAAGTTCCCCCTACATTACTGACAACACAACTCAACCTCCCCAGTACTCAATTGTTTTCCAGGGCTTCAGAACATAGTGACCCGAGTAAAAAACCCCAATCGCTGGCATCCTGTATAAACCTCCTCAAAAATTTCAAAAGTTAGCAATGTTTATATTACAACCATATGAACCTGAAAATATATGACAACAAAACTGGGAGCAATGTGACAGCTCAGGTTCATTTCCAGTCAGTCACTCAGCATCACTTGATGGCTGTAGCAGGTGAAGATTAATGCTATCAGACATTTCCTTTCAAACAAACCATTCTATATAATCTCCTGTTGGAATGAAGCAATAATCGATCTTTCGCTGTCATGCTGAGCATGCTCTTACGAGTGTTTGCCATAGCTGTCTTCAAGAAAGTGACTTGACATCACTATGCAGAATAATTTAAAGCCATTTTCAACCCCTGTAGACAAATAAAACACAGCCTCTGTACTATTGGCACACCAGCATATTACAGATGAACACGTCTAACATTTAGACCAGTTTCAATAAAAAGACAAAGCAGACTCAATGGACCAAATAGCCTATTCCTGTTCCTATATGCAATCCAGAGTACAAGTAGCATGCAAACAAGTGTCTCATTTTGATTTAAAAATTGATCTAAAGCACAATGAGTTACTACATTATCCCTTCAACTCTGAAACCTCAGTAAAAACCACCATCACTGACAACCTGTAGAAACCACCTCAAAAATGTCAAATGTGAGCAACATTTACATCACAACCATATGAACCTGAAAATGTAGAACACCTTACCAATACTGGGAACAATGTGACAGCTGAGGTTCATTTTCATGTATGGATGTAGCCTGGGCCAATCTGATGAAAGTCTGTTAACATAGAAGATAGGAGCAGGAGTAGGCCATTCGGCCCCTCGAGCCTGCTTTGCCATTCGATGAGATCATGGCTGATCATCCAAACTCAGTACCCTGTACCTGCCTTCTCCCCGTATCCCTTGATACCTTTAGCTTTAAGAAATATATCTAACTCATTTTTAATATATTTAATGACTTGGCCTCAACTACCTTCTGTGGTAGAGAATTCCACAGGTTCACCACTCTCTGGGTGAAGAAAATCTTCCTAATTTCTGTCCTAAATGGCTTACCCCTTATCCTTAGATTATGACCCCTGGTTCTGGACTCTCCGACCATCGGGAACATTCTTCCTGCATCTAGTTTGTCCAGACCGGTCAGAATTTTATATGTTTCGATGAGATCCCCCCTCATTCTTCTATACTCCAGCGAGTATAAGCCCAATTGACCCAATCTCTCCTCGTTCCTGCCATCCCAGGTATCAGCCTTGTGAATCTTCGCTGAACTCCTTCCATGGCAAGAACATCCTTCCTCAGATAAGGCTGACCAAAACTGCACACAGTACTCAAGGTGTGGCAGCAAGGGTCCAATATGAAATTAGCCTTGTAGTTTCAATCCAGGTCTTTGTGGGCATAGGACTTTTGAGCCACAGCTCAAAACTACCCCTAATTTCAAAGGCAAAAATACTTGCACTTATACAGGATATCTCTCAGAAATATCAAGGTGCTTCATGCACAATTTTTTTTTTGAAGTGCAGCCGCTGTTATGTAGGCCACTGCTGTAACAAGATGAATGACCAGTTAATCGATCGCTGGTTGTGTTCATTGAGGAATGTTGGACAGGACACCAGAAAAACAGCTCCATCTTCTTTGAATAATGTCACAGAATCTTTAACATCCACTTCAATGATAGGATGTTTAACACCTTATCTGAGGTATAGCACCTGTGACGATGCAGCACTCTCTCAGTATTGCTCTGCAGAGTCAGCCTGGCTTATACTTATGTGCTCAAATTGCAGAATGGGTTTTAAATCCACAACCTTCTGACTCAGGAGTCAAGAATGTTACCAACTGAACCAGGCTGACCCTGTCCAAAAGTGACAAACAGCAAAAAATAATCAAAGCAACCAAACACAAAGCAGTTATTTTCCTTTCTATGTTTAGAAAATCCCCATTCCAAGCATTGAAAAAGATATGCTTTCATTAATTTATAATGTGTTAAGGAGCAATAATAGAACCTTTGTAAGACTATAAAAGCATGTAACAAAGACAAAAATAAGGCGTTAAAATGTTATGGGAAAAATTTAGATTTGTAATTCGCACTTTTTCAAGCATGCTCCCTTTCAAGGAGTCTTAGTCTTTTTCTGTAGATATTTGCATTTTAAGTAAAATCCAATCTTTTCCTGCGCACCAGCAATTTGATGGGTTGTAGCCAAGGACAGCAGCTGCTTGGATGGTCACCGATTGGGGATCTTCCATTATGTACATCATTTCAAAAAAGAATTGAAATGCTAAGAGGTAAACTTAGTTCATCGTTTTCCTGAACCAAGCATTGTTTTTTTCTCAGTTTCTCCCACTCTGCCCTAAAGAACATTACGTGCACCTTATCATCATTATCTGGAGATGCAAGAAAAAAAACACCGCTAGGTGGCTTCAGCAGAATTCAGAAAAATGTGTTTATATTGAGACCATCGCAGTGGTGTGGATCCTGGTACAGGGTTCTGGCATCCCACAGAAAAACATAATTGGGCTACCGATCAAGTCTAGGCATATAGCCACGGCAATCCTGTCCTTCAGTAGGCAAGCCTGCTGCCATAACTAGGATATCCTATAGACTCTGCTGGTAAAACTTACAGCCCTCCAAAAGTTCTGCTGGCTGCTAACAGTTCTACATAATTAAAAACATCTATAACAGCTTCACCTTCAGTTGGTGACATTAATACAAAATGCAAAGCTATGTAAGACAACAGATTCAAATTCTTAGGCAATACACCACTGCAGCCTGTTGCTGCAATATGGTAGAATGAAGCTCATCACCCAGACACCGCAGAGGAGATGTCCTTTTGTTGAAGAAACTAGTCACGTGGATTTGACGACAGGCTAACTTTACCTGAGCCAACCATTGTGACGAGGCCCGGTTATTCCCATGATTCAACCCCTTTGGATTCATGATTGGGAAGAACAAGCTTCCCATAATGGGCTGTGGTATTACCATACTGGACATACCACTGGTAGGAAGCAAATACAAGAGTTCAACAGACACGAGGCACCTTGTACATACGATCAAGCTTGGCCTGGACCAGGAGTTGCCTTCATGCGACTTTAGTTGCAGTCCAAATGAATGATGTGATCAACTTCTGAGAGATTCAGCACAGAGGATTCCTTCAAAGGCAGCCACATTCACTCAGTCATAAGAGATGTCAATTACCTTGGAGGCAGAGATTGTGCTGGAGGGTAAATAGTGGATATTGGTTTCACTGGCTAGCAAATCTGTAAGACGGGGGCATCAATTCAGGATCATCAGTAGAGGCAAAAAAGGCGGAAATTACACACAAAGGGTTATTCGAACATGGAATGCTTTACTACAAGTGGCTATTGAGGCAGAGACTAGATCATCTGACTGGAATTGGATAAGTATATGCAAAGGAACCATTAAAAGGATATAGGAGATGGGAAGGAAAATGGGTAAGCTACTCTAATGACAGCTCCAGTTAAAGACCTAGACCAGCACAGGCACAATAGGCTAAATAGACACCTGTGCAATAATTTCCATGATTCATATTGCTCCAATTTTTGATTTGATCTGCCAGAGTTTGGCAGATTGTTCAAACAACAGAAGACACAATGTTTTATACAGAAGACAGCATGTAATTTGGGCTGTAAACATAATTACAATACATTAAATGCAGGACAGTGCAGAAGCATCTATGGAATACAAGTTCAACTTCCCCCTACACTGCATTCCCAATCTGAGCCACACTGATGTGGGGAGGTGCCTTTCTTCTCCCCACAAGTAAGGAGAGAAGATAAACACACGAGTTGGGAAGTCTCTGAACAGATTTTAAAAAATATTTTTTTTTCCCCCCACAGGCATCCCCTGGAAACCTCCCCAATGAGGTGCACGGTGGAAGAGCGGAAATAGTAACCAGTGAGATGAGATTCAGCAACTGGAGGTTGCATGCCAACAAAAATCTTCTCCATATTTAACATGTGAAATGATTCTATTAAAAGCAGTAAACACAATAGCCGGGGTTTCCACATCTGTGCTTGCTAGCCTGCAAATTTCAGCCGTCATGTTAATGGGTGGAAAATTATGGGCTGGAGAGCACAAACGTGGAAACCTTGACCAATAGATGTGGAAAGAAAACAGTTTTAGATTTTTGGTTTTTATTATTGATTGGTTGATAGGACAGTCCCTTCCACTTAGGACTTTGCCACAGTTGTTACTTTTTCACAAATGGATGAAGACTATTCAACTAAACACATTCTGGTTGTACAATTTTAATCAGAACCAAACATCCAATGTCTAATGAGATATTTTGAGTCTAAAAGGGAGACTTCTCTGCTGTCAGGCTAAGATATTGTAAGCTCTAACTTTCTGCTTCAATAGTTGCAGGATCTTACATACCATAGGATGTATTGTTTGCTGAATCTCAACAGAAAATGAAACATTTCATGTGTGTATGCTGCATTTTTGTTTGCATATGATTTCAAGCAGGGTCAAAAGGCACATTTTTTTTTAAGGAGAGAGTAAATAAGCTTGTACTCTGCATCTAACACAAGGTGACCTGAAGAATGTTTGAAGCAGGCACGGTTTGCAAAAAACACTCAAAGGTGATTAGGAAAAAAGTCCAAGGTGTATTCACATACACCACAAATGGCACTCTATTAAAAAGGAAAGGTACTCCAGGTCCATTGCTGTGCACCTTCAAGTAACCTGGCTCCTGGCTTACTTCCATTAAACAGTTCATACTCAAATTATGGAAACTACAAATTTAACATTACAATATGGAGACTTTTAGATCCTGGAATGCACACTCAGTTGTTTGCAAACTGATTAATGGATGTATATGCAATTATGCATCATTTTAAAGTGAATGAATCACTGCAATGCTTACTTTACGTATTCTGCAGCAGTTCCAATTTTGCCAGCAACATTTCCGACATTAGAACAGTGACTACACTACAGAAGAACTTCACTGACTATAAAAATGCAAGTCTTTCTTTCTTTATAAAGAATGGTTTCAAGATTTGAAAAAGTAACTGTTACCTTACACCAACTGCATGTTGGGATACTCTAGCCATTTCTAAAGTGTTTTTTTAATTCATGCTCAGGATATGGGTGTTGCTGGCAAGGCCAGCGCCAGCATTTATTGCCTACCTCGATTTGCCCAATGGTTTGATACAACTACGATCTGGACATTGTTGAGGAATCAGGGGGCAATTTTAGTGTACTGTACACCTTTCATGCACCAGTGCAAAATTAGGTAAAAATCAGTTCCACTTGATTTTCACGCTAGACTTCCTGTTGAACCCGGGGTAAGTGTCAGCAGCTCCCATCTGAAGTAGGCAGGGGCTATATTAGCTTATTCAAATGGCAGTGTGGAAAGTAACTGCTCCATTCTACAGTCAGCAGGGTGTGTTGGATGCCAAGTCCACAACACTTGCCCAGATAAAACTGCAGCCAGAGTTGTTAGGAGGACCTTCAGGTGGGATCATTTAAAGGGCACCAAATTTAACAGGAAAGTTTTATTTTTATTTTTAGCCATTTCGTAGCCTCTTTTGGATTTACTTTTGCATTTAGGCTTCCATAATCCTTTGAGCCAGTTGTCCCTAATTGTTATTTTTTTGCTCCCAGCTTCCTTTCCTGGCACCAATGGATTTGTTAACAGGAATGTTCCAAGCTAACGTGCCCTAAAGAAGAAAAGGACCCAACGAGGGATGCCAGGCAGTTTAGACTGCCTAACAGGTACTCCATGCCTTACTGCACAACCCAAGAGGTGAAATTATCTCACTTTTACAGATTTAGTGCTGGTGGAGGCTGCACTTCTAAAAGGAAGCTGCTCCAGCAGATTCCTAGTGACATCACTACAATATTTAAGTACCTGACTAATCGTTAGGCTGGATGGTTCTTCAGAAGCACCTTAATCACAGTATGGCGTACCTTGCATGTCACTGCAAAAAATAAGGCATGCCAGGGTGATCAGCACTGCAGCCACCAACCATTTCTGCAGGTCACAGCACACCTACCAGTGACTAGCAAGTGGGATGGGGGCTGTCCTTTTAGGATCTGGGTCAACAGAAAGGCAGAGGTAGAGTTGTGTCATCATCTGCTATCTAGGACATCTATGGCTACTAAGCAGCAGAGAGTTCGCAAATGCAGGGACTGTAAAGGTTCACCTCCTTCCAGATATTCTGCAAGCCGACGTATTGGCATGGTGGCAGAGGGCAACTGTCCTTGCAAGTACTCATGCAGCACAACTCCAGTCCAGCACCCAAATAGAGAGTCAGGGGCTGGGCTGCTCACTTTTCTGCAGACTCACACGAACTTTTCCCTTATCTTCTTAACCCTAAGCCACTTTAGACTTGCCAGAGGCTGCTGACATGTTGAGATACCAAAAGGCTCTCCAAAAGCTTGTTCAAATTTTGTCTTGCCTTTGACATTTGCCTTTAAATTGTCCTCACGCCTTTAAAATGAACTTGCATGCAATTTTCCTTTCCACCATTCATGTCATAGCTAGGCTCATCTGAATGAGCTTAGATCAGAGAATTGAGTGCGACATGTACTTGGCCTTTGAAGCGGGATTTGCAACAGGTCTAAATCATTTACAACCAACTTAGACCTTACAACTAAAATCAGTACCAACTTAATAAAAGCATTATTTAACTACCAAAAAATTCAAAAGCTAAAAAGATAGGTTGCTATTCAAAACCTGCCTAAATATAATTATTTTTATAAATTTAGTAGCTCTTAAGCAATATATGTTTTGTTTAAAACCTTTAGTTTGGTTAGAAAATATTTTCATTCAAACATTAGATTATACACCAAGATGCCAGTAACATCCCTATTGATAATTTAGTTCAAAATTGTGCAAACAGCTGGTTTTACATGGACCACTCCCATGCAGACCTCATATACACAATTGCCTGGGTAATTACATCTAGGATTATAAATTATCACAAACTGCAACTTGCTGCATTACGTCATTAGTCGCTGGCAAAAACTATACTGGAAATAAAAGAGAGAGATGCAAATGAGAAATAAAAACGGAAAACACTGCAAATACACAGAAGTCCATCAGCATTCATAAATAGAATAGATGGATTAACATTTAGGTGTTGACTATCAGAACTGGATACAATACTGGTTTCTACTGTAAGTGCAGATCAATAAAATTCAGTAGTTGGTGCCCAGTTCTCAAAATGGACACTGGGACTGTGAATTATAAGCCTTTCGTAACAGGTTATTAGGGTTAGTTTCCTAACTTTCAGAACATTAACCTCTGCGTATGAGAGATAGGGAGACACTCCCCTCTGCTTCTTGGAAGACTCTCAATGTTGCTTCATCAGCTAATTTTATATATATATATATATATATATATATATATATAGTTTCAACAAATTTTACAATTTACACAACAGGATACAGATGTTTCAAGAGCAGTAATAACAACTTTAAAGTAAATAGCTTCATTGTCAGTTTGGCTTAGTAGTTGCAGTCAGAAGGTGGTGGTTCAAACCCCAATGCAGGATTTAAAATGTATAATCTAGGCGGACACGTCAGTGCAACGCTGAACGATTGCGGTCTTACAAATGAGACATTAAACTGTGGCTCCATTTACCTATTCCAGTCGACACTAAAGATCCAGTGGCACTATTCAAAGAGGATGTGGGTAGTCCTTTCAATTATCCCAGCCAACATTTATCTCTCAACCAACAACGCCAAAACAGATTAACTGCTCATTTATTTCTTTGTTATTGTGGGACCTTACTGTGCACAAACAGGCTGCCGGGTGTGCCTGACAAACAACAGTGATTACACTTCAAAAGTAATTAATTGATTGTGAAGCACTTTGGAATGTTCCGAGGACATGAAAGACATTTCATAAATGGAAGTACTTTCAACCACTATCTTTTGATTCTCTTCCCCACAGATGCCATCAATCCCCTTCGATCATATTTAGGGAAGGCAGCAAGATAATCTGGGCTGGAATTTGACAGTGTTGCTGAATGAAACAGGAAGCATAATTCAAGTGGGTGCCTCAAATGGTACCCCATTTTAATGTAAAATTCCATAAGAACATAAGGGTTAGGAGCAGGAGTAGGCCAAATGGCCCTTCGAACCTGCTCCGCCATTCAATAAGATCATTGCTGATCTTCGACCTCAACTTCATTTTCCCACCCGATCCCCATATCCCTTGTCAGAGTCAGAGTTATACAGCACAGAAAGAGGCCCTTCGGCCCTTGATTCCCCATGAGCCCAAAAATCTATCTATCTCAGCCTTGAATATACTCAATGACTCAGCATCCATAGCCCTTGGCGGTAGAAAATTCTAAAGATTCACCACCCTCTGAGTGAAGAAATTCCTCCTCATCTCAGTCTTAAATGACCGACCCCTTATCCTGAGACTATGCCCCCTAGTTCTCGACTCTCCAGCCAGGGGAAACAACCTCTCAGCATCTACCCTGTCAATTCCCCTTCAGTATCTTGTATGTTTCAATGAGATCACCTCTCATTCTCCTAAACTCCAGAGAGCATAGGCCCAATCTACTCAATCTCTCCTCATAGGACAGTCCTCTCATCCCAGGGATCAATCTAGTGACCCTTTGTTGCACTGCCGCCAAGGCAAGTATGTCCTTCCTCAGATAAGGAGAGCAGAACTGTGCACAGTACTCCAGGTGTGGTCTCACCAAAGCCCTGTACAATTGTAGCAAGACTTCCTTACTCTTGTACTCCAACCCCCTTGCAATAAAGGCCAACATGCCATTTGCCTTCTTAATTGCTTGCTGTACCTGCATGCTAACTTTGTGTTTCCTGTACGAGGACACCTAAATCTCTCTGAACACCAACATTTAATAGTTTCTCACCATTTAAAAAATATTCTGTTTTTCTATTCTTCCTACAAAAGTGAATAACCTCACATTTCCCCACATTATAACCCCATCTGCCATCTGATTGCCCACTCACCTAACCTGTCTATATCCCTTTGCAGGCTCTTTGTGTTCTCCTCGCAGCTTACTTTCCCACCTAGCTTTGTATCGTCAGCAAACTTGGATACATTGCACTCGGTCCCTTCATCTAAGTCATTAATATAGATTGTAAATAGCTGAGGCCCAAGCACTGACCCTTGCGGCACCCCACTAGTTATAGCCTGCCATCTGGAAAATTACCCATTTATCCCTACTCTGTTTTCTGCCCGTTAACCAATCCTCTATCCATGCTAATATATTACCCCCAACCCCATGAGCCCTTATCTTGCGTAGCAACCTTTTATGTGGCACCTTATCGAATGCCTTTTCGAAATCCAAATATATTACATCCACTGGTTCCCCTTTATCTATCCTGCTAGTTACATCCTCAAAAAACTCTAATAAATTTGTTAAACACGATTTCCCCTTCATAAAACCATGTTGACTCTGCCGAATTATATTATGATTTTCTAAGTGCCCTGATACCACTTCTTTAACAATGGATTCCAGCATTTTCCCGACGACTAATGTCAGGCTAACTGGCCTGTATTTCCCAGTTTTTTCTCTCCCTCCTTTCTTGAAAAGTGGGGTTACATTTGCTGCCTTCCAATCCGCTGGGGCCGTTCTAGAATCTAGGGAATTTTGGAAGATCACAACCAGTGCATCCACTATCACTGCAGCCACCTCTTTTAGAACCCTAGGATGTAGGCCATCAGCTCCAGGGGATTTGACGGCTTTTAATCCCATTAGTTTCTCAAATTCGCCATCATTCCGCCTTTGAAACTGACCGCAACTTTGGGATTTGGCACATGTGCATATGGAAATCCTGAAGTTGCGGTCTGTCAATGACAGCTCCGAAACAGGCTGCGCTGTGCCTGCGCCCCTCCCCCCCAACCCCAGCGCCGCCAATCTGTGTAATCAGCCAAATCAGGGAAACTGACAAAAACTTCGGCTCTTCCGCAGTTAGTATGCTGTTAAATTCCCCACGAAAAGTTAGAGCCAAAGGGATTAGGTGTAACTGGGGTTTTGACAGCATTATTACTGCTAAACAAATGTTAAGGGCCTGGAAAATTAATTTTACTTTTGTGCAGTGTGAAATTTGTCCATTTTAATAAAAATTAAAATTAAGAAACTTTTCTAAAAAAAAATTTGTTTTTTTTAAGTTTGTCCATCTTTATTTCAGGTTTGCCTTTTCCCTTTGTGAGAACCCCAATTTTTGTTTGCTCTCTAACATTTTTACAAAGTTAGAATTTTAAGAGCTTACTCACTTCCTTGTTCACTGTCTGTGAGAATTCTGCCTTTTGATTGGCTGCTTAAACAGCCTGTTGACGTCACTGCAGTTCGCACAAGGGGATCCCCACTGTACTTTGTTGATTTGAATTGAAGGTCAGAAAACCCGAAGTTCTCGACACAGAGATCGCGAGATCCTCGTGTGAAGCGTATTTCGGGGCCAGCAACGAACGCCTTCACTTTGCTGCTGACCCAAATTCCAGGCCATTGTATTAGAGTTGTCAGTTTGTTCCAATTAAATAGGTTAGGGAGGACCGGGGGTCACAAATCTAAGTTATATAAGGCCAGATGTAGGTTAGATATCAGGAGGTGGTTCTTTTCCCAGAGAATAGTGGACCGCTGGAATAGGCTGTCAGCTCATGCAGTGGGCACAGATTCGCTGAATTCCATGAAGCGAGAGCTGAACCTGTTTCTGGCTGCGGCAGCGATCGCCTCTTACAAAAGATAGGAACTGCATAGAATTATCAGAGCTAGAGAGTGATCTGCTGGACTGGTTTTGACCGCCTAAGGAGGTTGGACAGATTCCGCCCCACCGCCCCCGCACAAAGTGGCCTGAGTTTTTAATCTGGCTTTTTGCCTCTCCCAGGAGATCACATGGTTTTTGGGTGGGGTGGAGAGTGTATATATTGTGATACATGAGCTATCACAACTGTGTGGGACAGGCTGGATGGACCAGAGGGTATCTATACTTTAAAACAAAAGAAAACTTAAGACATGCTGTACATTAGCTAAAGCAAAATGGATCTCTGACAATTCTCCCTAGTGAATAGGCCAAACACATTCTGGGCATTACTGTACACTGTGTTACTGAATCATTAAGGAAGATGTATGATACAGGCTACCAGGCTGAAGCACAATTCAAAATTACAACTGCATGAATATTCAACAGCAGAATCAATAGCTGTCAGAGGCACTGGCCTGCCAAAACTAAAATATAAGCACATAGGAATCTGCCAAAAGATGTTGTGTAAAAAACCTACACAGGAAGCTTTATCTAAACAAGTGAAGAATGAAACGTACAGGTCAGTGCATACAATCATTTTGTGCAGCAAGATTTACGGATTTTGGTCTGAAGGACCAGTGTTTTTTTTTTTGCATTGCTGAAATTAAAAGTTATAGATTTGTAGACCCTGGAGGTGAGGGGGAGGAAGGGAAAACACTTTATAATTGAAAACGGTTCCACTCAAAAAGAATTTGGTATCATCAAAACTAAGTTGGTCTTTTGGAAGGGCAGGGGGGGGAAGAGAAGAGGAGGAAGGTAAGAATATTCAGATGTGAATCAAACTGATTCCTTCTCTGACCAATATTGTTGAACTCAATAGGTCAACAGTACAATACCCACTGTACTGCAATTTTTCAGGTCTGCCCTGTGCCACTCAATCTGTCCGGTTATTACTATTTTATCACAGGATCACAGATTAGTGAAATTTACTCTGTAGGTCAAGGCCAGCAGACATCCCTTAAATAAAATCAGAAAATGCTAAAAATACTCAGCAGGTCAGGCAGCATCTGTGGAGAGAGAAAAAGAGTTAACGTTTCAGGTCGATGACCTTTCATCAGATGCATTATTATGCACCATGTAGGTTTTCAAATTGGGATTTCACAAAGGGATTCCAGGGAGTCACTGACTTCCGAGTGGTTAATGCTATTACTGTATACCAGTTGTGTCCAAACTGCAGCCCTCAAGCTGTAGAGGGTTATGATAATGTAACAATGACAGAAACGTAATTTAGGCAGGACTGGGAACTACTGGCTAGAACATTTTCAGGAAACAGAAAAAGGATAAAATGTGGGATGGGGTGACCGTATTAGTAAAGGATTCCATCACAGCACTAGAACATAACAATGTTCTTGGCAACTGCATCAAAACAGAATCCATATGGATACAGTTAAGGAATAAGAAGGGAAATGGTGCAATCCTTGGTATGTATTACAGACCAGCAAACTGTGGAGATGAGATAGTGGGAGAGATCTGCTGAGGGTTCAGAGAGATGTACAAGAACAGAGAGCAATATTAGATGATTTTACCTATTCCAATATAGAGTGGAATAAAGGGGATGCATGTGGTCAAAGTGGGGAACAATTTTCAGAATGCATCCATGACTGCTGCCTAGATCTGCATGTTTCTAGTCCAATAACAAAAGAAGTATTGCTTGCTTAAGATCTGAGAAATTAAGTGGTGCAAATGCGGTGAACAGGAAACAATTGGGAAATAGAAACTACAACATAGTTAGGATCAACATTATACTAGAAAAGAATACTGAAGAGTCAAACATAACAGTGATGGACAAGAAAAGGACAATATCCATTGAGCTAAAAAAGGGTCCAAATTAACAGGACCACAGATCAATAGTGAGGAATCTTGCAAATATGAATTGCAAATTAAAATGGCATACAATTGGTGGTACTGCAAATGATGACAATTAAAGCTCACTCCTTGAAATTAACCCCTCACCTAACAATAAAACTGAACTTAACGAGGCATTATCTAGTAGAAACATTAAGATACTAATAATTTTTATATGCTCTCAGCTTGCCCAGACAAAAACAGCTTGCTCTAAATGACAAATGTCTAAATTGTCATGCAAATCCTCCCTTCATAAATGTATCTAAATTAAGCCTGTGGGATATACGAGCTTCCTCCTCTCCCCCTACAATTCACTGAACTCAAAACCAAACCCACTGAAATTCTGATGCAGAGTTAAACTTGCATACGGTTTACCCAGATGCGAACGACAATCTTTGAGCAGTTCTTGATAGTGTCACCCATTGAGCCTGAGGATTAGAACGTGGCAAATGTGACACCATTGTTCAAGAAAGGGTGTAAGGACAATCCTAGTAAATACAGGCCAGTCAGTTTAACATCAGTGGTGGGTAAAGTTTTAAAAACAATAATCAAGGAAAGAATTAACAGACATTTGGAGAGGTTTAAGCTAATTAAGGATAGCCAACACAGGGTTTGTAAAAGGAAGATCGTGTTTGACTAATCTAATTGAATTTTTTGATGAAGTAACAGAGAGGATTGATGAAGGGAATGCAATCGATGTTGTCCACATGGATTTTCGGAAGGCATTTGACAAAGTACCACATAGAAGGCTGGTTAACAAAATTGAGGCTCATGGAATAGGTGGATCAGTGGCAGCTTGGATAAGGAATTGGCTTAAGGACAGAAAACAGCAAGTTGTGGTAAATGGCTGTTTTTCAAACTGGAGGATGGTAGACAGTGGTGTTCCCCAAAGGTCAATGCTGGGACCACTGTTTCTTTTGGTATATATAAATGACCTGGCTTTTGGAATACAGAGTAGAATTTCTAAATTTGCTGATGACACCAAACCACAGGGGCACAATAGCGTAGTGGTAATGTCACTGGGCTAGTAAGGCCTGGACTAATGAGTTCAAATCCCACCATGGCAGCTGGGGAATTTAAATTCAGTTAATTAAATAAATCGGGAATAAAAAGCTAGTATCAGTAATGGTAACCATGAAACTATCGGATTGTTGTAAAAACCCATCTGATTCACTAATGTCCTTTATGTGACTCCAGACCCACAGCAATGTGGTTGACTCTTAACTGCCCTCTGAAATGGCCTAGCAAGCCACCCAGTTGTAACAAACCGTTACGAAACAAAATAATAAAGAAACTGGACGGACCAACCGGCATCGACCTCGACCGGCTACAGACACGGCAACGGCACAAATATCCTCCTCACCAACATCTGGGGACTTGTGCCAAAATTGGGAGAGCTGTCCCACAGACTAGTCAAGCAACAGCCTGACATAGTCATACTCACAGAATCATACCTTTCAGCCAATGTCCCAAACTCCTCCATCACCATCCCTGGGGTGGCGGCACAGTGGTATACAGTCGGGAAGGAGTGGCCCTGGGAGTCCTCAACATTGACTCTGGACCCCCATGAAGTCTCATGGATTCAGGTCAAGTATGGGCAAGGAAACCTCCTGCTGATTAACATCTACCGCCCTCCCTCAGCTGATGAATCAGTACTCCGCCATGTTGAACACCACTTGGAAGAAGCACAGAGTAGCAAGGGCACAGAATGTACTCTGGGTGGGGGACTTCAATGTCCATCACCAAGAGTGGCTCGGTAGCACCACTACTGACCAAGCTGGCCGAGTCCTGAAGGATGTAGCTGGCAGACTGGGCCTGCAGCAAGTGATGAGAGAATCAACACGAGGGAAAAACCTACTTGACCTCGTCCTCGCCAATCTACCTGTCCATGACCGTGTTGGTAGCAGTGATTGTGGAGACGAAGTCCCGTCTTCACACGGAGGACACCCTCCATCGTGTTGTGTGGCACTACCACCGTGCTAAATGGGATAGATTCAGAACAGATCTAGCAGCTCAAAACTGGGCATCCATGAGGTGCTGTGGACCATCAGCAGCAGCAGAATTGTATTCCAGCACAATCTGTAACCTCATGGCCCGGCATATCCCTCACTCTACCATTACCATCAAGCCAGGGGACCAACCCTGGTTCAATAAGGAGTGTAGAAGAGCATGCCAGGAGCAGCACCAGGCGTACCTAAAAATGAGGTGCCAACCTGGGGAAGCTGCAACACAGGACTACATGCATGCTAAAAAGTGAAAGCAGCATGCTATAGACAGGGCTAAGCGATCCCACAATCAACGGATCAGATCAAAGCTCTGCAGTCCTGCCACATCCAGTCGTGAATGGTGGTGGACCATTAAACAACTAACAGGAGGAGGAGGCTCCATGAATATCCCCATCCTCAATGATGGTGGAGCCCAGCACGTGAGGGCAAAAGACAAGGCTGAAGCGTTTGCAACCATCTTCAGCCAGAAGTGCCGAGTGGATGATCCATATCGGCCTCCTCCTGAGGTCCCCACCATCACAGAAGCCAGTCGTCAGCTAATTCAATTCACTCCACGTGATATCAAGAAATGGCTCAGCGCACTGGATACAGCAAAGGCTATGGGCCCTGACAACATCCCGGTTATTGTGCTGAAGACTTGTGCTCCAGAACTAGCCACACCTCCAGCCAAGCTGTTCCAGTACAGCTACAACACTGGCATCTATCCGACAACGTGGAAAACTGCCCAGGTATGTCCTGTCCACAAAAAGCAGGACAAATCCAATCTGGCCAATTACCGCCCTATCAGTCTACTCTCAATCATCAGCAAAGTGATGGAAGGTGTCATCGACAGTGCTATCAAGCAGCGCTTACTCACCAATAACCTGCTCACTGATGCCCAGTTTGGGTTCCGCCAAGACCTCTCTGCTCCCGACCTCATTACAGCCTTGGTCCAAACATGGACAAAGGAGCTGAATTCCAGAGGTGAGGTGAGAGTGACTGCTCTTGACATCAAGGCAGCATTTGACCAAGTGTGGCATAAAGGTGCCCTAGTAAAATTGAAGTCAATGGAAATCGGGGGGAAAACTCTCCACTGGCTGGAGTCATACCTAGCACAAAGGAAGATGGTTGTGGTAGTTAAAGGTCAATCATCACAGCCCCAGGATATCGCTGCAGTAGTTCCTCAGGGTAGTGTCCCAGGCCCAACCATCTTCAGCTGTTTCATCAATGACTTTCCCTCCAACATAAGGTCAGAAATGGGGATGTTTGCTGATGACTGCAGTGTTCAGCGCCATTCACAACTCCTCAGATAATGAAGCAGTCCATGCCCGCATGCAACAAGACCTGGATGGCGTTCAGGCTTAGGCTGAAAAGTGGCAGGCAACATTCGCGCCACACAAGTGCCAGGCAATGACTATCTCCAACAAGCGAGAGTCTAACCACCGCCCTTGACATTCAATGGCATTACCATCACCGAATCCCCCACCATCAACATCCTGGGGGTTACCATTGACCAGAAACGTAACTGGACCAGCCAACTAAATACTGTGGCAACAAGAGCAGGTCAGAGGCTAGGTATTCTGCGGCGAGTGTCTCACCTCCTGACTCCCCAAAGCCTTTCTACCATCTACAAGGCACAAGTAAGCAGTGTGATGGAATACTCTCCATTTGCCTGGATGAGTGCAGCTCCAACAACACTCAAGAAGCTCGCCACCATCCAGGACAAAGCAGCCCACTTGATTGGCACCCCATCTACCACCTTAAACATTCACTCTCTCCACCACCGGCGTACCGTGGCTGCAGTGTGTACCATCTACAAGATGCACTACAGCAACTCGCCAAGGCTTCTTCGGCAGCACCTCCCAAACCCATGACCTCTACCACCTAGAAGGACAAGGGCAGCAGGCGCAGAGGAACACCAGCACCTCCAAGTTCCCCTCCAAGTCATACAAAATCCTTACTTAAAAGTATATCGCCGATCCTTCATCGTCGCTGGGTCAAAATCCTGGAACTCCCTACCTAACAGCACTGTGGGAGTACCTTCACCACACAGACTGCAGCAGTTCAAGGCGGCGGCTCACCACCACCTTCTCAAGGGCAATTAGGGATGGGCAATAAATGCTGACCTTGCCAGCGACACCCACATCCCATAAAATAATTTTTTTAAACTTGGGGGTGTGGCAAACAGTGATGATATCATCAATCGACTGCAACAGGACATAGAAAGGTTAGCAGAATGGGCAGACAAGTGGCAGATGGAATTTAATACAGAGAAGTGTGAGGTGATGCATTTTGGCAGAAGGAACAGGGAGAGGCAATATACACTTAATGGCACAGTTTTAAAGAGTGTACAGGGACAGAGGGACCTGGGAGTTAATGTGCATAGGTCCCTGAAGGTGGCAGGACATATTGAGAGAGTGGTTAACAAAGCATATGGGATCTTGGGCTTCATAAATAGGAGGTATTGAGTACAAAAGTAGAGAAGTTATGCTGATCCTTTATAAAGCGCTGGTTAGGCCACAACTGGAGTATTGCGTACTTTAGGAAGGATGTGAAGGTCCTTGAGAGGGTGCAGAGGAGATTTACCAGAATGGTTCCAGGGATGGGGGATCTTAGCTACAAGGACAGGTTGGAGAAGTTGAATTTGTTTTCATTAGAGCAAAGGAGGTTGAGGGGTGATTTGATAGAGGTGTACAAGATTATGACGGGTTTGGATAGGCTAGACGGGGAAAGGCTGTTCCCACTAGTTGATGGTACAAGGACCAGGGGACACAGATTTAAGGTTTTGGGCAAGAGATACAGGGGGGATGTAAGAATTTTTTATTTTATTTATTTATTTATTTATTTATTTAAAACACAGCGAGTGGTGATGACCTGGAATTCGCTGCCGACGGAAGTGGTGGAAGCGGAGACACTCAATGTTTTCAAGGGGAGACTGGATAGGCACTTGAGGGAAATAAACTTGCAGGGCTACGGGGATAGAGCGGGGGAATGGGACTGACTAGATTGCTCTACAGAGAGCCGGCACAGACTCGATGGGCTGAATGGCCTCCTTCTCTGCCGTTATGACTCTATGATGACAAACGTTTCACAGAATGAAAAGTCTCAAATTACTAAAGCAGTAATGTTTTGAGAGAGTGATCACATGCTTAGAGTACTCCATTACCAAAATGATTTTGCTTCACCTGTATTAGAATAAAGTGTCTTCTGTTATTATCTCATTCGCACCAATCTCTTTTAGGCTTGAACAGAATACCTCATGAACAATGAGCAAGCACGTATTATTTTTATAGGCCAAGAAAATAGTTTGTTATCTTTGGGACATTATTTTGTATTTTTCCCCATATCAAAA
Organism: Squalus acanthias; assembly: GCA_030390025.1. Lineage (NCBI taxonomy): Eukaryota > Metazoa > Chordata > Chondrichthyes > Squaliformes > Squalidae > Squalus > Squalus acanthias. The sequence goes on along the minus strand of CM059427.1, from coordinate 163,911,833 downwards.
CAAGAAAACATGCTAAATCGGATGTACCAAACGCTGCAATAAAGCTTAGTTCCTCATACGAGTGATACAGCTATTTCCATGAGTGAAGATACTGCTAACTGCCTCAGCCTACCCTTTATACCAGTGGTTCAGGCGGAGCCACACCAAAAACTTCATTGTTCAGTTCATAGTCTATAAACCGTTCAGTATTTGTAGGCGTGGTATTGAACCATAAAAATCACTTCTATGCTGATCTCAGTAGGGGCAGCACAGGAAGACAGGCACAACACGCAATCTCTGTCTACAGGGTAGAAACGACAAAAGTCGTTCACTATTCCATCTCCTGATCGCTATTCAAAGATCCCTGTACAAAGTGCATGTGTAGCCGCCAGGTGATGTCAGAATTTGGCTGGAATGTGATCTCTATCCCCACCCCCTCCCCTTGAATAGGTCTTAACAGCCACGATGTAGGGTTATACATGAAGATTCACCACTTGGGAGAGCTGTCAGCCCTGACAAAACCAAGGTGAGGAACAGGGGGTCGGGGGAAAGAGAAAAAAAACAAGCTCATTACAAAAAATAATCATCCTCCTAAAACAAATCAAACCATGGTTAACCATTTTCTGTTGTTATCTAACATTAGAACAGAACAATTTCTTTAAGAAAATAACCAGAGGTCCCTGGTTTGAAACAATTCTCAGCAACATTCTACTTGCTTCCACAGAATGCACTTTAACCAAGGGACAAGACCTTCTATAAAAATTCACACACTGCATAGCCTTACAGTTCAAATTTTGGGAAGTCAATTGCTGTTCTAAGACCAAGTTAGTACATTTAAAATTTCCCTTCTAAAATTCTATTTCAAGGGAAAGATTTCACAAGATAAAAACCTTCTTCTCTCCCCCTTCCTCACATTACTGGTTAGCACTAAGCCTCATCCATTTCCTAAAAGGAACTTAGGAAACAGGCCTTGTATAACATATTCTTGACCAGTTAACGGTCACTCAAACCCCTCATTACCTTTTGCATTCAGTCCTCTAAGGAACCGATTTTAATTCACCCAGTATGTGAAATAATCAAAAAAAATCTTAGATACAAAAAGACTGATATTTTATGCTGAAGAAAAGGGAATGTTTCACCTTAACTTCATAGAATTAAAGTGCCTAATTTCCCAGAGCTACATGGCTGCTATAGATGGTTTCCAACAATCTAGATTTACTGTCACAACCTTGCAAGTCAAGTGATATTATACTTCAAACAGTGTTCTTAGTACTACTGAAAATATACCTGTAATAAAGTGAAATCAGTTGGGCAGTCTCAATCCACTTCCTAGTTGGCACCGGCCCACAATACAAACAACCCATAATTTCCTGCTGAACAGAACAAAATCCACTGCATCAAAAAAAAGCACAGGTTTCATTTAAAGACCATTTATCTAGAGTTTGTGGCTTGTAAACTTGGAGCAAATAAGGTGGCGGGTCTGTAATGCCAATAATTCATTGTATGTTGAAATATTTATAGTAAGGAGCACTCTACATGAAATCAGTTGGGCAGTCTCAATCCACTTCCTAGTTGACACCGGCCCACAATACAAACAACCCATAATTTCGTATTAAACTGGCAATCTTGCTCAGAGAAGTAAAAAGGAAGACTAAAGTGGAAAAAGTGAAAACATGCCAATGCAGGGTGCTCTGAAGTTGGTGTTATCACATACCTGGGGCAGCATAGCATCAGGAACTCAGTGCAAGTCTAACAAAGGCTAGATCAGATAATAAACATCCAGAAATGTTGTTATAAGACTTAAATATCTATTTATTTAAATTTTATACTGGATACATTTTCCACCATCAATTTTGCACACACACGACAATGTTCTATCCAGTGCTCGTTCCATCAGCTCCCACTCTCACCACAAACTAACCCCCGAGATTACTTTCAGCTTCACTCCAATTAAAGTTTTTTTTTACCTTTTAAATTAGGTTAAGCAATATTTTTTTGCCAAAATGCGACCCCTTTAGAAATTTGTATGCAAACAGCAGGTAGCAATTGTAAAAGTCAGATAGCCAGGTGGTGAAGGATAGAATACTAGAGCCTAGTCTTTAGTCGCTTACAAGCCTTTATTTACATTACTGTGCACGCCCAAGATAAGCTTCCCCCCATATATGAACACAAGAAAGTCCCCAATTAATAACCACCACCTGAATACAATGAACAGCAACCATTTTTTTTTGCCTAAAAAAATGGGCATTAGCTTTCAGAGAAGGTGGCAACCATATATATATATATATATATATATATATATATATATATATATATATATATACACACACATCATATAAACAAATCTATATAAATAATAGTCACCCTTTCACAAAATCAAAGTAAAGTTTTTTTTGAATGAAAGCAGTACTGGGGACAAGCGTGTGAAGGTGACAGAGGGCAAAAGTGGAAAAAACAAAGGTGAGATTGGGGGTGAGGGGAAGGTTTACAACAACTAGTTGTATGTAATTATCACTGTTGTACAATAATTGTTAAACTGGATTCAACCACAAGCAGTTTAGGGGTATGGTTGAATTATTCAGCTCAAATTAATGAATGTAAAAATCTTCCAGGAATAACTGAATAGTGATAATGGATTAATTTGTGCAGCCTTGCCAAACAAAGGATTGAATGGAAATCTGAACAGTAAAATCAAAGGTCAACTCCATCAATCATCCAGCTAAATCTCAATCTGGCAAAACAGTATGCAGTGTGTCCACTACCACCCGATTTTAATCAGACAACCAGACAGAATGCACTGCATCAGAAACCACCAGCACTGGGCAGCGTTACAATGGAGGTGTATTCTGTCAAGGATTAAGAAATGCTATGCATTTTAACTAGAGCTCTTGTATTAGTATGCTGGGCAGGGGATTCTGCATAACCAGTTGTTTCAGGAGATTAAATCCTCACCAAGTAATCATTTTGAAAGCCAACGAAGTATTCACACAAGTCAACTCCTGATAAATACTTACACAAAGCACTTAATTCCACTTAACAAACTACTTCCCATTTGCATCAAATAAAGAATTTGGCATCAACAATGTTTTTTTCCAATTAGTCCTTTTAATACACACAAGAAATAATATTAAATCCACCCTTAATCTGGACCTAGGAACAATAGCATAAGACAGATAGCGAAACTACTTTTGTATTACAAATGTTTTATGAAGTGTTTTTCAGTTTTGCACAGATTTAATCACTCACATTTTGCATATTTTGAGCCTTACCCAAGTATCAGAGTTTCAGATGAAACATGCATTTAAAAATTATAATCACAGGAAGCTCTCCCAATGGCTCAGTCGGTAGACGAAATACATGATGTGGCAACGAGCTCTGCAGATCATAAAGGTCTCAGGCTTAACCACTTGCCTGTGCGGAGTTTGCTGATCTCAGCCAGGACAGTGGTGAGTGATTATAATTGGCTTTGAAGAGAAGGAAATAGCCCAGTAATGCCAATGAACTGAGCAACATCTGTTTGACAAAGTGATCCATAAACACAAGAAAAAGTTTGCTCAGAACAGAAAACGCATTTGTTTCTAAAGCAAGGTCAAAAGTGACATTATCTATTCCTTTCAAGTGCCAAAGAGATACTCAGGTTTTGAGCTAGAGAAAAGATTGGCACTGTAGTAAGCTTTTACATTTTTATTAACTTGAACAATTTCATATCCTTACAATACTAAACATCCTTAATACTAAACAGTATTGAGAGACATGAATTACACTAGAACCCCCCCCCCCCACCCCTCCTAAAATAAGCTTTAAACCGTTTCAGTCCTGCACAAGTCTTAACTTAAAATGTATTTTTTTTTTTAAAAACACATTACTCAACCAAACATATATACTGTCTTCCTATTTTAAAACAGAAAATACAATCTGTTTCAGTGAACAAACAAGATGTAAACTGCATAACTTACACAATGACACAAGGCGATACAGGAGAAATCCTGAAAGCTTATGACACATTGGGAAGACACGGAGTGGAGAGGACATGAGGAAAGGAGTTTGTTTCTTTTTAAGTATCTGTGATTTCAATTGGACCTAGAGAGATTGTGCTGACCAAAATGCAGAACTCCTGCTAACATACTGTCTTCCATTCATTAGCAAAAAAAGTTGGCACAAGTATAAGGTAGAGAAACCCACTTTAATCTCACGCCAACCGTTTTAATAACATTAGTAAACTGAGGAAAACACACCCCTTGTTACAAAACTCCAATTCACAAGGGAGTACCAGGGAAAAAAAACTAGCATTTTAACGCATAACTTCTCAAATTCATGATAGGGAAGAATATACTGCCTGTTAATGATGCTGATTGTGGAGAAAGATCATTTTACTCCTGAAAATTTGCACAGGGGATTCAGGTGGATACATTTTGGGCTATAAATCTGGGACCAACAAAATTAACTCATTCCTCACATGTATTGAAGTTAGCAGAATACGACAAAGATGTTAAAAGTTCAGAGTACTTGAAACAGACATAATACATTAATATTTTTCAAATACGTGCACAGGATAGTAGGTGTCTGACAATGTGTTAGTCAATCAATTTGGAGGCCATCAAACTTGCAAGAATTGAATTTAACCAGATTTGTAAAATTAAATTGCTGCCTTAAACTCCACGTCAGAAATGTTTGTTTTTAGCACAAATATATCTGCTGAACAAAGCAGAGACAGCCTGGCATTGCTGCAAGGGTAACAGAGGATAGTATTACTAGACCACATTCTCTCGTTTTACAACACACATGATTTTGACCAAAAACATGTTGAAATGAAACTGAAATTCAGTTTCTTGACATTAAGAGGCCAGAGATAAATAGGAAGATTTTTTTTTGCATGCGGCATAATGTAACTCACCAACACTAAGTACTACGAGGAATTTAATTAGAAAAAACAACTCAGTATTCGAACAATGATGCTTGTCCCCAAAAGGACACTGCAGAATGCAAAGATAACCTTCTAGAATCTCAAAGATGGGCTTGGATTCAGCTAATACCAAGGGGTTATAAAGGGCAAAGCCAGCTCGAAAAGGCTTTCACTTCAATTCTAACTTAAGTTTTATATGATCAGCAAGCTAAGACATATTAAATGCTGGCCTTGCCAGCAAAGTCCACATCCAATAATTTTTTTCCTTACAGGATGGTTTATAAAAGAGTGCTGCATAGTACAGTATTTAGGAGACATCAATCCTAAAACCCTGGTTTGCCTTCAAAATTCTCTACTGGTGCACTGTAATAATCTGGTTATTGTCATAATCAATCTTACTGGAGACTTACAAACATTTTGAAATTAAGACTGGTTTTTGAAATGATTAACCTGTACCTGTAGATTTTCCACAGGCAACCAGTGTGACCATGAAGTCCGAAACCGTGTTAGCTACCTAAACCAGTCACTCCACAGGAGTCATTTTGTTCACCATTTGTATGGCTACAGTAGACAATCTTAAAACTAACTTGAAAATGGGTAGTCATGGTAACCAAATTGATGCTACAGTGTCACATTATGAGGTTCTAATTTAACAAAAATATTTTACAACACATGCTATTCTTGAAACCTGTAATGTTACAAACTTTGAAATCTACTGCAGTCCTAACACACTTAAAGTTGCTAGTATTCCTCCTCTGCCCCTATAGTCTAAGTCAGCGTGGGACTCTCCAGATGCAAGGTACTTTTGTCAGCTCTGCACTTGCTGGTTATTTCTGTACCTGAATCAGATGTCCATTTCATTTCTATTACTGAAGTTCTAATTTTAAACAGGTATTTTTATAACTGACAGATCAACACACTAAACCTATCGCCACCTACTCGGAAAGATGACACTGTACAATCATCTGCAGATCTGCTTGCCTCATGCATGGAGATCTAGTCTCACCGAAACTTTACATATTTCCACGCACTTACTGCAAAAGCCAGTCATTGGGGCATATCATGTATTGATTTGTATGGGTTTGACAGAAATTTCAGTGGATTTCAGTTAAATGTCGATCACTTTGGTGGAAGAAATCATCATAAATTTGACCCGTTTCATGAAAATGGATAGGTTTTGCTGCCCACACCAAGCCATAGGATGATCAAATCACTCACTGTAAGCAGAATCATCAATTTTAATTACACTGAAAGGGAACAACACAATTCAAGAACATTCAGCAGTGCATTACAGTTGTCATGGTCTTTCTTCAAGTGAAAGGAAAACAACTATCGGTCATAATGGAAACCAATGTACCATGTAGACCCTAGTTTTGCTACTAATCTTAAAAAGCCCAAGTGACCCATTTCTTCAAATAAACCATGACACAAATCAATAATTGTGAAAAAGGCAAGGGCTGTCTCAAAAGATCCAATTCTTACCCCCATCACCAAGGCATTTAATATCCATTTTGGCGTACACCCCGCATTCAAAAATTTAAAAGGTTTGCATTACAAAGAATTTGTGCAGCATGAACACATTTCTTCTGCTGCTATAATTTAAAAAAATGATATACACATTATATAAAAATTAAAAGCAGGCACTTGTTAACAAAACTATTCTTCCTGTTGCCAATTTTTCCTCATTATAAATTCCTATGCTCACATTTATAAGGGAAACTGTCCACGTAATCATGTCACACTGCATTACACCCTTCCACCAGTGGTGATGTAGCATCTCAGTTTGGCATTTTCCAGCTCAGCCTATACAAGAGAAACACTTTGCTCTAACCAACTGCAATTCTATTGTTCTCAAATTCTTGTTTTATTATTTAACAATAAATATAAAAATCTAAGTATTATATAAAAATAAGTGTATAATGTACGACTTTAAAATGGGCCCTGAATTACATCTGTGTTCCCTGGTCCAATTTCCCCTCCTCTGTCTCTCCAACAACATTTCACTTGAAGACTACACTTGGTCTTGACTCCCTTGGTCGTTTTACAATAGAAAGAAAATAAAGTTACATTTTCAAATACAAACTGCAAAGTGATCAACATTTAACTGAAATAACTACTATTTGGGGAAAGAAGTAGAACGTATGAAACAATTCAAATATGTTGCAGAAGCCAATCATGGTAGTACCAACAACAACTTATATTTACATGGCATTCCTCACAAAGACAAACATTTCAAAGCACTCTACAAGATGGAGAGGTGGACACGAAACAGAAAGGTGAAGGAATTGAGCCGGGGAAGTGGGGGGGTGGAGGGGAGGTGCGGGGTAGAGATAAGTTTTCATGAGGCTTTAGAAGGCAGGGAGAGAGATATCAAGGTAGTGTAGTTTTGGAACAGAAGTTTAGAGGGGAGGGACACAGTTGCTGAACGATTGGTCTTCGATGGTGGACTGGGGAACAAGCAGTAATCTAGAGTCTCGCTGCATTCTCTTTTGCTTAACCAAGCTGTTAAACTGTCTTGTCAGATAAGCATGTCCTTTTATTATGTAGGTTACATCAGCAACCAAACCACTATGCATCTCTTGCATCGTTCACTGGCCAGTGTCAGAAAATAAAGTGAGCATGCACCATTTATATCTCTGGGACAAATTTTGCGCTCAAGGGATATTACTTTTCCATTTTTGTCAATTAATCACTCTCAGCATCAAGCACTCCCAGGTCAAGTATCACACAACCAAGTAAGAGGAATGCTCCCTCTACACTGTTCCAAAAATATATCTTCAGCCCAAGCCAAGATGAGCATCAATAGCATTTCCATTTCCCACTGTAGCCATCTTTAGAGCCCGAGTGAGAATGACAAAGAATGCAAAGCTGCAGGCAATTTTGTATCATGGACTTAGATCAATACAACTAAAACTCATTTCACTTTGAACTTTTAAAAGTTAGCCCACAAATCTTGACAATTCAAACTTAGACCCATGATGTCATGAGACAGCAACAACCTGCATTTATATAGCACCTTTTAATGTAGCAAAACATCCCAAGGCGCTTCAAAGAATTTTTAATAAGACAAAAATTGACACCGAGCCAAAGGAGACATTAGGACAGGTAACCAAAAGCTTGATCAAAGAGGTAGGTTTTAAGGAGCATCTTAAAAAGGAGGATAGAGAGAAGTGGAGAGGCAGAGATGTTTAATGAGGGAATTCCAGAGCTTGGGGCTTAGGCAGCTGAAGGCATGGCCACCAATGGTGGGACAAAGTAAGTGTGGGAAGTACAAGAGGCCACAGTTGGAGGAACACAGAGTTCTTGAAGGGTTGTAGGAAATTACAGAGATAGGGAGGAGCAAGGCCCTGAGGGAATTAAACACGAGGAGGATAATTTTTAAATCAAGGCACTGCAGGACACGATTACATATTTATTAAAGGAGTGCAATGCTCAGCCTGATCTCAGATTATAGACAATAAATAGTAAGAAATTTGTTAGCCTATCTCAGCATTCAATAAACACCTCACACCCAATATTTTGGGAAGTTCTGATGCCTTCTAACTATGAACACAAGGCATTAAAAAAAAGATATAGGCAGCCAATCAGGTCCAGCAAATGTTGTGAAGTTAGTCAGGCTTTGGCTGGGTTCAGATACAGTATTTAGCATGCAGCAGGGTAGCTTGGAGTTATTTTGTTTAAATCAAGATGACCCACTGATTTAGGCGGAGTAGTGTGTTCTTTATTTTGTATTATGACACAAAAACAAGTTGTACTGATTGAACTAAATGAATCTGGTCATAACTGTCACTCTGTAAACAATTCATACCTGGCCTCATCAAGGTTTTTCCTCAGTCTGCCTTCAAATTCATTGAAGAAGCACATGTGCGACTGACACAAATATTCAGTTCAGGTCACAAGATGAAACTACTGCTGTACCCCTGGATTAGATGATCATGAAGTTAGATATTGGGTAGTATGGGCACACCCCTATACACAAAATTCTCAGACCACTTATGGGAGTAACTAGCACTATCTGAGAGAATATTTAAGCCAAGGTCCTAAATTTGTAACAATGGCATATTATTTTACAATTAAAAGACTTACTACAGGTTATTTGTTGCAGCTCATGGAAATTCTCCCAGCTCTAAAATACCAGTTAATTTTATTGCAGAAACTAGTATCAAGGACTGAAACTACAAAACAACCAACATGCTCCCAAAAACAAGCTTACTTTGAGATCTTTTCAACACGAGCACTCAAACCATCAGCTCTAAGCACAGCGCAAAAGGTAGCACCTTCACAAAGTTATTTTTGTAGTTTCACACTGCACATCACCTGCAGACACTCCCTGCAGTGTAGTTTGAAAATTTTAGCCTTCATGTTTGCACTTGCTCAGTAGCATACAACAGGACCTTCAAACAAAAAGGGAGACACCCTCAGACCATCCACTGCAACATAAATGGAAACCCAAAGCACCACTGGCCACCTTTGACATGCAGCTCCATTAAAACAGGGATGCCAATGTGGTAATACATATCTGGAAAGAGAATCACTCTCAGCAGTTACATAGCAACTCTTTAACCCTGCTTTTACAGTGAAAAAACTTAACTGCTACTCAAACTGCAAAGCAGATTTCTGCCTGCCTAACTTTTCTCTTAGCAACTAAGGAACCAAGCTTAATTCTGGCCTACATAAATGTGAAGTCTGTATCAAGTCTAAAACCTACGGGCTGTTCATCTTTTTAAAATTAAATCTTCATTTAAAAATGGAGCTAACACTCCCTGTTTAAACATTGCAACAAAGGAGTAATGCTAATCTGCAACTTTCTAGAGAATAAAAACTGTTTGATCTGGTTTGTGTAGGGAAAGCTGTAGTCCAGCCAAAGAGCTAATTTCCTCAAGTGATTTCAATGTTCCGATGGGATGGATGTTCTTCACATTATAAAGCAGATGGAGCCGACCAAATACTGACCTTCAAGAAAAACAGAAAAACAGCTACAGACTTATGGTTGACTGTATTGCATTCTAAACTTCCTCTTATCTTTCTTAACTCTCATCTTGCTAAAGTTCCCACAGGCTGACAGGTACCATTTTCCAAGACATGCTCTTTTGCTTGAGCAAGACCTTAGAAAAATGGGTTGCCAGAGCCAAGTTGGCCTTTGATTGGTCAGCTCATCGGAAGTGGCAGTTTGGAACACAGTCTACTCCTGCTAATTCAAAGTTGTTTTTTGCTTTGAAACAAAAAGGTATTATCCAGTAGTACAAATTCAGCAATTTTAATAAAACAGGAGGCCTTTTTGAATGATGTCAATTCAAATTAACGGATAATTCAAGTTAAGCAACTTAAAATCATTGGAAAAGATCAGATATTAAGGTCAGATATTGTTCGCCTCAAGAACAAGGTTCTGAGAAGTTCACAAATGTTTCAAAAACTTTGGAAGCTTTCAAGGGTGATCAAAATGCTCAGGATCATCTTTGGAAAATGAGAGTTTGTAAGATTGTAAAGTTACAAGGTTTAAGAAAGATTAAATAATTTTAATTCAAGCACAAAGTAGAGAAAGTAAAGTATATTGCAACAGTTAATTCAATAGCCTTGTCTTCAGAACAGAGACAAGTACAGTATAATAGCCAGAGTATATACGTAAGCTTTGTTAGGAAGAAAAGACAATGACATGCCACAGACGTAACCCCCAAGGTGAACTCAATGAATCAGTCTGCTATTCCAAAGGAATGTTTGATAATCTTATGCCCACGTCAAGTGACAGCCGCAACACTAGAAGTGATACACTGAATATAGACACCTTACTAAGTCTACACTGTAATCGTGAACATAATTGTTACACTGTTATCAAATGAAACCCAACTAATGTGGATGTATGGTGATAATTGCCTTCATGTTTATGATAATTTAGATTGTGCTGATTGATGTTAAGGAATTACTTTTACTGTAAAAACCATTAACTATTTTGCAGATGTATAAATTAACTAGTGTTAATAATGCATCTCTCTGTCTGACTTGGTCTTTGATACCTCTAGCAACTGATAAGTTGCACTTCGCAGTGTTGTAATGTGGTTTTGCTGTCAACCTATCTGATTTTGTCAATAATCAATATATTTTAGACTGGATTATGTAGGATAATTTATGTAGGATAATTTGAAGCAAGCTAACTTAAGAATCATATAAAATGCTGGGCATACATGTTAAATCCCAAACTAAATTCAGATATGTATATATTGATGGAAAGAGGCACAATTCATCTGACACCCTTCTACTAATATAGGCTACATAATGGGATATTTTAAATACAACCTTTCTGGCACATTGGGACTCGGAAGTATTGTGCAGAATTCCCTACACTGGTAAGTAAATACCAACCAATGGTTGAAGAAGCTGCAAGTTTCAAAATAGTTATACGAACTAAATGTGATCTTGTTCTTATTTTAAATGAGAATAATGTACCCGCAACCCCCACCCCATCAAAAAATGATTTTAACGAGCATAACCCTGATCAAATCAGCAGAATATACATCTATAAAAAGACAATGAAAACGATATTTCACAATGTTGTGAACATACTTTTTGAGCTACCTTTAACAGAGACCATTATCAAGAGACACTTTATTTTAGCCAGCATCCTGAAGTTTACCATAATAAGCCAGCTCGTTATTACAAGATTTTATAACAGGAATTTACAGAGGATCCTTTTAAATTACATTTCAGCAAAGATAATCTTCAGAATGACCCCATCTCATGCCAGCGGGTACATAAATGGTTGTTTTTAAAACTTACTTTTCAGTGCCTGAATCAATGCTTTTCCATCTTTAATGAGATCTTTAATGAACTTGTTTGTTTTTTCCAGCTCTGCTTCATGAGACTTGATTCTGTCCCGGAACTGCGGGCTGTCGAGGTAGCAATCACTGAACTCCAGCGCCGGTAGGCCCATGGTTATCAACAAGAGAAAGGCTAACAATCAGCAGTTCAAAGGCACCAGGATCCAAACTACAATGTCACAGTTCTCACAACCTTTCAAATTGAATTGCTGCACTGCATATGACTCCAGTGAATAGATTACACAATATCCCACTGAGCTCTCTCCTACTAAGCAGGCTCTCTCACTCTGTCTGTCCCTGGGCACTCGTTCTCTCGGTTCCTGGATGGGGGCGTTCGCTTGCACTCTGTTTGTCCTCTCTCACTCTGTCCTTCCCTGGGCTAAGTCAGTGTCGCTCTCTGTCTGTCTATCTCTCCCTTATGTATATGGAGTTCTCTCTCTTTCAACCTAATGTGGATGTATGTGTGTCTCTACCCCGGTGTGTGCCTCACTCTGCCTCCCACCACACCCTGATGTTTGTGTCTCTTTCTCCCTCCCCCTGATGTGTGTGTGTGTGAGACTGTCTCTCTCCTCACCTTGGTATCTGTGTGTGTCTCCCTCCTCTTGGTTTGTGTGTGTATGTGTATGAGAGAGTGTGTGTGTGAGAGAGTGTCACTGGCTCTCTCCCCACCCTAGTCTATATGTCTGTGTGTGTGTCTCCCTCCTCCTGGTGTGTGTGTGTCTCCCTCCTCCTGGTGTGTGTGTGTATGTGTATGAGAGAGAGTGTGTGTGTGAGAGTGTCACTGGCTCTCTCCCCACCCTAGTCTATATGTCTGTGTGTGTGTCTCCCTCCTCCTGATGTGTGTGTGTGTGAGACTGTCTCTCTCCTCACCTTGGTATCTGTGTGTGTCTCCCTCCTCTTGGTTTGTGTGTGTATGTGTATGAGAGAGAGAGAGTGTGTGTGAGAGAGTGTCACTGGCTCTCTCCCCACCCTAGTCTATATGTCTGTGTGTGTGTCCCTTACTCTAGTGTGTGTGTGTCTCCCTCCTCCTGGTGTGTGTGTGTGTGTGACTGTCTCTCTCCCCACCCTGGTATATGTGTGTCCCTTACTCTAGTGTGTGAGTGTCTCCCTCCTCCTGGTGTGTGTGTGTGTGACTGTCTCTCTCCCCACCCTGGTATATGTGTGTCCCTTACTCTAGTGTGTGTGTGTGTCCCTCCCCCTGGTGTGTGTTTGCTTGTTTGTTTCTCTCCTTTCCCCTCTCCCTGGTGTCTCTTTCCCTAAGGGTTCGCCTTTTCACTGTCTCCCCCCCCCAGATTCCTAACTTCTTGAATCACCCTCAGAGCCGCCGGACCTCTGGCGATGGGCCGCTGTGTGCCCTGCTCAATCCAGGCTGCAGTGGGCTCGAGTCGGCCGCCGTTTCCGATCGCTTCACATCTCTGCTGAGAAACTTCATGAAGGTTCCGCTCGCGCTTCCGTCAGCCGGACAACCTAAGCTGATTGCTATGGTTACGATTGACGGACGGTGCAACCAATCAGAGATCGGATCAATCGAGTCACAGGCAACAAGTTCGGTTGAATCGCATTCTTGTCAATTATGACGTTGTTCAGAGGCGGGGCTTGTGCGGATTTTTTTTGGAACATTTTATTTACAGTTAATGACATTACAGAGCTCAGGTCTCAGCTTTTTGTACAAAGTCACAAGCCATCATTCCGGGGCTTGTGCAGATTAAAGGCAAGTGTTGGCGTGCGCCCAAACCTTAAAGGGGTCGTGACACAATTTTTCATACGCGTTGTGAAATGTATTAACTCATGCAAGTCTCAGTTCCAACAAATCAGCTTTATCGCCGCGTATACATTTTCAACACATTTGACCCCAACTGGGTAAGTAAGATATTTCAAAGCATGCAGATTGCACCCAAGGGAACATACTTTTGGAACAGGAGTAGACCATTCAGCCCCTCAAGCCTGCTCCACCATTTAATTATCATCGACACCACAAACTGCCGGCTCAAAGTGGAGAGAATCGCCAAGAAGATCGCGCATATCGACACCGACATCAAGTATCTACAGAGATGCAAGAAAGCAGACAAGATCCCGAAAGGACTACAGATCACGAACCCACTCAAGTCGACATACAACACAGACTACGCTGAGAGACTCTGCCGTATCTTGCTATGTCTTTGATGTGACCTGATTGCCTTTTGTCACACCTCGGCAGATAAACAGTCAGGGTGATTTAAATGTAGTCGTCTGCTTTTGTAAGTAACACATGCATTGTTCTCTATCTATATATGCTTTGGCGATTCTGTATCTCTTCACCTGAGGAAGGGGCGATCGATAGCTCCGAAAGCTTGTGATTTCAAATAAAACTGTTGGACTATAACCTGGTGTTGTGCGACTTACCATTTAATTAGATCATGGCTGATCTGCATTTACCCACCTTTGCTCCATATCCCTTGATACCCTTACCTAACAAAAATCAATCCATCCCAGTTTTGAATTTTTCATTCGTCCCAGCATCCACAGGAGAAAATTACAGATTTCTACAACTCTGTGTGGAAAAAGTGCTTCCTGATTTCACTCTTAAATGGCCGAGCTCCACTTTTAAGATTGTGCCCTCTTATTCTGTACTCTTCCACCAGATGAAATAGTGGCTCTGTATCTACCCTATCGAATTCCTTTATCATTTTAAAGACCTCGAGTAGGTCACCCCTCAATCTTCTAAATTCATAGGAATACAAGCCAAGTTTATGCAACCTGTCCTCATAATTTTACCCTTCAAGCCCTGATCCCCTTCCAAGGCCGCTATATCTTTCCTGAGGTGTGGTGCCCAAAACTGAATGCAGTACACCAGATGAAGTCTGGCCAAGGCTCTGTACAGCTGAACCATCACTTACTCACTTTTCAATTCCAATCCCCTTGAGATAAAGGCCAACATTCCAGTAGCCTTTTGGTACCAGTGTACTAGCTTTTAGTGATTTGTGTATATGGGCACCGAAACCCTTTTGCTCCTCCACAGCTTTTAGTCTCTCACCATTATGAAAATATTCCGATTTGTCTTTCTCAGATCCAAGCTGGATGATCTCATTAAACTCTTATCTATTATAGTTTTGCACACTGACTTAGTCTGTCAATGCCTCTTTAACTTCCTGCTTGCATCCAGACAACTTACTCTACCTCCTAATCTAGTGAAATCTCAGAAACCTAGATATACATCTCTCTATTCTTCCATCCAAGTCATTAATATATATATAGTTAAAAGCTAAGGCCCAGAACAGATCCCTGAGAAACACCACTTATCACATCCCACCAATCAGAAAACAAACACTTTATCCTACTCTCTGTCTCCTACCTCCCAACTAATTACCGATCCATGTTGTAAGGTTACCTCCAAATCCATGCACTCTCATTTTTGCTATTACTCTCTTGTGCGGAACTTTAACAAAGGCCTTCTGCAAGGCCAAATAGACAATATCCATAGACACTCCTCAATGCACCATGCTGGTGAGCTCAAAAAATTCAACTGGATTAGTCAGACATGATGTGCCCTTCACAAATCTATGCTGACTCTCTTTGATCTGCTCATACCTGTCCAAGTGCTCAATCACTCTGTCTCTGATTATAGATTCTGGTAACTTACCCACAATTGATGTTAAACTGGCAGGTCTGCAGTTACGTGGTTTTTCCCTCCCTTCTTAAATAATGGAGTGACATTTGTAATTTTCCAATCCAAAGGCACAATTCCTGACCAAATCTAGGGAGCTTTGGAAAATTATGACTAATGTATCTGCAATTACCTCATCTATTGCTACTCCCTTTTCCCAATTTCCCTCTCCTTTCTAAAAGTCTTGGAATATTTAGCTCCCAATCATGCTTTGGTTGTAGCCAAGTCTCTGTAATAGCTACAACATCATAACTTTTAAGTTGAATTTGTGCTTCTAACTCACTTGGGTTTTTTATGCCATATGTGTTCATGTGCAGAACTCCTATCTGGGCAACTGGCCACATGCTGCCTGCCCACGTTAGAATCTTACTGAAGGTTGTTTGAAGTATTAGCCACTTAATTGTAGCTTTACATGAGGCACTGTATTTTCCCGATTGGTTGATAAAATCAAATGATTTCCTATCAATCAAGTCGGCTTAACAGTGATGTACAGTTTGTGGTTGCAGAGATCCAGTAACAGATATCAAAGCAGATCTGGAACATGAGACTGTGAAAGAAAAGGGGGATGCAACAGCAAGCTTGCTCCCGTGTAATCCATGGTTGTTCATGAAATATGGAGATCTACTCACGTGCTAGACAATTATGAATCACCCCATAACAGAACGAACAGACCTTACTACCGGTGGAGAATTTTGAAAGGGTGAAGGCTCAGCCACACGACAAAGGTGTGAGGTAGTGTCAGATGTGTTAGTGATTGTGGGATTCCTTTGAGCCCCAGAAAGAAGGACAATTGCTGATAAACTTTGGGCAAAGTTCCATGATTTGAAATGACGGGGGAGATGGAGACCGAACCCATGCCCAAAAAAACTTTGAGTGGGATATGTCCTCCTTCTCCTCCATGATTGTACCTATGCCCCCAAAAACTGGTTTGTCACAAATCCTTATTTCCTCTGGTGGGGGAATGCTGAATAAGGGAGCACAATCTTAAAATTAGAGCTAGGCCATTCAGGAGTGGAATCAGAAAGTACTTTTCCACACAGGGTAGTGGAAATCTGGAATTCTCTCCCCAACAGGCTGTGAATGCTAGGTCAATTGAAATTTTCAAGACTGAGATGGACAGATTTTTATTAGGTAAGGGTATTGATCAAAGGCAGATAAATGGAGTTGAAGTACAGATCAGCCATGATCTAATTGAAGGGCAGAACAGGCTCAAGGGACTGAATAGCCTACTCCTGTTCTTATATTCCTTAATTCATTCTTCTTGATATAAATTATATCAGTAAACCATGTTGCCTGTGTAAAGTGAGATAAGTGTATATATTTTTAAAAGTGTGGATGGTCATTCAAAATTGAGGGATCATCCTTGAAGTGAGGGTAATTGATTGATTTAAACAAGCAATTAAATACCTGGATACTTGGAAGGCTTTCTGTCAGACATATATCCTTACAAACAAAGTGGTCTGGGGCATATGAACCAAGAGCATATAGAATCATAAGGGTGCATTCATCTTCAGTCCCCTGACTCTGCATAACACAGACAACTGAAGTGTTTGCCATTGTACCACATCCTCACTTTGTCAAAGGATTGGTGCATGTAGACGCTCCAATTCCCAAGAGAGGCTGTGACAGCAGATTTATAGCACAAATGCAGAATGTGAAAGCCTGGCAAACCTTAAAGCTGGCTGGTTCTTTAGAAGTACTCCAATCACAACACAGTATTCATGCTTTAAGTGGTACCGGATGAATGAAGAAATCTCAGGGAGATCACAGCCAGCAAAGTCTGATTGGCTGCACCTGTCATGATGCCACCAACCACATCTGCAGAACTTGGACTATTGATCTGGCAACGATCATAAGGAACTGCTCTACAAGTTTCAGGTAAGCAGAGAACCAGATACAGAATTGTGCAATCAGCTGCCAGGACACCTATATGTACCGTGGTGCTGTCACAGTAGTCCGCTGTCTCAGCTGCAGCCCCAAATTTGCCTACACCTCCTTCCAGGCAAGCTGCAGTGCTGTCCTATGGGAAGGGTGCCCTGGAGTGGCAAACAAGGCCATTCTCTTCAGAACCCTTCATGCAGCGCCACCTCCACAGCAGTAGTCATTAAACAACAGGTCGGGTGCAGGATGCTCCATCACTTTACGGCAGATTCTGTTTCATGCCTCCACGTTCCTTAATTTTTGCCCGTCACTTTTTCCCCTCTCTCCTTTCATGTTGAAATGTCTTTTGAGTCTTTCCAAAGACTGAGTTTTTATTCCCCTGTTGTGGTCACTTACCTTTAAATGTGTGCATTACTTTAGATTTCACCTAAAGTGCAATTTTCCAGTCCCTCCCCCAGTTGGGCTACTTCTCTGCATAAAGCCAAAGTTTACATGGAGCTATGAATAATTATGCTAACCACTGAAGATTACATGCAATCACCACACTCCATTTCTTACCAGCATTACACTCGTTTCTGGACTTGGCCTGGAGGGTGGTGCACGGAGCAGTCCCGTGCAATATGGTTTTAAGTAGGTTCACGGACTCCCAGGCCGCCTGCCTTTTCTGTGGCCTGGAGGAGTCCATGTTCCACGTATATACGGAATGTGAGAGGTTGCAGCCCCTCTTTCATTATTTGAAGGGGCTGCTCCTCGATTTTTGGCTGCACTTCAGTCCCACGCTCCTGATCTTTGGTTACCCGGTGCGGAGGAGAGCGGGCAGATCGGAGGACCTCCTCATAGGACTGCTCCTGGACCTGGCCAAAGTGGCCATTAACTGGTCCAGGCAGTGGGCGGTCGAGGGGGTCGTTCGGCCCGATTGCCTGCCTCTCTTCCGCGGCCATGTTCACGCCCGGGTGGCCCTGGAGATGGAGCACGCGGTGTCCGCCGGCACGCTTGAGGCCTTCCGCGACCGGTGGGCACCGCGGGGACTGGAGTGCATTATCACCACCGAGAACCAAATTTTAATTTAAGTTGTTAAGTTTTATTTAATGTTTTATTAGTTACAGTATTTTTTGTTTGAGTGTGCATCAAAAAGAGTACACTTGTTTCTGCTCATTCTGAATTAAACTTCACCACGACCAGAAGTCCAGCTCAGACTCTGCGGGCAATTTTTTTTTGAAATATTTGTAGGGAAGCCTTCAAAACTGGCAGCCTTCTCCACCTTGATAAATCTGATGGATTGAAGGATCTTCTCTAAAAATGCAGGTGAATCCAGCCAATACATAATTCTGTCGTCCAAGCGAGGTAGCGCCAATGAGTTCAAGAATTCCTTTATCTCACCCAGGCCAGCATAAAGAACTGCATTAAACTGCTCAAAAAGCCAATTTCATTTCTACAAGCTTACAGGCCAGTTAATCATCCCTATTGCTTTACTGATGTGTTTTTGATGAAGTGCACAGGGAAGCAGCCAGCTTGGCTATCATCATGCTTGTAATAATTGCAACTGGTTACACAAATGACGCATTCTATATATATATATATATATATATGTCAGAATCACCTTTGGCCTAGAATAGAGGCTTTCAAAGTATTACAGTGCTGTAGATCCTGTAACCTGCCTCTTGGTATACAGTTCTTTCCTCTGCAAACTTTTGAGAATCTATTGTTTTTTTTTCTAGATGCACATTCAATAACGAAGGGGGGAATTTTTTGGGGGGTCAGCGGGCGAGTTTGGTGCCAGGTTGGGTGGGAAATTTTTTTGGACAACGGGTAGGGAACCTGCTGTCAACCCGCCACCACACTAGTTTCCCAGATGTTGGGTCTGTCATCACTGAGCAGACCCGACACCAAGCGGCGGGGGAGGCAATTTAGATGATTAAGAGCTTGTTAACAGGCACTTAAAAACTATTTTAAGCTCACCTTTAAATTTTACGAATGTGCCCACGGGTTCCCCATTGCTCGGGGATCACGTCAGGTAAGGAGGTCTGGAGTTGTGTCACCATGGGATCATTTCTTAACTTGACAGCTGCAAATGTGCTATAAAAGCTCCCATTTCATAGCTGTTCACTTTCCAAGCTCAGAAGCTGTTGCTTACTTCATTTGGAAGACAGATTGAGCTTTATGCAGCTTGCAAGTGTTTGGAGCAAACTCTGTATCCAGTGTCACCTCATTGGAACAACCTCTCTCACCATTGACAGATCACTTCTGTCATCTCAACTTCACCTATCATCTATTCCATCAGCATCGGTGCCCTTGAAACTATCTCACCTTGGTCCTCAGAATCCCACCACGATCAGCCCTAACACCAGCAGCACCAACAACAACACTAACCTTCTCCGCAATCAACTGATGCTGCACAGAACACAGGGCATCAGCACCCGAGCACATTGCTGGCCAGGAAGCCATGGATGGCCTCACCATAGCCAGATTTACTTCACTTGACGCTGTACACCCTGGCTGCCACAGGATGCGTCAGGTTGGCACCACCCCACACCAACACCATAAAGCATCCCTGCAATGCCCAAGCCATTCCTTTCACACTCGTCACCATTGTGGGGGGTACCGTTCTGTCTCACCATTCACTGCAACTCACTAAGCCACTTCCAAAGGTGAACAAAAATCTGTCCAAGAATGCAAATTGTTGAAAATAACATTAACAGAAACTTCACATGAACATTGGCTAAAACACCCAAGTGCCGACCCTTGTGTGTTGTTACTTGGTATGCTTGCAGTAGAATGAGGGTGAGTGTGACGGGTGGCTAGTGAAATGGAGAAGTGATACTGTAGATAGAGAGGGATGGGTGGAGGTGCAAGGTAAGTTGGTGTGAGTAAGGATGTGCAGGAGTAGGGTAGGGAAGGCAGAGTGATGGGGATGTGATGAGTGGCACAGCAGAATGAGGTTGAGTGGCTTTGCAGTAACGTTTCGTGATCTACTGAGATCATTGAAAGGTTTGCGCCACTGCAGTCTGGTCCTTCTAACGACATCCCTGCTTGTGCCCTCCTGTGCAATGTGCAACCAGGCTGCGTTGATCGCCTGGGGAGGTCTCTTCTGCCCATGGGAAGGGAAGAGAACCTCCCTGCGTGCTGTAACTCCCTCCATAAGCATATGCTAAAAGTAGCGCCCTGGCGAAGTTAGCGCCCCAAAGGAAACGTGACCGAATTTTTCCCCCTAACTTTTTAAAAATGTTAGAGAGAGCAAAACAAAGATTGGGGCTCTCGCATGGGGAAAAGGCAAACCTGAAATAAAGATGAACAAACTTTAAAAAAAAAGTAAAACATTTTTGAAGTCTCTTTAAAAATTTTAATTTTTATTAAAATGGATAAATTTGACACTGCACAAAATTAAAATTAGTTTTTCAGGGCCATAACCTTTGTTCAGCAATCAATACGCTGTTAAAACCCCAGTTACACCTAATCCCTTTGGATCTAACTTTTAATGGGGTATTTAGCAGTGTAATTACTGCGGAAGAGCTGAAGTTTTCATTTTCACTGATTGCCGGCTCTTGGGGGTGGGGGTGGGCACAGCACAGCCTGTGGAGGAGCAGTGAATGACAGGCCGCAACTTCAGGATTTCTGCATTAGGCTGCGCATGTGCTAAATCCTGCTGTTGCGGTCAGTTTCAAAGGCGAAATGACAACGAACGCTGCCAGTTTGCTGTCATCAGGACTGCAAATTCCTGGTCATTGCATAAGATGAAGTTGGGTTAAGTCCATCACATAGAAAATGTTATGTGGTCTGTGAAAAGAATGAGAATGATGGGAAAATGGCTTTTCTGTTCCTTGGTTTATTATATTCTTATGTGGTTATATTTAGCAAACACCCTCCATCCACGTGGATTCGTGCCTTCCTTTATGCATTATATTCTGCACTATACACAGTACTCAGGGTTGGTTTTAACAGGACTTTATACCTTGGTCCTCTTCCAGTTAAGGAGGAGTTACCAGTAAAACTGCCGTCCTAGCCTGTTGTCTTTTTATGTTTGCTTTGGAATGATTCATATTTTTAGGAGTTTTCTGATATCAAAGAGATCAAATTGGATTAATACCTCATAAATCAGCATGCACTGAAAAGCAGTAAGTCATGCTGTCACAAATCTTTTGGGATAATTTCAGGACTTGACTAAACTAGTATGTGAGAGTTACCTGGTACACATAGTTTGCTAAGATTTTCAGAAGGTATTTGACAAAGTTCTGTTGAATAGCAAGGCAAGGCTGCACCCATGGCAGGTTGCTCCTCAGGACCTTCTCCTAATTGCTCAATAAAATATGGACGGTCTACTGCATATGTGAGCCAGAGTGGACTGTTCTGACTCTTCAACACTCACATTCTGTACCAGGAACATGCCAGAGAAGGCCAATTGCCTGCTTTATATGCAGTGCAAAATGTCCATTGGATGGGTTCAGGAAAAAAAAGTGACAAGGATGGTTCCAGGATTTGAGGCACTAAGTCTTGAAGACAGCCTCTGAACAGACTGAACTTGTTTTTATTTGAGAAAAGATAATTGAAAGTAAAAATGATCTAGGCTTTTAACATGCTGAGAAGCATGAATAATGAGATAGAAATAGGCTTCTTAATATATCTGCAGACAGGAGGTCACCTTCCACGTGCATGCTGATGACACCTCCACTTCTTTTGATGAAGTTGTGAAGGAGCCAGACCTTCCTCCAATTGAACAGGAGGAAGACCAAAGCCTTCCTATTGGGTTCCTGCCAAAAGCTCCATACCCTTGCCCCAAATCCATTTTCCTCCCAGGTTAAAGCTGAACCAGACAGTTTGCAACCTCTGTCTCCTATTCAAACCTGAGCTAAGCTTTGAATTCCACACCCTATTACCAAGACTGCCTGCTTCCATCTCTGCCACATTGCCCACCTCTGCTCTTACTTCACTTCCTCTACTACTGAGACTCTTCGGCAAGCTTGTTACCTCCAGACTCAGTTTCTGAAAAGTCCGCTTTACTTCTCTTACCAACCTCCATTGGCTCCTTATCCCCCAATGCAGCAAATTCAAAATCCACATCCTTTGTTTATAGATCCCACCATGGTCTCATTGCTCCCTACCTCTACAAGCTCCACCAGCTCTACACCCCAGCCTAGACCTATAGGTTCTCCAGCTCTGCCTTCCTGTGCAACCCACCCACCCTTCGCTTTACCATCAGTAGTAGAGCCCCCAGCTACCTTGGCCTTAGTCTCTGGAACCCCCTGCATAAACCTCTTTGCCCTTCTACTTCAATCTCTGTCTTTGAAAGCCTTCTCAAACCTATATTTTTGACGATGCTTTCAGTCACCGATTCTAACCTTTCGAAAAATGATCACCATCCATTCCTCCTTTAAGCGATTTGGGATATTATACTACTTTAAAGATTCTGTATAAATGTAAGTTGTTGTTAATTTGAAATGTGAATACCGAATTTAAAAACAAGGGCAGAAAAATTATAAACCCCAAGCAAATTGAGAGATTAGAGGTTGTTTCTCACCCCCTCCCAAAAGGATTATATGGAACAGACTCTTTGTAAAAGCAGCTCATTTTGTGTTGATTAAATTATTTTTTTTTTAAAGCTGGTTAGATACTTAGAAATGGGTTGATGGTTATAGTGATTAGTATAGGATAAGTACGCCATGGTACACGATGAGTTCCTATGCTCCTGAGTCTATGAAAATGGCATCTGTGGAAAGCATCAAGCCAAGATGGAATACTAAATGTTGTAGGGTCAGAATGACAATATTCTGGAATTTCACTGACTTTTGGAAGTAAAAAAAAAATAGCAAAAATATGTTTTTAAAGATATCGGCAAAATATGTTTTAGTAATTATAATGACAAATAGGTAATGCTGCCTGAGTATTTGAACATAAGTTGTAACTGAAGGGTTAGAATGTCTGAGTGTTCAAACATACAGTGATCTTTTGTTTTAATCTTTTGTCATTTCTTCTGTAAAGGAGAATACACTTGCCCTTGTGCTGTGGGAATGCTTTTTATTCCAACATTGAACTGTGCCAGCAATTTACGGGCAGGAGAATGAAACATTCCTGGGATATTTCCACAATTAAATCAGCTTAAAAGCATTGACAGCTATTTACACTTCATTTTTTCACCAACAAGCTGCATCTAATGTAAGTTGCACAGAGATGGAATGATTATACATGGAGCAGGCTACTTGCATGCAATGGGAGAGAGCTTAGAAAATCTTTATCCAGAGTACACATATTGGGATAATCCATGTTAGGACAGAGTGTAAATGAGCAATACTGGACTGCCTTCCTTGGGTCCACTCCTACCTCTCTCAGTGCACCGAACATATCTCCAGCAATGGTTTCTCTTCCTGCCCCACATAATGACCTTTTTTTAATATCCCAGGGTTCAATCCTTGGCTCATCATTTTCCTCATTTACATGCTACCTCTGGAAGAAATTATCCAAAGGCGTGGGATCAGTTTTCACATGTACACAGATGATGCCCAGCATTATCTACCTACCACTACCTTCAATTCTACGGGCATCTCTGTTCTGTCAGACTCCTATCTGGCATCAAGTCATGGGTAAGCCAAAACATTCTCTAAGTAAACACTGGAAAAACAGAATCCATCCTTTTCACCTCCCACCAAAAGTTTGATAACCTCGCTCAGGCTCTATCTATCCCCTAGATACTCGTTCATGCTGAACCAGATGGTATCTCAATGAACCTTGAGCTGAACTTCAAAGTCCATGTCCTATCCATCACTAACACGTCTCTACTACATTGTCCACCTAGACCTGCCTCACCTCCACCACCAGAGAAACCCTTTATTATCTCAAAACTCAAATTTTCAAAAGCTCTTCTGACCAACCTCTTGAGCTCTATCCTACATAAACTCAACTCCTCAAAATGTCATTGCTCCATCCTGTTCCACTCACTCATCACTTGCTCCCTGTTCTCTAATCCACTGATATAAATATTCTTGTTTTAGTCTACAAATCCTTTAATGGCTTCTCCCCACCCTATCTCTGCAAACTCTGCTAGCCTTACTTGAACCTGTGCTCTTCAGTTCTCCATCTCTAGTCTCCTGTGCAACGTCCCTCCTCCACCAATGGCAGAGTCTTCAGCCACAAAGGGTTTTCTAGGACTCCCTTCATACTTTGCTTTCTCTCACCCTGCTTTTAAAAGTCTTATCAAAACCTATCTTTTCGACCATTCCTTCTGTCATCTCTCCTAACTTCTCTATTACTGCTCTGTATTCACTCCTTTGTGAAGCACCTTAAACATCTTGAAGATCTTCAACCTTTTCATCCAAAAGCATTGTTACATAAAGAACTGTGCAAGAAATGCATTCTTGAAAGAGTATTTTAATCCCTTGTGGAATGATCCTATCTTTGTCACTTTCTAAGTTTGTACAGTCAGTAACTTGATGTGTCTTTCTGCTCCTGTGTATTATCTCACTTAGTTCTATTAGTTTTAGCCTGAACATAATGATCTGACTGTGGTATTCAACACCATTCAGAGAAGACAGGAGAATGTAGGGAACATCCAATTTAATCTCCAGTACATTATACGATATTCCCAGGGGTAATTGTGAGCCCCATGGGCATACTATGCCACTCATCGCACACATTAGCATGCAGGTTTCAGTTAAAAGAAGTTTTGCTCTGCTTATAGAAACTGCTTCTATGATGTGGGCAGATGTTAAAAGTGTTATGGGACAGCCTGAACTGCAACAAGGGTCTTTTTCAGTGATGTAACAGTTTATGTGAGGGCACATGGAATTGGAGGCAACCTATTGGCTTGGATAGGAAATTGGTTAGGAGGTGGGAGACAGAAAGTAGGGATAATGGGTATGTACTCAAATCTGGCAGGATGTGACTAGTGGTGTCCCCATGTACTGGGGCCTCAGCTTTTCACTATATTTATAAATGACATGGATGTAGGAATAGAGAGCCGCATATTTGAGTTTGCTGACGACACTAAGTTAGGTGGCACAGTAAATAATATGGGTGAGAGCAGAAAATTGCAAAGGGACATTGATAGATTAGGTGAGTAGGCAAAATTGTGGCAGGTAGAGTTCAATGTGGGAAAGTGTGAGGTCATCCACTTTGGACCTAAGCAAGATAGATTAGATTATTTTCTAAATGGCGAGAAGCTATGAACTGTGGATGAGCAGAGAGATTTAGGGGTCCAAGTACTGAAAGCTAGTGGACAGCTACAAAAAATAATTTAAAAGGCTAATAGAATGTTGGTCTTTATCTCAAGAGGGCTGGAATACAAAGGGGTGGAAGTTATGTTCCAGCTGTACAGAGCTCTGGTTAGACCCCATCTGGAGCACTGCATTCCGTTCTGGGCATCGCACCTCAGAAAGGATATATTGGCCTTGGAAGGGGTGCAACACAGATTCACCAGAATGATACCGGGGCTAAAAGGGTTAAATTATGAGGACAGGTTGCATAGACTAGACTTGTATTCCCTCGAATATCGAAGATTAATAGCTGATCTAATTGAGATGTTTAAGGTGATTAAAGGATTTGATAGGGTAGATAGAGCAAAACTATCTCATGGAGTGGGAGAGTCCAGAACAAGGGGGCATAACCTTAAAATTAGAGCTAGACCATTCAGGGGTGATGTCAGAATGCACTCTTTACACAAATGGTAGTGGAAATCTGGAACTCGCTCCCCCCAAAAAGCTGTTTCGTCCAGATCAATTGAAAATTTCAAAACTGAGATTGATAGATTTTTGTTAGGCAAGGGTATTAAAGGTTACGGAACCAAGGCGGGTAGATGCAGTTAAGATACAGATCAGCCATGGTCTAATTGAATGGTCAAAAGTGAGAAGTCGCACAACACCAGGTTATAGTCCAACAGTTTTATTTGAAATCACAAGCTTTCGGAGCTGCTGCTCCTTCGTCAGGTGAAGTAATTGAATGGTGGAACAGGTTGGAATAGCCTACTCCTGTTCCATTGTTCCTAAGTCATTGTTCACACCCTGTTATTACAGATCGCATGTATGGATATGCGAGTTGTTTTAATGAGAGAGATAGAACAAACAACTCAGAAGTCAAAAATTCCAGTAATGTCTTTGACTCCACAGTAAACACAGCTTTCCTGGCTGACTGGCATTGGTGAAACCTCACTGATGTGTTCTCAGTTAAAAGCATATGTTTAGATAGTAGTGACACGAATAAATAAAAAGAAGGAAACAATCAAAACTGATAGAAAATACCATCCATTTTTATTAATGCTGCAAAAAATAGGTCTACATACGTAAATACTTACATTACAGCACCGAAATACAGTTCTACAATTGGTTCTAAGCATGTAAGTAGAAAGTTGATTGAAAAAAAATGAATTACAAAATGTACTTTAGTTTTCTTACTATCAAATTTACAATTTATCCAAGAACTATAGCACCATTTTTTATTTTATTTCAACATCTTACAGAAATATTACAAGGATCTCAAATTTCAGGCAAATACCAAAATATATCCATCCAGTGTGCGTCATTGGCCCAGAATATGTTACGTATTATAGTACTCGATGAGGTAACAATATGTTCAAGGACTTTGGAGAGGAAACTGAAATTGGAGATGGGGTGGTAGTTTGCAAGGATAGATAGATAGAGGGTGAGCTTTTAAGGAGGGGGGGTGATGATGGTTTTGAAAGGGAGGGGAACAGCACCAGAGGACAGGGAAGCAATTACCAGTTGTGGTGCAGATATTTCCCTCACTGTGTAACAAGCTTGGGAGCAACAGGTGACTTTGGACATATGGGCCTAGAAATTCCAGTACGCTGGAAACCCGCTGGTAACCGCACTGGCCAAGGCTAACTGCTGCCTGCCGAGAGAGCGCAGGGAGCACCGGTATTTTGGTGCTGTCTGCTAATTAACATCAGCGGTGCGGAGAATTTGTGGTGTAACGCGCTCTTTCCAGCGCTAAGCTCAACAGGAGGCTGAAAGTCGCGTCTGTGTCCCGTTTGCAGTGAAGGAGAACGGGGAAGAAACGAACGACCCTGTAGGCCATGTCCAGAACAGTTGCCATACTTGTTACAACAATATTACCTGCCACCCAATTAATAACTATGTTTGTTGATTTTTTAATAGTTCATGAAATGAATGCATCTGCGTTCTCTGTAACACTAATCTTTCCCCAATGATTACTCTTAAAAGTGTTTAAATGTGTAGTAATCGTGCCAGCTTTTAGTTGGTCTTGCATACTTGACACAAAATCATTATTTGATAATTAGTTATGGAATTTTGAAGAAATTAATTACAATTCCTCAAAATCTTAAGCAGTTGAGTCCAGATTTGCTAAGGGGTGACGTTCTGGTGATACTATCATAAAGATAAAAGAGATCTTATCAGAAATAATCTTTAAACGTTGCAATGGAGTTCTAGCCAATCTGATGCTCTGTAGGAATTAGTTTTTTTTTAATTTGTTGCGAAACCGCCGAGAGATTTGCAGTTTTGTACAGGCGTTCAGTTCTGAACTAAAAGCTTGTTCCACAAGGTTTCACCCATTGCTTTACTGACCCACAAACACTGTAGGCCTCCCAGAAAGCCACCAGAAAATGCAACCCCCGCCCCAGCAACAGATGGGCAAAAATGATAGTATAAAAGAACAACCTTGGCAAAGGAGACGTTTGAAGTTCCTGCATCCATCTGAGCTGTTTTCCCACTTGTCGGCCTCCATCTTCATCTAAAATCTGCCAAGTCCTGCCAGTCGTGCATTTCTCAGTTGAAGCGCCCTCATGGCTGTTAATGCTGCTGAAGCGCTTTTAGCGGCTGCACGCACGGGTATGCTTTAGAGAGGGCAACAAGAGGAGCGGTGATATCCAAAATGGATGAAGCGGCGTCAACTCGGCATTGCACGCTGATTGACGTCACGCTCCAACTAATTACAATACTTTCGGCGAGCGGATGCAACGGCAGCGCTGGCGACCTGCCGAAAATGGCGGCTGCCACGGGACCCACCGGCAGTGGGCAAAAGTGCGGTAGCCGCCATTCTTTTCACCGAATCGGGCAGTAATGGCCGGTGCTAACCTCCTGAATTTTTAGGCCTCATTCTCAAAGCTTTTCACCACTGGGGTTTTCCACGCCTCATGTCTGGATCCGTTGTAGACTAATTGATAGAGAATGATTGCTATGATTAGTCAACAACTCTATTATTTTTGTATCATGCTACTACCAGGATGGTAGAAGGCAAACTAGATGGACCTTGGTCTTTTTTTCATCGAGCAATTCCTATGTTCCTATGGTGCGTGGAAATAATGATGATAATAAATTGCCTTCAGCACACTAAAAATGAAAAACTTCCCGTGGGAACAGGATTAATTATATGTAGAGGGAATTTCAAACTTACTGATGCCACTTCATATTTTATTCATGTGAAACAGCAATTTATAACATGCATCTATTGATATATACTCTTAAAAATTAGAATATAGATGACACTTCTTTTCAATCAGGTTATAAATTTCATAATCAGCGTAGTAAACCTTTAGGCATTTTAGATGAGAAATATTTAATAGATAAACTTATTGTATCTTTGACTTGCATGACTTTCATTGGTTTCATTTTTAAAAACAAATGTGCAATGTAGGTATTTTGTATACTTGTATTTAAACTAAGCTGTGTTTTTGAAACTTCATTTTAAAATATCATTTAATGGAAGACATTATGGGGGGTTGAATTTTGCTCGTCATTGCTCAAGATTTATCAGGCCTGTAGAACCAGAAGAAATAAAGGTTAAAACAGATATTGGGAGAAAATTGTTTACTTAAATGGTGATAAACATTTGAAATAATCTACCAAGCAAGGTAGCAGAGTGAGATATGGATGTTGAAAATGCATTTGAATTGGAGTAGTAACGGGAAAAGTTTTGGGCCAAATGGCCATTTCTCACCGTTGATATTTCTTAAGTTCTTGTGTTGTATTACCATCAGTGTATTGATTTTTTTTGATCTAGTGGCACTGTTATATATGAAACTACAAACCGATGTCCAATTTCACCCTCTCACCCACAAAGTAATTGTGGTGAACAGCCACTGTTGACGCTTGGGAAAGCAAGCTCTATGGAAAGGTCAGCAGAGTTGAGACCCTTTCATTCCACTTTCCTGTTTAAAGCAATGTGACCAGTTATGGAGATGAGACTAACTAAAGGTTGAATTGCCTCTTCTATGGTATTCTGTTTCTTGGTTCCTCTCAGTTTACATGGCTGGAATTTTATGGCAGTGGGCACCATGCCAGCTATGAATTTCAACAGCAATCCGCGGGGTATAATTACATGCAAAAGGGGGAAGTACTCAGGACCAGTACTTAACACTTGGTTTTAACTTTGTTTCAATGCACTCAAAGCTGTAATGCTTGTTCTAATGCATAAAATTCCCTACACAGCCATTAAGATTTAAAAATGGTGGAGAAGAAAAATAATCTGGTGAAAGCAGACTTTTTCTCCTCAGTGAAGCCTGCGTGGGAATATATTCCAACTTCGGTTCAGTCTGAACTAAACTGAGTCATTGAAGTTAGAGCAGTGGGTAATTAAAACTTGGTGTAACAAGAGCCTGTTGGGGTGGAATTTCCTGTGAAGGCATAATTGGGAAGTTACACCTGAAATTACACTCGATTGTGCACCCATTTTGCTGATGCCAATTTACTCTTAAATTTCCTGCCAATCTCATTAGCATACGCTGGAATGCTTAATTTGCCATAAATCAGCATAAACAATAAGGGCCCATGGAAATCACACCATATATTCCTTCTTTAAATATGAAAGTTTCAAGCCAGCCAACAGTCCTTCATGAGCATTAGGCACAGAATGTTTAAGAACATGCGATTGTGAAAGCGTTTCCATTTTTAATGTGACTCATACTAAAGCTATAAAAATGCTTAAAAAAAATACAGTGCAGGTCTCTGAGGATAAATGTTAAAAATTGCTTAAAAAGAATCACAAAGAACAGCAGAAAAATGACTCTTTCCAGCTGTGCCTAAAATTCTGGGCTTAATTTTCCACCCATTTTGAACCAGGAAATATGCATGTTTGGCTCTTTAGCATGGGGCGGAGCCATTATACTGAGCTGAGATGTGTTCGGGGGTAACGATCGATAGACGGGCATAAAAGATCGAGGAAATTCAGGCGTAACAAAATTATGTGCGTAACTATCTTTTAAGCCGGGTATTTGCTTTACGCTCCAATTATGTGTCTCTCTCTCTGGGCGCAAATACACAGGAAATTCCACCCATTGTGTGCAAGTAATATACAAGACTATGGAGCTGATGATGTTTCAAATCTGATGCCACCAACTAGCAAACTTAAAAAAAAAGTTATTTTACAAAGCCAGCTTCTTACATCATGAATATCAATTTTATTCAGCGTCTGTGCTGCTACAATTCTTCTTATGCAAATTGCCAAATGTGCATTGCAGATTCATTAGAACTTTAGCAATATAAACTCCACAGCTGAAAAATACTATTGTTACATTCCAGTGCTCTGCACTTTTCACAGGCACAGTTGTATACCATTTTGCTCAGATCAATCTCTCTACAACATGATTCTGGAATAAAGGTGGTATCCAGTGTTCAGGGGCTGATGGGAGGCATGAAAAAGGTATGAAAAATGGAGCCAATTATGATTATACTATCTTTTTTCCTTCAATTAAGATAATTGTAAATCACAATTATTGCATCAGATTAGATTATACATATTGAAACCTCTTAAACAAGTACTTTAATTTCACGGAAAAAGGGATTTAATGTGTTAAAGGATTATAGCAACAATACCTAAATAACTTTTTAAAAATCAACACAGTAGTATCTCCAGATTTTCAGTCAACAATTATCTAAGTATTTGCCCGAGGGATAAATTTAAGCCAAAATTTCCCCCAGTCACTTTCAAATAAAATCTGTTCTGCTTATATTATGGATTATTTTATTTTCAGTCTAGAAAACTGTAAACTACTTGAAAGTAAAATCATGGTCCCAAATATAAATGTTAACCTAAGATTTCCTCTAAAACTGGTCAGATTAGCAATGATCAACTATAAATTTTAAAGTAGTACAAATTTTACATTGTGTTGGCAACTGTCATAAATTATTTTATTGCTGGACACAGAATTGAAATTTTTTTTGTTATATTTACCACATTCATGTGGACTGCTCCCAAGTATATGGCCCAAACAAGTGTGTTGACTTGAAGCAAATCATTTGTATAAATAAGATACACTGTACCTCTACAGCATGTGCAGAGCAACAGCGACTCAAAATTACCATGGTCTCAACAGAAAAAGTATGGTGCTGTACCAACATTCTTCTTGGGTATCACTGGAGAAACCATCAGTTCAATGATAGCATTACTCCAGAATGTATAGTGAACCAATGCAATATATAGTGGCTTATCAATTGGGTACAAATGTTGCTGTATCAAGAGATATCTTACAAATGAGACTGATGTTTCTTGGGAATACAGAAGGATGTGGAGAAACTGTATTGGGTTACTGATGCTCAAGTCACAGCTCTAGTGATCATGGTTTAGTCATTCCTTTGATTTCTGAATTAAAGGGATAGAGTTCCAGGTGACAACACTGTTTGGGGAAAAAATCCACAGGCATAAGTGATGTATGAAGCTTTGATCTGGTATTTATTCTCTATGGAATTTTTGGACTGATACTTAATTTTAAGGTGTACCTGTGGAAACCAAAATTTATGGAACTGCTTCAATTATTATCTTTTAGAAGATTAAAACCCTGCCTGCTTTTTCCAATGTTGTAGAAGATGGATTCTGGCATGGAGTAAGCCATCCTCATCCGACTGATCTGCTTGCCTTTGAACCATATTGAGTTCAGAAGCAAAAATGTTTCTTTTCTCCATACCGTGCCAATTAGGGCTGCACTCGTCTACCATTAGACAAATATAAGGTTGTTAGAACTGGTCAACAAAGTTAATGCCCATTTTCTAAGTAGCAATGTGAGCTTGCAATGCATTTTTCATATATAATGTCATCTAAGCTTTCTATTCAGGGATCTAGGTCTGAAGTGGAGCAGCGGCGCCCTTTAGTAATTAAAGGGTTAACAATGCTGCTTGCACACTAGACCAGCAGAGACAGGTCAGACATACTGAACATAAGGTCTTGATGCTTTTGCAAGATTAGATGAAAATAGCTCAGAAGCACCAACCACAAACTATGGAACCGAGAGATAAGTAAAACGACACGGGGCACAGCCAGTCAGAGATGCAGACATGTGGTTTTACTAAAGGTTACAAAATATAACACGTGAGATCATAAAGATCATGGCCCTGAAATTTGCCTCTCCGTTTTGCCGTGGGGGTAAGGATCGCGCGCGCACTTACCTACCGCGCCTGCTGTTGACCTCTGGGCCCACGGGAACTTCAGCTCCTGGGCCTGCTCCAAGTGCCGGCGCGCAGTGCTTGCGTGTCCCAGGGGCGTAGTTAGTGCGATGCGTCCCCTGGGATCACGTGGGCCATGGAGAGCCAATGGCAGCAGACCATCTTTCATTCATAGATTTGACAGGAAGACCTGTCAAATCTATGAATTGAAATCGGCCCCAAAAGAACAGCTAAACTGCAAATAAATTTTTTTTTAAAACCATCACATTTATAAAATAACTATAAGTTAAATAAATTAACTACTTTAAACAAAAATTTAAATTTTTGAAAAAATTAAAATACTTTTTAACAGTGCTAAAAATAAACTTACCTTTCTTTAAAGTATCTAAAAAAGATAAACCTGTTGAAAATTTTTTTAAATTATACTTAATTAACCACTTACCTTGTTGAAAATGGGTCCTGCGCCTCCTTTTTAAAAGCGCAGGTTCTTCAATACTTACCCTCCCGGAGAAACCTGAAAAAAAACCTAAGTTTGCTGCGTGCGCACAGCCTCTACCGCGCACGCGGTTCACCTCTGAACCGCTCCCTTCACCAGACCGGAAGTTCCGGTTTCCCGCTCATGCGCAGTGCATACAGGAAACCGGCACTTCAGGACGCCTTACAGGTGAGTACACAGTGCGTACTCACCCAGCAAGGGGCGAATTTTTGGCCCCATGTGACAATAAAATATAGGCGAAAGATTGTGTGACGCGAGATAGGGAATAAGCCAATCAGCAAATGTGCACGTGGGCCCTAAGCCAATTAAAACTGTGTAACGGAATATGCACGAGGTAACCACGACTTTTGAACGCATAAATATGTAACGCTTACTGTATCATTTCGGAGAAGTCTGCTGGTGCGCCATTAAAGATTCTCTCCCCACCGGTGTAATAATAAGGAAGGATATTAGCTCTGATGATGTGGAATCTGTATGGGTAGAGCTGAGAAATACCAAGGGGCAGAAAACGTTAGTGGGAGTTGTATACAGACCCCCAAACAGTAATGCTGAGGTTGGGGATGGCATTAAACGGGAAATTAGAGATGCGTGCAATAAGGGCACAGCAGTTAACATGGGTGACTTTAATCTATATAGATTGGGCTAACCAAATTAGTAACAATACTGTGGAGGAGGAATTCCTAGAGTGTATACGGGATGGTTTCCTGGACCAATATGTCGAGGAACCAACTAGAGATCAGGCCATCTTAGACTGGGTATTATGTAATGAGAAAGGATTAATTAGCAATCTTGTTGTGCGAGGCCCCTTGGGGAGGAGCGATCATAATATGATAGAATTCTCCACTGAGATGGAGAGTGAAGTAGTTGACTCAGAGACTAGGGTCCTGAATTTAAATAAAGGAAACTACGATGGTATGAGGCGCGAATTGGCGAGGATGGATTGGGGAACGTTACTTAAAGGGTTGACGGTGGATAGGCAATGGCAAACATTTAAAGATCGCATGGATGAACTACAGAATTTGTTCATCCCTGTTTGGCATAAAAATAAAACAAAAAAGGTGACTCAACCGTGGCTAACAAGGGAAATTAGGGATAGCATAAGATCCAAGGAGAGGACATATAAATTGGCCAGAAAAAGCAGCAAACCTGAGGATTGGGAGCAGTTTAGGATTCAGCAAAGGAGGATAAAGGGATTAATTAATAATTAAGAGGGGGAAAATAGAGTATGAGAGTAAGCTTGCAGGGAACATAAAAACTGACTGTAAATGCTTCTATAGATATGTGAAGAGAAAAAGATTGGTGAAGTCAAGCGTAGGTCCCTTGCAGTCAGAATCAGGGGAATTTATAATGGGGAACAAAGAAATGGCAGACCAATTAAATACATACTTTGGTTCTGTCTTCACAAAGGAGGACACAGATAACCTCCCAGAGATGTCGGGGAACATAGGGTCTAATAAGAGGGAAGAACTGAATGAAATCAGTATTTGTAGGGAAAAGGTGTTAGGGAAATTGATGGGATTGAAGGCCGATAAATCCCCAGGGCCTGATAATCTACATCCTAGGGTACTTAAGGAAGTGGCCCTAGAAATAGTAGATGCATTGCTGGTCATCTTCCAAAATTCTATAGACTCTGGAACAGTTCCCATGGATTGGAGGGTAGCTAATGTTACCACACTATTTAAAAAAGGTGGGAGAGAGAAAACGGGGAATTATAGACTGGTAAGCCTGACATCGGTAGTGGGGAAAATGCTAGAGTCCATTATAAAAGATGTAATAGCAGAGCACTTGGAAAACAGTGACAGGATCGGACCAAGTCAACATGGATCTACAAAAGGTAAATTATGCTTGACTAATCTACTGGAATTTTTTGAGGATGTAACTGGTAGATAGATAAGGGAGAACCAGTGGATGTGGTGTATTTGGACTTTCAAAAGGCTTTCGATAAGGTCCCGCATAAGAGATTAGCGTGCAAAGTTAAAGCACATGGGATTGGGGGTAAGGTACTGACTTGGATAGAGAACTAGTTGGCAGACAGGAAGCAAAGAGTTGGAATAAACGGGTCTTTTTCCAAGTGGCAGGCAGTGACTAGTGGGGTACCGCATGGATCGGTGCTAGGACCCCAGTTATTCACAATATATATAAATGATCTAGACGAGGGAACTAGATGTAATATCTCCAAGTTTGCAGACGACACAAAGCTGGGTGGGCGTGTGTGTTGTGAGGAGGATGCAGAGAAACTCCAGTATGATTTGGACAAGTTGGGTGATTGGGCAGATGCAGTACAATGTGGATAAATGTGAGGTTATCCACTTTGGTGGCAAAAACAGGAAGGCAGATTATCTGAACGGCAATAGATTGGGAAAAGTGCAACGAGACCTGGGTGTCCTTGTGCACCAGTCGCTGAAGGTAAGCATGCAAGTGCAGCAGGCGGTTAAGAAGACAAATGGTATGTTGGCCTTCATAGCGAGAGGATTCGAGTACAGGAGCAAGGATGTCTTACTGCAGTTGTACAGGGCCTTGGTGAGACCACACCTTGAGTATTGTGTGCAGTTTTGGTCGCCTTATCTGAGGAAGGATGTTCTTGCCATGGAGGGAGTGCAGCGAAGATTCACCAGACTGATACCTGGGATGGCAGGAATGACGTATGAAGAGAGATTGGGACGATTGGGCTTGTATTCGCTAGAGTTTAGAAGAATGAGAGGGGATCTCATTGAAACTTATAAAATTCTAACAGGACTAGACAGACTAGATGCAGGAAGGATGTTCCTGATGGTGGGGGAGTCCAGAACCAGGGGTCACAGTCTAAGGATAAGGGGTAAGCCATTTAGGACTGAGATGAGGAGGAATTTCTTCACCCAGAGAGTGGTGAACCTGTGGCATTCTCTACCACAGAAGGCAGTTGAGGCCAATTCATTAAATATATTCAAGAAGGAGTTAGATATATTTTTTAAGGCTAAAGGGATCAAGGGATATGGGGAGAAAGCAGGGACAGGGTACTGAATTTGGATGATCAGCCATGATCTCATTAAATGGCGGAGCAGGCTCGAGGGGCCGAATGGCCTACTCCTGGTCCTATCTTCTATGTTTCTATGTAATAAAGACTTTTGATTTGTACCTGACAGACTTGTGTCGAGTGTTGAATAAATACTCCACAACAAGGTCCCTTGCTGCAACAGTCACCAGTCCTAGTCTGCAGTAAGATTCAAGAGGCATTTATAAACAAAGAATCACTTGGACCCCATGCACCTAGATTGCTTCAATAGTTATTTGTGGGTATTTCAAACCACTTGAAGGATTTCTTCTAGAGTTTAAGACCTGCAATCTATGAAGCAGAATAGCTCATGGGCACTTACAAATAACCATCTTGAACAGGGAGACTTGGCCTGGTTTAGGTTAAAAATTGCCTTGATTACTGTTGCTTCTCCCCTCCTCCCCCTGCCGCCCCCCCCCCCCCCCCCCCCCCCCACGCCAACACCCTCTAAATGGCTATTTGGTTGCTTTTTTCTCCTTTCCTATTCTATCTCTGAGCTTTTGGGATGTCATTGTTGTAGATGCCAAAGAGATGCAAGAATCGATAGCAAAATACTGCGGATGCTGGAAATCTGAAATAACAACAGAAAACGCTGGAAAAACTCAGCAGGCCAGGCAGCATCCGTGGAGAGAGAAAGAGAGTTAACGTTTCAGGTCG
The DNA here is from genome assembly GCA_030390025.1 of Squalus acanthias. Taxonomy (NCBI): domain Eukaryota; kingdom Metazoa; phylum Chordata; class Chondrichthyes; order Squaliformes; family Squalidae; genus Squalus; species Squalus acanthias. The sequence continues at coordinate 163,875,096 of CM059427.1, read as the reverse complement.
ATGACCTTTCGTCAGAACTGTGAAGAGCCGGAAATCAAATAGATTTAAGGCCAGAGTAAAGCTGGGAAAAGGGGGAGGGGATAAAAGAACAAAGGGGGAGATGAAGAGACATTAAGAGACATTAAGAGATATGCAAGGCTAGAGGTGGTGTTAATGTGACAGATTAAGGCTGAAAGAAGTGTGAAATCCACTGGCAGAATGAAGGACAGCTGCCAGCTTCTAGGAGGAAAAAAAAGGTGGGGGGGGGCAAATAAAAGGATGGAAAAAATAAAATATAAATGTGATTGGAGCTGAGGTTATGATCTAAAATTGTTGAACTCGATATTGAGTCCAGAGGGCTGTAGCGTGCCTAAACGAAAGATGAGGTGCTGTTCCTCGAGCTTACGCTGCGCTTCCGTGGAACAGTGTAATAGGCCGAGGACGGTGAGGTCAGAGTGGGAGTGAAGCGGTGAATTAAAGTGACAGGCCACCGGGAGCTCAGGGTCCCCCTTACGGACTGAACGGAGGTGTTCCGCAAAGCGGTCACCCAATCTGCGTTTGGTCTCCCCAATGTAGAGGAGACCACATCGTGAGCAGCGAATACAATATACTAAATTGCAGGAAGTACAAGTAAATCGCTGTTTCACCTGGAAGGGGTGTTTGGGGCCCTGGACAGTGGGAAGAGGGGAGGTGTAAGGGCATGTGTTGCATCTCCTGCGCGTGCACGGGAAGGTGCCGGGCGAAGGGGAAGGGGTGCTGGGGGTGGTAGAGGAGTGGACTAGGGTGTCGCGGAGGGAGCGGTCCCTGCGGAATGCTGAAAGGGGAGGTGAGGGGAAGATGTGTTTGGTGGTGGGATCACGCTGGAGGTGGCGGAAATGGCGGAGGATGATCCGTTGAATGTGGAGGCTGGTGGGGTGAAAGGTGAGGACAAGGGGAACCCTATCGTGGTTCCGGGAGGGAGGGGCAGGGGTGTAAGGAATAGGACCCATAGAAGGATTTGCCCTAGTGAACTGGATTGCTGAGTTCTTCACTGCCTGAGTAATTGCGCTGAACTCTTCAACTTGGTACATAGGAATACAAGATCCTGGAATAACACCCACAAAGAATCATAGAAAGTTACAGCACGGAAGGAGGCCATTTCGGCCCATCGTGTCCACGCCGGCCAACAAAGAGCTATCCAGCCTAATCCCACTTCCCAGCTCTAGGTCCATAGCCCTGCAGGTTACAGCATCCCAAGTGCACATCCAAGTATTTTTTAAATGTGGTTAGGGTTTCTGCCTCTACCACCCTTTCAGGCAGTGAGTTCCAGACCCCCCCCACAACCCTCTGGGTGAAGAAATTTCCCCTCAAATCCCCTCTAAACCTTCCACCAATTACTTCAAATCTGTGCCCCCTGGTTTTTGACCCCTCTGCTAAGGGAAATAGGTCCTTTCTATCCACTTTATCTAGGCCCCTCATAATTTTATACACCTCAATAAGGTCTCCCCTCAGCCTCCTCTGTTCCAAGGAAAACAAACCCAGCCTATCCAGTCTTTCCTCATAGCTAAGATTCTGTACTCCCGGCAACATCCTTGTAAATCTCCTCTGTACCCTCTCTAGTGCAATCACATCTTTCCTGTAATGTGGTGACCAGAACTGCACGCAGTACTCTAGCTGAGGCCTAACTAGTGTTTTATACAGTTGAAGCATAACCCCCCTGCTCCTGTATTCTATGCCACGGCTAATAAAGGCAAGCATTCCGTATGCCTTCTTAACCACCTTATCCACCTGGCCTGCTATCTTCAGGGATCTGTGGACATGCACTCCAAGGTCCCTTTGTTCCTCTACACTACTCAGTGTCCTACCATTTAATGTGTATTCCCTTTCCTCCCCAAATGCATTACCTCACACTTCTCCAGCTTGAATTCCATTTGCCACTGTTCTGCCCACCTGACCAATTTATTGATATCTTCCTGCAGTCTACAGCTTCCTTCTTCAGTATCAACCACACAGCTGATTTTAGTATCATCTGCAAACTTCTTAATCATACTTCCTATATTCAAGTCTGGATCATTGATATATACTACAAAAAGCAGGGACCTAGTACTGATCCCTGCGGAACCCCACTGGAAACAGCCTTCCAGTCACAAAAACACCCATCAACCATCACCCTCTGTTTCCTGTCTCCGAGCCAGTTTTGAGTCCAACTTGACACTTTGCCCTGGATCCCATGGGCTTTTAACTTCGTGACCAGTCTGCCATGTGGAACCATAGCAAAAGCCTTGTTAAAGTCCATATACACTACATCAAACGCACTACCCTCATCTACCCTCCTTGTTACCTCCTCAAAAAATTCAATCAAGTTTGTCAGACACGACCTTCCCTTAACAAATCCGTGCTGACTATCCTTGATTAATCCGTGTCTTTCTAAATGAAAATCAGAAGTCGCACAACACCAGGTTATAGTCCAACAGATTTATTTAATTTTACAAGCTTTCGGAGCTGTTCGCTCCTTCTTCAGGTAAGGTAGCTGTGAGAGAATCTCCCAGAATTCACAATATAAGCACAGAAAAAAATCTATTCAAATCTTTCCCTACATCAAAGACACACTTAGAGCACAGCCAAGATAATGAGATGTGTCCCAGGGGGTCGAAGATTTATCCTGTCCTTCAGAATTCTTTCCAATAATTTTCCCACCAGAGGTTAGGCTGACTGGCCTGTAATTACTCGGTCTATCCTTTTCTCCCTTTTTAAACAAGGGTACCACATTGGCAGTCCTCCGGCACCACACCTGAAGCCAGAGAGGATTGGAAAATGATGGTCAGGGCCTCTGCTATTTCCTCTTTTGCTTTGCTTAACAACCTGGGATACATTTATCCACTTTTAAAGCTGCTAAACCCCTTAATACTTCCTCTCTCACTATGTTTATTTCATCTAATATTTCACACTCCTCCTCCGATAGCAATGTCTGCTTCACCCCTCTTTTGTGAAAACAGGCGCAAAGTATTCATTAAGAATCTTACCGACGTCTCCCGCCTCCACACACAGATTACCCTCATGATCTCTAATAGGCCCTACCCTTTCTTTAGTTATCCTCTTACTCTTAATATATTTATAAAACATCTTTGGGTTTTCCTTGATTTTACTTGCCAAGAATTTTTCATGTTCTCTCTTTGCTTTCCTAATATCATTTTTAATTGCACCCCTGCACTTTCTGTACTCCTCTAAAGATTCTGCAGTATTTAGCCCTCGGTATCTGTTATACGCCTCCCTTTTTTTCTTTATCCTACCCTGTATGTCCCTAGACATCCAGGGGGCTCTAGATTTGTTAGTCCCACCTTTTCTCTTTAAGGGCACATATTTGGTCTGAACCCTCCGGATCTCCTTCTTGAATGCCTCCCACTGCTCTGACACTGATTTACCTTCAAGTAGCTGTTTCCAGTCCACTGTGGCTAAATCCCCTCTGAGCTCAGCAAAATTTGCTTTTCCCCCATTTAGAATTTTTATTCCTGGTCAAAGGGCAGTGACCCCCATCCTGCAGGTGCACAGGATATTTCCCTGGCTGAACTAAATCTGAGGGACTTCTCAAATTATTCCAACCTCAAAGTATGCACAGTTCCCAACCTGTGCATAACCATACCAACAACTTAAATGTATCTATGTACTGTGACACAAAACAGTAGTGACTTTACAAAATATGTATGTATTCTCTTAAAGAAAAAACAAATGGCCAAACTGAAATGAGTCATGTTTCATTTAATTGTACAATTTGTCACCTTCCTCAGATGTTTACAATGATAGAACTCATATAGCAAAAAGAATTACTAGATGGAAAATATCAAAGTATTTTAAACAAGCTGTTTTAGAGCCAGTGGACATCCAATTTGAGGACTGTATAGTTGTTGAATGTATAAAGCAATTTGTAGTTCTAACAATGATTTTTAAATTATTTCGTCAGAATATATTCTGTAGCTGATACACACACCGTCCTAAGTAATTAAAATGTAATATGGGTGCCCTTACCAATAGCACATTTCAAATACACATTCTCTCACAGGCAAAACTACCATATTTACATGTTCTTTCTCGGTAACTGTACAAGGTTGAGAGGTTGACTTATCTTTATACATACAGTAGGTATTTTACATGCGTATTTGATACATGATGTGATATTATCTTGATTTCTCAAAAGGCATTCCACCCCTCAGACCAGTAATGGACTAAAAGCTTTTGCCCAATTTCTGCTTATATAAATGATCCGTTTGATTTATCTACAAACCAATAACATTTCTAAAAGCCAAGACTGGAGCACAGTAGCTTAGTATTTAATTCTTAGCGCCGCACCCCCCCCCCCCCCCCCCCCCCCGCCCTAATATTGGATTTTTGAAAATACAATGAGTTTTGCTTGTGGGGGGTCCAAAACTAATGGCCATAAATATAAGATGGTCACTAATAAATCCAATAAGGAATTCAGGAGAAACTTCTTTACTCAGATTGGTGAGAATGTACAACTCGCTACCCACATGGAGTGGTTAAGATGATTAGCATAGATACATTTAAGGGGAAGCTAGATAAGTACATGTAGGAGAAAGGAATAGAAGGATATGTTGTTAGGGTGAGCTGAATTATGGTGGGAGGAGGAGGCTAATGTGCAGCATAAACACCAGCGTAGACCTTTTGGGCCGAATAGCCTGTTTCTATGCTGTAAAATACTACGTAATATGTAGTCTATCCTTGTATAAAAAGAGTGTTTCTTCATGATAATCCCATAAAAATTGTATAAGGAGCTTTGAATTCAATCATAATTGAGTTAAAGCATTTCATAGAAATTATTTCTCTCATTCACTGGAAAGTATAGGTCCATTCATAAACCATGTCATTACTCTAACTCTGTCCCCCCCTGTCATTATGTAACACACCTGATCCTGTATGGTAGTTAGAAGCTGCCCTGTGCATAGACATAAATAATGAGTAAAAGTTTAAATACTCCCCACGGCTGATCATTTTTTTTAAAAAAAAAGCAAAATTGTGCTTAACTGTTGCTCACTGATTCCAAGCTCAAACAAGACACTTATGCAAAATTTCTCTGGGAACATTCAAATTTTGTTACAGGCATTGCATAAAGTTATTTGAACACAGGTCCTTGCACATTCTTGCGTACGGTCATTTCTAATAGCCACTATCTAGGTTGGTAGCATGCAAAAATTGTCATTTTAAAGTGCAAAATAAAAAGGATAAGTAATCCCTGAATCCAATGTAAAATGTAATATTGGGGTCTACATGAGAAACATGTAACTGCAGCAACCTGATTTAAAAAAAAAAATATACAATCATGTAGGCACCATAGCACATTTTATATAATTCCATTTCATTTCAATGGGGTTCTTCCAAAAGTAACTCTGGGAATTAGGATAATTAGATTAAATAGTGGATAAACTGTAGTAATTCCATACTTTATCAATCAAGGAATTCTGAAACTGCAGCAGACCACACAGTGGAAAACAGAGCTTTATACAGAGTAGATAAGGTCAAATGGACTATTTAGCCAGTTTGGAAAATATTGCAGTCAATTTTAATTATTTTTCACTGCACAGTTATCTATAAAGTGCTGTCATATCAGTTAATTAATTGTTTGCATCAATTTAGCAAGATTATAAATCTCTTGTCAAATTAGAAAATAAATTGCCAAATAGTGAGATGGCTAATTGCCAGGGTGAGGTATGAACCATAGTCATGTGTGTACTCTCTGCTTTTCACTTGCAAGGCACTAGAAATTAGCTCAAGTTTTATTATTTCAGCATACAAGCACTGGTGCACTGCAAGAGCGTCTGACGTCATCATTAACAAACACCTGCCTATACCTGATTCATTCCTGAGATTAAACCTTTCAAAATACCATAATTTTAAAAAAAACCTGGATTTAGCTATAAAAACATCCCTAAAAAAACCACCCTCAATAAAAATGAATGATTACATCTCAGTGTTTTAAATACAAGTCACTACAAAGGTTTGATGTTCGTTTTTTCCAAGATTGTTGCATTTATGTTTTCAAATATCCACTGTTGAGTAGAAGATGAGGGGTTACAGATATTCATAAAAATGTTTTTATCTGTTGCACTGCAGTCCATACAGCTATTACTGACTGGATGGTACAGAGTCTTGTCCTAGGAGACAGATTAAAAAAGGTAAGAGTAAGTGGTTTTGGTATCAGCACGATAAAAGCCATTGTAGGTACATTTCCTCTTGCCAACATGCTTAACCTGTTTTTCTTAACAGAAATAAAAATTCCACAGGCTATGGAAGGAGAAGAAAATCATCAGCCTCGAGTTCCAGTTCCTGAACACTATCCAGTAATCCCTACTGGAATGTAAACATGTCTTGATGTTACACAAGGATATGATTGAGCAGAAATCGAATAGTCCTGACAGTCAAACAGCCCACCGTCCTGCACCTTCTGGAGGGGAGAAAATATTGAAGATCAAAACAAAAAAACACCACATACAGTACTTGGAAGGCTGACAATGCATTGAAACACTGGCCAAGAGTTTTTGCTTTGGGTGCAACCGGCGATCCGGGCACAAATTGCGCCCAAAAGTACGCCCGTTTTTGAAGTGTGTTTTCCCCCCACCCCCCCTCGAATTTCTGCTCACTCATTTGCATATCACCGAATGCAATAATCTACCATGAACCAGCACAATCCGGCAATCCTTAAACCATTATACACAATTGGGATGAGTTACATGCGCAAACTACAGTGCCAATCTCTCTGCCATTTTCCATGAACTGATATGAATTCTCCTCCAGTCAGCTGATCACACCATCTTCCATAGTAATGTGATTGTATTTTTTTTACAAAAGTTGTTTCAAAAAATATTTCTTGATATATTCTTGGTACAGTTTGAATAATACAGCTGAAAATGGGTTTTTAGGGAGTTAGGAAAGAGATTAATAAGCAGGACCTCAAAGGTAGTAATCTCCAGATTACTCCCGGTGCCACGTGCTAGTGAGTACAGAAATAGGAGGATAGAGCAGATGAATGCGTGGCTGGAGAGATGGTGCAGGAGGGAGGGCTTTCGATTCCTGAGGCATTGGGGCCGGTTCTGGGGGAGGCGGGACCTGTACAAGCTGGACGGGTTGCACCTCAACATGGCTGGGACCAATATCCTGGGGGGGGGGGGGGGGGGCGGGGGGTTGCTCGTGCTGTTGGGGAGGGTTTAAACTAGCTTGGCAGGGGGTTGGAAACCTAAGCGTAGATTCAGAAGGGAGAGAAGAAAAGCTGGAAATGGAAGGCAGAAAGTTATTAAGTGAATTTGGAAGGCAGAGGAAACAAAGGCTACAAAATAGACAACAATGGAGTTTGGCAGTGCTTAATGATATATACTTCAATGCAAGGAGTCTAGTGAGTAAGGCAAATGAGCTGAGGGCACAGATAGACACGTGTAAGTACAATATCATAGCTATTACTGAAACATGGCTGAAAGGGCAGGAATGGCAGTTTAACATTCCTGGTTACATGGTGTACAGATGAGATAGAGAGGGGGATAAAAAAGGAGCCGGGAGTCGCAATATGGCCCAACCATCTTCAGCTGCTTCATCAATGACCTTCCCTCCACCATAAGGTCAGAAATGGGGATGTTCGCTGATGACTGCACAGTGATCAGTGCCATTCGCAACTCCTCAGATAATTAAGCAATCCATGCCCGCATGCAACAAGACCTAAACGACATTCAGGCTTGGGCTGATAAGTGGCAGGTAACATTCGTGCCACAGAAGTGCCAGGCAATGACTATCTCCAACAAGCGAGCATCTAACCACCGCCCCTTGACATTCAACGGCATTACCATCGCCGCAACCCCCACCATCAACATCCTGGGGGTCACCTTTGACCAGAAACTTAACTGAACCAGCCACATAAATACTGTGGCAACAAGAGCAGGTCAGAGACTAGGTATTCTGTGGCGAGTGTCTTCCCTCCTGACTCCCCAAAGCCTTTCCCACCATCTACAAGGCACAAGTAAGGAGTGTGATGGAATACTCTCCACTTGCCTGGATGAGTGCAGCTCCAACAATGCTCAAGAAGCTCGACACCATCCAGGACAAAGCAGCCCGCTTGATTGGCACCCCATCCATCACTTTAAACATTCACTCCCTCCACCACCAGCGTACCGTGGCTGCAGTGTGCACCATTTACAAGATGCACTGCAGCAACTCGCCAAGGCTTCTTCGGCAGCACCTCGACCACCTAGAAGGACAAGGGCAGCAGGAGCATGGGAACTCCACCACCTCCAAGTCACACACCAGCCTGACTTGGAAATATATCGCTGTTCCTTCATCGTTGCTGGGTCAAAATCCTGGAACTCCCTCCCTAACAGTACTGTGGGAGTACCTTCACCACATGGACTGCAGCAGTTCAAGAATGTGGCTCACCACCACCTTCTCAAGGGCAATTAGGGATGGGCAATAAATGCTGGCCTTGCCAGCGACGCCCAGATCCGATGAATGAATAAAAAAAAATTGGTAGAAGAAACAATTACAGCTGTGAGGAGGGATGATATAAGGATCATTAAATGAGGCCATATGAAGAATGAAAAAGGGGCAATCACACAGCTGGGAGTGTACTATAGACCCCCAAATAGAGAACTTGCCATGGGAAGAACGTTGTGTGCAAACCCACAACATACCACTAGGTGGTGCAATTTACTTATATGACACAGAACTAACTGCAATTTTGTGTTCAGAAAAGGACCACCAACCCAGTCAGTGGGAGATAGAAGAGCAAATATGTAGGCAAACTTCTAAGAAGTGCAAAAACAGTAGGGCAGTAATAGGGGATTTCAACTACCCTAATATTAACTGGGATAGAATCAATGTAAAAGGTATAGAGGGCGCAGAATTCTTAAAATACATTCAGGAGAACTTTTTTAGCTGGTACGTAGCAAGCCCAACAAGGGGGCAGATCTGGACTTCGTTTTAGGGAATGAAGCTGGGAAGGTTGAAGAGGTATCAGTGGGAGAGCATTTTGGTGGCAGTGATCAAAATTGTGGATGCCGAGTCGTTGAGTATGTTCAAGGCTGAGACAGATTGCTTTTTGGACTCTTGGGGAATCAAGGGATATGGAGAAGGGGCAGGAGAGTGGAATTGAGGTAGAGGATCAGCCATGATCTTATTGAATGGCGGAGCAGGCTCGAAGGGCCGTATGGCCTACTCCTGCTCCTAATTCTTATGTTCTTATAATTCAGTTAGATTAATCAAGGACAGTCAGCATGGATTTGTTAAGGGAAGGTTGTGTCTGACTAACTTGATTGAATTTTTTGAGGAGGTAACGAGGGTTGATGAGGGTAGCACGTTTGATGTAGTCTACATGGATTTTAGCAAAGCTTTTGACAAGGTCCCACGTGGCAGACTGGGCAGAAAAGTAAAAACCCATGGGATCCAAGGGAAAGTGGCAAGTTGGATCCAAAATTGGCCCAGTGGCAGAAAGCAAAGGGTAATGGTCGACGGGTGTTTTTGTGACTGGAAGCCTGTTTCCAGTGGGGTTCCGCAGGGCTCAGTATTAGGTCCCTTGCTTTTTGTGGTATATATCAATGATTTAGACTTCAATGTAGGGAGCATGATTAAGAAGTTTGCAGATGATGCAAAAATTGGGCGTGTGGTTGATGGTGAGGAAGAAAGCTGTAGACTGCAGGAAGATATCAATTGGCTGGTCAGGTGGGCAGAAAAGTGGCAAATGGAATTCAATCCTGAGAAGTGTGAGGTAATGCATTTGGGGAGGGCTAACAAGGCAAGGGAATACACAATAAATGGTAGGATACTGAGAATCATAGAATGGTTACAGCACGGAAGGCACGGCGAGTCCATGCCGGCTCTCTGCAAGAGCACCTCAGCTAGTCCACTCCGCCTCCCTTTCACCACAGCCCTGCGAATTTTTTTCCTTCAGGTACTTATCCAACTCCCTTTTGAGTAGTGTAGAGGAACACAGGGACCTTGGAGTGCATGTCCACAGATCCTTGAAGGTAGCTGGACAGGTAGATAAGGTGGTTAAGGCGGCATATGGGATACTTTCCTTTATTAGCTGAGGCACAGAATATAAGAGCAGGGAGGTTATGCTTGAACTGTATAAAACACAAGTTAGGCCACAGCTAGAGTACTGCGTACAGTTCTGGTCACCACATTACAGGAAAGATGTAATTGCACTAGAGAGGGTCCAGAGGAGATTTATGAGGATGTTGCCAGGACTGGAGAATTTTAGCTACGAGGAAAGATTGGATAGGCTGGGTTTGTCTATTTGGACCAGAGGAGGCTGAGGGGAGACCTTATTGAGGTGTATAAAATTACGAGGGGCCTAGATAGAGTGGATAGGAAGGACCTATTTCCCTCAGCAGAGAGGTTAATAACCAGGGGACACAGATTTAAAGTAATTGGTAGAAGGATTAGAGGGGAGTTGAGAACTTTTTTCACCCAGAGAGTGGTGGGGGTCTGGAACTCACTGCCTGAAAGGGTGGTAGAGGCAGAAACCCTCATTGCATTTAAAAAGTACTTGGATACGCACTTTTGAAGTGCCGTAACCTACAAGGCTACGGACCAAGTGCTGGAAAGTGGGATTAGACTGGATAGCTCTTTTTCGGCCAGCAGAGATGGCCTCCTTCTGTGTCCTAAATTTCTATGATTCAGTGTTGCCTGACCTGCTGAGTATTTCCAGCATTTTCTGTTTTTATTTCAGATTTCCAGCATCCACAGTATTTTGCTTTTGTATTCATTTTTGGAGCCTCCTCGAAGGTCTGCAAACGGGCACAATTAGCGGAAACTCCCAGTGGAAATTAATTCTCCCTGGGGGCGTGGCCAGTTTTGTAGGCGAGGCCGGCTTCTAGCGCAATATTTTTTAAACTAGCGCAAAAGATTGCGGAAACTCGATTTTCACGGAACGAAATTTGCTCGTAAAATTCCGCGATCTTTTGTGCTGGTTCAGCCAATTTCGGGCAAATTATGCCCAAAAAAAAACTAGCGCACTCAGCTTAATTTTAAAAATGGAACCAAAAATTAGATGTCTTAATCCAATCTTAACCCTTACGGCAGATGACTCATCTTGAAGTAGATCCAGGGGCTACCGACGCAAATAACTCATCTGGTGGCAGCTGTTACTGATTTGATGCATTTCCACATGTCAAAGATTGACTTTGTTGCATTCAGGATATGACCATGTCAATCCTTACACCTTTTGCATTGGACTGGCTTCAAAAAAGATCTTCGTAGTTAATGTTCAACCAAACACTGTGACTTAAAGTTGTTACTGCCTTCAAAATGAAGAGTGGGAACCAGGAGGAGGAAGAAAATTGTTTGAAATTCATTTTTTTTTAAGAATAAAAGGTTTAGAATTAATAATGTTAGATAGAAAAATAAAACAGGGAGAAGGGGAGAAAGAAAAGAGAATGAAATAATTGAAGATAGGGCAAAGCAGAAATGCTTTTTTAATTCAAAGCGGTGTGTAGTTTTGCAGTTGTATATTTTTAAGTTTAAGGTTAACATTACTGTAAGAAAGCTATTCCTTTCCTATTTGTAGGTTTATTACCAAAGTAACAGTATTTGTTTCTGTGCTCGTGTGAACTGAATTTTATTTTAGAAAATTGGCTAGCCTGGGAGGTGCCTGCAATTTCTCTGGACTTGCTAGTAATCTGAAAGCTAATCTAAATGTTAACATAAAGCAAACTAAACTTTCTCTCTCTGGTAAATTAATGGTCCATGTGAGATGAATTTGGACAGTCTCAACCCAGCAGTGATCAGGGTGACAAATGGAGAAGATGCAAACGTCTCTCTGATGCGGTAGAAGATAGGTGGAAAGAGTGCTTTTCTAAGACAGCAGTTTAGACATATCCAGGAAAGACCAATGAACTGTTAGCTGTTCTGTTCATTTCTGAGAAACTGAGGCAAGATGGGAGTTCTGGGTTGGTGGCCTTTTTCTCAACACAAAATTGCAGTTCGTTCTGTCATCAGTAAATTGCACCACTTAGTGGTAAGTTGTGAGCTTGCATGCAAAATTCTTCACATGGGAAGTTCTCAGTCGCAGGATTAGGAAACATCATGGGGGCGAGAGATAATTATGTAGTTCTATTCCATTATAGTTGAACGTAGAGTGGCCTTGTAAAATCCAAAGCTATCTGTACCAGCTGTGTGGTGTATGTACTTCACCAGTATGGTATTATTTCTTGATTAATAGTTTCAAATCAGCATCCAGGAACAAAAGAATGCTAATCTTTGCTTAATGTAGCCACTCAGTGACCGGGTTAACAGCTGAATGGAAATCCAGCCATGACCTAATCTGAAATATTGGGTCTATGGTTGTGTTGCAATCCTGTTAATAATGACTTCCCAGAACAGGTAGGAAATTTGTGATATGTACAACTGATACAAAAAAATGTACATTGGATGGGAAGTACTTCCCAAAGATGATCCTTCCCCTTTAAATGAGTCAACAATGAACTATCTCAGGGGGTCTCCAAACTACTTCTTTTCGTGCGCCACCTAGATGAATACCATAGGACCACATAGAAACAGTTACAATGCAACACATCGGATTTAAAGAATATTTGCAATTTTTTGTACTGCTTAATCACTTTACTTATTGATTGGTAATTTACTTGATTGGTAATTTGCATTCCTACTTGCTACATTTTGATTGATATATTCCAAGATTGTTTCTAAAATAATTTCTGGCAATGAGAAAACTTGCAAAGATTCTGCATTTTTAATAAATCATTTTCTTCAATATGAATGGCAGAGTGAGGATATAGCTCTGTAAATCATCACTGACAATCCATTTTATTTTATATGGTTATTTATTTTAACAGAGTGACTGCTGCCAATGACCGGAAGCTGCATCGAACCGTTCTGCGCATTAATCTGGAAGCTGATATCGATGACGTTTCTGCTTTTTTTCCCCCCCACAGAGCCCGTGAGACCCGAAGGCCCGCTCCATGTTCCCGGCATTTTTTGCGTAAGGCCCGCTCCATATTCCCAGCGTTTTTTCCACCAGACCCCGTGGGAGCCGAAGGCCTGCTCCATATTCCTGGCATTTTTTCCCCAGACCCCGTGAGTCCCAAAGCAAACAACCAAAAAAACATTGGCCCAAAAATTCGGCCGAATACGGGAGAGTACGCACTGTGTACTCACCCGTATTCGTTCCCGAAGTGCCGGTTTCCTGCATGCACTGCGCATGCGCGGGAAACTGGCACTTCCGGTATGGCGAAGGGGGCGGTTCCTAAGTGAACCGCGTGCGCACTACAGGCTGTGCGCACGCAGCGCACTTAGGTTTTTTTTCAGGTTTCAACGCGAAGTTAAGTATGGAAGATTTTACACATGAAAAAAGGAGGCGTAAGTAGTTAATTAAGTATTTTAAATTTTTTTCAACAGGTTTATCTTTTTTGGAGACTTTAAAAAAAAGGTAAGTTTATTTTTATAACTTTTAAAAAGAATTAAAATTTTTTCAAATTTAAATTTTTGTTTAAAGTGGTTAATTTATTTAACTATAGTTATTTTATTAATGTGATGGTTTTTTAAAAAAATTATTTGAGGTTTAGCTGTTCTTTTGGGGGCAATTTGAATTCATAGATTTGACAGGTCTCCTGTCAAATCTATGAATGAAAGATGGTGTGCTGCCATTGGCTCTCCATGGCCCACGTGATCCCAGAGGTCGCATCGCACTAACTGCGCCTCTGGGACACGCACACACTGCGCGCTGGCACCAGGGAGAGGCCCAGGACCCGAAGTTCGTGTGGGCCCGAAACACAACGGCAGGCGCGGTAGGTAAGATCGCGCGCGATCCTTACCCCCGCGGCAAGCCTCCGAGTCAAATTTCTGGGCCATTAAGACTGCACATGCGCAACTACTTCAACTTCGTTGGCAGCAGTCGCGTCCTTATTTTAATTACCTTATACCATTTTAAAAAAACATGCAAAAGCAAGTTAAATACACAGATGAGCTAGCTGTCTGTACTGAAGTACAGTTAACCGATCACATCGGGAATGTGACTCCTGATGGTTGGCTGCACGTGATATAGCAAATTATCATCCTCAAACTTTTCACTGCCTTCAACACGGACAACCTCTTTCCCTTTTCCAATGCAATCCACTGCAGTCCATCTCCGTGACAGTGTTCTTCCCATGATTCCAGTCCTATCTGTTATTACAAAGTCACAACATCTCCAATGGTTTCTCCTTTTGTGCCCATATGGTCAATATTTAGTATACCCCAGGGCTCCATCCTTGGTACCTTCCATCATTTACATTATGCCCATTGGCAACATCATCTGGAAATACGGAGTCAACTTGCACAACAATGATGCGCTGCTTTAATTCTCGGTCTCCACCTTTGACGCCACCACTGTTGCCACCCTTTCCTAATGCCTATCTAACATTAAGCTCTGGAAAAGTCATAACTTCCTCTGAGTAAGTGTTGGTAAAATTGATTCCAGCTGCACTTCCATGTCACAATCCTTGACTCAATCAACCTCCTCAGCTGCAACTTAAAGCCTAGCCCAGAGATGTAAAGGCTCAGTATCCTGCTTGAACCCACACTGAGCTTCCTCTCCACATTTTATCTGTTGCCAAGGCTACTTTGACAAGGGCACAGCAGAGTGCTGGTGCAGAGCAGGAGTTTTAACTCCGCATACAAGTTCATTTAACTCCTGTATCAATCAATATTTTGAGTAATTTCATTGCTCCTTTTCTCTTCCTAGCTAGTTTTATTGGTAGCTGTTTGCGGACTGTTGATTCTTGATTAGTAATTTGCATTCCCACTTGCTACCTTTTAAGAACATAAGAATAGAAGTAGGTCATACGCCCCATCGAGCCTGCTCCGCCATTCAATAGATCATGGCTGAACATCTACATTAACTCCACTTTCCCGCCCTATCCCCACATCCCTTGATTACCTTAGTGCCCAAAAATCTATCAATCTCAGTCTTGAATATACTCATCGACTGAGCAGCCACAGCCCTGAGGTAGAGAATTCCAAAGATTCACAACCCTCAGTGAAGCAATTTCTCTTCATCTCAGTCCTAAATGGCCGACCCCTTATCCTAAGACTATGGCCCCTAGTTATAGACTCTCCAGCCAGGGGAAACAGCCTCACAGCATCTACCCTGCCAAGCCCTCTAAGAATTGTATACATTTCAATGAGATCACCTCTCATTCTTCTAAACTCCAGAGTGTATAGGTCCATTCCACTCAATCTCTCATCCCGGGAATCAATCTAGTGAACGTTTGTTGCACACCCTCCAAGGCAAGTATATCCTTCCTTAGGTAAGGACTGTACACAGTACTCCAGGTGTGGTCTCCCCAAAGCACTATATAATTGCACGTCAACCCAAGCACCCCACCCACCCGCCCCTTCAACCACCGTCTGCCCCACCTGTGACAGAGACTGTAGGTCCGCATTGGACTCATCAGTCACCTGCGAACTCATTTTTAATGTGGAAGCAAGTCATCCTCGGTTCTGAGGGACTGCCGAAGAAGAGAAGAGATATAATTGCAGCAAGACTTCCTTACTCTTGTACTCCAACCCCCTTGCAATAAAGGCTAACATGCCACTTGCCTTTCTAATTGCTTGCTGTGCCTGCATGTTAACTTGCTGTGATTAGTGTACAAGGACCCCCAAATCCCTCTGAATACCAACATTTACTAATCTCGCACCTTTTGAAAAATACTCTGCTTTTTCATTCTTCCTACCAAAGTGGATTATTTCACACTTCCCCACATTATACTCCATCTGCCACCTTCTTGCCGAATCACTTAACTGGTCTCATCTAATCATTGATATAGATTATAAATAGCTGAGGCCCAAGCACCAACCCTTCAGGCACTCCACTAGTTACACCCTGTCATCCCAAAAATGACCCATTTTTTCCTACTCTCTGTTTTCTGTCGGTTAACCAATCCTCAATCCATGCTAATACATTACCCCCAATCCCATGAGCCCTAATCTTGTGTAACAACCTCTTGTGTGGCACCTTATCGAATGCCTTCTGAAAATCCAAATCTACTACATCCACTGGTTTCCCTTATCTACCCTGCTAGTTACATCCTCAAACATATTCCATACTTTGTTGAGTTGTAGTTTTATGAAAATTATATTTGAGTTAATCAGGTACATGTGTGATATACTTTCAAGTATGGCACTCTGAGGTGTGATGGGTGTGAATCACAGAATCCCCACAGTGCAGATAGAGGCCATTTCGGCCCATCGAGCCTGCACCGACACATATCCCACCCTATCCCCGTAACCCCACGTATTTAATCCCCCTAACAGTAAGGGTCAATTTATCATAGCCAAATCAACCTAACCCGCACATCTTTGGACTGTGGGAGGAAACCGGAGCACCCGGAGGAAACCCACGCAGACACGGGGAGAATGTGCAAACTCCACACAGACAGTCACCCGTGGCCGGATTCGAACCCGGGTCCCTGGTGCTGTGAGGCAACAGTGCTAACCACTATGCCACCGTGTTGCCCAGTGTGTGCTATATGATGGATGTGTAATCATTTGAAATATTTCAATAACATTTCCATTTTAAGTAGAATTACTTAATTATAGAAATTGGTGAGATTCAACTTTTCATTTTTATTTACACTTAATTTAATTATTTTAACTTAATACAGCTGATTGATCAATGGGCAGTGCACAGGTAATATCCTATGTCAATTTGAAGAGAGATTCCAAAAGTAAGTGGTACTGGGAAAGACTACTCTTTCTGTCTGTCATTCACTTATAAAAATTAATTCGTGTATCTCACCTTTTTATACTTCCACAGCTGGTTTCCACTCATTCCATGGCAGTCAAATAGTGTGACTGGACTGTTATGTGAAACAGCATCAAAACAAAATTTTCTACTGTGCAAGGGATCTCCAGGGCGTACATCTTCTCGCCAACCCAATGTGAATACCTGATGTGCAAAGTTCAGAATTGGTTGTGAAATTAATAATTAATGTAACAAACACCTGCAAAAAAATGACAAAATACTACTGCTGTGACTGAGAAGCTTACACTACAATGCCTGTGAAAGGGAATGGGATGGGACAACATGGGATGGAGGCGGTGGGATAAGGACTAGGAAAGGGCCACTGAAGGTCACATTTTCCCCACAACTCCCATCCCAAATGCAGCCTGCAAATGTTTGTGGCTCCTTTCCCTGCTACAACACACATCACCCAGAACCTCCCTCCCACCCACAAAAGAGAGTGACACACAGGAAGGACAGAGAAAGAGTTAAGGGGAGAGAAGCAGTCGGAAAAGGAGAGACAGAAGCAGAAGAGGAGAGACGGAGAGAATCAGCAACATGATGTGATAACCAACGGGTTCTTAATTTGGTTACTGAAATTGAAGCACCGTTTCAGCTGACTCACCTGTTCATGGGACCAAGATCCATCGGCACCACCTTTGATACAAACATCCAGCTTCAGCTGTGAGCCAGAAGCCCCATGTTTACTGTCCACACACAGACCAATACCAACATTACGAATCTGGGAAAGAAAGTTGTTCACGTGAATCACAAATTCACTTTTTTTAATGACTGCAAAAGCAGACTTGAAATGCAACAGGAATTGTTTTTAAACTTGTATTTTTTTTTGGACAAGGGCTTTTCTGGTTTCTGAGCTTTACACAGGGAAGGCCAGGAACGACAGTGCATTACACTGACTCAAATCTCCTGTGACAGTAGCTTAACCTCCCCCCCCCCCACCCCCTTTCAATAACTTTGATCTTCCCTTACTAGCAATGAAAACAAAGTATGGAAGAAAGAAAGGATATTTGGCCATCAACACCATTCCTTCCATGGACTACATAGAATCCATCGATATCTTCTACTTGTTTATTTCTCTATCCCATTTAAAATTTTCAGACTATTACCATTAATAATATTGTAATTGTTCACCAACCACATTTTATATTCCTCTCTTTGCCAACATTATCATTTCTTCTTTCTACTGGTTAACTCTTTGCTTCTCAGTGTTTAAGAATCTCGACCCCTTCCATGCTCCCAGACAGCGGGACAACCAGAGAAATCACCATCTTTGCTGGAATTTTGTTTGTAACTGTACCTTTTATATTCCTTGTTATAGCTCCATTGACATCTGTTCAGGAAATAATTCCATCTGACATGTAACACCCTTCTATTGGTTCATGGCCTTCCCCCTCTTAACTCATCAACCCTTGTTTCTACATTCCTTACCCTAGGAAAACAAAAAAAAGCTCTATTAACATTATTTACCTCATACATTTCACTGTCTACCTACGGAACTGTTCAGTTCCCTATTACAATGGCTTTCCCAGCTATGCTCTGGCTTTCTATTACCTGTACCAGTTCACTCCACTGATCTTTTACGAGTACCTATTACTGAACTGTTGTTGTTGACCTATTCATTAGTTCAGGAACCCAGTACTGTGTCCTAATTAAAGGTCTCCACTATAGCACTGCCTGCTGAAGTTATACTTATAGGTTCAGTTATAGTGGCTTCACGGAACTTCAAAAACTTGTACAAACTTGTCATCTCCCTCACCGAACTGCACCTGTCAATTAGGCAACAAGGAAAATAGTATCCCTTTGTAAATTCCAGCAAACCCACCTCTCCCCAGGCACCAGCTGGAGGCTCCACTGGTGGATAGTATTTCGGCAAATCCCATGCCACTTCAGTCATGAACCACTTAAAGCTTTTGCAATTAAGAGAATTCCGCAGTTCTTTCTGTACAGCCACATCTCCAGCAGAAATATGTCTGTACTCTGGTCTTCGCTGATAGAGATACTCAGCATACCCATCCATCCACACCTCAGCAACTCGTTTCAAATTCTGTAACACAAGCACAGCTTCTCTGAATGAGATAAGTAATAGGTCCTTTTTTTGCATATTTAAAAAAAATTTCATTTGGAAAATTACACACATTTTGTGCAGATGCTGTAAGGCGGAGAACATTTGGTTATAATTCCTTAAGTTCCAGTGCGTTAGGAGATACAAAGTTTCTGCCTATGTGGATTGGCAATCATGTGGAATCTGCAGCTTTTGTTTTGAAGGGTATTAGTTAATCCGTTTCCCCTTCCTGTACTGGGAGTTGTTTGGGTGAACATGGAAGTGGACTCCAGACTTTCAATGCTTTTCAAGCTCCAGGAAGAGGCACATTGCACGAGTTGGTGGAGCTTTGTGATCTGCCAAATTGTTATCCAAAAAGCTGGATGTGTGGAAGTATCCTGAACGTATAGCAATGTGCCTAGAACATAAGAACATAAGAAATAGGAGCAGGAGTAGGCCAATCGGCCCCTCGAGCCTGCTCCGCCATTCAATAAGATCATGGCTGATCTGATCCTAACCGCCAATCTACTATCTACTATCACAGAACCATCTCCTGCATCTAACAGAATTGCACACACGAAATAGGAGCAGAATCAGGCTACACGGTCCCTGGGCCCGCTCCACTACCCACAGGGCCATGACCGATCCGAACCTAGACTCATGTCCAAATTCCTGCCCGCTCCCCGTAACGCCCTTTACTTCTAGGAAACTGTCTATTTCTGTTTTAAATTTATTTAATGATGTAGCTTCTACAGCTTTTTGTGGCAGCATATTCCATGGACCTACCACCCTCTGAGTGAAGTAGTTCCCCCTCATCTCAGTTTTGAAAGAGCAGCCCCTTATTCTAAGACTATGTCCCCTAGTTCTAGTCTCACCCGTCATCGGGAACATCCTCCCCGCATCCACCCGATCCAACCCCTTCACAATCTTATATGTTTCAATAAGATCGCCTCTCATTCTTCTGAACTCCAATGAGTAGAGTCCCAATCTACACAACCTCTCCTCATATGACCACCCCCTCATCCCCGGGATTAACCGAGTGAATCTTTTTTGCACTGCCTCGAGAGCAAGGATGTCTTTCCTTAAGTAAGGACACCAAAACTGTATGCAGTATTCCAGGTGCGGTCTCACCAATACCTTGTACAACTGAAGCAATACCTCCCTATTTTTATATTCTATCCCCCTAGCAATGAAAGCCAACATTCCATTTGCCTTCTTAATCACTTGCTGCACCTGCATACTAACCTTTTGAGTTTCGTGCACCAGGACCCCCAGATCCCTTTGCACTTCAGTACTCTCCAGTTTCTTGCCATTAAGATAATAAATTGCTCTAGGATTTTTCCTGCCAAAGTGCATCACCTCACACTTTCCAGTGTTGTATTCCATCTGCCAAATCTCTGCCCACTTACTTAGCCTGTCTATGTCCCCTTGCAGGTTTTTTATGTCCTCCTCACTCACTACTTTCCCTCCCATCTTAGTATCATCTGCAAATTTTGATATGTTACACTTGGTCCCTTCCTCCAAATCGTTAATATAGATTGTAAAGAGTTGAGGACCCAGCACTGACCCCTGTGGAACACCACTAGTTACTGATTGCCAGTCTGAGAATGAACCATTTATCCCAACTCTTTGCTTTCTGTTAGATAGCCAATCCTCTATCCATGCCAGAATATTACCCCCAATCCCGTGATTTTTTACCTTAAGCAATAATCTTTTGTGTGGCACCTTGTCAAATGCCTTTTGGAAGTCTAAATACACTACGTCTACTGGTTCCCCTTTATCCACTCTATATGTTACTTCCTCAAAAAACTCCAGCAAATTTGTCAAACATGACTTCCCCTTCGTAAAACCATGCTGACTTTGTCCTATTAAATTATGATTATCCAAATGTCCTGTTACTGTTTCCTTAATAATGGACTCCAAAATTTTACCTACCACAGATGTTAGGCTAACCGGTCTATAGTTACCAGCCTTCTGTCTACTGCCCTTTTTAAATAAGGGTGTTACATTAGCAATTTTCCAGTCTGCCGGGACCTTAGCGGAATCCAGGGAGTTTTGAAAAATTACCAATGCATCTACAATCCCTACCGCCACTTCCTTCAAGACTCTAGGATGTAAGCCATCAGGTCCAGGTGATTTATCCGCCTTGAGTCCCATTATTTTACCGAGTACCACTTCCTTAGTGATTTTGATCGTGTTTAGCTCCTCTCCCCCTATAGCCCCCTGTTTGTCCAGTGTTGGGATATTCTTAGTGTCCTCTACTGTAAAGACTGATACAAAATATTCATTCAGTGTTTTTGCCATCTCCATATTTCCCACCATTAATTTCCCGGTCTCATCCTCTAAGGGACCAACATTTACTTTAGCCACCCTTTTTCTTTTTATATAACTATAAAAACTCTTACTATCTGTTTTTATATTTTTTGCTAATTTACTTTCATAATCTATCTTCCCTTTCTTAATCAATCTTTTTGTTATTTTTTGCTGCCTTTTAAAGTTTTCCCAATCCTCTGTCCTCCCACTAGATTTCGCTACCTTATATGCCCTTGTTTTTAGTCGAATACTATCCTTAATTTCTTTACTTAGCCACGGATGACTGTCCTTTCTTTTACACCCTTTTCTTTTCAGTGGAATATATTTTTTTTGGAAGTTGTAAAATAACTCCTTGAATGTACACCACTGATCATGAAGCCCCTCAAGCCCCTAAATTTGCCTTATTACACTGCCAACCTG
This sequence comes from Squalus acanthias, assembly GCA_030390025.1. Taxonomy (NCBI): domain Eukaryota; kingdom Metazoa; phylum Chordata; class Chondrichthyes; order Squaliformes; family Squalidae; genus Squalus; species Squalus acanthias. Next base: position 163,853,575 of record CM059427.1, on the reverse strand, counting down.
CACAAATCTGAAGTCCTCCCACCAATATTTAATTTTGGAGGCACAATTCAACCTACCCAAGTGTTAATGTTAAATAAAAACAGAAAATGCTGGGAATACTCAGCAGGTCAGGCAGCATCTGTAGAGAGAGAAACAGAGTCAACGACTGAGGTCGATGACCCTTCGTCGTCCAGCATCCGCAGTATTTTGCTTTTGTGTAAGTGTTAATGTTAATTGGTTTCAAATTGTTCAAATTTTCCTATAAGTACAACTCAACATTTTCTTCATACTGTCAAATCAAAGTCACACAGAGGGCTGAAAGCAGTCAAAGCTATTCTCTATTTAATAAACAAATTATGTGCTGAAAAAAGCCCCAGAGAAGGTCTCATACCACTGCAGACTTGGGCATATGTCAGTGTAAACTGGAGCCCAACTCAATGCTGAATTCTCTTGATAAAACAGGAGAAAAATGGAATCATAGATGATGTGTACATTCACAAATAAGCAAGCAGTATAAATTTGCAGAACTTCACTCAACTCACATTTACAAACTGGGTCTACAATTCTACTGGCAGGCTAAGGGAAGCTGGGTTTAATTGTTAACCTCAAGGAGCTGGCTCTTGCATCCCAAACTAACACAAGTGCACTATGAAACACCTGTTCCATTTAGCACTTGTTGGTGACGAGTCCTGAGCACTTCGTAAGACATGTGCCAGTACACCTCAGTTAAGCCAAACTGACATGTAGGGTGGTGCAAGACCAACAGGTACCAATGCCTAGCTGGACCTTTTCTTACGAAAGGTCATCGACCTGAAACGTTAACTCTCTTTCTCTCTCCACGGATGCTGCCTGGCCTGCTGAGTTTTTCCAGCGTTTTCTGTTGGACCTTTTCTTATCCTTTCATTTGGATCTTGCTGGACTGGTTGACCATCAGAAAAACATACAAGATAGATGCTTCCTCCAAAATTGTCTCTAAATGCTAAAGCTGTTTCCCACTTGTGCAGTCAGAAAATCAGAGGCAGTATGAAAAGTTAATGGGTTGGTTTCATGACAAATAGCAGGAGGTAACAGTTATGCTCATCTTTTATGGTGAAAGCAAAAGCAATACACAGAATCATAGAAACTTACAGCACAGAAGGAGGCCATTCGGCCGTCGTGCCAGTACTGGCTCTTTGAAAGAGCAGTCATGCTTAGTCCTACATCCCCGCTTTTTGTCCGTAACCCTATAAGTTCCTCATCCTCAAGTACCTGTCCAACTCCCTTTTAAAATTATTTATGGAATCAACTTCCACCACCTTTTCAGGTAGTGCATTCGAGATCCTGACAGCATAGTGAAAAAATTCTCCTCATCTCCCCTCTAGATCTTTTGCCAATGATTTTGAATTTATGACCTCGAGTTATTGATCCACTCGCCAGAGGGAATAATTTTTCTCTCTACTCCATCAAAATCTCTCATCATCTTGATAACCTCCAACAGATCACCTCTTAACCTTCTCTGTTCCAAGGAGAACAGTCCTAACTTTTCCAACCTCTCCTCATAACTGAAGTTCCTCGTCCCTGGTAAACCTCCTCTGTACCCTCTCGAAGGCCTTTACATCTTTCCTGATGTGTGGTGCCCAGAATTATACACAATACTCCAGCTGAGGTCTAACAAGTGATTTATAAAGTTCTAGCATGATCTCTTTGCTTTTATATTCTATTCCTCTATTTATAAACCCAAGTAACCCATATGCTTTATTAACCACCTTATCTACTTGCCTTGCTACCTTCAAAGATTTGTGCATATTGACACCAAGGTCTCTGTGCACTTTTCAAAATCATGCCATTTATAGTATGCTGTCTTTCCATATTAGTTCTCCCAAAGTGCATCACTACACACTTCTCCGCATTGGACTCCATTTGCCATGCTTCTGCCCATTTCACCATCCTGTCTATGTCATCCTGAAGACTATAATTATCCTCATCATGACCTTATAATGCTGCTCCCTACACACGAGTCTAGGTCATTTATAGAAATTGCAGAGAGTAATGGACCCAAAACTGACCCTTGGGAACACCACTGCAAACCATCTCCCAGTCTGAAAAACATCCAACACCACCCTTTGCTTCCTGTCACTGAGCCAATTTTGTATCCATACCACCACTTCCCCTCAACTCCATAGGCTTCCATATTCTTAATAAGCCTCCTGTGTGGCACTTTATCGAATGCCTTCCAAATGTCTATATATACAACATCCACTACCTTGTTCAACCTTCTCTGTTACCTCAACAAAGAATTCAATCAAGTTAGTAAGACACGATTTGCCTTTAACAAATCCATGGTGGCTCTCCTTGATTAACCCATGCCTTACCAAATGAAAGTTTATTTTGTCCCTGATAATGGTTTCCAATAACAGGGGGAACCAGTGGATGTGGTGTATTTGGATTTTGAGAAGGCATTCAATAGGGTGCCACACAAGAGGCTATTAAACAAAATTAGGGCTCATGGGATTGGGGGTAATATACTAGCATGGATTGAGGATTGGTTAATGGACAGAAAACAGAGAGTAGGAATAAACGGGTCATTTTCGGGTCAGCAGGCTGTAACTAGTGGGGTACCGCAAGGATCAGTACTTGGGCCTCAGCTATTCACAATCTACATCAATGATTTGGATGAGGGGGCCAAATGTAATATATCCAAGTTTGCTGATGATACAAAGCTGGCTGGGAATGTAAGTTGTGAGGAGGGTGCAAAGAGGCTTCATGGGACTATAGACAGACTAAGTGAGTGGGCAAGAACATGGCAAATGGAATATAATGTGGAGAAATGTGAAGTTATCCACTTTGGTAGGAAAAATAGAAAAACTGAGTATTTTTTAAATGGAGAGAGATTGGGAAATGTTGGTGTTCAGAGGGACCTGGGTGTCTTTGTACACGAATCACTGAAAGTTAACATGCAGGTACAGCAAGCAATTAGGAAAGCAAGTGGTATGTTGGCCTTTATTACAAGAGGATTTGAGTATAAGAGTAAAGACGTCTTACTGCAATTATATAGGGCCCTGGTGAGTCCACACCTGGAGTATTGTGTACAGTTTTGGTCTCCTTACCTAAGGAAGGATATACTTGCCATAGAGGGAATGCAACGACAGTTCACCAGACTGGTTCCTGGGATGGAGGGGGGATTGTCCTATGAGGAAAGATTGAGTAGACTAGGCCTATAGTCTCTAGAGTTTAGAAGAATGAGAGGTGATCTCATTGAAACATACAAAATTCTTACAGGGCTTGACAGGGTAGATGCAGGGAGATGTTTCCCCTGGCTGGGGTGTCTAGAACCTACAGTCTCAGAATAAGGGGTCGGCTATTTAGGACTGAGATGAGGAGAAATTTTCTTCACTCAAAGGGTGGTGAATCTTTGGAATTCTCTACCCCAGAGGGCTGTTGAGGCTCAGTCGTTGAGTATATTCAAGATAAAGATAGATAGATTTTTGAATATTAAGGGAATCAAGGGATATGGGGATCGTGCAGGAAAGTGGAGAAGAGGTAGAAGATCAGCCATGATCTTATTGAATGGCGGAGCAGGCTCGAAGGGCAAATGGCCTACTCCTGCTCCTATTTCTTATGTTCTTATAACTTTCCCACCACAAATGTTAGGCTGACTGGCCTGTAGTTTCCTGGTTTATCCCTCTCTCCTTTCTTGAATAGTGGTATAACATTAGCAACCCTCCAGTCCTCCGGCACTACTCCTGTATCCAGTGAGGATTGAAAGATTGTGATCAATGCCTCAGCTATTTCTACCTTTGTCTCTTTCAGCAACCTAGGGTGCATTCAACCAGACCAGGTTACTTACCAACTTTCAGTAAAGTTAATCTTTTTAGTACGTCTTCTCTACATATTTTAGTGCTGAACGATGAAATGTATCACCAGCTTGAAAATATACTGCAAATTGAAGAGAAACTCAGGAAAAAGTTGGGAAAATGCAAAAAACTGGTAGGGAAGTGTTAAGACAGCAACAAAAAAGTGGGAGGCGATAAATATTTTCTGATGTAGGGAAAAACAAACTGGCATGTTGCCGGTATGTCTCTCCTTATATCTTGTGCAGGAGAGGGAAGAGTAACAATTTTTTTTCCACATTCCTGATGTAATGCCCTCATATCGTGGAATCATTGTGTTACAACACAAGAACAGGCGATTCAGCCCATTAAGTTTTCCTCTTGAATAAACTAGTTGAATTCACTCTCCTTGCCTTTCATAATTCTTCAATATTCCTCTCCAAACAACGATCTAACTGCCTTTCAAAAAATTTACGGACTCTGTTACAACAATTATTAAAGATTTTGATTTAAAACCTCCACTTTAATTCTTCTGGGATCATTTTAAATTTGTGCCTTCTTGTTACCGTCCTGCTGACCAATATCATACCGCCAATGCCTCAAATTTAAAATTCCCATCTTTGTGTTTAAAACCCTGCATGGCTTCACCCGTCCCTATCTCTAATCTCCTCCAGCCAAATAACCCCACCCTCCTCCCCGGCCCTATACACACACACACACACACAAAAACTCTCCCCACTAACTCTGGCCTCCATGCCAAAGCTTGTGCTTTCAATGTTCAATGTTCGAACTTCGTGACACATGAGGAAATTACCTTTTATTTTATGTAGCATTTTGAAATTTTCTAGTCTCTACATTAAATACTAAGTGAGATGATGGATATATTTTATCAATTGGAAATCGAACGTACATGTTATCAAACTATTGAGACCTTATAGAGTCTCAATTTAAAAAAAGTCAGGCAAGTTACTACAATGAAAACCAAAGATAAAAAATGTAAAGACAGATACATGGAAATCACTTACTCTGGGCAAGCCAACTCCATTTGGAATCTTGTAGGGAACATACTTTCTGTAGATGTGCCCCACCCTGGAGCAAGGGATGTCTTCCATCCGACCACCACACATCCATACCTGAAACCCCATTCAGAAGCAAGGATATTAACAATGTAAATTTAAGATAGCCAAGGTGAAACACACGTACATAATGTATAAGCCATCAGCACTTCAAAATGATCTGACTAACCCATTGCACTTCAAAAACTTCATCAATGACCTTCCCTCCAACATAAGGTCAGAAATGGGGATGTTCGCTGATGACTGCACAGTGTTCAGCGCCATTCGCAACTCCACAGATAATGAAGCAGTCCATGCCTGCATGCAACAAGACCTGGACGACGTTCAGGCTTGGGCTGATAAGTGGCAGGTAACATTCGCGCCACAGAAGTGCCAGGCAATGACTATCTCCAACAAGCGAGAGTCTAACCAACTCCCCTTGACATTCAATGGCATTACCATCGCCGAATCCCCCACTATCAACATCCTGGGGGTCACCATTAACCAGAAACTTAACTGGACCAGCCACATAAATACTGTAGCAACAAGAGCAGGTCAGAGGCTAGGTATTCTGCAGCGAGTGTCTCACCTCCTGACTCCCCAAAGCCTTTCCACCATCTACAAGGCACAAGTAAGGAGTGTGATGGAATACTCTCCACTTGCCTGGATGAGTGCAGCTCCAACAACACTCAAGGAGCTCGACACCATCCAGGACAAAGCAGCCCGCTTGATTGGCACCCCATCCACCACCTTAAACGTTCACTCCCTCCACCACCAGCATACCGTGGCTGCAGTGTGTACCGTCTACAAGATGCACTGCAGCAACTTGCCAAGGCTTCTTCAGCAGCACCTTCCAAACCCGTGACCTCTTCCACCTAGAAGGACAAGGGCAGCAGGCGCATGGGAACACCACCACCTCCAAGTTCCCCTCCAAGTCACACACCATCCTGACTTAGAAGTATATCGCCGATCCTTCATCGTCGCTGGGTCAAAATCCTGGAACTCCCTACCTAACAGCACTGTGGGAGTACCATCACCACACGGGCTGCAGCAGTTCAAGAAGGCGGCTCACCACCACCTTCTCAAGGGCAACTAGGGGTGGGCAATAAATGCTGGCATTGCCAGCGATGCCCTGATGCCATAAACAAATTTGAAAATATATATATTTATTTAACAGTAGTCAACCTCCCATGACATTTCACACAGGGCGTGAAGACCAAGTGTAGTCTTCAGCTAAAGTTGAGTTGAAAGGTGAGGGATAATTGGATTTGGACCTACAGAATTAATTTAGTTCCCATTTTAAAGTTATACATTCTAGCATTATTTTAATACAATACTTTGATAAGGGAAAGAGGAGAGGGGGAGGAGGAACTGCATTCGGGAAGAGGGTGGGAGAGGGTGAGTGGCAATAAGGAGAGGGAGAGGTGGGAGTGAACAGATGAGGATTAGCCCTTGAAAATATGCAAAGCATGGGGGTTTCCACTGCCTGGGAACAGGCCTCACAGAGTCCAAAGACGCCAAGCGAGGGGGCATATATAATGTCCCACATGTAGCCGGGGGTCGGGGAGGACAGAGGGCTGCAAAGGTGAAAGGTTGATGCGGATTAATCAGCACAGAGGAGGGCATGCCGAGTGCCTTGAAGGTTCCAGAGACTGAGAGCTTGGAGAGGAGGTGCAAGCCTGCTGCACAAGTTCATAACCCAAGGAGTGAGGGGAAGATCAACGGGAAACTACCCAAGAGGAGGCTCCAAGTAACCTGTACGGGAATTGTATGGCATGTGACAACTGAACCTGCGGTGTTTCCATAAGTTGCCCCTGATTCATACAGCTCAATGAGCTACATGTAACACAGTAAAATTAGTCACTTATACAGCACTCTTACATAGATATCACACACACATACATCAGCAGTTACATCAAATAAAGTAAACAGCTTCATTGGCAGGGTAGGTACTAATCCACAGTAAAAACATATTTGTAAAAGGAGCGTCAGGAAACACAAACAACAGTTTAAATGATCCATAGCAATAGACATTTTGTAAAATTTAGCAATAACCTAAGAGTGATTTCAAATACCATTCAGTCCCATAAATACCACTTTAGAACTTGGAAAACTCATTGGCCCAGATATTCCGATCGCAAGCCTCCCGTGAGCGGAGGCCTGCGATCTGGAAAAATCTGCGCCCTTACCCGAGGGCTCCCGGGAGGCGCACAGTTCCGATGCTGGGCCTCTCCAAACTGCCGGTGCGCAGGGCCCACGTATCCCAAAGGCGCATGTAGTTCGCAGCGTCCCTGGGATCACGTGAGCCATGGGGAGCCAATCAGAGAAGGGAATCTCCCTTCATACATTTGACAGGAAGACCTGTCAAATATATGAATGGAGATCACCCCCAAACACAGTAAAACTTTAAATAAATTTAAAAAAAACATCACATTTTTAAAATGACTTGAAAGTACAAATAAATTAACTATTTGAAACAAAACTTTAAACTTTTGAAAAAAATAATTAAAGTTTTTTACGGGGCTAAAAATAAACTTACCTTTTTAAAAAAAAAAGTATTTTTAAATGATAAATCAGTGGAATTTTTTAAAAACTTTTTTTCAAACTCTTATCCTGGTAAAAGCAGGCCTTACGCCTGCTTTTACCAGGTGCAAGAATTGTAAGGGTTTTTCTGCGGGCGGAGGGTCTCCAAAAAGCGGAACTATCCTCCCGCAGAGGCCCTTCTCCAGGGCAGCCGGAGGATCAGTCAAGAGCATTCTTGACAGATCGGAAATGCCGGTTTCCAGCACATGCGCAGTGCATGCCTGAAACCGGCATTTCCGATGTCCCTACGGGTGGGTACACAGCGCGTACACGCCCGTAGGGATCGGAATATCCAGCCCATTGAAATAGATGGTTACAGGTGAGTTAAAAGGAGTTATCAGGCAGTTACATAGACTCTACAGCATTAGGCCCAGCAGGTGTTTATGCTCCACACGAGCCTCCTCCCGCCCTACTTCACCTAACTCTATCAACATATCCTCCTATTCCTTTTCCCCTCATGTCGTTATCTAGCTTTCCCTTAAAAGCATCTGTGCTAGTCACCTCAACCACTCCACGTGGCGGCAAGTTCCACATTCTAACCACTCTCTGGGTAAAGAAGTTTCTCCTGAATTCCTTATTGGATTTATGACTGACTATCTTATATTTATGACCAATGTTCCATCTAAGCCGTGTCCCGTGCAGGCTGCTCACCGGCTTTTACAATGAGACCGCGCATTAAAAGAAACAGACCGCGCAAAACAAAGCGCAGCTTAAAGGGAACACTGTTTATGACCTCTAGTTTTGGACTCTCCCACAATGGAAATATCCTCACTACATCTACCCTATCAAACCCATTCATAATTTTAATGAGCTCTATTAGCTCACCCCTCAGCCTTCTCTTTTCTAGAGAAAAGAGCCCCAGTCTGTTCAATGTTTTCTGATAATTATAACCTGTAATAGTTACACAATTCAAGAATCCAAATATTAGCATAGAGTGCAACGTATAACCTGAACATTTCAAATGAAAAGAAACAAATAATCACAGGGATAAAAACTGTCACCATTGTACTTAAATATAGCAAAGTCAATACCTTGGGAAAAGTGAGCAATTTTCATTAACAGTGAAAGATTTCTAATTAAGATGCAATAACATTTAATCCTTATGAGAATGATAGATCTAGGTTTGGCAGGTAGCTTGCTGTGCTAAAGAGAATTTTAATGATACGGTACTGCTTCATACTCAATTAGGAATGTTACGAATGCACACATTATGTAGATATGTAGCTTACCTTGAATGATATTTCATACTGTTCTCCTCCCCAAATTTCCAAACCTGTGTCATAGCCACCCAGCTCCCAGAACCACTTTCTATCAACAGCAAATAAACCTCCAGCCATGACAGGTGATCTGGAAAGATACAAGTAGATTGATTGCATTTTAATTATTTCAGTTATAGAAGATATGAAAATAGGAAGTGTTGCAAAATATCTTCGGTCTATGGTATATACCATGAGGAGAGGAGGGAAGAATGCAGAGGCTGGGGTGGGAAACAATTGAAGAGGGTTTTGAAGAGGTTTTTGAAAGAAAGTAGGGAGGTGGCCAGGCAGAGAAAACGGAGTAGAATGCTTCAGGACAATGAAGCATAGCAGCTGAATAAGCATGCACCATTGGTGAAGCGGAGGAAGGAAGCAAGAGAGGAGGAAATCACCAAGTTTGGGGGGGGGGGGGGGGGGGGGGGGAAGGTGACAGGAGGGAGGAGCAAGACTAGAGATTTGAAAAACAAGGACTAGAATTTTGAAATCAAGAGTATAGGAGGGACAGGGTGATGGGAATTTGAGACTTCATGTAGGTGAGATCACAAGCTGCTGTGTTTTGGTATGTTCAAGCATGCAGTGTGTTCAGGTTGGAAGGCCAGCTAGGTCAGATCTGGAGGTGAAGAAGGCATGGACTAGGGTTTCAACAAGAGATGGGAAGAGAAAGGGGCAGAGGTGGAAGAAAGTAATTTTAATAATGGAGCACATGTAAAGGGGGAAGCTGAGCTCAGGGTAGATCAAGGATGCCAATGTTCCACATTTCCCAACTCAGTTCAGATGGCAGATGGTGAGGTTGATGGAATAAAGGCCGATGTCATTTAGCTAGAAGTCTTGCTCATCCAGGTCTTGATATTAGATAGGCAATTGGAGAGTATGACACCAACCTTTGGCTCAATGGAAAAGGCAGTGAGGAAGAGCAGCAACACAGTGGCATAGTGGTTAGCACTGGTGCCTCACAGCGCCAGGGACCCGGGTTCGAATCTGACCTCGGGTGACTGTCTGTGTGGAGTTTGCACATTCTCCCCGTGTCTGCGTGGGTTTCCTCCGGGTGCTCCGGTTTCCTCCCACAGTCCAAAAATGTGCGGGTTAGGTTGATTTGGCTATGATAAATTGACCCTTAGTGTTAGGGGGGGGGATTAAATATGAGGGGTTACGGGGATAGGATGGGATATGTTAGGGGGAATTAAATGCGTGGGGTTGCGGGGGTAGGGTGGGATATGTGTCGGTGCAGGCTCGATGGGCCGAGATGGCCTCTATCTGTACTGTGGGGATTCTGTGTGAGAAAGCAGGGACAGGGTACTGGATTTAGATGATCAGCCATGATCGTATTGAATGGTGGAGCAGGCTCGACGGGCCAAATGGCCTACTCCTGCTCCTAGTTTCTATGTTTCTATCAGCATACATGTGATTCAGACCTCTAACCTCTCCTCGAGGAGTTTGAAATCAGGAGGTACAGACTGGTGGTGTGGGTGCCACCAAGCCACCAAGAAATGTAGCTCGTGCTGCCTGAAGTGATGAGGCACTGGCTCTGAGTGCCTGCCAACTCCCTCACCCCCAGGACTGTAGAACAGTACAGCAAAAAGTTCAACACTTCACCTGGGATGACACGGTAACACATTAACGCTGGCATTCTCTTCTTAAAGTAACACTTCCATAACTAATCCTTCACACTACCCTCTGGTTAAGTAGGGGGTGGGGGGCTCTAACTCTGTATTCTGAACTACGGCTACCCAGCTCCCCTCACAGCAATCACTTACATGCACTGCCTTCCTCCACTTCAACAGTCTTAAAGCCCCACATCACTTTCCTCAGCTCTCCCATGCCACTTGGCAAACACTCCTCAACTGCTAGCCTTATACTCATTTACTCTACCTTCTTGCCGGACAAATTGATGCACAATGCCTACCAAAGGAAGGCCACAGGAAGACGCATCCCCACCTCTAAAACCCTCACCCTCTTTGAGGACAAGGCCATGGAGCTAGTGGGCACGCACCCAGATCGTGTGGGAAATGGCGAGGTTGATGGCATCTTGCCAGTGCCAGGTTAGTGACTGAACATTTACACTGTTGCCCTGGCATCCTATGAAGCACCACACAGACAGAAGCTGAAGCACCACACAGACAGAAGCTTCCACCTGCTTCTCTGTCTCCTTAACTCCTAGGGAATTATTCTTACCTTCTACCCTCTTTTCCTGCAGATCCACCACAGAAATAGGTGGCGCAGGAGGAGGAACACGATGATAATGAAGAGGTGAAGGAGCTGGGGAGATCCGGGGCCCAGTGGAATGGGGACAGCTGGGGGTTCACCTGCCTGCCGTCTCTCAGGACGGCAGCACGTCAGACCTCTGGCCTTCACCCTCGGAATACCATTCCAGTGGAACATGGGAGGCAAGACCAGGCTGCACAGGAGCAAGCTCCAGCAATGCAGCCAGCAGCAGCTCCGTGCCAGGAGCCAGCTGCCATCAGACAAGGGCCACCCCAGTCTCATGACCCTTCTGTACAGCATCAAGAAGCACCATATCTTGGAATTCACACCCTCAGGTGGCACTTAGTAGGAGCCTAGAATAGGTGACAGAGGGACATGTGGAAGCACTCAAGGGAAGCATGGTTATAAAAAAAGAGTAGGGTGATGTTTGTTTGCACTGTGCAATTATTGTTTTAAAACAGACTGCACTGAGATGGCACTTTGTTAGTCAAGTCACAAAGGAAAGTTTGCAGGAAAAGAAATTAACCCCTCGTTTTTTTTTAAATCAGTGAACTGACGAGGACAAAAGGATTACAAAAATCCTTGTTCACTTAACTAGTACAACAGCCCTATCCTTGTCGATCACTAATGCTTCGAATGACTAAAACTTACTCAAAAGGGTCACTTGGATCAGGTTTGCGTAGCTCTACTGGAATTGGAATACGTTTATAATACATTTCCCAGTCAAATGCTCCTCGCATGGCATCACCAGCCTGAGTCTCATATCCAAAATGGTCATGGTCAATAACATCGATCATAGGACACACAATTGTTTTGCGGTTCTGAGCAATTCTATCTGAAAGATTGAAGGGAATGAGTATTCTAATTAAAACTGTATTCTTAAAAATCACAAAATAAACACTAACATTCAATGGAAAAACAAGTTACAATATAAACATGATTGGAAAAAGTCAACAGATCCAAGAGAACAGGGACATTAGGAGGAAGCAGCAGTCTTTATGTATAAGCATGGGCAGTGTGTGTTGGTGAGCTATTTGATCATGGGCTCCATTTCAACAAACTCTAATCTTGTTCACACATGTACTCTGGCAGCAGGACTCAGCGTATAACAATTAAGGAGAGGCTACACTGGATGAATTTTCTCCTCTCCAGCTGAGGGTCATTGAGAAAGTGGGTGTAGAACATCTAAATTAAAAAGGTGCCTGCAATTTGGAAGTATGAAACTATATAATTGTCTTTCTCACCTTGAACATTTTCTCAAATTTATTTCCACCTTTCTAGCTTTTCTTTTCATTTCTTTGCATGCTTATTCACTTCCCCCTTGACCCTCCCATTTTTTTACATGTTTTTCTGCTTCTTTTGTCCCACTGTGAACAAATTTCAAATCTAGTCAATTTGACTTCATGATCTTTAATATGAATAGAGGTCAGCTGCACACGTTAAAAATAAAATACAAAGCATTAACTCCAAGGCACCTGGTTTGGATGTTACCTAATTTATAACTAGGTTCAAGAGACAATTACACGTCTTATTAAATAAAAAAGCTCACTATGACCCAAATAAAGGAATCATAACTGGGTAGATTCAATCCATAGGGATTATATTGTCTGGAATCTTCTAAACCTACTAATCACAATTCTTCATTAACAAAACCACCATCATGCACGGTATATAAATAGCTTTTTCTCCAAAGATGCTAAAACTAGAAACAAACTCAGAGAGCTACTGCTAATGAAACATCTCTTAAAGGATGTCCATCAAATTCCAAACTTTGTGCATTATCTACTTAGAATTTAGTTTCTTACCAAGCAGTGGGGGCAGCCAATTCACATTTGCTTCACAGTGAGAATCCAAGAAAGTTATGACCTCTGCGATTGCCACCGAGGCCCCCAATAGTCGTGTTCGAATTAAACCTTCTCGCTTCTTAGTCCGCATGATTCTGACCTTTGGAAATCGTGCCATATATTCTTCCAAGCGCTTTTTCAAATATTCTATTTGAAAAATGAAATGAAAGTAAGTGCAGAAGCTACTGGTTCCTGTTCAACACTTCTGTTCTATTTCACAGAAAGATATCAAGCGCCTTGCATAGCATTATCAAGCAGAATCAGGCTGGGCATGTTTTGGAGCACAATGTTTTTCTATTTCTTTACATATTACCCTTCTGTGATGAAATTAATAATGGCCCGTATTTTCCCATGCCTAGGGTGTGTACACACCCGTAGGGACATCGGAAATGCCGGTTTCAGGCATGCGAAGCGCATGCGCTGAAAACCGGCATTTCCGATCGGTCAAGAATCCTCTTGACAGATCGGACGCCTGCCCTGGAGAAGGGCCTCTGTGGATGGAGAGTTCCGCTTTCTGCAGAACCTCCGCCCGCTGAAATCACTTAAAAATCTTACGCCTGGTAAAAGCAGGCGTAGGGCCTGCTTTTACCAGCGTAAGAGTTTTAAAAAAGTTAAAAAAAAAAAATTCTCCACTCATTTATAATTTAAAAAACTTTAAAAAAGGTAAGTTTATTTTTAGCCCCGTAAAAAACTTTATTTTTTTCAAAAAATTAAATTGTTTAAAATATTTAATTTAATGTAATTTTAACTCATTTAAAAAACGTGACTTTAAAAAAATATATTATTTAATGTTTTAATGTCTTTTTTCAGTGATCCCCATTCATACTTTTGACAGGTCTGTCAAAAGTATGAAGGGGGATTCCCTTCTTAAATTGGCTCGCCTGGCCCACGTGATCCCAGGGACGCTTGCGAACTGCCTGCGCCCCTGGACCCTGCGCATTTCGTCGTCGACAGGCCCAGGATCGGAAATGGCCGGACCTCGGGAGCCCTCAGGTAAGGGCGTAGATTTTTTTCCGATAGGAGGCATCCACACGCAGGAAGCCTCCTATCGGAAATTACGGGCCATTGTGTTTGGATTCTGAATTTGCCTTATCTTACTCCAACACCTGTTTATTTTAATCCCAATCCAACAAGAGCACTTAATCACTGCACCAACACACTTGCATACCCTCTCTAAGCATACCACTGTATCAGACTCTTACATGCTGGAACATTACAATCTGATTTTTTTCCCCTTGCTGTAAAGTAAGTATTGTAAATCATAATTCTATTAATTCTGAACTGAAAAAGTGGTTAACATAACTAATAAGGGTTTTTTTTTGTTAAAAATATCCAACGCCCTTGAAAAGGATAGGATTAACAATTCCATGAAATACTTTTTAAAATTGTCACATTGGGCTGGATTTTCCGACCCCCACGGGTGTGTACGAGGTGTATACGCTCCCGTAGGGGCCTCGCAAGTGCCAGTTTCAGGCACGCGAAGCGCAGGCGCTAAAACCCGGCACTTGCGATCTGTCAAGAATCCTCTTGACAGATCACCTGCCTGCCCGGGAAAAGGGCCTCCGCGGGCAGAGACTTCCGCTTTCTGCACAGCCTCCGCCCGCTGAAAGCCTTTAAAATTCTTACGCCTGCTTTTACCAGCATAAGAGTTTTAAAAAATTTAAAAAAATTTATAATTTAAAAATACTTTAAAAAAGGCAACTTTATTTTTAGCCCTGTAAAAAACTTTAATTATCTTTTTCAAAAAATGTAATTTTTGTTTAAAATATTTAATTTAATGTAATTTTAACTAATTTTAAATAGGTGATTTAAAAAAAAAATTATTTAATGTTTAACTGTTTTTTAAGCGATCCCCATTCATACTTTTGACAGATCTGTGCGTAGAGAACTGTCAAAAGTATGAAGGGGGATTCCCTTCTTCGATTGGTTCCCCATGGCCCACGTGATCCCAGGGATGCTTGCGAACCGCATGCGCCCCTGGGATACCTGGGCCTCTGCGCGTTTCGTAGAGCAGAGGCCCAGGATCGCAAGTCTCGTGACCTACAGAGCCAGCAGGTAAGTGCGTAGATTTTTTCCGATCGGAGGCATCCGCCCACACGAAGCCTCCGATCGGAAATTCAGGGCCAAGTTAAAAATACAAAATTCAATCTCACAATTTACAACTGGAGTGTGAATGCCAAATTATTTGTTGTATTTGAAGGGAGAAGTGTGGTTTAATCTTTCCTAAACTAGATTTTATGGGAGGGAGGAGTATACATGGGAGGGGGAAAGGGAATGCACAAGGCAGAAGAATGTAATTTAACTTTATAAATCAGTTTCTGTCTAGCACATATACAACTTTACCAAACTATCTGACTCAGAAGTTGTATATCTATACTTTGTAAAAATAGCTTTCTACCTTTTTTCAAGATTTGCATTTGATGAATATTGTGTTATTTGAATGCAATGTAAATACCAAAATATTTCTTCAAAACTTTGTTGACAACATTTACATATGTAAGGTGTTACTGATATTTTTTTTAAATCATGTTTCAAGGCACTTGATTTTCTCAACATGTGCTGCAGCAACAAGAAAACTTGTTGCAAACGTAAAAATCTATCTGAATGCATAATCATGTTGCAAGTTAAAGATGAAACACCAGTGCAGTGTCAATAAGGATCTTAAAAATAAAGCTGGATGAATCTTGTTAGGAATGGAATTAAGGCTTATATGGATAAATTCTAACAAGAATTGGTGTTGATTAAGATAATGAAATGCTCTGCAGAACCTGATAGTTCCTGAGCTACTGGAACTATGGATAGGTTATGCCATGGTAGCAACAAGTCTACGATTTATAATGTGGAATCAAAGGTTAAATGGGTACAGTAGAATTTTACAGAATTTGCCTTTGTGGGGCAGGCAGTGCTTATGCAGAACTTTACCTCACAAAATTAAATAGGCTGGGAAGTCCATTATGGAGCATCTTGTATAAAGTCTATAGAATGAATCGACATGATTGGCCATTTTGCATTTCATGCTTTTGTTCTTAAACCTTAACGAGTTTCACAAACTTTGACATTTATCAATCTAATTTAAATGACTTGATCAGGATGTCACTTACTGCAGCAAAGATGCACTTTGCACAAAGCCTATATGGATACCATCTGACATCCTCTCAGGGCTCAAGAATGTAACTTAAATTATGCCAAATGTTATCTTCAGTGATAAATGAGTGAAGACTCCTGAAATTCACCTTTTGTTGGAGGGTGTTCTTATCTCTTAAAAATAGACATTACTTTATTACAAGTATGTCAACAGCAAGACAACTCTTTGAGATAATGACCTAAATACTGCTGTGTGTGTTTAGCGGGACTGCATCACCAAGAAATCCTTCAGAAACTGCACGTGCATTTCATCATTTATCAGAAACAGAAGAAAAATAGGACTGATACCAACGATATTAATTGCGTACTGAAATTTAAATCTATTCATCTATTATTTTCTTTACATTTCAGAATGCTGAATAGCTCATCAATTCAACTAAATAGAAATTAGTCTGGCTAATTGAAACAATAATTCATCTTTACCCTATATATCGGTGGCCTAAAACCTTTGGAATGAAAAAATCATTATGGGAGTACAATAATATTTCAAATGATGCACTTCCCCACTGAAACAAAGCCACGCAGTCCTGATCCCTTTGCAATGCAGAACATACCTCATGGTTCAGGGTTCAACTTTAACAAGTAAAACACTTTGCTCCTTAGAAACATGCTATCAGATTGTAGTGTAATCTTCCAAAAGAAAAGCGCAGTAGCTTTGCAATTCATGTGTAGGAGCCTCATTTGTGAGACTGTTCAGATATCGAGTAGCAGAATGTCTCAAAATATTTGTCTACGTTTATTATTCTTGGGATGTGTGCAATGCTGGCAAGACCGAGGGCTAAAAATTCGATTGCCCCCGAAAACGGGCGCGGGGATCGCGATGCGCAATCAACCCGTGCCTGTTAGTTCCAATGCAGGCAGCAAACTGCGTGCTGCCTGATAATTTACATGATTGCAGCATGGAGCCCAGAGCTGAATGTGCTGCTGAGTGGCTGCACGCTCAGCAGGGAGCACTAGTTCGTGTGAGGTTAGCACCAATTAAAGCTAGCCTGCACCTCTTAAAGGGGAGGTGCAATTTTACGAGAGCAGGTGCTGGAAGTCATTCCAGAAGTTAGTTTGATCTGGCAAAGAAACAGGAATGGCACAACATGCCAGAGAGAGGGCTCCAAGGTTCTCCAATGCAGCACTGGAGGCCTGAGTGCAGGAGGTGGACAGGAGGAGAAAGGTCCTGTATCCACAGAGGGCCAGGCAGCCCTCCAGACAGACACTGTGAAATCAGTGGGAGCAGATAGCAGTGGAGGTAAATGTCAGCAGTGTAGCCCCGAGGACTTGGCTGCAGTGCTGAAAGAAGTTCAATGATCTCACACGAGTGGTCAAGGTCAATGAATGCATCTTCAAATGCCATATCCCGCCAACTACACCACGAGCCTCACACACTGCTCAATGCACCACAACCCTATCACTCACCTACCAATCATGACTCAGATCTCACATTCATAGGCTCCACCTCACCCTCACACAATTACCACAGCTGCAAGCCTCACACCCACATCTTGCACACACTGCCAGCTAATCAACCATGACAGCCACATCAACCAAACACATTCCACCACACTCACTGACACACTTCCCTCTCTCTTGCAGGAGAAGGTGGTGCACAACCGCAGGCAGCAGCAGTTAACCGTAGGGGGACAGGCTCGCCTGCATGTGTCAATCCCGATGAAGACGACGGTGCCTGGCATTATTGGAACAACTGTGACTGAGCCCATGGCCAGCAGCGAGGCTTAAACCATTGAAGATGACGGTATGCTCATGCCTAATTCGCCTCCTCACATCCCACAATCTCTTCTGATTTACAAGATGCACATGGTGTAAGCATGCAGCTCTTGCTTTCCCCCCCTCCTCCCCTCACCACAACCCTACCCTTGTGCCTTTCTCCTTTCAGACACCCAAGAACTCCAAGTTTTTGGAAAGCAAGACTGTCCCAAGTGAACACATCTGCAGTAGATGTACAGGGAAACACCTTTGACCACAAGGCCATAAAGCAGTGGACAGCACGTAACGTCCTCGAGACCCTACGGAAAAAGGAGATGGTGGATCCTGTCGGATGGTTCCCCAAGCAGACTGTCGAAGTGATTTGGCAGAACGCCTCATCGGCAGAACTCACAAACAAGCACCAAGATGTAGCTTGGCTGGTGATGAGAAGGGCCCTCCCCATCAGACCTTTCATGTACACCCGGCGTCTCAGCGCCACTGCACGCTGCCCTCGACGTGGCTGCGGTGGGGACGAGACCGTCATCCATCTCCTTCTGAAATGCGCCTTTGCAAAGAAGGTCTGGAAAGAGATGCAGTGGTCTTTGTCGAGGTTCATCCCGAGCAGCTCCGTAACACAGGACTCTGTGCTCTACGGACTGATCCCAGGGACGCACACTGAGACAAACATCAACTGCTGCTGGAAGACCATCAACTCGGTGAAAGATGCCCTTTGGTGTGCCCGAAACTTGCTGGTCTTCCAGAGTAAGGAGTTGTCCACGACCGAGTGTTGCAGACTGGCACATTCCAAGGTCCAGGAGTGCGTGCTGAGGGACACACTAAAGGTTGGTGCCGCCACCGCAAAGGCACAACGGGAAGGACCATAGTTTAAGGCCCTGCTGCCACTGTACACCGAGGGGCTGGAACCAGTATAACACCCCCCTCGGGCCGTATGTATCAAATTGTTGAAATGAAAATGTACATAACATTTGAAATGTAACTGGCATGAAATGAACGAGACTGCCATGTAATGTATTGAACCTGGACTGTACGATATAAAATAGGATCTGTGGATTGTACTGCAATGTATTTGAACAAATTTTTATGAATAAAGTATATTTGAGACAAAAAAAAAGTAGATGTCTCCATCTCGAATCTCTCCGGCTCAGAGTCATTGAGCTGGAGTACGAGTTGGAGACACTCTGACACATAAGGGAGGGGGAAAGAGTATCTGGACAGTTTGCTCCGGACCTCGGTCACACCTCGTAGAGAGGTGCAGGATCCAAACGGGGTTGGTATGACCGATAGTGTGCAGAGTAATGGGAACCCAGGTAAGAAAAGGGATGAGGATCCACAGAAACTGATCCTATCCAACAGGTACAATGTACTTGCTGCCTGTGAGGATAAAGATAAAGACTGTCGGAAGGACAGCCAGATTGCGGACCATGGTACATTGGAGCAGGATGCTGTCCTAAGGGGGCGAGGAGGACGAGGAGAGGAAGCGTAATGTGGTAGTTGTAGGGAAAGGATAAATAGGGCGGTCACAAGGACTTTAAACTAGTAAATGGGGGGGCGGGGGGGTAGGGCTCAGGTGGAAATAGTAGTAAAAATAGTTCAAAAACAAACGCAAGGGAAGAGAGCAGAGTAACAGTCAGAAATTGTGCTTTAGGCACTACAAGTAGAGGGAAAACTAAAAGATGTAAAGTGATTAAACCAGGTGAGAGAAATAAGAAACAAATGAGAAAAAGATTAGAGCTGAAGGGCAGGCTAGGGTGTTTGGCCCAAATAATCATTCTTTATACAAACGCATGGAGAAAAGGAATAAATTGAATGAACTGCAGGTGCAAATTCAAATTGGAGGGTATGACATGGTAGCTATTACTGAGACATGGCTGCAAGATGGTCAGGACTGGGAACTAAATATACCAGGTTATAAGTTCTACAGGAAAGATAGGAAAAATGGCAGAGGGGAAGGAGTAGCCTTAGTGGTTAAGGATGAAATCACTTCAATGATGAGAGGATATAACGAGAGGGAAGCAGGCAGTAGAGACATTATGGGTAGAATTAAGAAATAGGAAAGGATTTAAGACTGTAGTGGGAGTTGTGTATAGGCCCCCTGGTTGCAGCTATAAAGTGCTGGATTGTATAAATGCAGAGATTAGACAAGTGTGTAGCAAAGGCAGAGTGCTTTTAACGGGGAATTTTAACTTTCATATAGATTAGGATAAGCAGACTAGCACATGTCAGAAAGGTAGTGAATTTCTTGAGTGTGTCCGGGATAGTTTTCTACAACAATATCTTCTAGCGGCAACAAGGGGGCAAGCCATATTAGATTTAGTAATGAATAATGAGCCAGATTTAGTTAACAGCCTAACTGTGCGTGAACATTTATCCAATAGCGATCATAACTTGATCAAGTTCAATGTAGTGTTTGAAAGGGAGAAGTGCAAAACAGCTACTAAGATTCTAGATATTATCAATGATAATAAGGAAATGGCGGAAATATTGAATCAGTATTTACAATAGAGGAAGAGGATAGCATGCCAGAAATCCCAAGGAAACTAAATCAGGGACAGGGACTCAAAAAAATTAATGTAAGTAAAATAACAGTAATGAAGAAAATAATGGCACTAAAGAGTGACAAATCCCTAGGACCAAATGGTTTCCATCCCAGGGTTTTAAAGGAAGTAGGTGAGTACATTGCACATGCCCTAACTATAATCTTGTAAAGTTCTCTCGATTCAGGAATCGTTCCTTTAGATTGGAGAATTGTGCACATCACGCCGCTATTTAAAAATGGTGAGAGAGGGAAACCATGGAATTATAGATCAGTTAGCCTAACATCTGTTGTCGGGAAATTGCTAGAGTCTATAATTAAGGATAGGGCGACTGAACACCTGGAAAATTTTCAGTTGATCAGAGAGAAAGGTAGGTCATGCCTGACAAACCTGATTGAATTTTCTGAAGAGGTGACTGAAGTAGTGGATAGGGGAATGTCTATGGATGTTATTTATATGGACTTCCAGAAGGCATTTGATAAAGTCCCACATAAGAGAATGTTAACTAAGGTAGAAGACCACGGAATTGAGGGCAAATTATTGACCTGGTTAGGAAATTGGCTGAGTGGCAGGAGACAGAGAGTAGGGATAATGGGTAGTTACTCTAATTGGCAGGATGTGACTAGTGGTGTCCCGCAGGGATCTGTGTTGGTGCCTCAACTATTCACAGTATTTATTCATGACTTAGATGATGGCATAGAAAGTCATATATCCAAATTTGCTTATGACACAAAGATAAGCGGCATTGTAGGCAGTGTAGATGGAAGCATAAAATTACAAAGAGATATCGACAGATTAAGTGAATGAACAAAACTATGGCAAATGTGAGGTCATCCACTTTGGACCTAAAAAGGATAAAACAGGGTACTTTCTAAATGGTGAAAAGCTAAAAACAGTGGCGGTCCAAAGAGACTTGGGGGTCCAGGTACATAGATCATTAAAATGTCATGAACAGATACAGAAAATAATCAAAAAGGCTAATGGGATGCTGGCCTTTATATCTAGAGGTCTAGAATACAAGGGAGTAGAAGTTATGCTGCAGCTATACAAAACCCTGGTTAGACCACACCTGGAGTACTGTGAGCAGTTCTGGGTACCACACCTTAGGAAGAATATATTGGCCTTGGAGGGAGTGCAGCATAGGTTTACCAGAATGATACCCGGACTTCAAGGGTTAAGTTACGAGGAGAGATTACACAAATTAGGGTTGTATTCCCTAGAATTTAGAAGGTTAAGGGGTGATCTGGTCGAAGTTTTCAAGATATTAAGGGGAACAGATAGGGTAGAGAGAAACTATTTCTGCTGGTTGGGGATTCTCGGACTAGGGGGCACAGTCTAAAAATTAGAGCCAGACCTTTCGGGAGTGAAATTAGGAAACACTTCTACACACAAAGGGTGGTAGAAGTTTGGAACTCTCTTCCACAAACGGCAATTGATGCTAGATCAATTTTTAATTTTAAATCGGAGATTGATTAAACCAAAGGGGTTAAGGGATATGGGCCAAAGGCGGGTATATGGAGTTAGGTCGCAGATCAGCCATGATCTAATTGAATGGCAGAGCAGGCTCAAGGGGCTAAATGGCCTACTCCTGTTCCTATAAGAAGCAGCCACCCAAATTGTGAGTGCTGCAGTGGAACCTCAGACTGAAGTCATGCAAGCTCAGCTTGTTGCCACGCAAGCACAGCCTGCTGCCATCATGGCTGCGGTTACCAGGGTTGAAAGGGGCTTGCAGGGTGCCACAGCGGTCCAGCAATGTGTCCTCCAACAGATTACTAGGATTGCTGAGGTGCCACCCCGGGGGAGTGGCAGTGGCTCTGTGGAGCAAGAACCTGCTGTCCTCTCTAAGGAGGACAGCATTTGTCCTCCCATCACTGACACTCCGTCAGTGTCTATGCTGTTGCCCATCAGCCAGCCAGTCCAGACTGCTGCCACCCATGCTGAGCTGGCGCAGTCTAAAGCCAGGCCTTCTAGGCCCAGAGCTGCTCATGGTCGTCCTCCAAGGCCGTCTGCTGTCTCCACCACTGAAAGTCAGAAGCCTTCCACCAGCCATGCTGCAGCCACTGGGGTAGTGCAGCATGCAGCAGACCACAACGACTCGAGATGCACTCTGGCGAGTACTACAGGGCTCCTTCAGAGCGGTCCAGGTAGCGGAAGTGTTGTTTCAGGACCCCAATGGTTTGCTCAATCACTATCGTTATATGCATGCTGGCCACATGTGCTTGGGTTGCGCATTGGAGTCATGAGCCAGGTGGTCAGCGATAGCCTTTGTTGCCCAGTAGCCACCCTCTGGTTTGTTGTGGTGGAGCAAATGCAGCTGGTACAGTGGACTGCTGCAGAATGAAGGCATCATGGCTGCTGCCAAGACACCGAGCATTAACTTGCATGATGCGCCGAGTATGGTCGCACACCAGCTGGACTTTGAGGGAGTGGAATCCCTTCCGGTTGGGGTACATCTCCGAATTCATATGCGCCGCCCGCAAAGCGACGTGTGTACAGTCAATGGCACCCTGCACCATGGGGGAGCCTGCTATCTTGGCGAAGTCGCATGCTCACTATGGCTGCTTCTCTCTGGCAAGAGAGAATTAAATGTATTCACCTCTCTTCGCATACAGAGCCTCAGTGACCTCCCTTATGCAAGGGTAAACGGCGAACTGAGAGATATTGGAAATATCGCCTGCTGCAGCCTGGAAGGGGCCCGATGCATAATAATTCATGGCACGCTCACCTTCACAGCCACTGCCAATACCATCCTCACTCTGTTCCGAGGCTACAGGTCTGCCTGCAACCGGTGGCAGATTTCAGTGAGCACCTCCTTAGTGAAGCGGAGATGTCGCACACACGGTTTGTCTGAGGTTGAGGTAGGAGAATTGCTCTCTAATGGCCAAGAGCCCTTCTCTCCATCCTCCTCCTGCCTCTGAGCACCTTGTCCTCCTCTGTGTCCCCTCTGCTCATTCTCCCTATCATGCTGCAGGCCGAGGGGGATACAAACTACTGCACCCATGTCTGGGACCAACTGGCCTGAGCAGAAGCCTTGAAGTAAGCTGCCACACCACTCCCTGGAGACTTCAGCAACTTCAAATAAGACACCAAACCAAGAAACACCTCTACAAACTCACCAAGAGCCAGTAGAAATCAATCTGCAACTAACCTGAAAGCTGGTGATGATCCCTTTAAGCTGGTGGGGGGTCCTTCCTGCTGCTGAACGCATGTTCAGCTGTGGGAGCGTTAGCTCCAGCATTGAGGATGAAAATTTCAGCACTGGCATCAAATCAGCATGATTAACGTCGCGATCTGCGTACTCTACATACTTCCTCCGTACGTTCCCTGCGCCGACGCAAACTAATTCACCAAAATGGCGTCCAGCGCGGCCCGCATCAGAAGTGTGCGCACGCGGACGCCATTTGGCACAAAACGCCACCTGCAGCGTCGGAAAATCGGGCACTACGGGGCCGAATTTCTAGGCCTATATTTATTGCCCATGCCTAGTTGGTCGCGGTCTCCTGCAATCCTTGAGCAATATTAAAAAATATTTTAAAAATCTATTTTCATTCCATTATTTTGGTTCACTGTTGTCTGTATCAACTCTAAATGCTGATGGAATATCTTTTCACTGATATCCAAGAGGAGTCTAGATGTCAATCTATGGAATTTCCTTTGGAGCCTCCAGCTCTTTAATTGTATGCATCACTAACATGA
Source organism: Squalus acanthias (assembly GCA_030390025.1). NCBI lineage: Eukaryota > Metazoa > Chordata > Chondrichthyes > Squaliformes > Squalidae > Squalus > Squalus acanthias. The sequence goes on along the minus strand of CM059427.1, from coordinate 163,829,757 downwards.
CTTTTTTATTCACAATATTGTATTAGCTGATCTTGGTGGTGTTTGTCACAGTTAGTTTGAGGATCTAGAGTATGGTTGACCAAAGCATAGTTTCTCTGAAATTTACATGCATAAAATACATTTACCACAACAGCCTGCCATTTCTTACAAACTGTTGTCAACCCTGGTCGATAGACTTTGATATGGTAAATATAACATTAAAAAAAGGACCAGATTAGGTAAGCAGCAGGTTCTGCTGGCAATTAGAGTAACACATGAGAAATGTTAGATCTTAAAATATGCACTTTGTAAACATTAAAATCATGTCACCTTATACAAAATCCTTTGTGTACCAAATCTACTTCATAACATTGAATCTATTTATGCAATTTCCATTAACGTCTACAACTGATCTTTGAGATTTCAGAATGCAGAACACTGTAAACTAAAATTAAGGGAGGATATAGAACTAAAAAAAAAAATCTACGTATAAAAATTGCACAAAATAATTTGGAAAGATTTCTAAGTAATCAAGACTATTTTCCAAGACACAACTTTTGTTATTGTCTGATAATACTGCATTTCAAAAAGGCTCAAAGGTCTCACACAAAAATTGCGGCTCAGAAAACGAAAAACACTACAGCACCCTGATCGCTGTTTCCAACATTTTCACAGTACAGTATTGCAGTTGGGATGTCCAAATATTTTACGACAAATTAAGATCTACTGCATTAATATGTTGCAACTTTCTCAAGCAGAAACATCTGTAAAGGGTAGATCACATGGATGTCAATTTGTAACAAACTATGTCTGCTTGAAAGGTAAGGTGACTGGAGAGTTAATAACAAGTCTGGCACAAATGGCCTATCTGCAGAGATGGTGAGATGAATGGAGTTAAAATCAAGAAAGCACGTATTCCCATCACTGTACAAGAGTAGGAAAAATGTAACCCCGCTAATTAAGAAAGGAGGGAGAGAGAAAACGGGGAACTACAGACCTGTTAGCCTCACATCAGTAGGGAAAATGCTGGAATCTGTTATAAAGGATGCAATAACTGGGCACTTAGAAACTAATAGTAAGATTGGGCAGAGTCAACATGGATTTATGAAAGGAAAATCCTGTTTGACAAACCTATTGGAGTTCTTTGAGGATGTAACTAGTGGAGCAGACAAAGGGGAACCGGTAGATGTTGTGTATCTGGATTTTCAGAAGGCCTTCAATAAAGGTCCCACACAAGAGGTTGGTGAACAAAATTAGGGAAAATGGAATTGGGGGTAATATACTAGCATGTATTGAGAATTGGTTAACAGACAGAAAACAAAGAGTAGGGGTAAACGGGTCTTATTCAGGATGGCAGGCAGGGGTACCGCAAGGATCGGTGCTTGGGCCCCAGCTATTCACAATCTATATCAATGATTTGGATGAGGTGACTATATGTAACATTTCCAAATTTGCTGATGACACAAAGCTAGGTGGCAGTGTCAGTTGTGAAGAGGATGTGAAGAGGCTTCAAGGGGATCTCGACAGGCTCAGTGAGTGGGCAAGAACATGGCAGATGGAATATAATGTGGATAAATGTGAAGTTATCCACTTTGGTAGAAAAAACAGAAAGGCAGAGTATTTCCTAAATGGTGAAAGATTGGGGAATGCAGATGCTCAAAGGGACTTGGGTGTCCTTGTATATGAGTCACTGAAAGTGAATGTGCAGGTGCAGCAAGTCATTTGGAAGGCAAATGGTATGCTGGCCTTCATTACAAGAGGATTTGAGTACAGGAGTAAAGAAGTCTTACTCCAATTATATAGGGCCTTGGTGAGACCACACCTGGAGTACGGTGTACAATTTTGGTCTCCTTACCTAAGGAAAGATATACTTGTCATAGAGGGAGTGCAACAAAGGTTCACGAGATTGATTCCTGGGATGGCGGGACTGTCATATGAGAAAAGATTGAGTAAACTAGGCCTGTATTCTCTTGAATTCAGAAGAATGAGAGGGGATCTCATTGAAGCATATAAAATTATTACAGGGCTTGATAGGGTGGATGCTGGGAGAATGTTTCCCTTGGCTGGGGAGTCCAGAACCAGCGGCCACAGCCTCAGGATAAAGGGTAGGCCATTCAGGACTGAGATGAGAAGAAATTTCTTCACACAGAGGGTGGTGAATCTTTGGAATTCTCTACCCCAGAGGGCTGTGGAGGCTCAGTCATTGGGTATATTCAAATCAGAAGTCGATAGATTTCTGACTAGTAAAGGCATCAAGGGATATGGCGATAGGGCCGGTGAATGGAGTTGAGGCAGAAGATCAGCCATGATCTCATTGAATGGCGGAGCAGGTTCGAAGGGCCGAATGGCCTACTCCTGCTCCTATTTCTTATGGCACTTAAAAGTAAACCACCAACAAAAACTCTTGAAAAGGAAGAAGTCAAAATAGCAAATTATAAAAGTAACAGTGTTTAACAAAGGTACGTATTAGAAAAAAAAAATCATAGAATCATACAGCACAGAAGGAGGCCATTCAGCATATCGTGCCTGTGTCGACACTTTAAAAGAGCTATCTAATTAGTCCCACTTCCCTGCTCTTTCCCCATAGCCCTGCAAATGTTTTCATCTTTAAGTATTTATCCAGTTCCCTTTTGAAAAAGAAAGACTTGCATTTATATAGCACCTTTCACGACCACTGGACGTCTCAAAGCACTTTACAGTCAATGAAGTACTTTTGAAGTGTAGTCACTGCTGTAATGTAGGAAACGCGGCAGCCAATTTGCGCACAGCAAGGTCCCACAAACAGCAACGTTATAATGACCAGATAATCTGTTTTAGTGATGTCGATTGAGGGATAAAGATTGGCCAGGTTGAAAGTTATTATTGACTCTGCTTCCACCAACCTTTCAGGGAGTGTATTCCAGATCATAACAACAGCCACTGTCTCTTTAATCCCATGGGCTTTACTTTTGTTTACAAGTCTATTATGTAGTACTTTATCAAACACCTTTTGAAAGTCCATGTACACAACATCAACCGCACTGCCCTCATCAACCCTCTCTGTTACTTCATCAAAGAACTCAATCAAGTTAGTCAAACACAATTTGCCTTTAAAAAATCCGTGCTGAATTTATTAACGCATATTTTTCCAAGTGACAATTAATTTTGTCTCAGATTAATGTCTCAAAGTTTTTCCAACACATACGTTAGGCTGACTGGCCTGTATTTGCCAGGTTTATCCCTCTCCCCTTTTTTGAACAGGGGTGTAACATTTGCAATCCTCCAGTCCTCTGGCACTATTCCCATATTTGAGGAGGATCAGACGATTGTGGCCAGAGCCTCTGCTATCTCTACCCTTGCTTCCCTCAGCAACCTAGGATGGATTCCATCCGGACCGGGTGATTTTTCTACTTTGAGTACTGCCAACCTTTTAAGTACCTCCTCTTTATCTATTTTTATCCTATCAAATTTCTCTACTACCTCCTCCTATTCTGTGACATTGGCAGCATCCTTTTTTTTTTTTAGGTGACAACAGATGCAAAGTATTCATTTAGTACCTCAGCCATGCCCTCTGCCTCCACAAGATGATCTCCTTTTTGGTCCTTAATCAGCCCCACCTTTCTTTTGATGACCCTTTTACTATTTATATGTTTATAAAAGACTTTTGGGTTCTCTTTTACGTTGCCCGCTAATCTATTCTCAAATACTCGCTTTGGCCCTCGTATTTCCTTTTTCCATTTTCCTCTGTACTTTCTTTATTCAACATGGTTCTCTACTGTATGAGTCTGACATTTATCATAAGCCTCCTTTTTCTGTTTCATTTTAATCTCTATCATTAGAGAGTGACTAGACAAAATTGTAAGGAGACATAAAACTGAATATCACAACACTTAGCACTCAGAGAGGCTAGTAGTACAAAGGCCCCCACACTCAGAACATTGCTATTGTATGGCATTAAACCATGTGTTTGGTCTTTTAAGTGAGCCCAGTTAGGATGGTGTGCGACTTAGAAGTGAATTGGGAGGTAATAGTGTTTCCCAAAATATTACAGTTCTTGTCTTTTTCAGTGGTACAGGTCACAGGGGAAGGAGGTACTGTCAAAATAACCTGGGTGAGTGCATTGTGTACACCATACATACTGCAGCCACAGTGCACCAGTAAAAAGGAATAGGATATAAATTTTCAATAATGACTCCTAAACCCATGGATCCAACTTTTATATTCCCACCCCCAGGATAAATTTTACTTTCACAGTTATAATATTGTTTCTGAATAATGGCAATGAAAATTATGAATATAAATTTTTAATTTCTGAAGCAAAAAAGAATTGTAATAAAATACACTGAAGCTCATTATTGATCAAGGAAAAGAGCTAACTCCATGAATTACAGAAACGCTTTTGTGTTTTAACCTTTAAAAATACAGTGGTGTTCATCAAAAGGCACTAATGATTCATTAAAGTTTATTGTAAAAGAAAATCTCATTATACTGAACTATCCAAAGCATTACAGTCTTGGTTAACTGAACTTCGCCTTTGGAGTCTGAATATTGTATTGCATAGAGGATTACAGATAGCTGGCAGTGTAACTGAAAACAGTAACTGAGTCGAGCAGGTCCGATAACGAAAACAGCAAAGTCATAGCAGCTCAATTTTATTCAAACCACATTTTTCATTATTTACAATAAACAGGTAGCAGTTGTATTTATTAGTAAAGCTAGTTTTAGTTGTGTACTGGCTGTCTGTTTTTGGTTTTTATTGAGACATCCCGGCTAAATGGAGGTGGGGTGGAGAATATTTATGAGGCACTGCAGCTTTGAAAAGTCAAAATTACTTGAGATTTAGTTCATTTCAATTTTTTTTTAATTTTTAAAACACTAACAATCTACCCTTAATAATGGCTTAAATAAAAACTCAACATTTTTACCTCTATCACTGAAGTCATCGACAAGTATGATTTCTGCGATAAGCTCTGGTGGCGAGCGATTAAGGACACTGTGCACAGTTCGAAGGAGCGAGGACCAGCCTTCATTGTGGAATGGTATGATGACACTGGTATTTGGAAGTTTCTCTATATACAGTTTATTCTTGCAGCTGTTAATCAAAGAGGCACAATTAATGGTTACTGTGCGAACACCATTGTAGAACCTGAAGTAGCCATTGTGGCAAAATGTAGGCCAGTTTTTAAAACTATATTTTTTATACACAATTAATAACCCTCAGTTTAGGGCTTTATCAAACATAAAACCAGCAACTTTCTCAGTCTCTGTATAAATAGACAGTTCATCCTAGACGGTGCTATGTGACATCCATAAGATCACCAAGCACCCCACTGGCTCATTGGGTCTCACTGTTGTGACCACCTGGATCCTAACATGGGCATGCTTGTCTTTCCTCTTCACCATAGTCCATTGGTGCATGGCGTCGAGGTGATGGTGAATGGGGTCTCCATCTGGTCAACATGAATTGAGGTCCTAGGAAAAATAGTCCAGTTTGAGAAAATCATGTACTCTCTCAGGTTAATTGAGGGAAAATTCTTCAAAAACTGGTGCCATGTTTGGTCCACTGCCAGCGGCTGGCTGACTATCAACAGCAGTATGTCAGGCACTGAGACCAAATTCCACCCAGAGTAACTGTCAAATATCTGGTGGCATAGTCGAAACCTATGAGGCACTAACAAAGCAAGTGAGTACAGCACTGCATGGTATTGCCACTGCCAGCAAGTGGAATCGGTTCCCAAGGTCGTCCACAACGTCAATCAGTTAGTAATGTTTGCTCACTATCACAATATGCCATGTACATAAGTATATTGTACACTATGAATGCAATATATGTCTGTGTGTTATAACCAAAAAACAATTACAATAAATACACGTCAATTGCAATGGCGAAGAGCAGTACAATAATCATAAAAGCATACTGCAGAGAATATCATCACCGTCACATTGTGACGAACACATCTTTAGCAGCATCACCACTTAATTTTTGTTATTTACAAGTAAAGATGGGGATTGGCATACAGCAATACTCTAACTGAGGCCTAATCAGTGATTTATAAAGGTTTAATATAATTTCCTTGTTTGTGTACGCTATGCCCCTATTTATAAACCACTGTAACACGCCTCTTCAATTGCTGATCCCACAACAATAAGAGACATGCATCAATATTACCAATTACTGAAGCTCAAATTTAACACTTTATTGTTTTAGACAGGGAAAGCCACTTTTCTCCCTGCATTGTCAGAATATTTTTGATGCATTTTGATAGTGTGTAATTTCTTAAACTGTGGAATCTTGGAATCCTCGAGAGCCTACCAATTGCAGCAGAGCAGGTTTCCTCACCCATAGCAATGATGAAAGTCCCGAGTACCTATTCTGATCTCAGAGATTTGGAGGAATCCTAAAAATTATCAAGACATGTTGGTGAGTTTTTTCAGCTGAACTGGAAGGTTTTACAACCCAATAAAAAATTAGCTTCCTGCATGATCCGTGCGTTAGAAAGCGGTTCATCCTCATCCATTCCTTTGTTACCTCTAGACTCGACTATTCGAACGCTCTCCCAGCCACCTTGCACCCTCCATATAAACTTGAGCTCATCCAAAATTCTGCAGCCCATTTCCTAACTCGCAGCAAGTCCCGTTCACCTGTTAACCCTGAGCTCGCGGACACAAATGGCTCCCGGTCCGGCAACGCCTCAATTTTAGAATTCTCATCCTTGTTTTCAAAATCTCCATGGCCTGCCCCTCCCTATTTCTGTAACCTCCTCCAGCCCTACAACACTCAGATTTCTGAGCTCCTCCAATTATGACCTTTTGCGCATCCCTGATTTTTTGCGCTCTACCATTGGCAGCCGTGACTTCTGCTGCCAAGGCTCTAAGCTCTGGAATTCCCTCCCGAAACCCCTCTACCTCTCTCTTATCCTTTGAGACACTCCTTAAAACCTACCTCTTTGACCAAGGTTTTGTTCACCTGTCCTAATGGCCTGGATTTTGCAGTCAGCAGCGAAGGAACGGCACTCACTGTTCACTACATAGACAGCTGCCCACAATGATTTTGCGGGCTTTTGAGTTGAGGCTTGCTCTAATCCAGCGCGGCACCCTTTACAGGGGATCTGTGGCGTCTGTGAGCAGCGAAAGAAAGAGCGAGGCTCTTCAACCAATCAGATTGAAGAATCCTCACTGAGACACGCAGAATCTAAACCAGGAAGTGCAAAGCAGGAAGTATAAATTAGATTTAAATCGTGCACAGAAAGCGAAATGAAGATTGGGAAAGAAAGATGGGTTTAAGAGAGAGAAAGATAAGAAAGACGGACAGAAAGAGTTAAAAAAAACTATTTTTTTAAATCTCCAACACTAATTAACTTCTGAAGGAATGAGACTCCACACACGTAAAATTAAATTTTCAGGACCAGAGAGGTTGTTTGGCAGTAATTATCACGCCATTAAAAACGTACTTACTCCTGAATACACTAGCCCTAACCTTTTCTGGCATGTTTAGTGGGTAACTAGTACCCCAACTTCACGCGCTTACATGAATTTCAATGCCAAGTCTATCGGCGAGGTACTGCCTGTGGAGGAGCAGAGCAACTCGGACCGCAACTTCTGATTTTGACCTTTAACTGCGCATGTACATACACCAGAAGTTGCTGTCTGATTTACTCCATAATAATGGTGAGCGCTCATAGTCTCACCATTATTAACGCAAAATCCGGATCAATATCTCCTAATGTGGCTCGATGTCAAATATTGTTTGATAATGTTCCTGTGAAGCGCCTTGGGACATTTTACTATGTTAAAGGCGCTATATAAATATAAGCTGTTGTTCAACACTATTGCTGTCATACCGCCTTTGAAATATACCTCAAGTTAGCGCATGCACTAAATCTCGAACTTGGGATCTGTCAAGGTACGCCTAGACAGATCATCTCCTCCGCCTTGGAAATCACTATTGCTGCTGCAAAGTTGGGCTATCTGCCCAGAAATTACATCCGAAAATTTTACGGTTAATGAAAGCAGGCGCAAGACTCCATTTCACATCTTAAAAGAAGATCTATGTACTGTATGTATTTTGGTGGAGGAAACTTTTTTTGTGGGTCGATTAAGGTTCAAATGGCCATGCCTTTCAATTTAAAGTGTGACATGGTACAGTACTGACACCCAGTCTTCAAAACCAGGAAACATGTCAAACTAAAATAAAAAGGTTTCAATTTTTCTAGCTTGACGTTCAATATAAATTGGTGCTTTTTATATGTATGTGAGAGAGACGTACACAAGCACACAAGTAAATATTTGTAGCATTGTATTACTAAGAACATAGTTATCACAAAGAGCACTCACGTTCAAATAGCCTGGATAAAAACATCTCCTAAAGCCAAAGCACACTTCTCACAGCGCAGTGGGTGCCCTCAGAATGTTTGACTTTGCACAGATTTCAATTCAAGATTTCAAGGATAACTTTTAGCTTTGTTTCAACAGTGTGTAGCAAGGGAGCTGAGAACTCATTTTTAGTGCGGAAGCAAGTCATCCTCGGTTCTGAGGGACTGCCTAAGAAGAAGCAAGGGAATGTTATCTTTTGTGTACTTCAGTTTTATATTATTAAGGAGAACACACGTCCAAATCGTACAATCTAGCAGCAGTTAAAGATTTTATTAGTTTCATGTGAACACACTATTTCACTTTCAGTTAAATTCAGAAAATTAAATTGATTGTTCATGAAAAAAAAATCCTTTAGAAACTCAGAAGGCCAGACAGATAGAAGTATTAATTTTAATTACTTGGGAAGTTGAATAAAAAAGTTAAAATAAAGTGAACATCTATCAGATTTCAGTGACCAATTCTGTCTTTCAACTGAAAAATGAACAATATAACAAACTATATAATGCATCTACAACAAGGAAAATAGATTTATCTATTGCCAGTCTAAATGAGGTCTGAAAGGATTGGGCCAGAAATTCGGCTCTTGTCGGGTGATTACGCGCTGTGTACTCACCCGTAAGGCCACCTGAAGTGCCGGTTTCCTGCATGCACTGCGCATGCGCGGGAAACCGGAACTTCCGTTCCCCTGAAAGGAGGGGTTCAGAAGTCGAACGCGTGTGCGGGAGAGGCTGTGCGCACGCAGCGAACTTCGTTTTTTTTTTCAGGTTTCTCCGGGAAGGTAAGTATGAGAAGCTGCACTTTTAAAAAGGAGGCGCAAGGCCTGTTTTTAACAAGGTAAGTGGTTAATTAATTACAATTTAAACATTTTTTCAACAGGTTTATCTTTTTTAGATACTTTAAAGAAAGGTAAGTTTATTTTTAGCACCGTTAAAAAGTATAATTAATTTTTTCAAAAATTTAAATTTTTGTTTAAAGTAGTTAATTTATGTAACTTATAGTTATTTTAAAAATGTGATTTTTTTTAAAAATTTATTTGAAGTTTAAGTGTGGTTTTGGGGCCGATCTCTATTCATAGATTTGACAGGTCTTCCTGTCAAATCTATGAATGAAAATGCCCTGTTAGGATTGGCTCTCCATGGCCCACGTGATCCCAGGGGACGCTTCGAACTAACTGCGCCCCTGGGATACACAAGCACTGCGCGCCGGCAGCTGGAGGAGGCCCAGGACCCGAAGTCCTCGTGGGCCCAGAGCACAACTGCAGGCGCGGTAGGCAAGTACGCGCGCGATGCTTGCACCCGCAGGAAGCCGGAAAGCCGAATTTCTGGCCCATTATATTTTAATCCTGAAAATTAACATTGAATCGCTTTCTGAAGTTCAACAACATGACAGTGTCAGACCTTTACTGAGTATCAAAACAGGAAGTTGTATACATAGGGACTAATAAATTGAGAGCTTGGATGAAAAAAAACCAAAATGCTGATATATGAAATAATTCCAAGTACCAATTTAATTAAAAGTTTTTAGAAGTTTTTCAGAAGTTTTTAAAATGTAATTTCAATGCAAGAGACTGAAAGAAGTTTCTGTGGGCGTGGCTTAGTTTTGACAACTTTTGTGAGCCTGTCTTCCCTTATTCATAGGCTGTATGCTGTGCTCCTGGCCTCGCTGATGTCATACGCTGCACAGAACTCTGCAGCACTGAAGAGCAAGTCTCTGTTCTGGGCCTCGCACAAGGCAAGTTCGTATTCTTTTCGTAGGTCGGCAGCGTACTCCGTAGCTATGCTGCCGACCACAATTTTTGGGCCATTATTCAGCTACTAGCACATTTAATTTAATTTGGTAGTTGCCCATTTTATTCCTACATAAATAAATCTGATTTCACCCAGAATACTTCTACAAGCAAAATTTTTGCAAAATTCAATGAAGGTGACATTCTGGCAATTCCCAAGCTAACAGAAGAATACACATAAATCATAAAAATATGCACCATAGCATCTCAGAAGCTGTAACTGTTACTGCAGAAAAAGTCTATATGCCTACAACAAGCTATGGTGGAATTAATTTTCATGGATAGGGATTTGAAAAAGGAAAGCAAAGTATCACAGCTGCTTTTCTTTGCCTGCCCCATTTCCCTTAACCAAATGATTAATCCTAGGGGCCTGGTTGCTTTGAAGGCTTTGCCAAGGTTATTAGAAATATATAAGCCATTCTTATACTGGCACTGTTTTATTACATTTGCATTTATATAGTGCTCCTCAAGTACATGAAGTTGTGTTTGGTAGTTACCCATTTTATTCCTCCATAAATAAATCTGATTTCACCCAGAATACTTTTACAAGCAAAATTTAGAGAGAATAATGGCCCAAATATTGTGGTCGGCAGCATAGCTACGGAGTACGCATTACATAAGAACATAAGAAGTAGGAGCAGGAGTCGGCCATATGGCCCCTCGGGCCTGCTCCGCCATTCAATAGGATCATGGCTGATCCGAACCTAGACTCACGTCCACTTCCCTGCCCACTCCCCATAACCCTTAATTCCCTTATCAGCTAGGAAACTGTCCATCTCCGTTTTAAATTTATTTAATGTCGCAGCTTCCACAGCTCTCTGAGGTAGCAAATTCCATAGATTTACTACCCTCTGAGTGAAGAAGTTTCTCCTCATCTCAGTTTTGAAATGGCAGCCCCTTATTCTAAGATTATGCCCCCTAGTTCTAGTCTCACCCATCAGTGGAAACATCCTCCCCGCCTCCACCCGATCAAGCCCCCTCACAATCTTATATGTTTCGATAAGATCGCCTCTCATTCTTCTGAATTCCAATGAGTAGAGGCCCAACCTACTCAACCTTTCCTCATAAGTCAACCCCCTCATCTCCGGAATCAACCGAGTGAACCTTCTCTGAACTGCCTCTAGAGCAAGTATATCTTTTCTTAAATATGGAAACCAAAACTGTACGCAGTATTCCAGGTGTGGCCTCACCAGTACCTTGTATAACTGAAGCAAGACTTCCCTGCTTTTATACTCCATCCCCCTTGCAATAAAAGCCAAGATTCCATTGGCCTTCCTGATCACCTGCTGTACCTGCATATTAACCTTCTGTGTTTCATGCACCAGGACCCCCAGATCCCTTTGTACTGTAGCACTTTGCAGTTTCTTTCCATTTAGATAATAACTTGCTCTTTGATTTTTTCTGCCAAAGTGCATAACCTCACACTTTCCAACATTATATTCCATCTGCCAAATTTCCGCCCACTCACTTAGCCTGTCTATGTCCTTTTGCAGGTTTTTTATGTCCTCCTCACTCACTGCTTTTCCTGTGAAATGAGAAAAGCATGAAAAAAAGGGGAAGGGGAATGGAAAACTTTGGATGGGGAATTGAAGGCACAGGGCTTTAGACCGTTCAAAGCAAGCAAAAAGGTGGTAAGGCAGAGGGAACTGGATGGAGAATTTCAGAGGGCAGGAGATGTAGTAGCTGACTAAGTGTCCACTGATGATGGAGTGGGGAGAGCGAGAAGTGAGGAAAAGTCCTGTGTCAGAAAGGCGGAGGATAAATGCAGTAAAAAGCTGGGTCTACCAGTCTGCTACCAGGATATAGGAACTGGATTTAGAAGTTTAAAGAGCAGAAGTTGGCTCATGGACACTGGTGTCCTGGAATCCAAACTAAAGCGGTTTATTACACTAGGCAAGACCTGTGCTAGCACCATCAGTTCCAATGCACGGTTCTTGTGTAGCCTGCTGCGACTCAAAGGTAAATTGTCCAGAGTTCACTAAGGCTAGTGGCCTGTTAGATATTTCTTTGAAAATAAACTAGATTTTGCCAGCCTTAGCAAATCCTGGTCGGTTTACCTTCATGCTGTAGTCTGCTACACAAGATCCACGCATCAGGAACCAGTCATATGAGCACAGGTCTCTTGCAATATAAAAGCAGTTTCAAACAGTGTCACTGCATAAGTGGCTGCATATAAGCTGGCAATAGATTGCGCCCACAGTTGTGAGATGTAATAAACAACTGCGAGCAGACTTTTGAAATGAGCTTAGTGAGCTAGTTTTTTTGGCACAGACAGCTTTGCTCAACTCGACACACAGGCATTTACCGTAAAGGTAATAGATCTTTACTTGAAAAAGATCTCCCTCCATGATCTGTTATTGCTTCCCTTCTCCACTCTGGACAGCATTCAATCCTTGCTGGGGTATGATTCCATGGGAACCAAGTGCCTCTGGTACCTTGCTCCAATGGTCATTATTTCTGAGGGCCTAGACAGTGAGTGTTAGCAAGATATTCAATCACAGCTGAGCTAGATCCTGTTCTAGCATAATATTCACATAAGCTTGCTCCCAGTTGAGATTGCTGAATTGTGGTAGGAAGCATGAACCACTGGCTGATACTCTTCTCTAATCTCACCTACAATTGTAAGTAGACGGAATATTGCCTAATTTGTATCCCCTTACAATTGTAAAATAAGAACAGCCTTTCAAATACCATTGATTTTTTGAAACTTCTTCATATTTTCCAATATGAGAAAACTCACAATTCATTTTCCCTAATTCAGTTTGTGAAAACATATTAAGTGTTAAAGGGAGGCTAGGATTGCTCAGGGAGGAATGGGGAATCTAGTTGTAAAGGATGAAAGTATGGCAGAGATATAAAATCACAGGCAGCGATAGCGAAATGGCAGAAATATTAAATAATTATTTTGCTTCAGTATGGGCACGACATCGAATGATGAGATTAGAAATTAGATATCTGCATTTAAAATAAAGAGAGAGGAAATATTAAATAAACTAATCAAACTCAAAGAGGATAAAACCCCTGGTCTGGACGGATTACATTGCGCATTTTAAAAGAATCTAGGGAAGAGATAGCAGAGGCACTGCTACACATATTTAATAATTCATTAGAAAAAGGTATAGTGCCAGAGGACTGGTGGATGACTAACATAATACCTATATTTAAGAAGGGAGGTAGAACATGTCCAGGGAACTATAGACCAGTCAGCTTAACATCGGTGGTAGGAAAAATAATGGAAACCCTACCAAAGGAGAAAATAGAAGAACATCTAGAAACCAAAAACATAAAAATGAATAGTCAGCATAGATTTCAAAAGGGAAAGTCTTGCTTGGCCAACCTCACTGAATTCTTTGAAGAGGTAACAGAGAGCGTAGACAAGGGTAATGTAGTAGATGTAATTTATCTAGATTTTCAAAAGGCCTTTGATAAGGTACCACATAGTAGACTAATGAATAAGGTCAGAGAATGCAGAGTCAGGGGACAAGTAACAGATTGGATAGCTAGCTGGCTTCAAGACAGAAAGCAGAGAGTAGGGGTAAAGGGTAGCTATTCAGAGTGGCAGAAGGTGGGAAGTGGTGTTCCACAAGGATCAATGCTGGGACCAATGTTGTTCACAATTTATATTAACGATTTAGACTTTGGAATCAAAAACACAATTTCTAAATTTGCGGATGACACCAAATTTGGGGGATAGTCAATACTAAGGAGGACTGCAACAATTTACGAGTCATTAATAAACTTGCAGAATGGGCATATAATTCGCAAATAAATTTCAACGCAGATAAATGTGAGGTATTACATTTTGGTAAGAAAAATAGGGAAGTCACATATTACTTGGAAAATAAGAATCTAAATGGGGTAGAAGAGCAAAGGGATCTCGGAGTGCAAATGCATAAATCACTAAAAGTAGCGACGCAGGTTAATAAGGCCATAAAAAAAGCAAACCAACCACTGTGGTTTATTTCTAGAGGGATAGAATTGAAAAGTAGAGAAGTTGTGCTAAACTTGTATTAAACCTTGGTTAGACCACACTTGGAGTACGGTGTACAATTTTGGTCGCTGTATTATAAAAAGGATATAGCAGGCACTGGAGAGGGTGCAAAAAGGATTTACAAGGATGATACAAGAAATGCAAGGGTATACCTATCAGGAAAGGATGAACAGTCTGGGTCTTTTTTCTCTTGAAAGGAGAAGGTTGACCTAATAGAGGTCTTTAAAATTATGAAAGGTTTTGATAGAGTAGACATAGAGAGAGTGTTTCCACTTGTGGGGAAGAGCAAAATTAGAGGCCATCAATATAAGATAGTCACCAAGAAATCAAATAGGGAATTCAGAAGAAACTTCTTTACCCAGAGAGTGGTGAGAATGTGGATCTTGCTACCACAGGGAGTGGTTGAAGTGAATAGTATAGATGCATTTAAGGGGAGGCTGGACAAGCATATGAGGGAGAAGAGAATAGAGGGTTAGATGAGGAAAGACGGGAGGAGGCTCGAGTGGAGCGTACACATCGGCATGGACTGGTTGGGCCGAATGGCCTGTTTCTGAGCTGTATATCCTATGTAATCCTATGAAATAAATATTATGGTTTTGTTTTTACGAATGAAGGTAGAAAGAAAAGATTGACTCGGGGCATTTATGCAGTATCTTTCACAACCTCAAGAAGTTCCAAAATGCCTCACAGAATTACTTTTGAAGTGTAGTCATTGTTTCCTACATTACAATGGTGACTACACTTCAACAGTACTTCATTGGATGTAAAGCGCTTTTGGACGTCCTAAGGTCGTGAAAGGCGCTATATAAATGTAAGTGCTTTATGTAAGAAAATGCAGCAGCCAATCTGCACACAGCAAGGTCCTACAAATAACAATGAGATAATACCCAAATAGCTGCTTTGGTGGTATTGGTCAATAGATAAATGTTGTCTAGAATACAGTCCTTCATCAAATAGTCCTAATGCGATCCTTATATCCACCTGAACAGGACCCCAAATAATGTTTCATCTGAAAGACGGCACCTCTGATGCTGTAGCACTGCCTCAGTACTGCACTGAAGTGTCAGCCTATGTTATGTGCTCAAATCGTGAGTGTGGCTTGAACTCACAACCTTCTAGGTTAACCAAGAGTACATCCATTGAGCTAAGCCAAAATTAGAATGTTGGTGTGCAGGAGATGTGGAAAAATTGTTAGAGATAACTAGAAAAGGGATCTGGTTCTGAATAAAAGTAGCAAAACTCAAAATAGGCAAGTTACCAGGTCCTGATAGCATGCAACCTAGGTTTTTGGAAGAAGTGAGAAAGAAGATAACGGAGACTTTGACCACAATTTTACAAACCTCGGATTTGCAAATTGTGCCAGGGGACTGAAGAGTCACCAATATGACACCTCTGTTCAAGAAAGGAGAGGAGGGTAAATTGGGTAACTTTAGACTAGTTAGTCTAATGTCAGTTGTGGACAAGCTCTTAAAAGTCCATAATTTGAGATCAAATCACTAAGCATTTAGAGATGGAGAGACTAATCAAGGACAGCCAGCATGAATTTGTTAAGGAAGTTGTGTTTGATAAATTTAAGAGTTACTTTTAATTGTACAGATAGTGAATACAGTAAATGTGCATATGAATTTTCAGAAGACGTTCGATGAGGTGGCTCACAGGAGGCTTGTTACAAAAAAATGCAATAGTTATGATCCTGGTGGTCTAGGGCTCTGATTATAGGAACATAGAAACAGGAGTAGGCCATTCAGCCCTAGTCAATTAAATCATGGCTGTTCCATACCTCAAATCCATTTACCTGCCTTTGATCCATATCCTTCTAATACTCTTACTTAACAAAAGTCTATTAATCTTGAAAATTTCAATTGACCAGCATCCACAGCATTATGGGGGAAGAAAATTCCACATTTCCACTACCCTTTGTGTGAAAAAATGATTCCTGATTTCACTCCTAAACAGCCTAGCTTTCATTTTAAGATTATGCTTTCTTGTTCTGGATTCGCCCACCAGAGGAAGTAGCTTCTCTATATCTACTCTATCGAATCCTTTTTATAATTTTAAACACATCAATTAGATCACCCCTCTATCTTCTGAATTTAAGGGAATGCAACCCGAGTTTATGCAACCTTTCCTCATAATTTAACCCTTTAAGCCCTGGTAGCATTCTGGTGAATCTGTATTGCATCCTTTCCAAGGTCAATATATCTTTTCGGTGCCCAAAACTGAATGCAGTATTCCAGATGGGGTCTGACCAAGGCTCTGTACAACTGAAACATCGCTTCCTCACTTTTTCCTCAAACGCCTCTCCTAATTGTTCACAGTTGCATCCAGAATCTCATTACTAAGATAATTGCACTTCAACGAGCTGATTGAAACTGCTGGAGGACCCACTTTGCCAGAAATCACCAGAGCCTTTTAAATGGGTAAATAAAATACAGGGAATTAACAAGGTGTGAATAGCTCATTGAAACTGCTCGAGGACCTGACTTTGGCTGAAAGCAGCAGAGCCTTTTCAATGGGCAAGTACACAATAAGAAATAAAAACAGAAAATGCTGGCAATACTCAGCAGGTCAGGCAGCATTTATGGAGAGAGAAACAAAGTTAACATTTCAGGTCGATGACCTTTCAACAGAACTGGAAAAAGTTGGAGATGTAACAGGTTTTAAGCAAGTACAGAGGCGGGGGGAGGGGAGGAAAGAACAAAAGGGAAGGTCTGTGATAGGGTGGAAGGCAGGAGAGGTTAAATGACAAAAGGGATGATGGTGCAAGGCAAAAGGGGATGGTAATGGGCAATGTTCCCCCTAATTTTTTTTGGGTGCGCGGCCCATTCAGTTTCGCGGAACATTGAAAAAGCCGGTCCCAGCAGAGAGGGAATGTTGGTAATGGGAACAGTAAAGAAACAAACGATGGGTCAAGAGGAGGTATAAATGGCAATAGCAGAATCATCCCCTTTTGCCTTGCACCATCATCCTTTTTTTTTGGTGCAAGGGCACTAATAGGTACGTTATAAAAGCTTTTAATTTACTAAAACTGACTACTGTACACCAATGTAACTAGTAAATGGTTCTGTATGGTGTTTTTTTTACGTCTTTTTCAGTTATTTAAAATTGGGTTGCTCACAGGTGGTGGACTAGATTTTGATTAAAAATGCTTATTTTTTGTGATAAACCCATTTTCATCTGTAGTAATCAAACTGCAGCAGGTTACCCCTCTTAAATACATCAAGGAATATTTTTTAATGCTAATTTAAAAAAATAACTACATTCTAAAATGCTGCCCGATTGCGCTGGTGCATGGAAAATTTTACATTCAGCAATATGCAAACGGATTGGAGCAGAAAATAGAGCAAAAAAAACCCTGCTAAAACAAGCGCAATTTTGAGCGCAAATTGCACTCGGATCACCAATTGCACCTAAAGTGGAAACTCTTAGCCAAACTGTTATGCGCCGTCTTTGTAATTGACTCCTATGGAAATGGCAAATGGTTTGCGCTATTTGCCTGATATCGGTATCTGCCCGTGTTAAGTGTGGGCAGTGTAAACAGTGAGAACTGTAATATGAAAGCTGCCGTGCAATAACGATCTCAGTAAAAAGGTTTTGTATCAACAAAACAAACTGAAATATGGTTGATATAGATGGTTCCAAGCTTGCTAACAATATGTTCACCAAATAAGGGCGACTTAATTAATTACAAGATGGAAGGAAGCTGCTTCACTCACTTTGGATGTCGAATGTCGGGGAGGCTCCGATTCAGAGAGATTTTATCACTCACGTAGATGTTAAAACCATTTTCCCTATATGCTTGATCAGCTCGATCTTCATCAGACAATGGGACAGGTTTCCCCTGTTCTCCAATTCCTAATAGGATAAAGCAAAAGAAAAGTACTGAAAGTTATATTCACCCTCAACAGTTAATCTTGAGTTCGATCAAATTTACTGTTAAATCTTGATTCTATAGTTGTGGCTTTCTTGCAATGGTTCATTATCCTTCCTAAGATATACCTAGGGATTGTTGGGCAAAGTTAAATAAAGCCTGCAGCAGTAAAGCAAGTAGTTCACAGAGCCATATCAACAGTTTCATTATAGATTGTTTGAAAATTTAAGTTAAAATGTTCAGTATTTAAATTGCTTGATCCAAGGTTTCAATTTAAAAGGAATAGTCCATGAGTTAGGAGAGGACTTCCACAGACCAAGGATTAATATCATGTATCCTCACCAGATTGCCAACACACACATGCCATAACTGGCCTAATTTTTTAAAGCTCATATATTCTCGCGACAAGGTGCCATAAATGAACTGTACCTACCCAATCTTAAGAAAAACGGCTAAGGCCCATCATCAATTGGAGCAATAGAACAGTCCCACAATGTAATTTGTAAATATTCCCAGGTACTCCAGCTAAGATTTGAAATGTCCACTGTACTGGTCATTGACTTCACAATGCTAGACTCATTACAGATCTGTGCTATCCTGAACACCTATGCAGAGACACCAAGCAGAACCAAAACTCTTCAAGACTACCAGAGAGATAATCCAATTTTATTGTAGAAGATACAAGAGATGAAAAAAATTTGCCCTGGGTTTTGATTTCTAAGTATTACCTAGAGTTTTCATATGCAAGCATTACTGCAAAACAATGCTGCTGGAAAGACTGCAATCTATACAGTTGAATTCTTGCAATTGCAAACACATGTAACTCTTAAGAAGAGACAAATAAATATGGAGCAGTCCAGATTTCCCTTGTTGAGACCATGACTATATTCAAATAGAAACATGAGAATGAAAAAAGTTGCTCACAAATTCACAAAAGGTAATGGAGCTAGTCTAAATCAGACTGATCATTTCATTGCCAACTTTTTTTTGAGAAGAGTGCTCCTACTGTCAAATCATTCCCAAGATCAGAAAGGTAACTACAGGTGAAATAGGCCATTCAGCCCCTCTTTCCACAGAAATCCACGACATTCCACCCTCCCTGAACCAGCACCACCACAGCATCCAACTCCCTCTTAAACGACTTAAGACATTTTGCATCCACCACTCTAGCTGGAAAACGATTCCCGGTATTGATCACTCTGTGCATGAACAAATGATTCCGGACATCAATCTTGAGCTTGCCTTTAACCAGTTTATCCCTATGTTTCCTCATCCTGCAGTCGTGGTTTAATGAAGTAGTGCTCAAAATAAACTTCTTCTATTTCACTTAACAATATTTTAAATACTTCAATGAGGTGCCCTGTCATTGCCTCCTTTCAATGCTGAAGAATATTTTTCTTCTCCAATCTGTCCTCAAAACTCAATTCCCTGACACGAAGGATCAACTCATGGTCCTTTTCTGTGATGCATCCAGGGCTTGGATGTTGCCTTCGTATCTGTTAGTTAAATGTACTAAAGGTGGTACAAACTGATTGGAGTAATGCACCTCAGCAAACTTGTGCTTTACTGATTTTTCCAATATTCAGTATGCTTCATTGATTGTTGCTTTTCTAGAACTGAACGTGGTCAGTGTTGAGTCTATCATCACTCCCAGATTTCTTTTGGTCTCTACTCTAGCTAATTTTCTTCCACTGTGTAACACCCGTCCCAGTTAGATATGTTGTCTAGGTCCTTCTGTAAATCCTTGACTGCTTCAAACTCTGCTGCCCTCCCTGGTTTTGCTATCTTCAGCAAATCTGACCAACTTGTATTGTGTTTCTGAATTCAGGTGGTAATGTAAATCAGAAACAGCAGCAGCTCCTCAAGTTGACATCACTCACCAACTGGTACCTGCTTCTTTCTCTTTCAGCCATTTCTTTACCCACCTCAAAGTTTTATCTAGGATACCTACGGCCTTAAACTTGTGTAGCATCCTTTCTTGTAACACTTTAAGGGGTTTGAATTCTTTGATAACGCTCTTGATGTTACAATACTGGAAGGAGTTCTTCCCGTTGCTCATTTTCCACAACTATGCTCAATTTTGTTCCATCTTTGCCCCTCTGATCACTTTTTTTTAACATTTCTTGGAGGTTCCTTTATTTTTACCTGCCCCTCACCCTTCTCCTTATTAATTTTGTAGAATTTTCATTTCTTAATTATTAATCTATTTAGTATCACATTTCTTAAATCTGCCCTTACTAATCCTTGGTATATGCATAGGCATAATGTTCAGTGGTATTTCATTTGTCTTTAAGTGCTTCTTTTTTGAAGTCATGTACCTTAGTATTGGCTTATCCCAGATCATGTTATAGTTGCTGTCACCCAGGAGTGTTACTTCTTTCATTCTTATTTTGCCACCTAGGCAACTTGCCATAACCAGGTTAATATGCGAATAAGCTCTCATAGCATGCCTAATGCACTGTATCATAAAGCAGTCAAGCATTACATTTACTATGTCTATATCCCTTTATAATTTCCTCCTGCTATCTACACAACTCGCTGTGCCTCCTAACTTGTGTCATCTGCAAACTTGGGTATACAACTCTCTATTCATTTATCCAACTCATTCACAACTCTTAGCCATTTAGTATATCCCATAATTCCATCTGGCTTCAGACTTCATTTTGATGCACACCTTTAAACTGAAACTCCATTTTGAGAATATGTGTGTTATATATATATATATATATATATATATATATATATATATATATAATATGGAAATTTACAGGGCATTCTCCTTATACTCAAGCTCCCTCCATCCTATTCTTTCCCATGGCATTGCTTCCTACATGTTTTTCTACTCTAGGTTATTAACATTTTGTTGGATTGGTAATAGATAATTGCTTATTTCAGTGAGTCACTCTGTGGTCTATGGAATTATGATGCTTTGAGGGGCAATGCCAAAGTGTGTCACTTTTGAAATGATTCGGGAAATGTGTGCTAGATGCAAGACTTTTCACTTTATAGTTAGATGTAGTTCATTGGGTGTGGGACTAAATTGGACAGCTCGTTCAAAGAGGCAGGACGGGCCAAATGGCCTCCTTCTGTGCTGTAAGATTGTATGATTTTATTTTTTTATCTTACCAATAAAGAAATTTGATGAGTAAAAGTTTTTATGTTCAATTTTACATGGTTTTGCCTTTTTTTGAAAAAATTAATAGAAAAATGAAACCAATGAAAAAAAACATTGCATTTGATCAAATTGAGAAGTCCCCAAAAGACACTGAGAACAATTATAATGAAGGCTTATAGGAGTGAATGGATGTTTTACAGTTTTTAACTGGACGTTGGGGGTGGAGGATTAAAATCAGTTCTGAACTGGATTGATATAGCTGAGCATTTAAGTGACAGTGGAGTCCATTTCATAATTAATTTTGCATTTGAGTCAAATCAGGCATTCATTGTATTCATTTAAAATCCCCAACTCCAAATGAGAGAAAAAAAAAGTAAAAAAAAAATGCTGATGAATAACTATATTTGTCATTATCGAAACCATCCATTAACTTCTCAAATGGCAGGTTTTTGATGATATGGAATTAACTTAAAAAGTCTGGAACCTGGGTACAAAGTTTCATCGACAGTTAATCAGTAAAGTCAAAACTTGAAAGTGGGACACTGAAAATATGTCGCAATATCCATTACAACTAGTTGTATTCTGATACAGGTTGAGCGTCCTGAATCCGGCAACCTCGGGACTGAGGCCGAGCCGGTTTTTGTGTTTTTCCGGACTTCGGAACGGTGTTTCTGATGTCCGAAGTCCGGAAATATCGCAACCTGGGCTCAGGCATTTCCGGACTTCGGACATCAGAAACATGTTCCGAGTCCGGAAATGCCTGGGCCCAGGTTGCGGTTTGACAGGGTGTCCGGATTCCGGAACATTTTACGGGTTCCGGACGACCCTGCCACCAATCGTCCCGGAGTCCGGAACTCCGGATTTTGGACGCTCAACCTGTACTTATTTCGTTACGTGGTGTTACAAGAGAATAACAAAGGCTACCTCACCAACAGAGCATTATAGCCATGATAGTATTGTCAAGAAAAACGATATGGATGAGTATATATTTTAATCAGATGTATCACAATCCAATGAGAGGTAGTAATTCCAAAGTTCCCAGACTGTGTGGTACAAGCAACAGATTTATTTGGCAGCAATACAGCAGGATGGAGCTTGAGGCAATTGTAATGAGGAACAGTTGCTGGGAACAGAAACAAAAACAAATTATACTGAGGCACTAATAGGCAAATCAACAATTTTCCACTGCTTACTGCATACTCTTGACAATTCTGGCTCACCAAATAATGTTTAAACACGAAGTGTACTTCTGTGTACAAGGGTGAGAGTTCAGGTGATCACAGTAACTGAGAAAATAGTCCATGGACGTTTACAATGCAGCAAGCTTTGTACTGATGTTCTGAGAGCTTTTATTTAAGATTAATACAGAATGTTGAAGTGCAGCCATCATAACTGAAACCATGTTCATTTCTGTGCAATGTTGTAGAGAATGAACTGCAGTATGGTGTAAGCCACTTTCATCTAGTCTGCTGATCTTCACAGCTTTTTATTACACATAGCTTAGTTTTTTTTTTATATAATCTGCAGCCTTGCCACCTTTGTTTGATAGGCGACTTTAACTTTCTTGGAATTCAGTGGCATGATCATTTACCCTCTATTATGGTGGGAAGTGCAACTGCAATATTTGTTGAAAATGTACAAGACTGTTTCCTGACTCAACACGTCAATGAAGTAACCAGGGGGTTAAATTGGTTAGCCCCCGAAAATGGTTGAGTGGAATGCAGGCAGCACGGCAACTTCGTGGTTCCTGCTAATTATAATGATTTCTGCGAGCAGCCAGCACTTCCCACGCTGTTCACTGGCTGCACACTTCAGCAGGGGGCCCAATATCGTTACTAACTTGCACCACTTAAAGGGGAGGTGCATTGTGGCTGGAGCAGGTGTTGGGAGTCGTTCTGCAACTGAATCAGACCTGGGAAAGAGAGAAGAATGGCTGACCATGGGAGAGAGCAGGCCCCCCCGAGGTTTTCAGACGCTGCACTGGAGGAGGTGGAAAGGAGGAGAGATTACCCGTATCCTCAGGGGGGCAGGAGTCCATCCAGACACACGACGAGAAGGCAGTGGAAACAGATATCTGCGGAGGTTAATGCCAGGAGTGTAGCCCCAAGGACCTGGATGCAGTGCCGGAAAAAGTTTCATGACCTCACACGAGTGGTCAAGGTCAGCGAATTCATCTTCAAATGCCATATCCTACCAACTGCACCACTAGCCTCAGCCACTGCTCAAATCACCACACCCCCAATCACTCATCCACCAACAATCTCTACCAATCAGCACTCATACCGAACATTCATATGCTTCACCTCACCCTCACACACTTAGCACTGTTGCAAGCCTCACACCCACATCTCACAGCATGCACACACTGGCAGCTATTCAACCATAACAGCCACATCACCCAAACAGAATGCACGGCACTCTTCCCTCTCTCTTGCAGGAGAAGGTGGCGTACAACCGGAGGCAGCATGAACTAACCGAAGGGGGACAGGCGCGCTTGCTGCTGGCCATTATAGGAAGGGCCATTGCGGAGGCAGTGGCCACCAATGGGCTGAAGCCCTTGAAGAGGATGGTATCCTCATAGCTAACCCTCCTTCTCACATCCCACTTTTCCCTCATTCCCAACTCTCTTCTGACTTAAAAGCTGCAGATGGTGTAAACATGCACTTTTTACTTTCTCCTCTCCTCACCACAACCCAACCCTTGTCCCTTTTTCATTTCAGATATCCAAGAACTGCAATCTGCCCAGGCAGTGGTGGAAGAGCAAGAACACAGTGAAGATGAAGCCACACCATCGCTTGATTTTACACTCGCAGCCACCAGCTCAGATACTGATGCTGTAATTCAGAGGATAGCACAGAGGCGGCATCTGCACGTGGAGAGACATCGGGTACAAGAGTGCTGCAGCCAGGGCAGGGGGAAAGGTGACCGCAGGTTCCAGCTTGCCAGAGGGAGAGGTCGCACACTAGTTCTGCTGCAGAGGACTCAGATGAGGACTTCGATGGGCCAAACTACAGAAGGCGGCTGATGGGTGTACATACCGAAATGCTTGGTGCATTGGGAAGCCTGCCAGAAAGCTTGCGTTCAATGTTAAAGAGCATGGAGGAGATGGCACCGACTTGGCACAGGGCTTTTGCACAGAGCTTGGAGCCCATCCTTTGCAGCATGGAACAGGTGGGCAACTCCATCAACACACTTGTGGAACCAACCATGATGCAGAATCTGATGGCCGATGTCTCGGCTTCCATTGCAGCACAAGCAGCAGCCACCCAGCATCTTGAGTGCTGCAGTAGAAACTCAGACTGCTGCCATCATGGCTCTGGATACCAGTGTTCAAAGGGGCTTCCAGGGTGTCACAGCAGTCCAGTAATCTGTTCTCCAACAGATTACTAGGATTGCTGAGGTGTCGCCCCGGGAGAGTGGCAGTGGCTCCATGGTGCATGAACTTGCAGTCCTCTCTCCAGAGGACAGCATTTGTGCTCGCACCCCTGCCACTCCGCCAGTGCCCTTGCTGTTACCTGTCAGCCAGCCAGCCCAGACTGCTGCCACCTATGGCGAGATGGTGCAGTCTGAAGCCGGGCCTTCTAGGCCCAGAGCTGTTAGAGGTCGTCCTCCAAGGCCATCTGCAGTCTCATCCACAGAAAGTCAGCAGCCTTCCATCAGCCATGCTGCAGCCACTGGGGTAGCACCTCATAGGAGCATTAAGACAAGCACTAACGGAATGCATAAGGGTGATTAGTTTACTTTTGTATGCAAGATGGCATGATTTAATTTATCAATTTAGATTGTAATGTATATTTTGTGTTGGATTTTATTTTTGCATTGTGGGCAAGAGGACGATGTGGTGGTTAGTGACAGTGGTAAGGAGTCTGGGACTGTTGGTGAATGGGGAATTGGGGTTGCGGTTACTAGTAGCGCTCTTGAATTAGTTGTTCATGTACAGCCTGGGCAGTAAAGGGCGATCTAGGTTGCTCCACCTCCAGGGAATGAGATGAATCGGTCTCTCTTTGCATAGAAAGCCTCAGCGACCTCCCTTATGCAGCAGTGCACTGCAAACTGCGAGATGTTGCTAATATCTCCAGCAGCAGCCTGGAAATAGCCATATGTCCCAAACTCCTCCATCACCATCCCTGGGTATGTCCTGTCGCGCCTGATGGGTGGTGGCAAGGAATGTTCCCTCATGATGGCAAGGTTGTGCAGCACACCACAACAAATCTTGAGACCTGCTTAGCCGAGTACTGCGGGGCTCCTCCAGAGCAGTCCAGGCAGTGGGATTGTTGCTTCAGGACACCAATGGTCTGCTCTATCAGATTTCTTGTGGCAGCATGGCTCTCGTTGTATGCCTGCTGCATACGTGTGGGGGTTGCGGTCCAGAGCCATGTTGTCAGCGGATAAGCCCTCGTCACCCAGTAGGCACCCTTTGGTTTGTGGTGGTGGTTGAAATACAGCTAGCACAGAGGTCTGCCGCAGAATGAATGCTGGTGCCAGGATACCAGAAATTGACCTGCATGATGCAGTGTCTATGGTCACACACCAGCTGCACGTTGAGGGAGTGGAACCCCTTTCGGTTCAGGTACATGGCAGAGTTGGCATTAGGCGCATGGAAAGCAATGTGTGTGCAGTCAATAGCACCCTGCACCATGGGGAAGCCTTCAATTCTTACAAATCCTCATGCTCGCTCCGCCTGCTTCTCTCTGGCAAGAGGAAATGAGATGAATCTGTCTCTCTTTGCATAGAAAGCCTCAGTGACCTCCCTTATGCAGCAGTGCACTGCAAACTGCGAGATGTTGCTAATATCTCCAGCACCAGCCTGGAAATAGCCATATGTCCCAAACTCCTCCATCACCATCCCTGGGTATGTCCTGTCCCACCGGCAGGACAGATCCACCAGGGGTGGCGGCACAGTAGTATACAGTCGGGAAGGAGTGGCCCTGGGAGTCCTCAACATTGACTCCGGACCCCATGAAGTCTCATGGCTTCAGGTCAAGCATGGGCAAGGAAACCTCCTGCTGATTACCACCTACCGCCCTCCCTCAGCTGATGAATCAGTACTCCTCCATGTTGAACACCACTTGGAAGAAGCACTGAGAGTAGCAAGGGCACAGAATGTACTCTGGGTGGGGGACTTCAATGTCCATCACCAAGAGTGGCTCGGTAGCACCACTACTGACTGGGCTGGCCGAGTCCTGAGGACATAGCTGCCAGTCTGGGCCTGCGACAGGTGGTGAGAGAACCAACACGAGGGAAAAACCTACTTGACCTCGTTCTCACCAATCTACCTGTCGCAGATGCATCTGTCCATGACAGTATTGGTAACAGTGACCGCCACACTGTCATTGTGGAGATGAAGTCCCATCTTCACACTGAGGACACCCTCCATCGTGTTGTGTGGCACTACCACCGTGCTAAATGGGATAGATTCAGAACAGATCTAGCAGCTCAAAACTGGGCATCCATGAGGCGCTGTGGGCCATCAACAGCAGCAGAATTGTATTCCACCACAATCTGTAACCTCATGGCCCGGTATATCCCTCACTCTACCATTACCATCAAGCCAGGGGACCAACCCTGGTGCAATAAGGAGTGCAGAAGAGCATGCCAGGAGCAGCACCAGGCTTATCTAAAAATGAGGTGCCAACCTGGGGAAGCTGCAACACAGGACTACATGCATGCTAAAAAGCGGAAGCAGCATGCGATAGACAGGGCTAAGCGATCCCACAATCAACGGATCAGATCAAAGCTCTGCAGTCCTGCCACATCGAGTCGTGAATGGTGGTGGACCATTAAACAACTAACGGGAGGAGGCGGCTCCATGAATATCCCCATCCTCAATGATGGTGGAGCCCAGCACGTGAGTGCAAAAGACAAGGCTGAAGCGTTTGCAACCATCTTCAGCCAGAAGTTCAGAGTGGATGATCATATCAGCCTCCTCCTGAGGTCCCCACCATCACAGAAGCCAGTCTTCAGCCAATTCGATTCACTCCACGTGATATCAAGAAACGGTGGAGCGCACTGGATACAGCAAAGGCTATGGGCCCCGACAACATATCGTGCTGAAGACTTGTGCTCCAGAACTAGCTGCGCCTCTAGCCAAGCTGTTCCAGTACAGCAACAACTCTGGCATCTATCTGACAATGTGGAAAACTGCCCAGGTATGTCCTGTCCACAAAAAGCAGGACAAATCCAATCCAGCCAATTACCGCCCCATCAGTCTACTCTCAATCATCAGCAAAGTGATGGAAGGTGTTATCGACAGTGCTATCAAGCGGCACCTTAGTCACCAATAACCTGCTCACTGATGCCCAGTTTGGGTTCCGCCAAGATCACTCAGCTCCTGACCTCATTACAGCCTTGGTCCAAACATGAACAAAGGAGCTGAATACCAGAGGTGAGGTGAGAGTGACTGCCCTTGACATCAAGGCAGCATTTGACCGAGTGTGGCATCAAGGAGCCCTAGTAAAACTGAAGTCAATGGGAATCGGGGGGAAAACTCTCCACTGGGTGGAGTCATACCTAGCACAAAGGAAGATGGTTGTGGTGACTGAAGGTCAATCATCACAGCCCCAGGACATCGCTTCAGGAGCTCCTCAGGGCAGTGTCCTAGGCCCAACCATCTTCAGCTGCTTCATCAATGACCTTCCCTCCAACATAAGGTCAGAAATGGGGATGTTCGCTGATGACTGCACAGTGTTCAGTGCCATTCACAACTCCTCAGATAATGAAGCAGTCCATACCTGAATGCAACAAGACCTGGACGACGTTCAGGCTTGGGCTGATAAGTGGCAGGTAACATTCGCGCCACAGAAGTGCCAGGCATTGACTATCTCCAACAAGCGAGTCTAAACACGGCCCCTTGACATTCAATGGCATTACCATCGCCGAATCCCCCACCATCAACATCCTGGGGGGTCACCATTGACCAGAAACTTAACTGGACCAGCCACATAAATACTGTGGCAACAAGAGCAGGTCAGAGGCTAGGTATTCTGCGGCGAGTTTCTCACCTCCTGACTCCCCAAAGCCTTTTACCATCTACAAGGCACAAGTAAGGAGTGTGATGGAATACTCTCCACTTGCCTGGATGAGTGCAGCTCCAACAATACTCAAGAAGCTCGACACCATCCAGGACAAAGGAGTCCGCTTGATTGACACCACCCCCTCTACCACCTTAAACATTCACTCCCTCCACCACTGGCGTACCGTGGCTGCAGTGTGTACCATCTACAAGATGCACTACAGCAACTCGCCAAGGCTTCTTCAGCAGCACCTCCCAAACCTGCGACCTTTTCACCTAGCAGGACAAGGGCAGTAGACACATGGGAACACCACCACCTCCAAGTTCTCCTCCAAGTCACACACCATCCTGACTTAGAAGTGTATTGCCGATCCTTCATCGTTGCTGGGTCAAAATCCTGGAACTCCCTACCTAACAGCACTGTGGGAATACCTTCACCACACAGACTGCAGCGGTTCAAAAAGGCGGCTCACCACCACCTTCTCAAGGGCAATTAGGGATAGGCAATAAATGCTGGCCTTGCCAGCGACGCCCACATCCCATAAAAACGAATACATCTTTTTTTTAAAATACGCATAAAAGTTCATAGCCACGGTCACATTCACAGCCACTGGCAATGCGGTCCTTGCCCTGCTCTAAGGTTGGAGTTGGCAGATTTCATTGATGACCTCCTTAGTGAAGCACAGCTGTCTCAAACATTGGTCGTCGCTGAAGTTCAGGTAGGAGATGCTCCCTAAAGACCCTGAGCGGATATCACCTCCTGCTGAGAGCCCTTCTCCCTCTTTTAGCAGCTTGTCCTGCTCTGTGTGGCCTCCGCTCATTCGCCCAGTCATGCTCAATGCCAAGAGGAATGCCTACTAGTCCACCCATGTCCACCTAGGTCAGCGAGCACAGGGGTGATGGGGGAACGAGACTTGGTTCGAGTTGGGCAGCAGAGTTTTGGATGAGCTTAAGTTTATGGAGGAGGGTGGAAGATGGGAGGCCAGCCAGGAGTGTGTTGGAATAGTCAAGTCTAGCAGTAACAAAAGGCAAATACCACAATATTATATAGTTTCAATTGGATGGTAGAACCAAAGGTAATGAAAATCTACAACTTGTACCAGATTTCAGAAGGGCAACCTTTGCTAAAATGGCAAACAATTTTTAACAGGTTAATTGGCTAACCCTACTTGGTGGTGATGCAACTGATGTAGAATACAGACGGAAATATTTTAAGAACAAGATGAAAAATGAAGACGACAAATATGTACCCAAAGTCAAAAGAAGGGACTGTTGTAAGAAAAAGTCTGGTAATATACAAATTCAAATAAGTTGTAAACAAAAATGTTTCTACAAACTAAAGGCATCTAATACTCAACTAAAAACAGAGTTAAGTACAAAGACCAGCTAAAGAAAACAAAGGCTGCTATTAGATCAGCTAAAAAGGATAATGGAAAAGAGGATTGTCGACAATTGTGGAAGTAATGGGAAAAGCTTTTTCAGTTATGTGAAGAGTCAGAGAACTGTCAAAGTCTGTATTGGGCCAGTGAAGGACACTCAAGGACAGGTTACAAAGGACTCACAAGGTATGGCGGAAATATTAAATGAGTACTTTGCATCTCTCTTCACTTTAGGAGACGATGCTCGCCTGTCAGAATTTAATGATGATGTTAAAAATAAAACCAGTATTAACATAGATGAACACATGGTTTTAGATAGAATTAAGAACTTGAAAATAGATATCCACCCGAGGGTCCTCAAGGATATGGGACAGGTTCTGTGCGAGTCTCTTGCCCATATTTTTAATAGCTCACTGCACTCTGGGATGGTTCCTGTAGCCTGGAAGGAGGCTAATGTAGTCCCCATCTTTAAAAAGTAGATAAAGCAGACCCTGGTAACTCTAGACCCAATAGTTCGACATTAGTAATAGGAAAGATGCTCGAGGGAATCATTAGGGATGCAATATATGATTACTTGAATAAAGAGGGACGTTTATTAGGGACACTCAACATGGCTTCAAAAAAAGTCACATCTTACAAATTTGATTATTTTTTTGAAGAAATCACCAAGACGGTGGATGAGGGAAGCCCAGTAGATGTTTTCTAGTTAGACTTCCAAAAAGCTTTTGACCGCACAAGAGGCTTCTCTACAAGATTGAAACCTCTGGTATGAGTGGAATATATTGAGCTGGATTCAGAACTGGCTGGAAGGCCTAAGGCAGAAAAGCTATAGATGGATTTAGATCTGTTTTTAGACCAGTCACCAGTGGTGTCCTGCAGGGATTGGTGTTGGGACTGTTGTTCGGAGCAGGCTCGAGGGGCCGAATGGCCTACTCCTGCTCCTATCTTCTATGTTTCTTTACTATTTTTATTAATGATCTAGGTGTAGGTGTTGGGGGCATGATCTGCAAATTTTCAGATGAGACCAAGATCTGTGCGAGTGTTAGGACTGTAGACAATGCTCGACTGCTTCAGACGGATCTCAACGTGTTGGGAGATTGGGCTTGTGATTGGCAAATGACGTTTAATTTGGAAAAGTGGAGTGTTATGCATGTGGGCAGGGCGAATGCTCAACATACATACACCCTTCAGGGAAAAGCATTAAATAAGGTGGAGGAAGAAAGAGATCTGGGCATTCTATTGCATAGATCTCTAAAAGGTTCAAGAGCAATGCCGTAAAGCAATACTACAGTGAATCGGGTGTTGGAGTGCTTTATAGGACAACTGACCACAAAACAAAAAACAAAATACTGCGGATGCTGGAAATCGGAAATAAAAACAGAAAATGTTGGAAATACTCAGCAGGCCAGGCAGCATCTGCGGAGAGAGAAACAGAGCTAAGGTTTCAGGTCGATGACCTTTCGTCAGAAGCATACTATTTTGTCCTTGCATAAGACCTTGGTCAGGCCTCACTTGGAATACAGTGTCCAGTTTTGGTCTCCTCACATGGCAGGTGATACTGAGGCTTCGGAAAAGGTGCAGAGGAGGGCCACGAGACTAATTCGCAGTTTTTAAAGTATTAGTTATCAAGATAGGCTAAGAGATCTGGGACTCTACACTTGGGGTGATCTGATCGAGGTTTATAAAAGATGATGAAGGAATAGACTGTGTTCGAGTTAAAAATTTGTTCCAATTAAATAGCTTAGGGAGGACCAGGAGGCACAATTAGAAGTCGTACAAGGTCAGAGCTAGGTTAGATGTCAGAAGGTGGTTCTTTTCCCAGACGATAATGGACCTCTGGAATAGGCTGTTGGCTTGTGCGATAGATGCTGATTCACTGAATTCCCTCAAGCAAGAGCTTGACCTGTTGCTGGCTCGGGCGGAGATCACCTCTTACAAAAGTAAGTACTGCAAGGAATTCTCAGGGTTAGAGTGATCTCCTGGATGAGTTTTGATCACCTGGAAAGGAGATGGGGAGGGGCGGGGGGGGGGGGGAGAAAGAGAGGGGGAGTTTGGAGAGGTATTTCCCAGATTTCCCCCCCTCCCCCCAAAATTGGCCTGGGTTTTTAATCTGGTTTTTTGCCTCTCCCAGGACATCACATGGTTTTGGGTGGAGTAGAGAGTGTACATATTGTGATACACAATGTATCGCAATTGTGTGGGACAGGCTGGATGGAGCAGAGGGTCTTTTCCTGTCCGTCATTGTCCGTATGTTCGTAATATTCTGTCATTGTCTGGAGGCAAGTTTCATATAACACAGGACCATTGAGGTATTTCTTAGAGCGTTCTATTTTTCCACTGATGCTTTGTAGACATCTCCACCACTTGTAACCCCCAGTATACATTAAGCAAGGATCACACGCCTAGGACCAAGCATTTAAAATTTAACGTTGAGCCGGGTGGGCAATACACAGATATTGAACCATTACTCAGAACTGTTTATCGCATTCACAATTTGTCTTCATATTGTCCAATTCTGCTTTTATCTGCAGTGATTCCATGATTGGTCATCTTTCAGGAGGAAGTCAATCATTTTGTACAGAGCGTCATCAATAAAACATGAAAATTACCTTCAGAGACATTTATGAGGTTACTGATGAAAACAAAAATCGGAATAGGGCCTAGCACACTGTCCTGAGGAACGCTTGCATAGTTCTATAGTAAAATGAACACTTAAAAACTCATTGAACATGACGCACTGTTTGTGTTCCCTGAGAAAGTTGCATAACAAATCCCAAGAGATATTCAGAAAGAAACTACATCATCATCTCCTTCCCAAGACTCCAGAAAAGTTGATGGATCCTGCTCTAATATTGTGGTCAATATGAAGAGAATTGTTCCATATCTGGAATTTTTAGATTGATTTTGAGATAAAATCAACCATTTTATTTGGGGAATTATTGGAAATGATGTAACTTTTTTTTGAAAAAAACCTTCATCTCTGACCTGTGTTCCAGTGATTGGTAATCTATAAGAGTCATTGTTGCTCCTTATAAAGTTATATAAAAGTGAATGAGTTGACAAAATAAACAGTAAGCAGAAATTTGAGTACAGGCACATCAACTGCAAGTTACTTCTTTCTAAAAAGATAGAAGTTATACATTTGGATCTAGAAAGCAATAGTTTTTAAAATTACAATGATTAAAAAAAAGCAGATTCTGTAAGTTCCAGTTTAGTTGGTTGTGATATATTACTAGGGTGATTGAATAATACAGTATTATGTAATTTTGTGTGTATTCAGTAGAGGGCACATCTTGGGCACCACATCATAGACACCACAAGATCGATCTTTGGGAAATATAAATTACATTTAAATCATTGTACAGGAAGTGAAAAAGATTGGGACATACAGATGGGATTAAGGGAGATAAAAGTAAAAAAACAGAAAAAAAAAAAATTTTTAAAAAAAATCTGCAACATTAATTTTCTTGAGGGAATAAGACTCCACACATGTAAAATTAATTTTTCAGGGTCAGAGAGGTTATTCAGCAGTAATTATCACTTATTACGCCATTAAAAATGCACTTACTCCTGAATGCACTCGCCCTAACTTTTTCAGCTATTTTTAGTGCCAGACTAGTTGGTAATTACCTTAAGTTCACACCATTACAGTGACTTCAGCGCCGAGTCTATCAGCGAGGACTGCAACAGCGCACCTTGAGGAGCAGGGTATCTGACAGCAACTTCTGGATTTCCATGTTTAACTGCGCGTGTGCGGACGCCAGAAGTTGCTGTCAGATTTACCCTGTAATAACGGCAAGTACTGTTAGCCTCGCCATTATAATTACAGCAAAATTATTGCTCTGAAATTTCCCAATCCTGCTCTTATACTGTTGCTAGCTCCCACTTAAATTTCCTAGCCCTGCTCAGCGATTACGTAAATTAGGCATGTTCTCACTGGAAAAGAGAAGGTCGAGGGGTGATATTATTGCTGTTTAAGATTCTAAAGGGACTAAATAGTGTAGACCATGACAAGCTAGTCACCTTATCTAGAACAGTAGAACCCGAGCTGAATTTGATTGGTGGTGGGGGGGGGGGGGGGGGGGGGCGGGGAGCATAAATTCAAAACTAACTTGCAGAAGCAATATTTCAGTCGGTGAATTTTCAATCTATACAGCAGACTCCCTGAGGAGATGGTGGAAGAAGTTAGTATTGGTGCATTCAAATTTGATAGGTTTGTTTCAGAAACATTTTCATTTTGGGATGCAGAATGAGTAATTTGGAACGGGAGTAGTTTAGGAGGAAAAAGGTAACTTTGGACCTATCGTTCCCAAAGCTCTCCACCACTGAGGTTTTCCTTGTGTCATTTCGGAGTCTGTTGTAGACTAATTGATGCAGATTGATTGCTATGGCTAGTCAAGAACTCCATTATTAATGTATCATGTGGCTACCAGGAAGGTAGAAGGCGATCGAGATGGACCTTGTTTTTTTTTCGTATTGCAATTTCCACATTCAATTTTCTGTCGCAGATATTGTTATCCTCCTAATACATCATGTCCTACACCCAGCCTGGCTGAATTTTCTTCTGCTCTTAGCCCTAATGCCCCAAACGCCATTCCAGCCCCAGTCAGAATATCTTCCCCACCTCTTTTTCCAATCTCCTGTTGCTCCTCTACATTTTCCTCTTCATTTCCAGGCCTGACTTTAAGCCTCTTGTTATGGCTCTTTTTAATTCCAGACACTTCTTTTTGTCAACCCCTGTTCTCGCTCTTTATCTTGATTCCCAGCCTGCTCTTTAAGTCTTACATTGTGCCTCTTTTTAATTCCCTGCCCATTCTTTAATCCCCAATTGTAACCCATTTCTTTTTGAATTCCAGACCGACTCTTTTTCTACCACCTCATTGTTGTTCTTTTCTTTTCATTCCTGGCCTGCTCTTTAGCCCTGCCTCATTTTCTTCAATTCCTCGCCCACTAACGCGTTCCAAATTCCTTAAGTACCAACCAGCTCTTCCACTTGCTGTGGGCAATGCCACAAGAGATTAACTAGTACAAGTAAAAAATAAAATGAAATTTTGCATAGGTCCGTAGTTTATTTCACAACTATAAAAAGTGGTTGGTTTTGCAAGTACATTTATTAAACCTAACCATACCAGCACAACCTTTCTTCAGGAACCACAGTTGGAAACCACTATTGAGAAATTCATACCTGATTTTGCTGCATCTGCTCTGATTGCCTCATTGTCATGCCAATCTTTCTTCTTCAATCCATCTCCAATGAAGAAAGTGTCTTGTCTTGGCTTGATTGGTAAACCCTTTTTAAAAAAAGGAAGAGCATTTTTTGCATCAAACCAACACTATATTGATAAGGTTATCCAAGTGGTCTGTGTACTATGTACTTGGTTAGCAATTTACAGTTGGAACAATATATGGGAAAATCTATAATAAATCCAAACAATTCTATATTAGGCATGAAGGCACACACTTCAATGGACTGTAGTGGGGTGAAACACCTGAATGATTCACTAAATGTGCAGGTTTCCTTTTTTTGCTATGTTTTGAACATTTGCTGTTTTAACAAATTGCAATTAGCTGGCTGGGCAAAAAGAGTTGACCCTTGTATTTGCTTTGCTTTATGAGAAATGTGCCTTTCTTGACAATTTTATCATCAAGAAATAAAATTAGAAATTAAAGGCAGATTTAGTTTGAAAAACAATATATTAAATTATTTGTCAAAGTAACAATTTGAAGTTCTAGTTCCATGGCATATAGTCATTCTAAATAATAAACATTTCAATATTTCTACTACATGGCTTTACTGCTAAACCGGGAACAGTGTGCGTCCTGTTTTAGTTCCTTCCCAGTATACCAAAACAGGAAATAGAAGGAAGAGTATATGACCAGCAGATTATACAATAGTAAAGTGCATTCGTACTTTTGTAATAGCTCCAGTACCAAGGAGTCATGAAGCTAGAAAAAGATAAACAAATCATTAAGATAACTTTTAAACTTTTCTCTCAGGTGGAACAACCAATAGAAGGATCAATACAAAAACTTCCCTCGCTAGCCCTGCTTAACATCACCCTTTGGGATCCCAAACTGCAGAGGACTACTTTTATTTACACTGCAGTCTGAAATTTGCAGTTTAGGTCTGAAACCAGGTTTTGTGGTCCAGCTCTGGAAGTCATTTCAATCTGCTATCAATTCTGTTTACATACCATTGTTAGCATCACTATGAAGTGTGACTGTACCCAGATAGAGTCCTACCATGCAGATGAAAAATGTTTAATTTGAACAGCCACAGTAAAGTATACAACATCATACCAAAAACAAACCTACTAAATCAGGATTGAACAAACTGTAGTTCCACATGGTTGAAGAAATCTACTTCTAAAGTGGAAACCAATCCAGGTACATTTAATTTGAGTCCCATGAACTTAAAACTCACAGAGCTTTCACAAGCCTACAAGTTACCAGTGAAAAGAACAATGGCCCAGAAATTGATCTCGCTCTGTTCCCGCGGGGGTAAGCCTTCCCCGCGATGTCTCACCTCGCTTATGCTTTTTCTGATCCAGCTCGCACGAACTTGATGTTCCAGACATCAGCTGTGCTGGGCTTGCGTATCCCAGCGGCGCAGTTAATTCGTGCGCGCTGTGGGATCACGTGACTCAGTTAGAGCCAATGGCAGCACACCATCTTCCATTCATAAGTCTCACAGCATGGCTGTGAGACTTATGAATCTTACACACCCCCAAAATAACAGCTAAACCTCAATTAAATTTAAAAAAACCCATCACATTAATAAAATAAGTATAGTTAATTAAATTAACCATTTTAAATAAAAAATTAAATTTTTGAAAAAATTTAAAATCTTTTAAAAAGTTATAAAAATAAACTTACCTGTCTTTAAAGTCTATAAAAAAGATATACCTGTAAAAAAAAATTCAAAAAAATACTTAATTCACTACTTACCTTCTTAAAAGCGGGTCTTACTCCTCCTTTTTACATTTCCAAAATCTTCCCTACTTACCTGCGCGTCCAAAGCATGAAGTGCACAGCGTGCGCGCAGCCTGTAGCGCGCACGCGATGCACTCAGGCCCCGCCCCCTTTTCGGAAGAGCAATTGCCGGTTTTCAGCGCATGCGCAGGGCATGCAGAAAACCGGCAATTGGAGTGGGAATACGCGAGAGTATGCAGTGCGTACTCTCGCGTCCCGGGATCAATTTTCGGCCCAATGGCTCTCATTCACAATCAATCATTTTCCCAATGCCATAACAATAACAACTTACATTTATATAGCACCTTTAACATAGTAAAACGTCCCTAGGCGCTTCACAGGAGTATTATAAGACAAAAAATTTGACACCGAACCACATAAGGAGAAATTAGGGCAGGTGACCAAAAGCTTGGTCAAAGAGGTAGGTTTTAAGGAGTGTCTTAAAGGAGGAAAGAGAGGTAGCGAGGCGGAGAGGTTTAGGCAGGGAATTCCAGAGCTCAGGGCCTAGGCAACAGAAGGCACGGCCACCAATGGTTGAGCGATTATAATCAGGGATGCTCAAGAGGGCAGAATTAGAGGAGCGCAGATATCTCGGGCGGGGGGGGAGGGGGGTTGTGGGGCTGAAGGAGATTACAGAGATAGGGAGGGGCGAGGCCATGGAGGGATTTGAAAACAAGGATGAGAATTTGAAATCGAGGTGTTGCTTAACCGGTAGCCAATGTAGGTCAGCGAGCACAGGGGTGATGGGTGAACGGGACTTGGTGCAAGTTAGGATGTGGGAGGCCGACCAGGAGTGCATTGGAATAGTCAAGTCTAGAGGGAACAAAGGCACGGATGAGGATTTCAGCAGCGGATGAGCTGAGGCAAGGGCGGAGATGGGCAATGTTACGGTGGTGGAAATAGGTGGTCTTAATTATGTTGCGGATATGTGGTCGAAAGCTCATTTCATGGTCACATATGACACCAAGGTTGCGAACTTTGTGGTTCAGCTTCAGACAGATATTAGGGAGAGAGATGGAGTCAGTGGCTAGGGAACGGAGTTCGTGGCGAGGACCGAAAACAATGACTTCGGTCTTTCATTGGAGAAAATTTTTGCTCATCCAGAACTGGATGTCGGACAAGCAGTCTGACAATTTAGAGACTGTGGAGGGGTCGAGAGAAGTGGTGGTGAGGTAGAGCTGGGTGTCGTCAGCGTACATGTGGAAACTGACAGTGTTTTCGGATGATGTCACCAAGGGGCAGCATGTAGATGAGAAATAAGAGGGGGCCAAGGATAGATCCTTGGGGGACACCAGAGGTAATGATGCGGAGCGGGAAGAGAAGCCATTGCAGGTGATTCTCTGGCTACAATTAGATAGATAGGAATGGAACCAGGCAAGTGTAGTCCCACCCAGCTGGACGACGGTAGAGAGGCGTTGGAGAAGGATGGAGTTGTCAACCGTGTTAAAGGCTGCAGACAAGTCAAGAAGGACGAGGTGGGATAGTTTGCTAGCATAACATTCTGTAAACACTTGTTAAAACATGCTTTGATCAGATTTAATGAGGTACATGATTTGGAAGAGAAAACTTGTATTTGTATTGCCCCTTTCATGACATCAGGACTCCCAAAGGGAGTTAATTTTGAAGTGTAGTCACAGCTTTACAAGCAAACTTGGCAGCCAATTTGCACACAGCAATGAGATGAATGACCAGTTAATCTGTTTCAGTGTCACTGATTACAGGTTCCATGTTGTCCATGACACCTGGAGAACTCCCTGCTTTTCAGTCAAAAAGTGGCATGGGATCTTTTACATCCACCTGAACATGCAGACTGGGCCTTGGTTTAACAGTCTCATCCAAAAGATGGCAGCTCTGATAATGCAGCAGTCTCTCAGTACTGCACGCAGGTGTCAGTGTAAATCATGTGGACTTTACTCAGAGGCGATGTATGGAGCATACTGATGAAGTGTTTTTGGATGAAGTGTTACAAAGCAAAAAGCTATGAGGGAAAGACCAATATCTATTAGCATAATCTCCACTGAAAATGCAATAGAATTACCGCAGGGAACTTGGACAATAATTGGTATTGACTTATAAATGTAATCTCCAGCGGCTGCAACACAATTAGCCACTCTTTCTACGCAAGTTAAAATAGTGAACCATGCCACTCTGTTCTTTCACAATAAAAGAACATTACAAATGCAACAAACTTATGTTCACAGGTTCTCAAAAGGAATACATGCCCTTAGTGGTGTTTTTGTGCATTAAATCCCGTGCAAAATGAATGCTGAAAACAAATATTTTAAAACTTAGATGAAAATTTGTGATATCTATACATCTTAATTTAAGACAATTTCCATTCAATTAAAAAAAATGTGTAATGATTCAGAACTCTGCTGCTGTTTTGCTTCCTGTCTTGTATCACAGGACAGGCAGATATATCAGAAGCACAAGAAATATGGATCAAAACTATATTTAATATCTAATTTAATGCATGTCATGGAACATGCGCTTAAAAGTAATTACCTTTGTTATATACACTACTATGATTAAACGTGAATGAAATCCTGATGGGAAGGAGAATTTTGAAGAGGAGGCAAAACAAGCATGTTGGTTTGAAGGGATTTTTTTTTTTTAAATGCTGGAATTCAAAAGATATACCATATTGCACAGTCCTGTTTATTTAAGATATTCAGGTTTTAACACAAGTACCCAATTGCTCCAAAGTCTGTAAATATAATTTGATATACTGGAGAGAAATGCCAGATCAGCTAAGTAATGATTCAAAAGAACTTGAGCGAATATATGTATTGTATTTAATGGTCTATTAATGGTGGGACTTACGAGCAGAGACAACTCATTAAATTGGAAAGTCACTTCAGCGTGACACTTAAGGTTACAATATTCACTAAGAAATTGAGACTAAACAAAAGAGTTACATTTTGGTTCCTTAATAGCTGCTATAACAAAATAAAACAATGTCATGTACCTAAGGATGTGGAACAAGCAGGGGAAATCACATGAGAAAACACTGAGGAAGTTGGATCAGGAAAGAAATCTGGGTTTCAGAGTAAATAGATCCATCAAGACATCAAGCCAATGTCTGACTTATGTAAAAAAAAATGAATGGACTGTTAAGTTGTACAAAAAAAAGACTAGATCAAGCAAAGTTATCATGCCACTATATAGACCTATGGTCAGGTCAGATCTGTAGTAGAGTGTATAGTTCTGCAACTCCTACTACAGGAAGGATGTGGTTGAGCTGGAAAAGGAGATCAGAACTAAAATTATACGGCGGACGAGAGAATAAAACAAAATGAGAATAGGTTCAAAAAGCTGGGACTTTTCTCATTGAAGAGAAAACTAAGGGGAGATATGATTGAGGTTTTCAAACATTAATAAAGCTTAAGCAGGGACAGGATCAGTCAAGGCTATGTGAATTGATACAAGTCAGCTGAACAAAGATACACGAGTAAAACTGACGAGGTTGATTCAGGTGGCATATGCTGAAACATTCCTGAGAAGGTGGTTGGTGTCTGGAACAAGCTTTCGGTCACCTCTCCTGATCTTTTCCACTACAATTCAAAACCTTGGAACATTGCATTTACTTTCTCTGCAATAATAATCTATTTTTAATATATTTGCACTTTTCACTCACCCACTCTGTAATCTTTATATCTATTTTCCCATCAATTTAGGTTTAGATTTACAACCTCTTATTTCTTAGTCTGAATCTCCCTAGTTATTTATCCACCATTTTTCTCTTCCCTCTACAAAACATTCCCATGACCTAATGAAGATGAGGAAAAGTGGCAAATTGGTATCAGGCAATTCTAGCTCAAAAATGATTGAGAACTTGTTGTACTGGATGACTAATAGCTAGCAATGCTGTTAATGATTAGAAGGGCTGAATGGCCTCCTTCTGTGCCATAAATTTCTATGATTCTATAAAGGGAAAGGGAGGGAGGGAAATTGAGGACTAGTCTCCCGATGCAGTTTTATGCAACATGGACTGGGCAAAGCTCACGTGACTTCATGGTGTTTACAACTCCTCAGAAAATGATGAACTTGGTGGCTACTCCAGGTAGCTGAAGCTATTGTAATGTGCATGCATGTCTCTTTTGCACTTGCCCATTGATTATCTATAGGGTTTTGCATGGCAGGTTGCTGTCAGTGGGACATCCAAATGGCACGGTGCCCTCTACAGGGCATCTGGGACCTGTGTATCTTCTTAACCAATCAGATTGAAGAATTGTTAATGAGCAGTGCAGAGTCTGAACCAGGAAGTGCAAGTTGGAATATTGAATTCAACGTCAAATCAGGTACAGAAACCGAAAGAGAGAGGGAAAGAAAGATTGGATTGAGAGAGAGAGATAAAAGACAAAGAAAAAGTTAAATCTCCAATGATAATCTAAAGCTGAAGGAATGAGACTTCACACTTGTAAAAGTTAATTTTCAGTGCCAGAGAAGTTGTTTGGCAGTAATTAAGACTTACCACGCCGTTAAAAGGGTACTTAGACTGGAATGGACAAGCCCTGACTTGTAGTGGCGAGGTCAGTACAGGAACTTCATGCCGTTCAATACATTTGAACAAGGAGCCAGATGGAGAGGCTATTTTCGCGCAGTTTACGGAGGAACGGTGCATCTCGGATAGCAACTTCTGGATTTTCGCGTTTAATTGCGCTCACTGGAAGTTGCTGTGCATTAATAATTGAGAGTGCTGTTAGCCTCACTGTTATTTTCACAGCAAAATCTGGGCCATATTGTTGTAATGTGGACTGCTCCAGACATTGCGAATTGAGTTAAAACTGTTAGTGCAACAAGTCTTCTAACCTAGCTCCCTTTCCACAACACACTTAAATGCTACTTACTTGAAAAAGATTTAATTTACTCATTTATATATTAAAAGCCTTATGTCACATGTCCATAGGGCAGAAGTTAGTGATTGGCTGAAATAAGCACCTGATAATTTAAAAAATATCAACTGACTAAATGTGAATGAATCCTGCTGTTCTCAAAATGAGTGAGGATCATCATGGCTAACAGAACTGGGATGAGACAATTGATCCTCATTGTATCAGTTGCGACATTCCGCAAACCAGCCCATCTGGCCACAGTAAATATCTTCAAGCTTGCAGCCTATGCTTTTGTTTAAAATAAACAAACCTGTGCGAACTGACTTAATTTTAATACACAACACTTAAACATTACTCAATCCCAAAATCCTTTCCTTAATGCATCATGCTTGTAGTTTTCCCCCTACTCCTGTGGAACTACAATACCCAGCTTGCATCATAACAAGCCACATCACACAACCAGGTACAAAAAGGACTGGAGTTCTATCTCCTATGGAGCAATACTGTGTCAAGAGAGATTCATCATAGCAGTTGTAGTTTTCATCCTGCTGCAGTAGAACTTTATGAGTTTAACCTGACCATTTCTAACATGGTCATTACAGCATAAATATAATGACCACGTTAGAAATGGTCAGGATGAACTAATGACCGACAATTGCATGAATCAGTTTTGAAAGTTTCTCATCAACTTGCATATGTTTATAGAATTTTACTTGTATAGTTTCAATTTTAACTATGTGTTGATGCCTAACAAAGCGAGACAGTTATGAAGCTTCCACACTTTGTTTGTAAGAAGTTGGTATTTTTTTAAGCTCCTTTCACCTAATGTTTAGCTATACTCAGAATCCATAAAGCTATGGACTCCTGTATAAGTCTTGGATCTAGTACTCACCTGCCACATACCAGATATTACACTTTGTTATAGATGCAAAACAGAGCAGTGGTCTTAAAAGGCATAAGTCAGGTTAGCAGATAAACATTACAATCATGCTTCAAGCCAAAGACTGCTCATGAGCAGCCACGGGAAATCTATTAGCCTATTTAATAACTGGAAAACTAGCTGATGTTTGATGACTCATTAGAATTATCTGTATTCAAGATGATCCTCCAAAATTTACATGAAAAATCCACTCTCTACGTGACAGTTCAACTCCTGCAGTTGGAAGCAAGAACAACAAGACAGATTGCAGGAAGAGAGAGAGAGAGTGATGCAAATTTGAGGCCAAAGAGAACAGGAAATAGCACCAGTACA
This sequence comes from Squalus acanthias, assembly GCA_030390025.1. Classification (NCBI taxonomy): domain Eukaryota; kingdom Metazoa; phylum Chordata; class Chondrichthyes; order Squaliformes; family Squalidae; genus Squalus; species Squalus acanthias. Next base: position 163,787,213 of record CM059427.1, on the reverse strand, counting down.
AGGCTGGTGAGAAAAAGAGCACCATCATACTCTTGAACTGGCAGAGAACCACGCCTCAGCAATGCAGCCATTAAGTAGGGTCGCAGAACACCATTTTATTAATCAAATTTAAAAAAAGGTTTATCTGAGTATTTGAATTGTGAATAGATTATTATAAGTGGGGGAAAAGAAATGGGCCACCTATCTTGTGACATCATTCAGCAATCAATGAACACCTCACACCCATTGAGGACTTTCTGCTCCCGTCATTCAGCAGGCAGTCTGGTAGGCCTTCCCTTACAGCTGGGAACAGAGAAGAAAAGAAAGCGAGATACAGGAATTCAAGGCAAGCAATGGCTATGAGAAAGTTAGACTGCAGGAGAGAAAGAGAGTTAATTTACTTAATTCAAACAAGACGACCCGCTGATGTGGGGAAATGTGGCATGTTCATTATTTTATATTATTACACAAAGACAATTTGTACTGATTTTGAATCTGATCATAACTGTAGCTCTGTACTGTTATTTACTGAAATAAAGCAGCTTAACGATTTGTATCTGGCCTTGTCTTACTAAGTGTTTTCTCGATCTGCATTCAAAAAGATTGAAGAAGCACAAATGCAAAAGACACAAATGTACAGTTCAGATCGCAAACTGGTCCTATTATTATGCCCCTATCATATAGTTAGATATTGGGCATTACATGGATACTCCTAAATACAAGGTGCTCAGACCATTTGTGTGAATGACTGGTACCACTGTACCCAAGAGAACTTCCAGGACAAGATCCTAACCTTGTAACATGGAACTTTACCAAGAATGGAACTTGAATATGTGATGTTATTCTATTTTTTAAAAATTTGACGCAAAGAAGTTTAAAAAAATAACATTAAGACTACATTTTTGTAGGGCTGGGGCTAATGCATGTATCTGTATAGATTGTTAAGCTGTAGGAAGTTACCTGTTGATTTGCATTATTGGCAGTCTGCAGGGAGTTGATTGACCCTTTGTCAGCCTAAGTAGAGCTGGTGTTGTGCGACTTCTCATTTAAGTAGAGCTAACCACAGGACAGTGGAAAGTATTGGCTCCTTTCTGTGAGACTGAAACTGAACTCTGTGGGAGTGACTTGAAATAAGTCCAGCAGTATGTCATGCAGCTGTGATTCTCAAAATGCACAAGTTACAAAAACATGACAGCACTAAAGAGTAACAATATTTTTTTCGGGAGGGAATAATCAATGTTTCTTTGTTAATTCGATGTGACTCAATTGTAAAACACCCTGGGTGGGGGAAGGAGGGGAATCTTGTAGAGAGTAATTTATTTTGCTTTGATCTGAAGGATTTATTTTGGGGATGGGAAAAAAGAGGAAAAATTTACAACTTCCTAATATCATAGCCTTAAAATTATCTACATTACTGGACTCATATTAAAACACATTTCATTTAAGACATCTTTTCCCTGCATTTACAACATTTCTAGCAGCAGCTGAGGGGATACGTCACTGGCTCAGACACTTCATTTGCTACGAGAAAAAGTATTCTATGGTATTGTCACTAGCCTGTCACGGTCGAGATCAAATCTGTGTCATTTTTCCCCAATTTTCTTTCAGCTAAATTCATAAACACAGCTGTATAAAACTAGAAGACCAGGCAGCAGAACACAGTAAAAGGAAATTGCAGTTTATTAGTACAGTATGAAATCTCTACTTGTGCTTTTTTTCTCCAATGGGTCTGTCATAAGAGCAGAGGCATGATGCAGATACTGACTTGACCCTAACTAAAACAATCCTGCAACTGTGGATCATTTCCTCAGTGTCCTAGTGATGGTAATGACAAGAATTTGAGGAAAGTGGGTAAAACCTAATTACAGAAAAGAATAGACTTTAGAAAGCATTGAGCACTGACACTGATCGTTACAGTGCAAATACTGCCACAGGCTGTTGCTTTTGGGAGTATTTATCAAACACAGTAAATCTTTCAGATCTTAACCAGAAATTGTTAAATTAATATATCTGCTGTTTATATGATAAATATAATGTAACGATGTATATTCAGCAACAGGGATAATAATTGGCGTGAAATTCTAAGACTACAAAGAACCTACAAACCAAGCACAGAAGGTTACCACCAGAGGGCATAATAACTACAAGACCATATCATTTGTTGGGTCGAGGGGAAAAAATTGGGAAGCAGAGTAATGCAAATCATAGAAAGTGTTAAAATAAGGCCACGTTTATTCCAGTTACCCTCAATAAACACACATGCACCTAATCTCTATAATGCATAGCAGCTGATTGGGGGATTTCTTCTCCTTTTTCTCTTACTCCACTGGCATTTTTAAGAATGCTGCCACCCCGCCCGCCCCCCCACCCACCCATTTATTTGAAAAACAAGTTATAAACAGAAAATGAACTTTATTTAGATACTCATCCCCATTGTTGCAGTGAATAGTATCTTGGCAAAAAATTCCTAATTCTAGAGCACTGGAAACAATCTCATTATTCAAGGCGCAAAGTACTATTTCCTCCTAATTCACCTGGAGCCTGGAATTTTACAAGTAGGTACAACTGATCTGAGGGTGGTAGTTTACAACCAGCTACAATTCCCTGCATTGAATATTTAGAGCAGTGGCCTTAAAGGGACAGGCCAAGTTAGCAACATAACTTTGCTCTGGACCCCAGACTACCAGTGGGATATGCCATGGGAGGTCTGCCAGTGTGGATTAAATAAATGGTGTTTGGGCATCTCAGCATCTTCAGACTGGCTTTGGTTACTGGGGCACAAGTTGTACAGAATCATCAACAGACTCCATAGTCTGACCTACGTCTCCTTATAGCTTAATTAAGAAAAGGTATCGTCTAATCCACGCTTCAGGCCCGTTTCAGCAACTGATGATTAACTCGGGGGTTGAAACTATATACACAAGGGCCAGAGAGTGGAAAATTTTCCAAAAGCAAGTGAAGCAGTTGATGGTCATATGGTTATGCACTAAAGATTCATTATTCACAATACTTCCTGATGGATATAGAAATGTTAAATAGAGAAGTAGAAATAGAGAGAGAGATATTTTGGGTTTGTCCAGAAGGATAAATGCCCGCCTTAATCTTTACTTGTCTTTATGATCTAAATATCTAGGTTATAGGAGATAAGTGGTTTGAAGTCCTAGATGCAGAGGTCCACAGGCCATTAATGTTTGGTAGGGCAGTGGGAGAGGGTGAAGGAGGTGAAACATTGTCTGGATTATGTACTGAGCATTGGTAGTTTTGTTATTTTTGCATTGATTAGGCATATAAAATAACCTGTTGGTACAAATAGTGTCCTAAAGATTTCTAATCTAGCAAAAGAATAATTCTATACACTGCAGCAAGTTTCTAACAACATCTTATATCCCCCCACCCCCAGAGTTCTCTCAGACCCTCATCAATGTTACAGAAGAGTGACAGATTGCCCATGTACTTATAGTGGTTTCCACATCCTGTCCGAGACTGATCAGTCAGTTACTTAGAGGATTCAAACAGTCAATCCTCCAGTATAAGCCATACAGAAGTATGGACTGGGTTTCCTCAGTGGCTCTGTAAATTCATCCAGTGAGTTACTGCGCCATTAAAAAAAAAATCAGGATGGTCCCAGGTTCCATCCCATCTGGCTGAGTTAGCTACAATTGACCTCAGGTTAAGGAGGGGAAAGATACAGTACCCGCTCATCATCATAATCAAGCAGCCCCACCAGTAGTATGAATAAAATGGCCAATTGAAGGTGATGCACCTGTGAAATCACAAGTGGGCTCAGATGAAGAGCACCCTTAAGGGATTTCTCTCATCCTTCCAAAACTACTGTATACAACTGTTCCTTAAATGAATCCTGTGTCCTGACCCACGGGTCTTCTTGGCAACCAATTATAGCTGTTCATCCCCCTCTATGTAAAGAAATATCTCCTGATGTTTGACCTAAATTTGCCCCTTCACTCGTTTGAACCTGTGCCCTCTGGTCCTGTATTATTTTCTCTATCCCAAGTACTCCATGGAGCTCTATAAAACATCACAGAGGCTGAAGAATTCCAGCTCATCAAGTCATTCCTAGCTCTTTCCTCTGACATCAGGAATCAACCTCTGCTCTCCTTTACACTGCCTTTAGGGTAGGTGTGCCAAAGTTGGTTGTCTTTATGGGCAGCAGAGATCTGTACCATGGAATCTTGGGGGCCACATATATAAAAGTTCAAATAAATGTTCCTGTTATCTCAAGCTGCTGGTACAAATGGAGCTTGCCATTCTGATTTAAGATGAATACACCAATAAGACAACTGGGCTACAAATAGGCCTCTCCAAGCCCACAAAGTTCAAACATGACTAGCCAACAAATAAGAAATGGAAGTGAAAATAGGCCAGAGTTGCCTGGGCTTCAAGGACCAGGTCGCCGGGGCTCACAGGCCACAGTTTCATTACCCTACTCTGGGGTCTGAAATACTACCCCATGTTGAACTCAGAAGAAATTGGACAGGAAATGATTGACTGAATTCCCTCTTCCATGCTACGAGGGAGTCCCTCAGAAGACAAACTGTACATGTACATTGGTCTGACTATCTAGCATTACAAAAACACCGTTGGCATGGCTTCACATTCTCTTAAATAGAACTTCTACCATAACTCCTTAAAATAAGTGGCAGCAACAGGGGAAATTAAAAACATCAGTGAATATAAAGAAGATACTTTGGAACATTAAAGATAGAAGATGTTCATTTGCTAGAAAGATTCGATTACATCACAACTCCTCCACACTCCTATAAAGTGCAGCTGATGGCCATTAGCACGAATTATGAGCTGATAAAAAATCCGTAGCACTATGCATAGAAGGGTTTTGTAAAAACCTATCTACAACAGTAGTAGATAGTAATCTTACCTGGATGGATTTAGTTGGGCTTTCCAGCTGCTGCTCCATTTACACAGAAACTCTATTCCACTAATTCCTGACAAATTAATTATCTACAAGGCAATTCTTCATGAGACTATGATTTGGAAATCTCTCTTCTTCATCAAAATAAATTGGAACAGTGGGTGAAATTCTCAAACAGCCATACTGAAGCTGGAGTTTTTCATTAAAGTTTCGATACACTACAATGGTGGAAATGTGAATTTTTCATACTCTGTTCACTTGAACTGTGAATTTAATCTTACCATTACAAATAGATTACAGATTTTATCTTTCAAACCTGGCTTGCATCTGGAGAGAGTATTTTGGGGCAGGGCGAAATACTGCCACAGGAAGTGGTCATAGTGGGAGTAAATTGACATTATGAATTAAGATATCACTGAAAAATTATATTGCCACAATGCTGAAGTGTATTAGCTCAAGTGCAATTTTTCTTAAATGAGCTTGGTGACACCATTACTTAGAAAGTAAAAGTTATTATAGATAGTTTTACACTATAAAATGTTTTTGAAAAGCTAGCAAATAAAAATTGAAGTAGCCTTAAAGCTTAGCTAAAAGAAAGAAGACTTGCATTTATATAGCGCCTTTCACAATCACCAGACGTCCCAAAGCACTTTACAGCCAATGAAGTACTTTTGAAGTGTAGTCACTGTTGTAATGTAGGAAACTCGGCAGCCAATTTGCGCACAGCAAGCTCCCACAAACAGCAATGTGATAATGACCAGATGATCTGTTTTAGTGGTGTTGATTGAGGGATAAATATTGGCCAGGACACCGGGGATAACTCCCCTGCTCTTCTTCGAAATAGCCATGGGAACTTTTACATCCACCTGAGAGAGCAGACGGGACCTCGGTTTAAAGTCTCGTCCGAAAGACGGCACCTCCGACAGTGCAGCATTCCCTCAGCACTACACTGGAGTGTCAGCCTAGATTTTTCGTGCTCAAGTCCCTGGAGTGGGACTTGAACCCAAAACCTTCTGACTCAGAGGCGAGGGTGCTACCCACTGAGCCACAGCTGACACTCAGATTATGTTTACACTACAATTTGAAGTCACACTTCAAAAGTACCTAATTGGCTGTGAAGCAACTTGTGATGTCCCGAGTTCATACAAGGTGCTGTATTAATCAAAGTCTGATTTTCCTTCACAATACAAGCTTTCCGGATGAATACTTGTGAGTTTAAATCACTATCTCCTCATCTGACTGCCTACCAAATGTTATAACTAGTTATCAAAAGAAACAAGACCTGCATTTATCAGGTAAAAGAAATTGCATCACCTCAAAACAGAAACTAGTTGGCATTATGCTTGCAACACCTTGTGATGGCATTCAGCAAGGAGCACATGGTCATTCGGCTGATGAAGTTTGAAGTCAGCGAGCTTATGGAAGGGGAAGAACGAACGGGAGACATCAAAGCTATTCCCAAGTATAGTCAACTCAGATCATGATTACACTACAATTTTCATGTCAGTACGAAGCAATTTCACCTCAGAGGGATGCAAAGCAAGATACTTGGGAGGGGTAGTCTCACACCACTTCAGTTTGACATGGCCATTAAGTCGTCTTCTCTTCTTAGGCAGTCCCTCGGAACCAAGGATGACTTGCTTCCACATTAAAAATGAGATCTCAGGTGACTGAAGAGTCCAACGCGGGACCTACAGTTTCATAGGTGGGGCAAACGGTGGTTGAAGGGGCGGCTGGGTGGGGTGCTTGGGTTGATGTGCGCTCCTTGCGCTTGGCTTCCGCTTGCTCCCAGCGAAGAGACTCGAGGTGTTCGGCGCCTTCCCGGATGCTTTTCCTCCACTTTGTGCGGTCTTGGGCCAGGGATTCCCAGGTGTCAGTGGGGATGTTGCACTTTTTCCAAGGAGGCTTTGAGGGTGTCCTTGAAGCATTTCCTCTGCCCACCTGGGGCTCTCTTGCCATGTCAGAGCTCCGAGTAGAGCGCTTGTTTTGGGAGTCTCGTATCAGGCATGCGGACAATGTGACCCGTCCATCGGAGCTAATCGAGCGTGGTCAAAGTTTCGATGCTGGGGATGTTGGCCTGAGTGAGAACACGGACGTTGGTGCGCCTATCCTGCCAATGGATTTGCAGGATCTTACGGAGGCAGCATTGGTGGTACCTCTCCAGTTGCTTTGAGGTGCCTGCTGTACATGATCCACGTCTCTGAGGCATACAGGAGGCGGGTATCACTACTGCTCTGTAGACCATGAGCTTGGTGCTGGGTTTGAGGTCCTGGTCTTCAAACACACTCTTCCGCAGGCGACCAAAGGCTGCACTGGCACACTGAAGCCGGTGTTGGACTTCGTCATCGACATCTGCCCTTGTTGACAGTAGGCTCCCCAGGTATGGAAAGTGGTCCACGTTGTCCAAGGCCTTGTCATGGATTTAGATAATCGGGGGGCAGTACTGTGTGGTGGGGTTAGGCTGGTAGAAGACCTTTGTCTTACGGATGTTTAGTGTAAGGCCCATGCTCTTGTACACGTCGGTGAAGGTGTTGACGATGGTTTGGAGTTCGACCTCCGAGTGAGCGCAGACGCAAGCGTCATCTGCATACTGTAATTCGATGACAGAGGAAAGGACGACCTTGGATCTGGACTGGAGGCAATGGAGGTTGAACAGTTTCCCGTTTGTTCTGTAAATTAGCTCCACTCCAGCGGGGAGCTTACTGAGGGTGAGATGGAGCATTGCAGCAAGGAAGATCGAGAAGAGCGTTGGTGCGATGATACAGCCTTGCTTGACCCCGGTCCGTACATGAATTGGGTCTGTGGTTGAACCGTTGGTCAGGATCATGGCTTGCATGTCATCGTGAAGCAGGCAGAGGATGGTGACAAACTTTTGAGGGCAGCCGAATTTGGGGAGGACACTCCATAATCCCTCATGGTTGACCGTGTCGAAGGCCTTTGTGAGGTCAAAGAAGGCCATGTACAGCGGTTGGTGCTGTTCCCTGCATTTCTATTGTAATTGACGTGCGGTGAAGATCATGTCCATTGTGCCCCTTAGTGTGCAGAATTCGCATTGCGACTCTAGGAGGAGCTCTTCGGCCACTGGGAGAAGGCGATTGAGGAGGATTCTTGCGATGACTTTCCCTGTGGCAGACAGCAGGGAAATTCCTCTGTAATTACCACAATCGGACTTGTCACCTTTCTTGAAGAGGGTCACAATTACGGCATCTCGGAGATCCCCTGGCATGCTCTCCTCCTTCCAGATAAGAGAAATGAGTTCATGAATTCGCGCCAGTAGTGCTTCTCCACCATGCTTTAGTGCCTCGGCAGGGATTCCATCTGCTCCTGAGGCCTTGTTGTTCGTCAGCTGTCAGATGGCCTTTTCAACCTCATGCCGGGCTGGGGTTATGCTGAGATGGTGGCGGGTAGCATGCTGCGGGATGGAGTTGAGGATACTCGCGTCGAAGACAGAGTCTCGGTTAAGCAGATCTTTGAAGTGCTCCTTCCAGCGGGCACTGACTGCCTCTCTGTCCTTGATGAGTACCTCTCCGTTCTTGGCCCGCAGTGGGGTAGGACCTTGGGTGCTTGGGCCGTAGATGGTCTTGAGTGCGCTAAAGAATCCATGCATGTCGTGGTTGTCGGCTAGCTGCTGGATCTCCTGCGCTTTCTCCACCCATCATCTGTCCTTCAGGTCGCAAGTTTTTTGTTGGACCTCGGCCTTCAGGCGTCTGTAGAGCTGCTTTCTTGCTCCCGAGTTGTGTTGCTGTTTCCAGATCAGGAATGCCTTGCGCTTGCGGCTTATTAGCTCCTGGATCTCGTGGTCGTTCTCGTCGAACCAATCTTGGTGTTTCCTGGTCGAGTGACCGAGCGTCTCTTCACAGGTGCTGATTATGGAGGCCTTGCGTGCAGACCAGGCGCTGTGGACACCTGTGTCTCTGGGAGTCGCCAGGTTGGTTGTGAGGCGCAGGCTGAATAGGGCTTTCTTAGCAGGGTCTTTGAGTGCTCCAGCGTTGATTTTCGTGCGGCATGGTTTCTGTTGCCGCCGCTGTTTTGGGGCTACGTTGATGGAGATGACAGAGCGGATTAGGCGGTGGTCTGTCCAGCAGTCATCAGCTCCTGTCATGGCGTGGGTGATGCAGACATCCTTGCGGTCTCTCGCTTGGACGATGACGTTGTCCAGCAGATGCCAGTGCTTGGAGCGAGGGGGCTGCCACGAAGCCTTGTACTTGTCTCTCTGACGGAACAAGGTGTTGGTTATGACAAGGCTATGTTCTAAGCATTTCGACAGGAGGAGGGTACCGTTGGAGTTGGCTTTCCCTACCCCCTCTCTGCCGATCACACCTCCCCAGAGGTCTGTGTCCTTTCCAACTCTGGCGTTAAAGTCACCAAGGAGGATCAGCTTGTCGCCCGTTGGGACTCGGGACAGGGATTGTTCGAGGCTGGAGTAGAATTCCTCTTTGGTCTCGTCTGTGGCTTCCAGTGTTGGGGCGTACGCACTGATGACCGTAGCGCACTGGTTCCGGGTTAGGGTGAGCCGAAGAGTCATGAGGCGCTCGTTTGTACTGCTAGGAGAGTCTCTCAGATGCCCAACTAGCTCATTTTTTATGGTGAAGCCTACCCCATGGAGGCAGCGTTCTTCTTCAGGTTTGCCTTTCCAGAAGAAGGTGTAACCACCGCCTTGCTCCTTGAGCTGGCCTTCCCCTGCCCGCCGGGTCTCACTTAGGGCGGCGATTTGTCAATGTCGAAATATCTGAGCTCCCGGGCAACGATAGCAGTACGGCGTTCTGATCTGTCACTATTGGGGTTGTCCATGAGGGTCCTAACGTTCGGGGTCCTGAACCTCATTTTAAAGGGTGGAAGATGCCCGTGCGTGAATTCTTTTAACGTGGGGTGGCCGTTGCACACCAGCTACCACACGGATTTGACAGAGGAAGGTCTTGGTCCAATGGCAAGGGGATCCAAGACGATTGGAGACCAGGCTCTGCTACATCGGCCTAGCACACACACAAACATACTCCTACTGTCCTCCTCCCTCCTTCCCGCAGGTCCTCTCCGCCTGGGTTTTGTAGGATGCATTGTGGTCCTCCCGACCTCGCTGTTGGCCCGTGCCGCACATTCACTGGGCCCCGACCCCGCTGCTGGTCCACACTGCGCCACTCCTGGGCCTTGACCTCGCTGCTGGGCTCGTCCTCGCTCCCGGCCTCGGACATGAATGATGTTGCCTCTCACAGGATCAAATTGGCACTGATATTCTCGCGATCCCTGGCCCCAAGTGCAACTCCAGTGAAGTGTCAGACTAGGTTTAAAAAGTGTCTGCAAGATCCTTAGCAGCATCCCCTCCCTCCACACTTTTAGATCTACCTATATTTATTTATTTAAATATTTAGACAATGCAGACACTGCCACTCACACCATCTAAATATTTAACACTTAACTGCTGGGAAAGGAATCATGCATATACAGATTTCTCTCCTGAGCAAAAGAATCAGCCAGGCAATGTAAACAGGCTAGCTGGACCCACACAGCAGTTACTAATCTGAGCCCATTAGCTACAGTGTAAATATAGCATCAAATATCAAGGAAGTAAAGCACAGAGCCAGCTGGCGGTGCCCTCCTCTGGCTTCTCTATACCAGAGCATCGCAGATTTCAAGTCTCTTTTAATTATATGCCCGTGACCCATATCCTGAACTACCGATTTCACAGCATTAAGCACAGTCCAAAACATACCTTTAAAACGGGTATTTATATTTTAATAACATTTAGTGAAGACTATTGTTACACACTGTAACACGGGTTTAACACAGTTAAGCACAGTAGGAATCTTAAAAGTTATGAATTAAAGGGGTCTCCACTGTGTGTCAGAAAAGGTAAATAAGTGAACGGCCCCGATGAATGACACTACGACAAAGCCAGGAACAGGTATCAGAACTCAGCTGCGAATGTGTTTTCTTACCTGCACCGCTTCAGCTGGGCTCTCCAACTGCTTCTCCCTGTACAGAGACCACAGCCCGACGTTGGGCAGGAACACCACGGTCAGAATGATTAAGCCGGCCGCCTGCAGAAGCCTCTTCTGCCTACGCCTCATGTCCTAGTGTCTGATTGAACAAGAGACTTTTCACTCAGTAATAATGTGTCCAACTTTCTTCCTGTGGCTCCTCGCAGCTACTGAACCAGGGACTTCCGTTCGACTGCTACCACTATCCTCATGGGGGAGATTCGCCAAACAAGAAATATTGATTTTCCAATATATTCGTCTCCTTCGCTCACAGTCTGTTATTCTTCGTGCCTAGTTGCATTGTCATAAATATTGTTTTGTACATTTTAAACCAAAAGCAGTGGTTTTAGTATTTCTTAACTGCATATTTTAGGATAGTCCCCTCCGAAAGCAGGAATCGCTCCTCCGAGTCGGTTCTGACTGTGGAACCCCGAGTCTCAGAGTTCCAGCGTGTTCAAGTCGGTGGTTTGGGATTCTCAAATTAACCCGCAGGGTTCAGTCTCAAACTTGAATTATAAAGGTGGGCGGGTCTAACCTTTTGCTGTTGTTCGCCACCGATACGCAGAAAATGCCTGAACGTTTTCAATAAGCGCAGATCGCTTAAATGCGAAGTTCAACCTCTAGAACAGTACCCTGACATTAACAAGTAATCGAATTAGTGTCTAGATTTCACAATTGCAAACCACGGTGAGAGCGGGCTTGAACATTTTAAATAAGTAATTTGGATGCTGTGCTGTGAACATACTTCCGATCGGAAGCATGTAGAGCGACCTGCCTATTTAACCCACAACATTCCATTCCTACAATTTCAAGTCAGTTCCAGGCAATAAACGCTGTAAATTATCGCAATACTGTCGTGACTTATTCTGACGTTGTTTCGAGGCGCTGCTGCCAACCCCACCTTGAGTCACCACCACAGGCTCTGGAGACAAGAAAATAGAACAGCTGGATAATTACAGACTCCGTTCCATCACAATTCTCACACGGATATATTTCAATTTACCTGGCCATAGATTTTTAGCAAAAAAAACCCCACAAGCGCCAAATCTTGGTGTTTATTGGAATAAAAACGGGAACGCAATGTTGTGTGTGTGTAATCCAATACGTTAAAACTATATTTTATTCTGTTACCACAATTATTATTTTCAGGTACAACAGAATAACCCCGAAATCAGAGGTGCTCATATTACCGGAGTAGCGACTTTGTTATTTCATTTGTTTGACTTTAATTTTATCCTTCACAAACTTTACAGACAACGCAGTTGCTCGAACTGCCGACAGGGGGTTCACTTGCCCAATCAGAGTTGACCTCGCTGCTGTACTCTCTAAACCTACCTAAAATACACAAGAGTGTGGAGAGCTATTTGGCCCTGCTTAATTCATCATCCAAAATAACCCTACACTCTCCCATTGCTGCATCTTGTTGTTTCTGAAATGATGGCAAGGTTTTTGCCTCCACCATTCTGCCTGGAAGTCCATTCCAAGTGTTGCTGTGGAGTCAGGGGGCACTCCTGTTCCTCCTCTCTCAACAGCAACATTTTTTTTTAATTATAAATGCAAATGCACCTTCTGTTGGTGGCCACTGAAGAATCCAGAGTGGAGCAGGACTAGCACCTGATCTGCTCTGCGCTATCCAATTTCCCAGAGGGGACGTAAAACAGGTGTAGGCCCCTCATTTACATATGTAAGGGGCCTAACGCATGTCTTAGGTGGACACCAGGAATCCTGAAAAATGGCACAACCCAATAATGGGTCGAATGTCTTTCAGGCATCCTTTTCGGCACAGGACGTTGGTCCCTAAAATTGGCCCTCGTTGTGCCAGTTTTACACCCGTTAATCTCCAAAGTCCTTGAATGTGTTGTCGACTCCCAGATCTGTGCCCATCTTTCCTGTAACTCCATGTTTGAATCTTTCCAAATAAGTTTCTGCCACAGCACTGAAACAACCCTAATCAAAGTCATAAATAACAACCTCTGTGACTGTGACCGTAATCTATTTTCCCTCCTTGTCCTCCTCAACCTGTCTGCAGTATTTGATGCAGTCAACCGCACCATCCTCCTCCAACACCTCTTTATTATCCAGCTCAGAGGGAATGCCCTCGCTTGGTTCCATTCTTACCTATCCAATCATAGCCAAAACATCTCCAGCAATGGCCTCTGTTCCCATCCTTGCACAGTTACTTCTGGAGTAAATTCTGTACCCTTGCCACCCATTCTATCCCTCTTCCTGGCCACTGCCTCAGGTTGAACCAGACTATTTGCAACCGAGCTGTCCTATTCGACTCCAAGCTCTGTTTCCAACTCCATATCCTCTCCATCATAAAGACTGCCTACTTCCACCTCCGTAACATCACTCACCTCATCCTCTGCCTCAGCCAATCTGCTGCTGAAACCCTCACCCATACCTTTGTCACCTCCAGATTCAACTATATGTCTGACAGGATGGTGTGTGACTTGGAGGGGATCTTGGAATTGATGGTGTTCCCCTCCAAGTCACACACCATCCTGACTTGGAAATATATCGTCATTCCTTCATCGTCGCTGGGTCAAAATCCTGGAACTCCCTCCCTAACAGCACTGCGGGAGTACCTTCACCACACGGACTGCAGTGGTTCAAAAAAAAGGCCGCTCACCACCACCTTCTAAGGGCAACTAGGGATGAGCAATAAATGCTGGCCTTGCCAACGATGCTCACATCCTGAGAATGAATTTTAAAAATATATATAGTTGAGTCTGAAAGTGACATTTTGCTTGCCAAGGTTTGGGAATAGTTTGGATGAGGTGGGATGAATGGGAGCTTTGTAAGTTAATGTGCAAAGAGAAGGGTCTGTAGATTGTGGCTTATTTGTGCAGGGAAGGGGGAAGATGTAGACAGGACAGCTCATATAATAGCCAGATGTAGTAATCAAAAGGTATAATTTATCATACTGGCATGAATGTTTCTCATGGTGGGCAACAGGTTATCCTCCACATCTTCATCAGATTGCTGCTGCACTTGCTGCTGTTTTTTCTCCACATGGGACTCTTGCCCTTCAGGACCTCCACGAGGAAGTCTCTTTGTAAGACACAATTGTGCTGCATGCTGCATTCAACCATGATCCTTGAGGCCTTTTCCAGCCTATACTGAAGAATGCCCCTAGACTGACCCAGGCTCCTGATGTACACCTTCAACATGCCTTTGGTGTCCGCAATGATGAGTGACAAATTAATGGACTTCATTGTAACATTGCTCTGCTGGGATTCTGGTAAAGTACAGTTCTCACTAGCCATAGCTGTGGAGGATGATGCTGTGCTCAACTGTTTGGCTTATATCAGAAATGTCCCCAGTGGTGACCTGGAATGCCCCCATAGCATAGAAGTTAAGGGCAGGTGTTACTTAACAGGCCCTGACAAAGCACTGCATGTGCTGGAGGTGGGATGCTGACATGCGGCATAACTCTGACAGCTTTCTTCAGAAAATGAAACCTCCGCAGGCACTGCTTCTCATTCAAGTTTAAGTAAGAGTGAATCTATCTATTTACTGCAGTGTGGGTGTGCCAACAAGCTGGTTCCATGTAGCTGCAGTATTTTGTTTGCTTTTTTACACCTCATTTTGCTCTAACCTCTCTATTTATCCATGGAACCCCAGGCTTTGATTCACCCCTTTTATTTCTGGTTGGAATGTATTTAATCTGTACCTTATCTATCTCGTGTTTAGGTATCTCCCACTTCTGGTTCACTGTTTGATCTGCCATTTTTCCAATCAATTATTTGGGCTAGATGGTTGATGGAAAATTACAAAAAAAACATTCAACATCCAACGGGTTAAATTCATGAGTGCTAAAACACTGATTTTTTTGGCCACAAATGATAATTTGCAAGTTATTTATTTTGTTTTTGTGTAATAAAGAACTGTGTACCAAAGATCAAAACTAATATACTTCTTTTTTCCTGACAAGCACATTTTTGGTCGAGAATCAATCATGTTGAAAATGAGGTTTCTTTAAATATGTCGCTTTTGAGAATTTACTTGCAAATATTCTGATAACCTGTGTACTCAGAAATACATCAAAACAGCCTAAAAATAACTGATTGCCCCAATTTAAAATTGTTGTATTAATTATAAAAAGTATCTGTGAACTACAGCGGGACTAATTTTCGCAGTACTTTTCTTCACTGTCTCACTTAAATTGATACTAAATTTTTTAAAGATTTTCCGTATGGTCAGGGTCCACAGTACAGTATTCTTGCCCTTTGGAAAACTAATTGAGAGCTGCACTCTATTAACACTTCAATAACTCAATGGTTTGCATATTTCTAAGTATTTAGGATATAATTGACAAAATATTTATATCATAGACACTTAATTGGTTTCCTCCTAGATCAGAGTATCACCTATTTATGCTTTTTATAAGTGCAAGTCTTCAGCTTACATAACAAAGACGACTGAGACTTCATTAGGCTACAGACACCACACCAGATTAGCTGATAATGGAAACTATTTTCTAAAACACAGCATTGGCAACGTTTCTCTTTTTCTCTACTGCGCTGCTGCCTACGAAGCAGTGTAAGGACTAAGTTTCCTTTCTCTCTCAAATAGTCAGTACAAATCTTCACTTCAAAAACATGTGTCCAGAAACTATCTATTGGTAATTGCCTTCATAAATCCCAGCTCCATCTGAACTATGACTGGGTTCACCCTACTTGATTTTTGAGCGAGCATAGAAATTGGTGGCTTTATTGGGCTTTATTAAAAGATTTAACTTGGGGTTTTACACGTGTTATAGGACCTCAATGTACATTTCAGATACCAATGCTGGATGTAGCATGGCCTAATCAGTGGTCTTTAAAGAGACTGCTGCAGGCTGCCCCCAAGCCCCCATAATAACCCTGTGGCACTGATTTATTAGTGGGTTCAGAAGGAGCCTGAATGCTCCTGCTAGCCCACAAAAATCTTTCCACTTGCTGCCAGCCACTCAGTGACTCATCCCAGGAATGCCTTCCCCACTTTAAACGCTTACTTCCGGCTCAGCTTTGTGGTGGAGTCATCAGATTTGCCATGCCCCCTCCCCTGGTTGGCAAGCTGCCTGTCAGCATTCATTCAGCCCTGGCAGCTCGCCAATCACATTCAAATGCGGCCTGACCATGAAAATGTTTCTGACCTCTCACTAGTGCCATCAGGCTTGTGGTGTGATCGCTCAACCTGCCACCAGCCCGATGTGTGTTCTATGTGAAAATCGGCTGCGTTACCTTTTTTTTGCTCACTACACAACAGAGTTCATCCAATGTAGTATCACTCCTTCATTTCAGGCTTATCTACTTAAGTGCAAAAATCAGGGTAGTTGGCATTGTGGACGTATATCCATTGGGTACTAGAATAATGCCAATAGAAATCTGTTGTGACCTTTAACAGCTGTCAGAGATAGAGAAAAGAGACTTTTAGTCCCCATTCACAGCTATAATCAAGTAGTGACTTTTGTTGTCAGTTTATTGTAGCTTTTGTAGCGTGGTTCTCGTTAACAAGAGGCTGAAGTGAAATAGCTCTGCAGTCAACTATAAGTGGACTGAAATTCTCAAACAAATATGTGGGAGAAAGGTAGAACCAAGCAAGATAACTGGTGCATGATGTCTGTAATTGCTGAGATGCTATATTTATACTAATAAGTAATACATTCTGAATCAAACAATTGACAGGGGAGATTTTGAGGCCTCCCTCCCAGTAAAATGGGGTGGCAGCGCCCGGTAATATTGGTGAATGAGTTACTGCCCCATTCCCACTGATGGAGCGGCCATCCCTATCCTCCCCAGGACCTACCGTTGGGTGGCCAGAGAGCCCACGTGCTTCAGGCGGTAGACCCTTTTAATATGCACCTCAGGATCCTATGACATACACAGGACCCTGATTGTTATTTTAGGACAGTACTGGGCCATGCACGCTGCACATGCTCCGCCCAGTATCACCTGCGGTCCAGCTGAAGAGGAGCCCAGCAAGTAAGTTTTAATTTATTTTTGTGGGGTCGAGGGCAGAAGGAATGCTCCCCCAGGCTCCACAAAACAACCTGGACCATTGCCGTACCAGGACTCCCTCCGATGCACCCCCCACCCCCCGCCTCCTGAGAATGGACCAACTCCCCCCGCCCCCCCACCCCCCCCAACCCCGTAACACTGTTTTCTGATGTTTCTTTCAACAAAATTATAGGTTTGATGTTTCCCTACACAAAATAGTCAGGTGAGCTCACTGACACTAAAATGTATTCCGGCTAATGTGGTCTGTTTCTGAATAATTGGCATTGCAGTGATTGAGAATTGGAATACTTGACAGATGTGAAAAGCTGGTAGAGAGGATGAATATGTTATGACTTCACAAATATTTGTGACCTTTAATGTTTTTGTTTTCCAATTTCCATCTGATCATGAGAATTAGGAACAATGTTGGAGTTGCTTATTATAGATGCTTCCTGCACAATACTGTTGTTGCAGGTTGATGTCCCAGTGCTGCCTATCATTTTAATCTGCCAACTCTGTGCATGATAAATTTTGGCAATACATATCTGGGCTGGTAGGCACAGCATCTCATTTCAGGAGCAAACTGGCACTCTGATGATTTTCTCATAGTTATTGCTTTCTACTTAAAGCTGTGGAGCAGAGCAGGCAGCAGTGGCACGGTGTTACAACTATACTCTGTGCCATTGTGTGGTACAATTCACCCACTTGCTTCTCCACAAAGTATGCTTCAAATTTCAATTGTGCTACCTGGGGAAGGAAGGAAATACTGGGCCTGAATTTGCGATCGGTGGCTTCCTGCGGGCGGATGCCTCCGATCGTCAAATTTTCTATGCATTTACCTGGTGGTCCGGGGGATACGGAGGCTTGCGGTCCTTGGCCTCTCCTGGGAGAAATGCATAGAGGCCCACGTATCCCAGGGGCGCATGCGGTTGGAAAGTGTCCCTGGGATTACGTAGGCTGGCCCAACCAATGAAAGAAGGGAATTTCCATTCATATTTTTGACAGTTCTGTATGTACGGAACTGTCATAAGTATGAATGGGGATGACTTAAAAAATACATGAATACATGAAATAATTTTTTTTTGAATTACATATATAAAATTAATTAAAATGGCATTTAATTAAATACTTTAAACAAAAATTTAACTTCTGAAATTTTTTTAAATATGTTTTAACAGGGTTAAAATAAACTTACCTTATTGGACAGGGTTTTTAATGTCTACATTTGATTTTTCTATTTTTTAAAACTGTTATGCTGGTAAAAGCAGGCCTTATGCCTGCTTTTACCAGGCGTAAGAATTCCACGGCCTTTCAGCGGGCGGAAGTTGGGCAAATAGCGCAACTCTCTACCCGCAGAGGCCCTTTTCCTGAGGATGCGGAGGATCTGTCAAGAGGATTCTTGACAGATCGCAAGTGCCGGGTTTTAGCGCATGAGCTTCGCTTACCTAAACCCGGCACTTGTGCGGCCCCTAAGGGCGCGTGCGCACCTCGTACACACCCGTAGGGGTCGCAAAATACGGCCCACTGTTTGGTTGAATGATGTGTAGGATGAAATAAAGAAATATGCAAAAATATATAAACACTAAGCCATTGCTTTTAAGTCAATAGCCAGCCTTACCGTCCGAAAAGTAATTTGGGAAGTTACATGGAGACCACTCAAAACGCACCTTTGTGGAACAACCAGTTATCATTCATCAAGGGTAGTAAAGTCCCCAAACTCCAAAGCCTGGAGAATACCATGGATCGAAATTTCTCAATAGTTAAATATGACCTTGTGTATTAAATAAACCTAGGAAGACATCTGGAAAAGATTCAGTGTGAAGAACACTGCATTAGAGGAGGCCATGCTTAATCATCAATTTCATGCTCTATAGCAAAAATTATTATGTGCATTTGTATCCCTTTCTCTCTGCACTTTTTGAAATAAGCTGATGTCCTTTAGCATTGCTTATAATGAAGTTAATGTAGCACATACTATCTGAAAGGGAAGGGAGTGTGGGAAGACGGAGATAAAAAAGGAAAAATAAAAGCTGAGTAAAACTCACTAAATGTTATGGCAGCATTTTGATTGTGCAGAGACTTTTAATCAAACTAAACTTCAAGTCACAAGTTTTTTCAGAATAGTCTGTGTGGGAATTACAGATGAAATCCATTAAAAATAAGTTCAATAGGAAAGAAATATTTAAATTATCAGTCAGGTCAATGGAGATTTTACAACGAATATAGATGGGACAAAGAATGAGAGTCGGAGCCTGACGGGTGGACGTAAACAAGGCCGATGCCTGTAGTCAAATACAGCAGGAATGGCAGACCCAGTGCAACAGGGGGAATAAATTAAGGCACCATAGTATATTTGATGTTTGGAGGCTATGCACAATTGCTGCCTCGCAACACGAGACTCATAGCCTGAGTGAGGGCAGACGCACATGGGACCTACATTGCTACCATAGAAGTTTACAGCACAGAAGCAGTATTTTTTAAAAATTATTCTTTGATCTTGACAAAGCAGCATTTATTCCATTAAGGTCTCTAAGAGGCAGTCAGGGCTCAGAAAAAGGCAGGCAGCTCTGTAGTTGACATCAGGCATCAGAGTTGCCAGGCACAGGAGTTGCGTGTCTCTCAGACAGATTTCCTTGAGGCACGTGGGCTCCTAGCATACGGGAGCATCGGCAGATATGGTGGCGCACTTAATGAGGGGCGTCTGGTCTTTATGAGAGAGCTATACAGTTTTAAAATTACCTCCCTGGATTTATATGTACACCCCTTGCTATGCATCCCAACATTTTCTTTGCTTTTTAACAGCCGAGAACATGGTGCTGACGGTTTTAGTGACCTGGTCACCAAGACCTCAACATTTCTCTCTGACTCCAATACCTCAAGTACACTCCCATTGAATACATAATCCACATCAGCCTTTCCTCTGCCAAATCTCATAACCTTACATTTCACTGTTAAATTGTATCTACCATTTCTCCGCCCACTCATTGAGCTTGTCATGATCCTTTTGAATTTGAGCGTGTTGATATTCATCATTTGCCACAATTCACAATTTGGTATCGTCTGCAAATTTGGGCACTTTGGAACAATTCCTTTCCCTAAATTGTTTAAAAAAATTATAAACAACAGAGGTCCCAACACTGAATTCCACTGGTAACTGGCTGCCAACCAGATACCTGCCCATGCACGACTACTCATTGTTGTCTACAAACCAATCACCTAAATCTAAACAAAGGAAACTACGAAGGTATGAGGAGGGAGTTGGCTATGATAGATTGGGGAGCTTCATTAAAAGGCATGACGGTGGATAGGCAATGGCTAACATTTAAGGAACGAATTAGCATGAATTGCAACAGTTATACATTCCTTTCTGGTGCAAAAACACAAAAGGAAAAGTGGCCCAACCATGGCTAACAAAAGAAAGTAAGGATAGTATTAGATCCAAAGAGGAGTCATATAAAGTTGCCAGAAAAAGTAGCAAGCCTGAGGATTGGGAGCAGTTTAGAGTTCAGCAAAAAAGGACCAAGAGATTGATTAAGAGGGGAAAAATAGAGTATGAGAGTAAACTTGCAAGGAACATAAAAGCGGACTGTAAAAGCTTCTACAAGTATGTAAAAAGAAAAAGATTAGTGAAGACAAATGTAGGTCCCTTACAGTCAGAAACGGGAGAATTTATAATGGGGAACAAGGAAATGGCTGAGGAATTAAACAAATACTTTGGTTCTGTCTTCACAGAAGAGGACACAAATAACTTCCCAGAAATGCGAGGGAACCAAGGGTCTAGAGAGAAGGAGGAATTAAAGAAAATTAGTATTAGTAAAAAAATAGTGCTGGAGAAATTAATGGGACTGAAAGCCGATAAATCCCCAGGGCCTGATAATCTGCATCCCAGAGTACTAAAAGAGGTAGCCATGGAAATAGTGGATGCATTGGTTGTCATCTTCCAAAATTCTATGGATTATGGAACAGTTCCTGCAGATTGGAGGGTGGCAAATGTAACCCCACTGTTTAAAAAAGGAGGGAGTGAGAAAACGGGGAGCTACAGATCAGTTAGCCTAACATCAGTAGTAGGGAAAATGCTAGAGTTTATTATAACGGATGTGATAACAGGACACTTAGAAAATATTAACGGGATTAGACAAAGTCAACAAAGGGAAATCATGTTTGACAAACCTACTGGAGTTTTTTGAGGATGTAACTGGTAGAATGGATAAGGGAGAACCAGTGGATGTGGTGTATTTGGATTTTCAGAAGGCCTTTGATAAAGTCCCATATAAGAGGTTAGTGTGCAAAATTAAAGCACATGGGATTGGGGGTAATATACTGGCATGGATTGAAAATTGGTTAACAGACAGGAAACAGAGAGTAGGAATAAATAGGTCTTTTTCGGGGTGGCAGGTGGTGACTAGTGGGGTACCGCAGGGATCAGTGCTTGGGCCCCAGCTATTCACAATATATATCAATGATTTGGATGAGGAACCAAATGTAATATTTCCAAGTTTGCTGACGACACAAAACTAGGTGGGATTGTGAGTTGTGAGGAGGATGCAAAGAAGTTTCAAGGTGATTTAGACAAGTTGAGTGAGTGGGCAAATACATGGCAGATGCAGTATAACGTGGATAAGTGTGAAGTTATCCACTTCGGTCGGAAAAACAGAAAGGCAGAGTATTATTTAAATGGTGATAGATTGGGAAATGTTGATGTACAAAGGGACCTGGGTGTCCTTGTACACCAGTCACTGAAAGCAAACATGCAGGTGCAGCAAACAGTTAGGAAGGCAAATGGTATGTTGGCCTTCATTGCAAGAGGATTTGAGTACAGGAGCAAGGATGTCTTATTACAGTTATACAGGGCCTTGGTGAGATCACACCTGGAGTACTGTGTGCAGTTTTGGTCTTCTTACCTAAGAAAAGATATACTTGCCATAGAGGGAGTGCAGCGAAGGTTCACCAGACTGATTCCTGGGATGGCAGGACTGTCGTATGAGGAGAGATTGGGTCGACTAGGCCTGTATTCACTCGAGTTTAGAAGAATGAGAGGGGATCGCATTGAAACGTATAAAATTCTGACAGGGCTAGACAGACTGGATGCAGGGAGGATGTTTCCCCTAGCTGGGGGCTCCAGAACGAGGGGTCACAGTCTCAGGATACGGGGTAGGACATTTAGGACTGAGATGAGGAGAAATTTCTTCACTCAGAGGGTGGTGAACCTATGGGATTCTCTACCACAGAAGGCTGTGGAGGCCAAGTCACTGAATATATTTAAGAAGGAGATAGATAGATTTCTAGACGCAAAAGGTGTCAAGGGGTATGGGGAAAGAGCGGGAATATGGTATTGAGATAGCGGATCAGCCATGATCATATTGAATGGCCTACTGCTGCTCCTATTTTTCTATGTTTTCTATATTCTATGTTTTCTATTTGCAAATCCATTTTAATGCATTTCTATTTGTCCCATGGACTTGGACCTTACGCAGTAGCCTATTATGTGGGACAGTGCGAAATGCCTTTCTGAAATCCAGGTAGATAACATCCACTGTCTCTCCCCTATCTATTAGATTTGTCGCTCCTCAAAGAAATCTAATAAATTAGTCAAGCTTGACCTGCCATTCGTAAAACCATGCTGACTGTCTCAGATTAGCTCACGCCCCTCAAGATGTTCCCTTATATTGGCCCGTATTTTCCGATCCCTACCGGTGTGTACGAGATGTGGGGCCTCGCAAGTGCCGGTTTCAGGCATGCGAAATATCCTCTTGACAGATCGCACGCCTGCCCTGGAGAAGGGCCTCTGCGGGGGGAGAGTTCCGCTTTCTGCAGAACCTCCGCCCGCTGAAATCCCTTAAAAATCTTACGCCTGGTAAAAGCAGGCGTAAGGCCTGCTTTTACCAGCATAAGAATTTAAAAAAGTTAAAAAAAAAAATTTTTCACTCATTTATAATTTAAAAATACTTTTAAAATAGGTAAGTTTATTTTTAACCCTGTAAAAAACTTTAATTATTTTTTTTAAAAATTAAATTTTTGTTTAAAATATTTAATTTAATGCAATTTTAACTAATTTTAAAAAGTGATGTTTTTAAAAATATTTATTTCATGTTTTAGTGTGTTTTTTGAGTGATCCCCATTCATACTTTTGACAAGTCTAAGCTGAGAGACCTGTCAAAAGTATGAAGGGGGATTCCCTTCTTCCATTGGTTCCCCATGGCCCACGTGATCCCAGGGACCCTTGCGAACCGCCTGCGCCCCGGGATAGCTGGGCCTCTGTGCGCGCGCACCAGGAGAGGCTCAGGAGCGTAAATATCCGGACCTCCGGAGCCCTCAGGTAAGGGTGTAGATTTTTTCCAGATCGGAGGCATCCGCACACAGGAAGTCTCCGATTGAAAAATACGGGCCATTATCTCTCATAATATTTTCAAACTCCCAATAGTGGAAGTATGGTTTACAGGTCTAGAACTTGATGGTTCATCCCTCGCCCCTTTTTTGAAGATAGAAGTCACATTTGCTATTTTCCAATCCTCTGGGTTTTGGCTGAGTCCGTTGAACTCTGAAAAATATCTGCAAGAGGTTGACACCACTGTACCCAAGAAGATATCTACAGTAGTCCTGAATTCATAACAGTCACCTTATCAAATGTTTTTTGAAGTCCCAATACATCACATCTATAACAGTCCTCTTGTTTATTCACTTAAAAGTTTCCTTGCAAAATTTGATTAAATTAGTAAAGCATGATCCACTCTTTACAAATCTATTTTGACCATCTCCGATTAGTCCATCTCGTTCTAAGTGCTGACTAATGTTACCTCTAGCATGATCTCTAGTAGTTTATTTCGTACTGCTGTGAAGCTAACCGGCCAACAGTTACTTTATCCTCTCCTCTTTTTTAAACAGGGGTGTAACATTTGCCACCCTCCTGACTATTGATAGAATTACTGCTTTCAAAGAATTTTGGAAAATGATGCTGTTAGTACCTCTGCTATTCTATCTTTTCTCAAATTGATCTTCACCATGATAATTTACTATGTAGCTAATATAAATGGGTGTATACATGTGACATTTTTAATTTTAAGCAGAATTCAATTGAATCAGAATTGATCTTATTTGGATTCCATGGTATTGCATTTAATACAGTAAATTATTACCGCTTAGTAATAATATTTTGTATAGTAGACATTTTGAACAAAGATATCTTTAAAATGTTTTGGATTTATCATTCTGGTTGAGAAGGTTTACAGCTTAAGCTTAGCAGTGAAAAAAGAGTCAGTTCTCAGTGGAAATGTTCTGATTTGCATTATGCAGTGGGAAATATGAAAAATCTTGTTTCAGATAAATTCTTAATAGTCTACTGCAGATTTGGAAGTGTAAATTTGAATAACACAACGCAGTAAAGCTTGGAAATATCTCATTTCTATCAGATCAAGTTATTCTCAGTTTGACATTGGTAGATAACAACAAACTTTTAAGTAGTTTGCAAATCTAATGAGGCAATTGAACAAATCAGAGATTTCTAAATTTCTTCCTTTTAAAGCTACTCTGAAGACAGACAATCGGCAGGCGAGTTAAGTGCAACTCCTTTTGTTTTGAAACACAATTCTAATAATTGAAAATGCTGTTGTAATTTAGAATTTGGATTTGACTAATGTATTCAAGCTAATGGATGAATTACCATTCTTATCTTATTCCCCATTTTGGCAGCATACAAAATGCAGCAGAACAAAATTATTGGATATAATTTGTATTAGAATTTCAAATGCATACTGAATTTTGTCATAATGTACTTCTTTTGTTAGATTTTAAACCTTTATTGTAATTCAAATGATTCATTCTCTTTTTATCTCATCACTTTGTTTAATTCCGTATCAACTGGCATTTTCTTATTTTCAGTGTTCCTTTCTAATACATATTCACATGGAGAACTTCTCGCTTCTCTCTCTTAGGCAGTCCCTTGGAACCGAGGATGACTTGCTTCCACGCTAAAAATGAGTTCTCAGGTGACTGATGAGTCCAATGTGGGACCTACAGTTTCTGTCACAGGTGGGGCAGACGGTGGTTGAAGGGGCGGGTGGGTGGGGTGCTTGGGTTGACGTGTGCTCTTTCCACTGTTTGCGCTTGGCTTCCGCTTGCTCCCGGCGAAGAGCCTCGAGGTGTTCGCCGCCTTCCCGGATGCTTCTCCTCCATTTTGAGCGGTCTTAGGCCAGGGATTCCCAGGTGTCAGTGGGGATGTTGCACTTTTTCAAGGAGGCTTTGAGGGTGTCCTTGAAGCATTTCCTCTGCCCACCTGGGGCTCTCTTGCCGTGTCGGAGCTCTGAGTAGAGCGCTTGTTTTGGGAGTCTCGTACCGGGCATGCGGACGATGTGGCCCGTCCATCGGAGCTGATTGAGCATGGTCAAAGCTTCGATGCTGAGGATGTTGGCCTGAACGAGAACACTGACGTTGGTGCTCTGTAGACCATGAGCTTGGTGCCGGGTTTGAGGTCCTGGTCTTCAAACACTCTCTTCCTCAGGTGACCGAAGGCTGCACTGGCACACTGAAGGCGGTGTTGGACTTCATCATCGATGTCTGCCCTTGTTGGCAGTAGGCTCCCGAGGTATGGAAAGTGGTCCACGTTGTCCAAGGTTTCGTTGTGGATTTTGATAATCGGGGGGCAGTACTATGTGGCGGGGGCAGGTTGGTAGAGGACCTTTGTCTTACGGATGTTTAGTGCAAGGCCCATGCTCTCGTACACTTCGGTGAAGGTGTTGATGATGGTTTGGAGTTTGACCTCCGAGTGTGCGCAGACGCAAGTGTCGTCTGCATACTGTAATTTGATGACAGAGGATGGGAACGACCTTGGATCTGGACTGGAGGCGACGGAGGTTGAACAGTTTCCCGTTTGTTCTGTAGATTAGCTCCACACCAGCGGGGAGCTTACTGAGGGTGAGATGGAGCATTGCAGCAAGGAAGATTGAGAAGAGCGTTGGTGCGATGACACAGCCTTACTTGACCCCGGTCCGTACGTGAATTGGGTCTGTGGTGGATCCGTTGGTCAGGCTTGCATGTCGTCGTGAAGCAGGCGGAGGATGGTGACAATGTACTTCTTTTGTTAGATTTTAAACCTTTATTGTAATTCAAATGATTCATTCTCTTTTTATCTCATCACTTTGTTTAATTCCATATCAACTAGCATTTTCTTATTTTCAGTGTTCCTTTCTAATACATATTCACATGGAGAACTTCATTGTTGTGCTGGTGCACCATGAAAAATGCTCCAGGTGAGTGATTCTCACCAAAGTACTTTGTTGCTATGGAAAAGAAAGACTGAAGAGCAAGTTAAACTTGGGTAGTGAAGAAGCCAAAGAATAATCATTTTGGCACAAAGCCAGTGTATTATTTAACATCCTCATTGAGCTGTATGCAGGATGTAGACTTCCTGTGTAGAATGCAAACTCCCAAGTCTCTTGCCAAGGTTGTGACTTTAAAGAGCTTGCCAGAAGCTTTGGACAGTTATGCTGAGCAATGTTTTATTAGGATATATGCAAGAAATAAAATTGATCTCTCCAAAACAGCAGCACTACCTTTTACATACAAAATAATGCCATTTCAAGCTGATCGGGAAAATAGAGTTCTAATTTCCTCATCTTGTATAGATCTGTTCAGCATTGAAGTCTGCTGATTTTGGCAAGCTTCAAGACATCATAAACTGGGGATTTGCTTTGTTTCTGCAGCAGAAGGACTCCCTGCAGCTTATTACTTATTACAGGTTTTAAATATTAATCAAATGTTTCTGTGTAATGCTCATTAATTTCTACCAGTCAGACCACTCATTTTTCACTGTTACATTTGTTTCTTTCTAACTTTACAATACAGTCACATAAATACGCAAAATATTACATAAATAATTATACCCACGAGGCTCTCATTTGATCATTCTCTGTCACAAACAGCCATACTCAGAAGTTTCGTCAGGAAGCCCTTAATTGTTCAGAACTTAGAACTACAATTGAATGCAATACTGAGTAACTGAACGACAGTTTTGTTGGGCCTAATTGGGGTATAAGTGAAGAATTTCCCAGGGTAGCCCGTGAACTTACCTAGACACGGCCCCTTGACATAGGGAAGCACACAAAAGACTCACCAGTTGTCACCCCCCCCCCGCCACACCCCTCCACGCCACCCCAGATTGGAACTTCTGGTCTTCTTACACAAGGCAGAATCCCAGCAGAACTGGGAAAAGTTGATGAAGAAATTTTAAAAAATCAAAGCCTTGTGGATTATAAATATGAACACTTCTAGGAAAGTTCAGAGAAGATAAACAATACAAATCTATATTAATAAATAAAATGAAATATAATCTCGTAATGGTTTAGTGGGTAGATACACTGTCCACCCCACTATGGCCCGTATTTTCCGATGCCTACGGGTGTGTATGGGCTGTGTACCCACCCATAGGGACATCGGAAATGCCGGTTTCAGGCATGCGAAGCACATGCGCTGAAAACCGGCATTTCCGATCGATCAAGAATGCTCGAGAAGGGCCTCTGCGGGCGGATAGTTCCGCTTTCTGGAGAACCTCCGCCCACAGAAAACCCTTAGAAATCGTACGCCTGGTAAAAGCAGGCATAAGGCCTTCTTTTACCAGCATAAGAGTTGAAAAAAAGTTTTTAAAAAGTTTTTTTTCACTCATTTATAATTTAAAAATACTTTTAAAAAAGGTAAGTTTATTTTTAGCCCCGTAAAAAACTTTAATTATTTTTTCAAAAAATTTAATTTTTGTTTAAAAATATTTAATTTATTGTAATTTTAACTCATTTTAAAAACGTGATGGTTTTTTTAAAATGTATTTAATGTTTTACAGTGTTTTTGGGGTGATCTCCATTCATATATTTGACAGGTCTATCTGTCAAAAGTATGAAGGGAGATTCCCTTCTGCTATTGGCTGGCCTGGCCCACGTGATCCCAGGGACGCTTGCGAACTGCATGCGCCTCTGGGATACGTGGGCCCTGCACATTTCGAGTTTGGAGAGGCCCAGGAGCGGAAGTGTACACACCTCGGGAGCCCTCAGGTAAGTTTGTAGATTTTTTTCCGATATGTAGGTTTCGCAAAATCCCCCAGAAACTCGAATAGAACCCTAAAGGGGGTGAGTTTTGGATCTTAACACGAATTTGGAATGATGGGACCAAAATGAAGGAATTTGAGGTCAAGGCCTCAGTTTTGAAGACATTTTGACAAGAATCAAGGAAGGATAAAAACCTGAGGAAAATGACTTTGGATGTTAAGATACCTTTTTAAAGGGCCATTGGGAAAACCTGCAGTCACAGAAACACAGGCTGCGGGAAGGGGTGTGGTGAGGCAGTGGACAGCTTTTGGATATTGGGACCAAGTCAAGCTGTCTGGGAGATGTTTGCACTGCAATCCAACCAAGGAGGAAGAGCCTCATCCAAAACCTCACAAACACATTCAAAAGTGAATAAACCAAGACCCCTTTTGAAATCCCCAGGTCCAGACAGGATACTGGAAGTCGGAAAACAATTCCTAACAAATAAAACTGCCAGTATTCAGTTTCATAGCCCATCATCCCATCAAAAACCGATTAGCCAAGTATCGACAGGAACAGTTTAACAAACCCGCCAAAAACCTAAGACAAAGAAGCGAGATTTGGCAGGTAGATAGAGCCCCTGTCTCAATGGAAGACATCGGTAGCCATCAGGACAAGTTAACACTAAGTTAAAGTCATCAGACTTAACGAGCCCGCCAAAACCTAAGACAAAAGAAGCGAGATTTGGCGCGAAGATAAACAGGCCTCAACTGAAACCTGAATCACTTTAACACGAAAACGATTAGTAAAGCAGTTTTGGCGTGCAAAACACAATAGACCTGAACAGTATAATTGGGGGCCTATTCCCCCAAGAAGCCAGCGATGGAAGCGAAGAAGAAAGCGAAGAAAGAGAGCCACACAGGTTCGACACCAGAGCCAAGCAACAAGGAATTTCGGAAGGCAGGCAGGCCTAAAGCCACGGGCAAGAAGACACGAGGAACCCGAGAGACACTGTGGTGGTGTCTGTTCACGACGTGCGGTTTGTTACAACACTATACTTAAAGTTAGTTCGAGGCTGTCCAGAGAGGCAGTTTAAAGTTAGTAACAGTACCGAGGTACGCAAGGACAACACGCCACAGTAAGGGGGGGGTCATCGACGGACCCGACTGGGAAAACGGTTCCCAATGCCTCGCAGCAATCAAGGCCCCACGAACCAACCAACACAACGCCACCGACCAACCAGGTGCAAACCAAGCCGTCGCGACCACCGAAAGACCAACACCAGGAAAAACCGAAGACACGCAAGTTTCCACACGACAAACTATTCCTGACTTACCCCTGGGTAAGATTTTTCCTTAAAAAACTCTAAACCCTACCTCTAACGAAGAAGAATTGGGTACTCACCTGATACAATCCAATACGCACCTTACCGCATCAGCGGACAGACCCAAACTGACCTGGATTGCAGCTGAAGTCTTCCACCACGTCCGGGGTACGGCAGGCCCCAACAACCAAAAACCCCAGTGAACCCCGAAATCGCGAAATACCTCAACTGTCGAGAACTGTCAAGGAGTGGTGAGCATTATCCCTGGTCCTTTGGAATCAAACCTAGCTAGGTAGTGGGATTGGGAGGGATAAGGGGTTTTGTATACTGTAATTCTCCCTCGCCTGTACCATGTGTTCCCCAACCCGTGTTTAAGTATTAAGTATGTTTTAAGATTGTTTGTTTTGTATTTACCTTTTTTCTTGAATAAAAGTTAAAGTTCTTTCATCAAAACCTGTTGTCTACTGCACCTTTTGTTCACGACGCCCAAATAAGTCCAAGGTCTAGAACCAGGGGCGTGGGAGTGATTTGAACTGCTCACTGAAGTCAGAGGTGAAGCTGACCCTACCACACCACCCCCTACAGATAGAAGCCTCCTATTGGAAATTATGAAGCCACAAAGTTTAGGAATTGGACAGATTTAATCCATGGACTAAGCTCACTTAGTTGATTTCAGCCAGGGTGATATTTGCCAGTAAAACTCACATATGACCCTACCACACCACCCCCTACAAAATGGTGACTGCGGCAGGACCTTGGCAAAAGGGTTGTGAAGCAGTAAACGCTGTTTTTGAGGAGAGAACAAAAATGGAAGAGAGGATGTCCTCCTATGTTTACAAAAAGGTTAATATAACCAAGAAATGGATACTCAGGCTGTTGCATGCTGAACGTCCTATGGACGCTGCAGCTACATGGACTGAGAGCAAGGAATATAATAAATCTGTGGAAAAGGCCATATGGTTGGTCTGCTCCCAGAAACAGATGCAGCTTATGGGGAAGCGAATTCAGACTCTCACAGAAGAGCTAAGGGAAGCAAGTCAACTTTCCCGTGCCAGGGCTATAGCAGGGGAAAGGTTATTAGCAGAGCTAAACTCAAAAGATCAGGAACATTTGCAGATAATAGAGGAACACTGTGCCAGTAAGGGATACCTCCAGTGTCAGGCCACCGAGGCCAAAAGTAGTGAACTGGCATTGCGGGAAGAGAACACCCGCCTTGCCAAGCAATTAAGGGAATTTAAAGAAAAGTTAAAAGACGTTCAGACAGCTTACAGAGTAGCCAGTACTAGGGGGGTTTGAGGTGGGAGATCACGGCCCCTGTCAGAAGCAGATTGAGAGTCTGAACCTTGCTCTGTCTAAGGCAAAAGGCATGGTGTGCCTGATAAGCCCGGGTGCGGCCCAGGTAGGCCTGGAAGAGCAAAGGGAAACTGTTCGACCACCACCTGTGGCGCCAGGGAGAGGCTCAGTTGGGCAGCAGGAGGGGCAGATAATCTGTGAGGCTGACAGGGAGGACACACCACCACCTGTGGCGCCGAGTTTTGACTCGGTCTGGCAGCAGGAGGCAGAGGGCAAACCGATGCAGGAAGGGTTGGAGCCAGGGCCGATGTGCCCAGCCCGACAGCAAAAGTTTGGCCCGCCCGCAGGTGGTGGAGGTCAGGGACCCCTTGAAAATCAATTCCTGGCTCCCCACGGTACCCAACAGCTTAGGGCTATGGCAAGCCACCTGAGTAAACTTACCCAAAAGGGAGACACCTCAGTCCACTTCATGGAAGTGGAACCGGCAGCAGGCATCAATGACTGTGATGATGCCGAGATGGCAAAAATGCTCCTTTTCTCACTGGATGGCAGGCTATACCAGTCCCTCTCTGCTGAGAGCAAGAGAGGGCAGAATGGGTATGCTGCCGTCAGAGAGGAAGTTTTAGAGGCAATGGGGATGAACGATGGTAGTCCCTTCTCCCGGGTGGAGAGAACAGTGCAGCTCACAGGGGAGACCCCACAAGCTTTCGCAGACAGGCTGTGGCCCGTGTACAAGGGTGCTTGTAATGGGGATCTCGACCGAGCTAACCTGAACCGGGACGAGCTGGCCCACTGGCTCCGAAGCCTAGTGGCAAACAGCTTGCCACGAATCAAAGCCAAGGCTGAGCTTTGGTTTGACCCGAAAGACCCCTGGGTCACCGAGGAGGCAGTGGTCAGACAACTGAACCTGGCCTACCGGAACGGTAGAGGGGCTGAAGAGCCCCCACCAAAAGGAAAGGTGCATGAAATAAAGCCCAGTTAGGATAAGAAGGAGTGGCACCAGGAAGGTGGTAAACCTTCCGACACGAAGCGTAACTGTTTCGGGTGCGGGAAGAGGGGGCACTGGAGAAAGGACTGTAGAAATCCCTGGAAGGATAGCCTAGCAAAGAATTCCCCAGCTTCTGCCCCAAAAGTAGAGGCACCGACCTCTTCCCCCACACTGGACACAATAGTAGCAGCCATCAGAGTCCTGTTTGATGGCCCAGGGAAGGTAGCGACAGCCACTGGTGCTGTAATCCCATCTGCCCCACCCAAACCAGAGGCATGACTAGAGCCAGCGCAGCCTGTCTATCTGTGTCCCCTGGAGTACGATGCCTGGAAGAGACCGCATGTTAAGATGGAAGTGGAAAAGGTGAAAGGGACCTATCTGTTAGACACAGGAGCCTCGAGCACCCTCATCTATTCAGATAACCCAGCCACCTCACCTCTGTCTAACGGGGTCCCGTACAGCTTAGTGGGGTTCACAGGAAATGAACAGGCTGGCTCGTTTTCCATCCTGCTGTCCATTCATTTGGGAGCACTCCACACCAAGTGGACCTGTGTCCTAATGAAGTGGGAGCAAGAAGGGAAGGGGATCCTGGGGGCCGACTTTATCACAGGCCACAGGATTTTAGTGGATTTAAGGAACCACTGTCTATGGGGAGCATGTACCCAAAAGGGTAGTGAGATAGCAGTCATCCCGGAGGCACAAGGCAAGGGGACCTTGTGCACAGTAAAACCAAAGGAGGGTTACGACCTTGAACTCATGGTCAGTAACACTCCAATGGAGTACCAGGCATTTGTGTGGGAAAACCTTGCAGCATTTGCCACTCACAAGCACGACTGTGGGAGGGTAACCAGGGTCGAGGTTAGTGTGAGTGGGGACTCCATGAACCGCCCACAAAAGCAGTATAACTTCCCCAGGGAAGCTGAGGCAGACTTGGAAACGGCTTTGACTTCTCTCGTCAAGCAGGGGGTATTGAGACCGATAGTTACCCACGTAAATTCCCCACTGTGGCCGGTTAGAAAACCGGACAACTCCTGGAGGGCCACAGTGGACTATCGAGTACTCAACTGTAACATCCCCGCCTGTGCATCCACGGTTGCAGCCGTAGCCAACCTCATTGGGAGTATCCCAGCATCTGCGACCACCTTTACACTGCTGGATATTTCCAACGGGTTCTGGTCCATCCCTCTACGGACTGAGGATCAGTACAAGTTCGCCTTTACATTTAAAGGCCAACAGTACACCTTGAACTGTCTGCCCCAGGGCTTCCATAACAGTCCATGCATTTTTCACCAATGTATGGCGAATTGCTTGAAGGGCTTCAGCAGGCCCCAGCAGCTGGTCCAGTATGTGGACGACCTACTCCTCTTTACCGATGAGGGAGAGGAACATGGTCCCCTTCTGGCAGAACTGCTGGAACTGCTCAGGCAAGAGGGTTTTAAAGTAAACCCCAAGAAGGCACAGATTGGCCAGCGCAAGTCAAATTCCTGGGCCTGGCTGTGCGAGCAGGGGAGAGGGCCATTGCTAAAGCTAGAAGGGAAGCAGTTCAGGAGTTACCAGCCCCCAACACAGTCACAGGGGTCAGATCTTTTCTAGGGCTAACTGGGTACTGCAGAGATTTCATTGAGGATTACGCAGCCACAGCAGCCCCTCTGCTCCGACTCCTACACAAGGGAATGGAGTGGGTTTGGGATGAGGGTTGCGAGGCTGCATTTGTAAAACTCAAGGGAGATCCGCAGACCGCACCGGCTCTAGGGGCTATTGATGGGAGGGAAGAGATTTTCATGGAGGTAGCAGCCAGTGGGGACAGTCTGAGCGCAGTGCTGCTCCAAGAGAGGCATGGCCGGCTGAGATCAGTGGTTTACTCCTCCAGATACTCACTGATGTGGAGAAGGGCTACTCCAACTGTGAGAGGCACCTCCTAGCCACTCACTGGGCTGTGAAAAGATCATTGATCTTCACAGGCACCTCTCCCATCACATTCCTCACCCACCACACGCCTACCCAGATGCTCCTAGATGGGAGAATTAAAGATGGGACAGTGAGCAGTGCCCGCATTGCTTGCTGGACCCTGCTTCTCTCACAAATGGATCTGAGGGTAAAAGGTCTCTGCGAGCCAAAGCTCGCAGCCAACATAATTTACTCAGGGACAGCCCACCGGTGTTCCGTTGAAGGGGTATGGGAAGTCAACATAGGTTTGCGAGCCGGGATACAGCCCACAGGCCGCGAAATCTATGTGGACGGTTCAAGCACAGTATCCGCTGGCAAACGACTCATAGGGTGTGGGATTTATGACCCAGAGGCAGACATTGCTCTGGCAATCAAGCTCCCCAGCACCATGAGTGCCCAGCAGGCTGAACTGTCTGCGGTGGTGTATGTGGTTACACACCCCGAGAAGTTCCCTACCCCATACACGATTTGCTCGGACAGCATGTTCACATGCAATTCGCGTACAGAGTACCTGGCCATCTGGTCTCGTCGCGGATACACCTCCGCTGATGGGAGACCCCTGGCCATCAAGCCTCTGTTGGAGAAAATCATGCAGGCAGTAGGGGAGGAAGGTAGGGTCTACATCCACAAGGTGAAAGCCCATTCTAAGGTAGAACCCCGCGCAGAGGGCAATCACCAGGCCGACATGCTGGCCAAAGAGGGCGCCAGTACTGGCACGTTTTGGGATCCATATGGATCAAACCCGGTAGCAGCAATCCGAGGCAGCGGAGGAACCCAAGGGAGTGCAGGGGTAGCATTGACCCCGGACCTAAAGATGGTCCAGGCACGGGATCCCATCCTAAAAACTGTCCTGGAAACCCTGGCTAGAGGGGAGAAGGTAGAGGGCCCATATGGCGCAGCAGCCATCACCGTCAAAGAAGGCATGCTGTTCAGGGGGAACAGTGGGTAGTGCCGCAGCAGCACCGAAGGGAATTCCTCCAACTGGCCCATGAGGGTCCAGGAGCGGGGAATCCTGGGCCTGAGACCACCTGGCAGCGGGTGGAACAGGCAGGATGGTGGCCAGGACTGAGGGAGGATGTCCGCGAGTTCTGTGCAGGCTGTCTGGTGTGTGCTGCTAACAACCCTGACCCCCAGAAAAGGAAGGTATCTATGGGACACATCAGGAGGGTAGAGGGACCATGGCAGTCGATCCAGGTCGACTACATCGGGCCCCTACCCACCGCCCAGGGAGGCTACAAGTACTGCCTAGTCCTGGTGGATGTGTTCTCAAAGTGGGTGGAAGCTTTTCCATGCCGAACTGCTACCACTTTGGGTACAGCCAGGATCCTGGTCAGGGAAGTGTTCTCATGATGGGGACTCCCACAGTATGTGGAGTCAGACCAGGGGAGTCATTTTACTGGGCAGGTCATGCAAGAGACCCTCAGGGTACTCGGCATAGAAGGGAAATGGCACGTCGCCCACAACCCGCAGTCATCAGAGATTGTGGAGTGTTTAAACCGTACCATTAAAGAAAGGCTACGAAAGGAGATGGGAGACTCACCCAAAAAGTGGGTAGAAGCCTTACCGTTGGTCCTAATGGGGATCCGGGCCAGCCAGTCAAAAAGCACGGGGTATTCCCCACACCAGCTCATGACTGGCAGGATTATGCGGACCCCCACCCATGTACTAGCCCCGGTGCTCACGGAAGGGCAGCTCAGGGAGGTGAACCGGGACAGATTCGTCAGGAATCTGTTGGACCACCTTAAACAGGTCCACTGGCAGGCTGCGAGTAACATGGGAAAGCAGCATCGGAGTAACCGATTGCTGCTGGAACCCCGCAAGCACCATGAGTGGGAGGTAGGAGACCAGGTCATGGTCAGAAATTTTGCCCGGGTAGGGAGTTTCGAACCACTGTACATGGGACCCTACCACATTGTGGACAAGGCAAGCCCCATGGTCTATGCCATAAAGATGCCCCGCCGTACAAAGTGGTTTCACATCAACCAATGCAAGCGGTTCACTCCCGGAAGCAGGGAACAGCCAGCAAAGGTGGACTGCCCCCAAGTTAGAAATCCTCAGCCAGCAGAAGCTGTGGCAGACGCACAGGCTGCAGCGGCAGGGACAGTGTGTTGTTTCACAGGAGACGACACTCCACCGATTACGTGGGACTCAGGCACACCCCCAGTGGCCAGAGTCCTAAGAAGGTCTCCCCGCACACCACAGCCAAAGCTACCGTGGCCACAAGTGTATCAGTTTAAAGGGTCCCGCCCAAAGAGGGCTGCAACCCGGAAAACAGCGCCCAAGGGCAGGGAGCGTTCCACAGCCTCCAACAGTGAGGGATTCACAGGAGAGATAGTACTGGGAGAAGAGAGAGAGAAGGGTCCCCAGCCTGCATCCTCAGGCTGGGAGGAGCCCACAGATATGAACGAGGGCGCTGCAGCCACACCAAAGGGGGTAGTGTGCTGCAGCACAGGAGTCAACTGGGATGATAAGATACCCCCAGCGGTTTTGAGGAAGGCCTTCTGGGTCCGGCGGTACAGGCCGCACTACACCCAGGTGTACCAGCCATCCAGAGGCCACAAAAGGCAGAGGTTAAACAGGATTTAACCTGGCCGTCCGGAGATGGGCGACGAATGTACAGAGTTTTAGTTTTAAGAATTACAGTCTTTGATAGTTATGGTTTTTATATCATTAGTTTAGTTATTTTTAGAGTTTAAGTTCAAGGGCTCGATTAATTATCCAGCCAGAGAACCTTTCTGGGACATGGCTATATGTTTTGTGTGTGCCCCTACAGAAAGGAATTTGGAATGACAAGGGTTCTGCTCCTGCTCACCCTGGTAGGGGTGAGCATCGGTGACCAAGGTGACGTGGAGGACTCCTACATCTATGGGTGCTCGGGAGAGAGAGCACCGGTCATCACCGCAGGGGGTGGCGAGCGGGGAGTGGAGGAGCTCACCATCTACTTCCACGAGGGAAGGTGGCCAGGGTGGCTGGGGTCCAACTCTACTAAATACTCCAACCAGGCTGGGTTCACGTATGGGGAGGCCTCCCTCCCATGCCCCAGAATACAGGTCGTTGCTATGAGGGTCAGTGTCACCGAGGGGAAGCGTGTGTGCCTTACCTGTAAGGGACGAATTCCCCTGAATAGGTGGTGGTGGCTCAGGAAGCTGAGCAGGGACGCAGGGGACCATACAGCCGACTGGGAGAGATTAGGGAACGACACCTACCGAACAATCACAGGGACCCAAGGGGGAGTGAGTGTGTGTTGGGATAAGTGGTGGGAGTCGGAACAGGGAGTCTATGTTTGTATGTGGGGATCAGAGAAAGCCTGCCCCACAAGTGTATCCATCATCTTCTCTAGACAATGGCAAGATGCCGGGGAGGGGATAGGGTGGGATTCTAGCCTGCATGGGTGCGTGGTCCCACACATTCCGATCCCAGTTAACGCAACTGAACTCGTGGCACACACCCGAAAGCCCCTACCCACGACCCAGGTACCAAAAACCCTGGAAGAAAAGTATCCTACCACCACCAAGGGACCAGGGAATGGGTTAGTCCTAGTACCAACCGAAAAGGTACTATACCAGGGGGTACACTATGCAGTAGCTTCAGTAATATTAAACCTTACCGAGGTATACTTACCTGAGTGGTGTCCTAAGGAGACGGAGCACTTATACCAGGCCCTGCTAAAGGAAATGTTTAGAAAGTTTTACGAGTTTGATTTTACCAATGTAGACAAAGCAGAGCTATACAGAATATGCCCTGAGAACCCTATGGGCATGGGTAGACAAAGAAGGGGTGCCTGGAATGATATTTTCACTGCCTATAATACAGGATCCTCTGTAATAAATAGCCTGGATGACATGGAATTACAGACACAGATAAATGGTTTAAAAACCCAGTTAAGAAAGATCCTGAAGGATGGGAACACAGTGGTAGGCTCAGAGCTACATGAGGACCAAGCTATGACAGTTCATTTAAAGGAAATTATTGCAGAATTGGAAAGGCATGCCAAAACAGTAAATGCACTCATACGGGAGGATAGGAATGCATCGGATCAGGCTGCACAGAATGAGGTGTGTGTGCTGTACGGGGCATGATTGCTGGGCGAGGGCCATAGCAACCTGGAGGATTTAAAGCAAGGTTAAGTCCCCTCCTGGATCAGCAACAAGCACCTCGCAGCCCTCCACCCGTTTAGTAATTTGCTGAGCCCGTGTCAATTTCGTCTAGCCTCTGAAGCCTACCCTGTCCCAATAGATTGTGGGTGTTCCAATCACACCATCATGGGGATAGTAGTGAGAATGCCGGTCATGAGTGGGACAGCCCGACCCGTACCGGTATACAGGGTGGAGAACATTGGAATCATTCAAGGGGGTGCACACATCCGTTTCACAGCGGTCCCACCTTATGTCATAAAGTGGGAGCACGCCATGACAGGTACTGACCTCTCCGGGTGCCGGAGCCGGGGTTCACACATAATACTGTGTCCCCAGCACTTGAACACCTATTCTAAACCACAATGCGGGTTTAAAGCTGCTGGCGCATGACCTATAAACTGTTCCATGGAGGTAATGGCACACGGCCATGTTTCCCCACAGGTAGCATATATAGTGGGTGGGACATATTGTGTCACCACAGGTGCGTCCCACGACCAGTATGGACACTTCTGGTGTCTGGTAAGTGACAGCAGTTTCTGCTTTAAACCCGAGGCAGAAGTTCAAATGGCGCAGGAACGGATTGTCCCCATTCCTGAACTCTCCACTGTTCACCTCACTGTAACAGAAAACATCACCAACCTGCAAAAGTATGTGACTTACTTTGGATATAAAATTCCCCCTCTACCCGAACATCTTACCATCCTACTTAAAGCTGTAGAGATTTCACAAAAACATTTCTACACCCTGGAACAGAAAACAGGATAAAAACCTGAGGAAAATGACTTTGGATGATAAGATACCTTTTTAAAAGGGCCATTGGGAAAACCTGCAGTCACAGAAACACAGGCTGCGGGAAGGGGTGTGGTGAGGCAGTGGACAGCTTTTGGGTATTGGGACCAAGTCAAGCTGTCTGGGAGATGTTTGCACTGCAATCCAACCAAGGAGGAAGAGCCTCATCCAAAACCTCACAAACACATTCAAAAGTGAATAAACCAAGACCCTTTTGAAATCCCCAGGTCCAGACAGGATACTGGAAGTCGGAAAACAATTCCTAACAAATAAAACTGCCAGTATTCAGTTTCATAGCCCATCATCCCATAGCCAAGTATCGACAGGAACAGTTTAACAAGCCCGCCAAAAACCTAAGACAAAGAAGTGAGATTTGGCAGGTAGATAGAGGCCCTGTCTCAATGGAAGACATCGGTAGCCATCAGGACAAGTTAACACTAAGTTAAAGTCATCAGACTTAACGAGCCCGCCAAAACCGAAGACAAAAGAAGCGAGATTTGGCACGAAGATAAACAGGCCTCAACTGAAACCTGAATCACTTTAACACGAAATCGATTAGTAAAGCAGTTTTGGCTCTCAAAACACAATAGACCTGAACAGTATAATTGGGGGCCTATTCCCCCAAGAAGCCAGCGATGGAAGCGAAGAAGAAAGCGAAGAAAGAGAGCCACACAGGTTCGACACCAGAGCCAAGCAACAAGGAATTTCGGAAGGCAGGCAGGCCTAAAGCCACGGGCAAGAAGACACGAGGAACCCGAGAGACACTGTGGTGGTGTCTGTTCAAGCCGTGCGGTTTGTTACAACACTATACTTAAAGTTAGTTCAAGGCTGTCCAGAGAGGCAGTTTAAAGTTAGTAACAGTACCGAGGTACGCAAGGACAACACGCCACAGTAAGGGGGGGTCATCGACGGACCCGACTGGGAAAACGGTTCCCAACGCCTCGCAGCAATCAAGGCCCCACGAACCAACCAACACAACGCCACCGACCAACCAGGTGCAAACCAAGCCGTCACGACCACCGAAAGACCAACACCAGGAAAAACCGAAGACACGCAAGTTTCCACACGACAAACTATTCCTGACTTACCCCTGGGTAAGATTTTTCCTTAAAAAACTCTAAACCCTACCTCTAACGAAGAAGAATTGGGTACTCACCTGATACAATCCAATACGCACCTTACCGCATCAGCGGACAGACCCAAACTGACCTGGAGTGCAGCTGAAGTCTTCCACCACGTCCGGGGTACGGCAGGCCCCAACAACCAAAAACCCCAGTGAACCCCGAAATCGCAAAATACCTCAACTGTCGAGAACTGTCAAGGAGTGGTGAGCATTATCCCTGGTCCTTTGGAATCAAACCTAGCTAGGTAGTGGGATTGGGAGGGATAAGGGGTTTTGTATACTGTAATTCTCCCTCGCCTGTACCATGTGTTCACCAAC
Organism: Squalus acanthias; assembly: GCA_030390025.1. Classification (NCBI taxonomy): domain Eukaryota; kingdom Metazoa; phylum Chordata; class Chondrichthyes; order Squaliformes; family Squalidae; genus Squalus; species Squalus acanthias. The sequence continues at coordinate 163,747,463 of CM059427.1, read as the reverse complement.
CCGTGTTTAAGTATTAAGTATGTTTTAAGATTGTTTGTGTTGTATTTACCTTTTTTCTTGAATAAAAGTTAAAGTTCTTTCATCAAAACCTGTTGTCTACTGCACCTTTTGTTCACGACCCCCAAATAAGTCCAAGGTCTAGAACCAGGGGCGTGGGAGCGATTCGAACTGCTCACTGAAGTCAGAGGTGAAGCTGACCCTACCACACCACCCCCTACAGATAGAAGCCTCCTATTGGAAAATATGAAGCCACAAAGTTTAGGAATTGGACAGATTTAATCCATGGACTAAGCTCATTTAGTTGATTTCAGCCAGGGTGATATTTGCCAGTAAAACTCACATATGAAAAATGGTACCACAAAGCTGCTGGTGTCAATAGAACCAGACCCAACATATAACACCTTCAGCACAGGAGAGAATTTCTTTGAATAGCATAAATTTTGGGAACATCTTCAAGGATGTAGCATCCCTCAATCCTTTAAGGACGGGTGTGTCTTCTGTCAGCACTTGGTCCCACCAGAATTTATAGAACGGGTGTATCTCTGGTGCATCTAAATAATGCTCCAGGTTCTGGCTCCCCTGGCGGAACTACACCTCCAAAAAGATTGCAGAATTTCAGGTCCTATAACTTTAAGATTATCATTAAAAAAAAGAGAGATATGGAAATGTTTTATGTAGAGGGTTCCAAGGACATGGAATTCGTACCAGTAACAGTGCTGGATGCAAATCCATAATACCCTTTAAAAGGGAAATGGATTAATATTTGAAATTTTAAAAGGTAGGGGAAAGGACAGGAAAATAGGACTAAAGAGCAGATGTAACGATCTAAAAGACCATCTTCTATGCTGTAAATTTCTATGATTAGGATTTTCCTCTTTGGTGGAATCTCCAATGCAACTTCCATAGGGCTTGAGTTCTGCCCACCACAATGGCCCACCTGTGACCTCAGCCAATTTACCGGAGTCAGTGTCATTGAAATAATGTTAGTGGGCTCCCGGTGTAATTCCAGCCTCCGTTGGGAAGCCTGCAGTGGGAAATGCAGAATGGCTAAAACAGCTCTCAGACAGCTCAGCCAGCAGCCTCTTAGCAAAGTTGTTTTTATAAAACATTTTGCTCCCAAGGTGGTTTAGCTATTGCAATCGATAATCCTGCAATCATTTGCATAGGCTAAAGTGGCTCATTTAATTAAAAAAAACTTAAAATACACTATTAAAAAATAAACTGTAACTTGCTCTGGGTCCCTGTGACCTTCAGATCCTCAGATCCATCACAAGCAGGCCTCACAACAACAACAACTTGCATCTATATAGCCCCTTTAATGTAGTAAAATGTCCCAAGGCGCTTCACAGGAACATCATCAAATGGAATTTGACACTGAGCCATGTAAGGAGATTCTGGGCTGGATTTTGTGAATGGAGGTGAGTTGGAGGCGGGACTGCTGCTTGTCGTGTCAATGTCCCACCTCCATCCTCGCCTGACCATTCAGAGGGATTTTCCCCTGATTGAGCTTGTTAAGCCTGCCCTGCGGGCTCAGCAAGCCAATTAGGGAAGAAGTCACTGACAGATCGCATCAACATCAGACTTGCTATCTGTCAAAACTTCTTGAAAGAAGAAATGACAGCGTTTGACAGCTCTGTGAAGCTGTCAAACACTGACATTCTCTTTAGTTTAATGAGTCTTTGCGGTGTGGACTCAACAAACATTGAAAATAAGTAACTTTCAGATGTCTGATGGATCGGAGGGTCCATCAGCCATTACCTGAAATTGACAAGGTAGATGTCCGCTCTCCTGATCCAGCGTGGCTAAAGGCTATAGAAGGAAAAAAAGGTAAGTGAACACTTTTTAAAACTAATCACTCACCTTGCATACTTACCACTCCACACTTGCACCCATCACTCACCTCTACACCTTACTTCCAGGTGCCTCCGACCACCGCAGACCTCCTCCAACCCGGCGGGGTTTTCCGAGGTCGGGAAGCCTTCACCTGTGAAGGTAAAATGGTACTAATCCTTTTTTCTGCCCATTAACTACCTGTTAACAGGCAGTTAAAAGGATTAAAAGCCTTTCCCGCCTCCAGGAGACGGGACCTGAAGCTACACATCTTCCCGCCTCCTGGCATGTGGGCACGGAGGCGGGATGGGGACGGGTTTGCTACCCACCTCCTCAGGGCTTGGAAAATCCAGCCCATTCGGTCAGATGGCCAAAAGCTTGGTCAAAGAGGTAGGGGTAAAAATTCAGTTGGTTGCGCCTCCCGTTAGCGCCTTAAGAGGGCGCTAATGGGGCGCAAAGCCGCTAACGCCCGGGCGCAGCGATGTTTGCGCCACTCGAGAACTTAACTTGAGATTGTGCGGCGGTGCTAAAACTTACCGCTGCAACCACCTGCGCGCGCAGATTGTGACGTCATTCCATGGTGCAACGCCCTTGTGGCGCCCCGGAGCGGAAATTGAGTGGCGCCCCCTGCCTTACCGCCTGACGCTAGCAACGACAGGTTGAGGGGAGCGTTCTGCAGTCATGAAGGGAAAGGGGGAGCGCTATTTAAAGGTGACCGCTTCCTGCCTTTTATTGTTGGTGTCATTTTTCAACTACGCATTCTGAGAGAGAGAGGGAGAGACTTCTGGAGAGATTCAACGTTGTGTGAAGGAGTTTTGGGTACTGAGCAGCACTTTGCAGGTTCATTTTGATTTGCCATTCCTTGTATCGATTTAGCAGAGACTGTGGGAGCTGCACTCTGAGCTCTTTGCCTGGTACTCTCCATTGTTCTTTCCAGCACATTTGATGTGCAAGTCTCTCCAGGCCGAGATTCAAGGCTGCAATGAACAGGATGTGGATGGAAAGCAAGATTAACCATCCCCTTTAAGAACTGGCCCGTGCCATTGTGTGTGTGTTCCATTGCTGACTGACATTACATGAGCTTCGCCAGCGCTCTGAGGTAGCGCCTCACTCCTTGGCCTTTGCGCCTTAAGACAGGTGTGCAGCGCCTGCTTTAGCGCTCCACTCACCTCCCGGGGCGGTAAAAGTGAAGTTTCCAGTCAGTGCCGATAATTAGCGCCAGGCGCTAATATTTGCGTCCAGACGATATTTGCGCCCCAAATGGGGCGCGACCTAATTTCTACCCCGTAGCATCATAAAGGAGTAGAGAGAGCTAGGGAGGCCTAGAGGTTTAGGGAGGGAATTCCAGAGCTTAGGGCCTAGGCAGCTGAAGACATGGTGGAGCGATTAAAATCGCAGAAACGCAAGAGGCCAAAATTGGAGGAGCGCAGAGATCTCGGAGGGTTGTAGGGCTGGAGGAGGTGACAGAGATACGGAGGGGTGAGGTCATGGATAGATTTGAAAACAAGATTGGAATTTTAAAATTGAGGCATGGCCGGACTGGGAGCCAATGTAGGCCAGCGAGCACAGGTGGGTGGGTGAACTGAACTTGGTGTGAGTCAGGATACGGGCAGCAAATTTTTGGATGAGCTCGGGTTTATGGAGGGTGGAAGATCCAAGGCCGGCCAGGAGAACTTTGGAATAGTCAAGTCTGGAGGTAACAAAGGCATGGATAAGGGGTTCAGCAGCAGATGAGCTGAGGCAGGGGCGGAGTCAGGCGGTGTTACGGAGGTTGAAATAGGCGCGGATATGTCGTCAGAAGCTCATCTTGGGGTGAATTATGACAACAAGGTTGTGAACAGTCTGGTTCAGCCTCAGACAGTTGCCAGGGAGAGGGATGGAATCAGTAGCTAGGGAACGGAGTTTGTTGCGGGGATCGAAGACAATGTCGGAATTTTCTGTACCTGAGTGGGTCAGATGCAGACGGTCGCTGTGGTAGGTCGCGACCCCGTTCTTCATTCCATCCCGCTGCTGAGATCAACTTTCCGTTAATGGCGCCTGTTAAGGCTGTCCTGCACGTTACCCGGCTCTGTTAAATGTGCAGGTGTGATGACGTCATCGATGACACTTTATCAGCCGGGATATTTAAAGGAGCCAAGGCCACATTGCATTTGAAGGTTCATCTAGGAAACTGCAGGCACTGCACGGCACCATTGGAGTGTTCCAAACAGTGCCAGACATGACTGCACAGAGGCAGAGGGCTGCACCCAGGTTCTCAGATGACTCCCTCCATATGCTGTGGAGGGAGTCAGAGCACGCAGGGAGGTCCTCTTCCCTTCCAATGTGCGGAAGAGACCTCCCCAGCAGACCAAAGGAGCAGAGGAGGTCAACAGCAGGGATGCTGTCAGGAGGACCTGGGTGCAGTGCCGCAAACATTTCAATGGTCTCATTAGTTCAGGAAAGGTGAGTGCAAAACCACACTCAACTTCATCCTGCTGTGCCTCTCATCACATCCCCATCACTCTGCCTTCCCAACCCTACTCCTGCACATCCTTACTCACACCAACATACCTTGCACGTCCACCCATCCCTCTCTCTCTATCTACATTATCACATCCCCATCTGACTAACCACCCCTCACACTCACCCTCATCCTAATGCAATCATACCAACTAACAACACACAAGGAGGCCACTTGGCATTGTCACCCCACTCCATCATAGTCTCCCTCTAAAGATGTAACCCATCCATTCCTTACACTCATTCCATCACTCTCACTCAACCTTGTCTTCTTTCCCTCCTTGCAGGAAAATAGAGCCCACAATAAGAGGGAGAGGGAGAGAACCGGAGGTGGCTCTCCTTCCTTCGCCACCTTAACAGCAGCAGAGGAGGTTGCCTTGGAGGTGTCAGGAGTCTCAGAGCAGCTGGAGGTGGGACACAGAGAGAGGGGGACATCTGAGCAACCTGGTGACAGAATTACATCTCATACAGCCACATGGCACACAGCAAGCACTCATATGGGGACTGATGTCAGCAGCCAGTGAATGTTCATCATGTGCATAATGGTATTGTTACCCATTCTTGATATGACATATCTAACTCATCTCTTTACTCTCCCACAGATCCATCAAGAGCCCCCTCCATTGCCCAGGAGGAAGAGGAAGACGACTCCTCAAAGGAGACTCCAGCCTCTGAGGGTGCACCATCACCAGACATGAGCGCACCCAGCACCAGCGCAGAGACACACACCTCGGTGGGTGCAATGCGAGATAGAGTAATGTTATCACCTGGTGTCTCACAACTCACAAGTGAGCAAGAGCAGATGGTGGAGACAGGGACAGCGGTGGAGACTCCTCACCAGAGGACGCAGGACGCTCCCAGCTCTGCTCAGCTGCATGCAGACGCTGAGCCTCGGGGGCCATCCAGAAAGAGGGCGATCCTGGAGGCGATCCAGCTGATGGTCCTCCTGCTCCTCCTCCTCTGAAGAAGAAGCTCTGCCCTCAGTGCCTTGTTCCTCATGCGCAGCAGACCACGATGATTCTGGAGACCCTGGCTGGTGTGTACTGAAGGGCTCCTCCAGATCTATCAAGGTATCTGAAGTGCATTTTGAACATGCCTATTGTCTGCTCTATGACACATCTGGTGGAAATGTGGCTTTCATTATCTCTCTCCTGGGCCTCAGTACTTGGCCTTCTCAAGGGTGTCGTGAGCCACGTCTTCAGTGGATAGCCCTTGTCTCCAAGCGGCCAGCCGGAAAGTCTGTTTGGAGGAGCGAAGAGCTGCGGGAGGGTGGACTGGCGCAGGACGAAAGTCATGGCAGCTGCCAGGGAATTTGGCACACACATGCATGATGATCTTCCTATGGTTGGAAACGAGCTGCACATTGAGGGTGTGGAAGCCCTTGCAGTTGACAAAGACTCCTGGGTGATGATGGGGTGCCCGGATGGCCACATGTGTGCAGTCGATGACGCCCTGCACACGTGGAAGCCAGCCAGAGTGGCAAAGGCCAGTGCCCGCTCAGTAACACTGGCTTCATCAGTAGCAAAGTTGATATAGTTGGCTGACTTGTCAAACAGGGCATCGGTGACCTGTGTGATGCATCTGTGGGCGACCGATTGCAAGATGTCGCAAATGTCTGCTGCAGATCCCTGGAAGGAGCCTGAGAAAGAAGAAGTTGAGCGCGCTGGTGACTTTGACAGCCACTGGTAAGGTGTGTCCACCCACTCCTCTGGGCTGCAGGTCTTGCAAATGTCTGCGACAGCCTGGCGTGATAGCCTGAGCTTCCTTTGGTACTGCTGCTCAGTCATGTTGAGGAAGCTCATCCTCTGCCTGTATATCCATTGTTGGGGATATTGCCTCCGGCGCGGTGCAGCCTGCGCTGATGCCCTCTCTCCTGTGGAGCATCAGGTAGCTGAGGAGAATGTTGGTGGTGTTGTTGTTGGTGCTGCTGCTGTGCCTGGTGCTGCTGGTGTTGGGGCTCATTGTGGTCTGATTCTGAGGACCAAGGTGAGACAGTATAAACAGCACCCATGCTGATGTAATAGATCGATTACCTGACGAAGGAGCGATAGCTCCGAAAGCTTGTAAAATTAAATAAATCTGTTGGACTATAACCTGGTGTTGTGCGACTTCTCATTGATGTAATAGATGGCAGGTCAAGAAGAGATGACAGAAGTAATCTGTCAATGGTGTGATAGGTTCTACCAATGAGGTGACAGTGGATCCCAACTTTGCTAAAAAGACTTGCATTCCCTAGAAAGCTAAATCTCTGCTGACAATGCACTCAGCAACAGCATCTACCTTAGGAAAGTGACCAGGTGTCAGGTGAGTGTTTTTATTGTACTGTTCATGCTGTGCACTAATAAGCTGGATTAATGGCCACTCAGCTTCCGCCTCAGGTTCACAGACGTGGTTCCCGAGCTGCATGATTCCCATGCTCATCCAAGGAAATTTGAAAGGTGGGGTTAAAAAGACGCTTAAGGGTCTGACAAGTACCTCATAATCATCTGAATTAGCTCGGCCGCCTCTGCTGGTCGGGTTGCTGCTGCGCTGGCAAACACGCCCGAGGGAAAGGTGCGTGGGGGCGAGATGACAGCGGGTTCCCGACCTGCTCCAACTTATTTCAAATTTCCCACCCGACCCGCCTCCAATCGTGCCCGCACGGACGCCAGAAATTACCGGCCAATGTCTTCGGTCTTCCCAATATTTAATTGGAGGAAATTTCTGCTCATCCAGTATTGGATGTCGGACAAGTAGTCTGAAAATTTAGAGACGGTGGAGGGGTCGAGAGGGGTGGTGGTGAGGTAGAGCTGGGTGTCGTCTGCATATATGTGGAACCTGACGTTGTGTTTTCGGATGATGTCGCCGAGGGGAAGCATGAACACCTCTGCCAAAGATGCATTGGGGTAGAAATTTTTCTTGGGTGGTAACGCAAAATGGGAGGTATCGCATCAGCTTCCGGGTGGGGCAGCTGATGCGATTCCTTTGGCCCATCTTGGAAAAAATAGTGGGGTAGAAATTCATCTTGGGCGGTAGGGGTGGGAAACATGAAAATGAAAGATATTTCAATCTTTAAGTGTAGATTTATTGAGTTCTCACTTGTGGCAAGGTACCTAGCTTGCTTTGAGCATTGTGGGTATGCCTCATGTGATTTCCTGATTCATGTTTGCGACGGCCCAGGTTCCACACCACAGACAAGGACTCATAGTGGTTACCTTTTAGTGTAATTTTGCAAGTTTCTTTCGATAGATACATGCTGTGGTAGTTCTGAGCTCTTCTCCCAAAATGAGAGGTGATTTTGCAACATGTTGCTACTTCAAATGTCTTACGTACCAGCTAGAGATTAGACCATAAAATATAGATGCTATATTCTGTTGCTGTGTTTAGAAATATTAGGTCGATAGTAAGGAAAGTGGCCCTGTTTGCCACTTCAGGACACCTCCCTCCTAGGACAACACTGTAGGAAGCCTGGAAGAGGCAGAGACAGAGAACTTGAGGGCCCAGCTAATCATAGGAACATAAGAACAGGAGTAGGCCATTAAGCCCCTGAAGCCTGTTCCGTCATTCAGTTAGATCATGGCTGATCCGTACCTCAACTCCTTTTACCTGCCTTTGTTTCATATCCTTTGATACACTTACCCAACAAAAAACTATCGATCTCAGTTTTGAAAATTTTCATTGACCCAGCATCCACAGCCTTTTGGGAGAGCGAGTTTCAGATTTCCACTACCCTTTGTGTGATAAAGTACTGCCTGATTTCACTCCTAAATGGCCTAGCTTTAATTTTAAGAGTATTCCCCGTTGTTCTGGATTCCCCCACCAGAGAAAATAGTTTCACTGACTGACAATGCCAGTCTTATGGAGCATGTTATCTTGCAGGATATGGTATCAGCAGGCAGAGATCTTCTCACAAATCCAAGATTGATTAAGAAAGGGAAGATAGATTATGAAAGTAAATTAGCAAAAAATATAAAAACAGATAGTAAGAGTTTTTATAGTTATATAAAAAGAAAAAGGGTGGCTAAAGTAAATGTTGGTCCCTTAGAGGATGAGACCGGGAAATTAATGGTGGGAAGTATGGAGATGGCAAAAACACTGAATGAATATTTTGTATCAGTCTTTACAGTAGAGGACACTAAGAATATCCCAACACTGGACAAACAGGGGGCTATAGGGGGAGAGGAGCTAAACACGATCAAAATCACTAAGGAAGTGGTACTCGGTAAAATAATGGGACTCAAGGCGGATAAATCACCTGGACCTGATGGCTTACATCCTAGAGTCTTGAAGGAAGTGGCGGTAGGGATTGTAGATGCATTGGTAATAATTTTTCAAAACTCCCTGGATTCCGCTAAGGTCCTGGCAGACTGGAAAACTGCTAATGTAACACCCTTATTTAAAAAGGGCAGTAGACAGAAGGCTGGTAACTATAGACCGGTTAGCCTAACATCTGTGGTAGGTAAAATTTTGGAGTCCATTATTAAGGAAACAGTAACAGGACATTTGGATAATCATAATTTAATAGGACAAAGTCAGCATGGTTTTACGAAGGGGAAGTCATGTTTGACAAATTTGCTGGAGTTCTTTGAGGAAGTAACATATAGAGTGGATAAAGGGGAACCAGTGGACGTAGTGTATTTAGACTTCCAAAAGGCATTTGACAAGGTGCCACACAAAAGATTATTGCTTAAGGTAAAAAATCACGGGATTGGGGGTAATATTCTGGCATGGATAGAGGATTGGCTATCTAACAGAAAGCAAAGAGTTGGGATAAATGGTTCATTCTCAGACTGGCAATCAGTAACTAGTGGTGTTCCACAGGGGTCAGTGCTGGGTCCCCAACTCTTCACAATCTATATTAACGATTTGGAGGAAGGGACCAAGTGTAACATATCAAAATTTGCAGATGATACAAAGATGGGAGGGAAAGTAGTGAGTGAGGAGGACATAAAAAACCTGCAAGGGGACATAGACAGGCTAAGTAAGTGGGCAGAGATTTGGCAGATGGAATACAACACTGGAAAGTGTGAGGTGATGCACTTTGGCAGGAAAAATCCTAGAGCAATTTATTATCTTAATGGCAAGAAACTGGAGAGTACTGAAGTGCAAAGGGATCTGGGGGTCCTGGTGCACGAAACTCAAAAGGTTAGTATGCAGGTGCAGCAAGTGATTAAGAAGGCAAATGGAATGTTGGCTTTCATTGCTAGGGGGATAGAATATAAAAATAGGGAGGTATTGCTTCAGTTGTACAAGGTATTGGTGAGACCGCACCTGGAATACTGCATACAGTTTTGGTGTCCTTACTTAAGGAAAGACATCCTTGCTCTCGAGGCAGTGCAAAAAAGGTTCACTCGGTTAATCCCGGGGATGAGGGGGTGGTCATATGAGGAGAGGTTGGGTAGATTGGGACTCTACTCATTGGAGTTCAGAAGAATGAGAGGCGATCTTATTGAAACATATAAGATTGTGAAGGGGTTGGATCGGGTGGATGCGGGGAGGATGTTCCCGATGACGGGTGAGACGAGAACTAGGGGACATAGTCTTAGAATAAGGGGCTGCTCTTTCAAAACTGAGATGAGGAGGAACTACTTCACTCAGAGGGTGGTAGGTCCATGGAATATGCTGCCACAAAAAGCTGTAGAAGCTACAACATTAATTAAATTTAAAACAGAAATAGACAGTTTCCTAGAAGTAAAGGGCATTAAGGGTTACGGGGAGCGGGCAGGAATTTGGACATGAGTCTAGGTTCGGATCGGTCATGGCCCTGTGGGTAGTGGAGCGGGCCCAGGGACTGTGTAGCCTGATTCTGCTCCTATTTCGTGTGTGCAATTCTGTTAGATGCAGGAGATGGTTCTGTGATAGATAGTAGATTGGCGGTTAGGATCAGATCAGCCATGATCTTATTGAATGGCGGAGCAGGCTCGAGGGGCCGATTGGCCTACTCCTGCTCCTATTTCTTATGTTCTTATGTTCTTATGTGGCTCTGTCTGTAAGTGTACCACATAGTCAGTGGCGTAGTCTGTCTCTGGTTCCTGCCTGACCTATCTGGCATCCTTCCATTGCTCCTCTTCTTCCTCCTCCAAGAACATAACTAAAAGGGATTCCATATGGCAACCTCACACATTGCTCCTCGCGGAACTGCAGTTATGAAGTTCTTGGTACACTCTAGGCCTGCTGCAAACACCCCTCCTTCTGCCTCTCCTCTCTTGGCTGCAGATCTGTGTACTCTTGGCTGCTGCGACTACTACTCCTTCTGCTCCTCCTCTTTCAGCTACAATAGCATCCCAATTACCACACCCATAATCCTACTGTAGACTCAAGACAAATAACTTTTTGCAAAGTTTAATCTCAGCTACGACAGCCAACACAATAAAAGCAGCACCTGAGCAGTCCAAATGAACAAATAGGTGATTTAACTGAGAGCAGCTGGGGAGGATCGCTTTAAATAATGCAGGAAATGGTGCCTTCCTGACAGTTCCAGCCCGTTTGTGGGACTATTGTAGAACTGGTGAATAGCAGACGGCAGCAGTTAAAAATGGCATTTGGGTCCTGAAACAGGTGCAGGACCCTAATTTAAATATATTATGGAAGAAGCAGACACACTGGACACCTAACAAGAGGCCTGATTCAAAATTGTATCAGGCACAGTTCCGGACGGAATAGGTGGGTGAGACCTCGACCCAATTTTCAGAGTCCTAATGCCCATATTTTCCACATGAAACAAGTGGGCGGCTGTTGAGAATCATGTCTGAGCTCACGCTTGGGTAATGGGCACTTGAGTGAGGTATGAAAGACTGCTGACACCCGTGGAACATACCTCAGTAAAAGTCAGTGAGGAGGGGAGAAAGTTAATGAAGAAAATAGGGAAAGTACATGTTATTACATTTACTAACACTGGCGATCAATGGCTAGAAATGCTATGGCTTCATCCACTGGTCAGCTCTAAACATGCCTCTGCTTGCAGGAAATTACCACTTGTCAAGACAGCTATCTGGGATGTTTTTGGACAGAATGACACAAATGGCTCTGCATTTAACAGGATTAGGATATTAACTCCTCTTTTATTCCACATGAACGAACTACTGACGCATATTAATACATTCAGCATACCAGGCCGTATATTTTCAGCAACTTGAAAAATCTGCTTGCAGTAACCAATTTTACCATGACCTTAAAAACAGAAATAAAAAATTCACCATAGACAAAAGTGTTGAATATTTGTCACCAGATACAAAGTCCTAATCTCACATAGGCTGGCCTCTTGTGGCAGATGACTACAAATCTGACTACATGCTCAGGGATGTACTGCAAAACTCCTTCCAGGCAGTGGAAGTGATACTTGAGATCGCCAACTGTCTGCTGGATGATGTTCCTAGTGGTACCACCGCTCTCGTTGTAGGTCTGCTCGGCGTCTGTGCCCGGGTTCCTGATAGGAGTCATGAGCCATGTCTGAAGGGGATAGCCCTTGTCCCCCAGTATCTAGACTGTGACTTAGGGGCCTTCTTGGAATAAAGGCAGCACAGAGGACTGACGCACGATGAATGAGACATGACTGCTGCCCGGAAACCGGGCACAGATCTGCATGACGCACTGCCTGTGGTTGCAAATCAGCTGCTGTCAAGGGAAGTCGAATCCCTTTCTGTTGGCAAAGATATCAGACCGGTTACAGGGAGCATGCAAGGCAATGTGAATACAGTCTATGGCACCTTGGACCCTGGGACAAGCCTATAATATGTGCGAAGCCTAGTGCTCTCTCGTCCTGCTTCACACTCTCCATGGGGAAAGAGATGTAGGTGTTCATGTAGCTGAAGGGAGCCTCAGTGACCTCCCTGATACAACGGTGGACTACAAACTGGGAGATGTCACTTATGTCACCTGCTGCAGCCAGAAATGAGCCCGTGACATTAATGTTAAGGGCCATGGTAACCTTGACAGCCGCAGGCAGTGCTGTCCATGCCCTGGTACAAGGCTCAAGTTGTGGTTGCTGCTGGTGACAAAGCTTGGTGACAGTCTCCTTTGTGAAGCAGAGGCACCTGAGATTTTGCTCCTCTGTAAAGTTCATGTAAGAGAAGTGCTCTCTGAAGACCCGCTGTGGGTATAGTCTCTGACCCCGCTCTGCTCTTTTCTGTAAGCTGCTTCTTCTCTCGCCTGTCTTCCTTGCTTCTCCCCCGCCTCCTCCAGCCCTTAAAGGCAGCCCTACCAGACCACCCATGAATGCAGTACAACTGTTGTGAAGGCAACCAAAGATAGTCCAGTACCAGCAAAATCTTCTCAGCAGTCAGAAAACAGGCCAAGAAACACCCAGAAGTTAACCAGCAGCCTCAAATGACAAACCAGCAACTAACCTGTAAGTAGTGGATGAAACCTTTAAGTAGCATGCTGAAGGGTCCTTCCTGCTTGTTAGCACCACGAGTTGCTGGGAGATTGTAATCGCATGGCGAGTCTTGTGCTGGGGCAGAACAATGGCAGAAAAGAGCCCTACAATAAGCATAGGACCCTAATTTTAATATTTTATTCATCATTTTAAGTCGTTCTGGCGAGCGTCACGGATGCCTATGGAGCAGCCCGATCCAATATGGTGGGTGGCTCACTTCCAACTGGTAAAAGAAAGAAAGACTTGCATTTCTATAGTGCCTTTCATGACCACCGGACATCTCAAAACGCTTTACAGCCAATGAAGTACTTCTTTATTTTGAAGTGTCATCACTGTTGGAAACGTGGCAGCCAATTTATGCACAGCAAGGTCCCACAAACAGCAATGTGATAATGATCAGATAATCTGTTTCTGTTATGTTGGTTGAAGGATAAATATTGGCCAGGACACCGGGGATAACTCCCCTGCTCTTCTTCGAAATAGTGCCATGCGATCTTTTACGTCCACCTGAGAAAGCAGAATGGGCCTCGGTTTAACGTCTCATCCGAAAGTCGGCATCTTCGACAGTGCAGCACTCCCTCAGCACAGCACTGGAGTGTCAGCCTAGCTTTATGTGCTCAAGTCCCTGGAGTGGGACTTGAACCCACAACCTTCTGACGCAGAAGCAAGTGTGCTACCAACTGAGCCACAGCTCATGAGACTGAGCCTTACTGCAGATAAGGGTAATGAGCACCCGTACCCTACCAGTCACATTGAATGCTTAGGCGTCCTGAAAGAAAGTGCGGCACCATTAAACTTCTAGGTCTATGATTCTGTGGGGGTAAAAGCAGAGTGGGACTGATTAATTGGCTGTTATTTTAAATTCACTTTAAGATAAGTGCGAAGAAAACCATGAATATGAAACACAGGACATTTGCAATACAGTTTCAAGGAGAAAGGCTGGCTGCCAACAGTCATTTTATTTTGTCACCATCAGCAGTTTGTTTTTCCTTTTTATTTGTGGCCTTGATCTGCAGTAAGGCTCAGTCTCATGAACAGGAAGTGATGAGAAGGGAGTTAAGAATTAACTAAGGGAAGAGCTAGCCTCGTGTTAATGTTCCATTTAATTAGGAAAAAAATGAAATTCAAAGGTAGAGAAGAAAAAGCAATTGTTATCTCATTTGTAAGACTGACTACAAAAATTCCCAAAGGATTCAATCCTTGGACCACGACATTCTACAATCTGCCAACGTGACCAAGATAAATGGATTAAAAGCAAATTTTCTAAATTTGCAGATGACACTAAAGTGTGTGGGATGGCAAATGAATAATAGACATCACGTGGCTCAGTTGTTTGGCAAAAGGCTGGAGTGGGCAATACAATTAATATGAATACATATCAAGTAATGCATACAGAATATTAATTGTGATTTCAAGATGAATGGTTGTGGCAATATTAGAAAAGAAAGAAAGACTTACATTTATGTAGCGCCTTTCATAACCACCGGACATCTCAAAGCGCTTTACAGCCAATGAAGTACTTTTGGAGTGTAGTCACTGCTGTAATGTGGGCAACACGGCAGCCAATTTGCGCACAGCAAGCTCCCACAAACAGCAATGTGATAATGACCAGATAATCTGTTTTTGTGATGTTGATTGAGGGATAAATATTGGCCAGGACACCAGGGATAACTCCCCTGCTCTTCTTCGAAATAGTGCCTTGGGATCTTTTACGTCCACCTGAGAGAACAGACGGTGCCTTGGCTTAATGTCTCCTCCGAAAGACGGCACCTCTGACAGTGGTCAGCACAGGTTTGATGGGCTGAATGGCATCTTTCTGTACTGTACACTTCTGATTGCTTCGCCGGTGGCATGATTGGCGTAGTTGCCATGAGATTGGATGCAAGATGAGGTTGAGAACAGAAGGGTGGAGGATTCAGAGGAAGAATTAAGTTGTAGTTTGAACGCATCAACGATGAGGAATTGTTTGCTGTAAAAACTAAAAGTGCAAAATAGGGAAGAAGTCTTGGGAAGGAAGTCAATAAGGGGGCCATGATGGGGTTGTTGGCAATAAGGACTTTGGAGCAATTTTAACCCTGGCAGGAACGGGGCAGCCAGGCAATGAAAATTGCCTCTGAGTACCTCCACCCGGTTCCTGCTTTATTCTAACGCACAGCCGTTGTAACTGGGCCCTTTTTTTCAGGCAGCCCAGGTGCCTGCCGGACTCAGGTGGGAGTCTCAGTAATACATGCAAATTAGGGTCTTATGATGTCATTAGGAGCTAGATGGCATTTAAACTGGCAACTGATTGGGGTGTCCACCAGGGCTGCACCCTCTCAGTAAAACCTGTCGGGGAAGAAGCAGAGGCCCTATAAGGTATGATTTAAACTTATCTTTGCGAAGTAGGAATGAGCCTGCCATAGAGTTTGCTCCCTTGTCACTAATTTTATCCCATGCTGCAGCCAATTGCTCAAGCTGGATCAAGCAAACCTCTACTCTTGTCAAACACGATGCCAGAGTTTCAAACCCTGCATCCTATCCATCACCAAAGCTACTTACTTCTAGCTCGACAACATTCTCCACCTGCTACCAAAACTATTAGCCACACTTTTGTTATCTCTAGTCCCAATAAACTCCAACTCATTTAAAACTTAGCTGCCATTATATGTCCCACACGACAGGGGAATTTCCCCGACCAGTGGGATAGGAGCAGGGCAGCAGTTAAAATGGAGTAGGTCCCTTTCTTACTGTCAAATACCCTTTTCTTATATACATATATACGTAGGGTTAGGATTTGGTTTAATCTCATATGATTAAGGTTTTTGTTTTCTTTTGAATTATAAATAGATTGCAGACTTGTACTGTAGCTAGAAATAATAAAATGGTCCATTTGCTTATTCCCAGAATGCTTCAGGGTATGGATGATCTTCAGCAAGGAAAAGTTTCATCACCAAGGAAGATTTTTTTGTTAGCAAGGAATGATAAAAAAGGGGTCAAAGGTCTTTTAGATAAGAGGGTAGCCTACATCACAAACAAACAAACAAGGCAATGATCAAAACAACTCAAAAACTGGAAAACAACTCTTATCATACCATAATGAATCATCAAGGTTACAAGAATGGGTGTGAGCAACTAGAGTTCTATAAAGATCTTAAGCTTTCCTTCACAATTCATAGAGAGAGACAAGAATGCAAGAGTCAATGATGGTTATGTCTCCACCCAGAGCGATAGCAGGTAATATAGTTTATTTCTCTGTATGACTATTGCTTAAGGCATTGAATGTGTCAAGACTCGGTCGAACTCAGTAAAGATTGTTTGCAATCAAGAAATGGTGTCAAGTTCAAGAACCTCATACTACTCAGTTCCCGCTGATTAGCAATTCTAATGCCATTGGTATTGACAGTGGATGAGGTTCCTACTAGACCCGATTTACTCCACGTGACTTCAAGAAAAAGCTGAGTGCACTGTATTCAGCTTTCACCAAAGCTGCAAAGGTTGGAACACTGACTCCCATTGCGAGGGCTCTGCTGCAGCATCCCTTCAGGTGGCCACATTCTCCAAACTGCAGTGTGCTGATGTCATGCAAGGATTGAATAGAATGAGACTATATTCTCCGGAGTTTAGAAGAGTGAGAGGTGATCTCATTCAATCATATAAAATTCGTAGAAGGGCTTGACAGAGTAGATGCTGAGAGGCTGTTTCCCCTGGCTGGAGACTTTAGAACTAAGAGTTATAGTCTCAGGATAAGGGGCCAGCCATTTAGGACTGAGATGAGGAGAAATTTGTTCACTCAGAGGGTTGTGAATCTTTGGAATTCTCTACCCCAGAGGGTTGTGGATGCTCAGTTGTTGAGTATATTCAAGACTGAGATCGATAGATTTTTGGGCACACAGGGAAACAAGGGATGTGGAGATGAGGATGGGAAAGTGGAGTTGATGTAGAAGTTCAGCCATGATCTTATTGAATGTCAGAGCAGGATCGAAGGGCCGCATGGCCTATTCCTGCTTCTATTTCCTCTGTTCTTATGTTCTCCGTGGTGTGATCTTCTGCAGGGTTCAGGTGCCAAGAAGGACATAAAGGAAAGAGAAACAGGGCAAGAGTTAGCATGGCACTGAAATGGTGGACATAAGCAGGTGACAGTCTTGAGAATGGAGCTTGAAATTGTGTAGCTTGCTAAGTATTTGCTGATTTGAATGAAGGGTTACTAATAATATGCAGACACCCTCCAGAGGTAAGCTGCTAGCCTCACCTTTCCAATGTTCATGGCTCTGCCTGGGCCACTAATCTCAGGTAAGGACTTTGCTATTACTGAACAGGTTGTTATGTAACCCATTTTCAATTTCAGTCTGAATTCATGGAGAGAAGCCTGTACCAAACATTTGATAAGTATAGGAATATGCAACAGTTATATCAATAAGACAGGTCAGTGATGCGAGGAGAGGACATTTCCCTCTTTAAATATGTAAAACCTTCACTGCTGTATGCCTGTGTAGAATCCAATAAACATGCTCAAAAAAGAGTAATTTATTAATAGAAATGAACAGGAAGCAGCTTAATATTTTTGCATGCTGTAAGCAGCAGCATAATAATAATGATATAAAATTATATGATAATAAATGCATTTCATTTCAAGTGTAAAATGCAGAACAATGATAAATGTTTCTGAAGAAAAATCTTACACAATAACTTGAGTACACATTCTTTACTAATCCAGTCTTATTCTTAATCATACTCAAGGTTTGGTTGAACCTAAAACAACCTACTTAATTCTCTTTTCCTCATACACAAATGTCTGTATCAAAACTTGATTACTTTATCACAAAAGCAAAATACTGCAGATGCTGGAAATCTGAAATAAAAGCAGAAAATGCTGGAAAAACTCAGCAGGTCAGGCAGCATCTGTGGAGAGAGAAACAGAGTTAACGGGCAGGATTTTCTCAGTGGAGGCGGGATGGTGGCGGGAGAGTGGTTGGCGGGTTCCGTTCCCTCTCCCATCTGCAGCCGCTCTCTGAAAATGATTTTCCATAGACTGCGCTTGTTAAGCCTGCCCTGCGGGGTTCCCGGCCAATTAATAGGAAGCAGGTCTTATGACGTCATTTGATGACGCATCATCAGCCAGTTTCCTTAAAGGGACCATGTCCACATTGATTTTGGAAGTTGTGCTGTCAGTGTTCTACAGCATTGAGGTGCTGCAAGCACTGACAAGCACTGCACAGAGGTGCACGGCTGCACCCAGGCTCTCCCATGACTCCCTCCACAGCACACAGGGAGGTTCTCTTCCCTTCCAATGGGCGGAAGAGACCTCCCAGGAGACCAACGTAGCCTGGTTGCAGATTGCACAGGAGGACACAAGCAGGGATGTCGTGAGGAGGACCAGGCTGCAGTGGCACAAAGCTTTCAATGATCTCAGTAGATCACGAAAAATTACTACAAAGCCGCACTCAACCTCATCCTGCTGTGCCACTCATCACATAACCATCACTCTGCCTTCCCTACCCTTCTCCTGCACATCCTTACTCACACCAACTTACCTTGCACCTCCACCCATCCCTCTCTATCTATAGTATCACTTCCCTATCTCACTAGCCACCCCTCACACTCACCCTCATCCTAGTGCAATCATACCAACTAACAACACACAAGGGTCGCCATGTGGGTGTTTAATTTTATTGTTTTAATTTATTCATTTATGGGATGTGGGCGTCGCTGGCAAGGCCAGCACTTACTGCCCATCCCTAATTGCCCTCGAGAAGGTGGTGGTGAGCTGCCTTCTTGAACCGCTGCAGTCCGTGTGGTGAAGGTACTCCCACAGTGCTGTTAGGTAGGGAGTTCCAGGATTTTGGCCCAGCGATGATGAGGGATCGGCGATATACTTCCAAGTCAGGATGATGTGTGACTTGGAGGGGAACTTGCAGGTGGTGGTGTTCCCATGCTCCTGCTGCCCTTGTCCTTCTAGGTGGAAGAGGTTGCGGGTTTGGGAGGTGCTGCCGAAGAAGCCTTGGCGAGTTGCTGCAGTGCATCTTGTAGATGGTACACACTGCAGCCACGGTACGCCGGTGGTGGAGGGAATGAATGTTTAAGGTGGTGGATGGGGTGCCAAACAAGCGGGCTGCTTTGTCTTGGATGGTGTCGAGCTTGGATGGTGTCGAGCTTCTTGAGTGTTGTTGGAGCTGCACTCATCCAGGCAAGTAGAGAGTATTCCATCACACTCCTTACTTGTGCCTTGTAGATGGTGGAAAGGCTTTGGGGAGTCAGGAGGGGAGACACTCGCCGCAGAATACCCAGCCTCTGACCTGCTCTTGTTGCCACAGTATTTATGTGGCTGGTCCAGTTAAGTTTCTGGTCAATGGTGACCCCCGGGATGTTGCTGGTGGGGGATTCGGCGATGGTAATGCTGTTGAATGTCAAGGGGTGGTGATTAGACTCTCGCTTGTTGGAGATAGTCATTGCCTGGCACTTCTGTGGTGCGAATGTTACCTGCCACTTATCAGCCCAAGCCTGAATGTCGTCCAGGTCTTGTTGCATGCGGGCATGGACTGCTGGAAGGAACACTGTACAGTCATTAGCGAACATCCCCATTTCTGACCTTATGTTGGAGGGAAGGTCATTGATGAAGCAACTGAAGATGGTTGGGCCTAGGACACTGCCCTGAGGAACTCCTGCAACAATGTTCTGGGGCTGTGATGATTGACCTTCAACCACCACAACTATCTTTCTTTGTGCTAGTTATGACTCCAGCCAGTGGAGAGTTTTCATGTAAAGTTTCTGTTAATGTAGTGTCAAACATTGAAATCTTAATTTTGAACACTTTGCGTTCTTGGACAGATTTGTGTGCACCTTTGGAAGTGACTTAGTGAGTTACAGTGAACGGTGAGATATAACGGTATCCCCCGCAATGGTGACGAGTGTGAAAGGAATGGCTTGGGGCATTGTAGGGATGCTTTATGATGTTGGTGTGAGCTGGTGCCAACCTGGCGCATCATGTGGCAGCCAGGGTGTACAGCGTCAAGTGAAGTAAATCTGGCCATGGTGAGGCCATTGCTGGCCTCTTGGGCAGCAATGTTGTCGGGTGCTGATGCCTTGTGTCCTGTGCAGCATCAGGTGATTGCGCAGAAGGTAGGTGTTGTTGTTGGTATGCCTGGTGATGTTGGTGTTGGGGCTGATCGTGGACGGATTCAGAGGACCAAGGTGAGATTTTTTCAAGGGCACCGATGTTGCTGGAATAGATGGCAGCTGAAGTAGAGATGGCAGAAGCGATCTGTCAATGGTGAGAGAGCTTGCTCCAAGGAGCTGACAGTGCATATAAAGTTAACACCACACACTTACAACCTCAATACAGCTAAAATGTGTCTTCCAACCCCAGAATCAGCAACTTCTGGCATTTGAAAGTGAACTGATGTGAGAGGTTCGGTTTTATGCTGCAGTTGCAGCTGTGAACTATTCAGCTCGTTGGAAGACCCGAGACACTCAGCTGGCGTGTTTGCCGAATGACGTGAAACACGTTGAAAATGTGTGAAAATAGAAAAAGCCTGGCAAAATAGCAGTTAATAAGGAGTTAACTACTTTAAGTGCCTCTCCCGCCACTTGGTGTTGGGTCTGTTCTGAAGTCGCAGACCCGACACTTTGGAAACTGGTGTGGAGGCGGGTTCGCGGTGGGTTCCCAACCCGCCGTCAATCATTTTAAATTTAACAGCTGACCCGCCTCTGAACCCGCCCTCTGAGCGCCGGCAAAATCGCGGCCAACGTTTCAGTTCGATGACCTTGTGTCAGATTACTTTATAACTGTTTTCCTGCTGATCTTTTAAACATTGTCTTTTTCTGTTGAAATCCGCGATAATCCTTAATCTACCATGACTGCAGAAGTGCCAATGTAAATATTAAACAGCCATGGCGCAGTGGTCGCACTCTTTTCTCTGAGTCAGGAGGTTGTGTGTTCAAGTCCCATGCAAAAGTCTTGAGCACAAAATCTAGGCTGACACCTCAGTGCAGTACTGAGAGAGTGCTGCACTGTCGGAGGTGCTGTATTTTGGATGAGCCGTCTGCCCTCTTAAGTGCAGGTAAAAGATCCCATCGCACTATTTTGAAGAAGAGCACAGGAGTTCTCCCGGTGTCTGGGCCATTATCGATCCCTCAACCAACCTCACTAAAAGCAGATTATCTGGTGATCATCACATTGCTGTATGTGGGATCTCGTTGTATGCAAATTGGCTGCTGCACTTCGTACATTACAACGGTGACTATCCTTCAAAAAAGTACTTCATTTGCTGTACAGCACTTTGGGATGTCGTAAAATTATTTATTCATTTCCGTGTGTACGGAACTGTCAAAAGTATGAAGGGGGATTCCCTTCTTCCATTGGTTGAGCTGGCCCACGCGATCCTGGGGCGCTTGTGAACCGCATGCGCCCCTGGGATACGTGGGCCTCTGCGCATTTCCAAGAGGAGAGGCACAGGATCGGAAGCCTCCGTATCTCCAGTGCCAACAGGTAGGTGCGTAGATTTTTTGCTGATCGGAGGCATCCGCCCGCAGGAAGCCTCCAAATCAGAAATTCAGGGTCTTTAACATTTCTACCAGTCAGAAGGCAACAAGAGATCTGCCATTTTGGATTTTTCAATAAGAAAAGATCCATTTGGATGTTATACTCAATCGGTTGCACTGCAGTTGGCTGTAAAGGAGGAGAAAATTTGGTCTGTCTTCATTTGAACAACATGGATTATGGGCCGATATAATAGAAGTGTTTAAAATTATGAAAGAATGGGACAGGGTAGAGAGAAACAGACAGATCCCAGTAGTTGAGGGTTCAAGAATAAGGGGCCTCAGATACAAGATTCAATGTAAGAGATTTAGAACACAGAGCAGGAGAAACTGCTTCACACACAGAGTTGTGAGGCTGCGGAATTCACTTCCAGGGTTAATTGTTGAGGCAGAAATTATGTCAACATTGAAGATTAGATTGGATAGGAGGTTGAAGAGGTTCGGAAACAGGGTGGGTAAATGTGATTACAATTATTTGCTCATGCGGAGGGTAAACACCAACATGGGCTGGTTGGGCTAAACATACTGTTTCCGTGTCATAACTTGTATGTATTTCTATAACAGGGATCAGCATCCTTTCTACTTCTGGTATCCAATCACAGAGCTGAAACACACATCAAAACCTCAGCATTGATTAGAACACGGTTTCCATTGACATATAAGGCTTTCACATACATTTTCACACTCGAATTTGCATCAATCCCAGTCCTGCACACATGACAACCTAGAAAAGTAGCAAAAACTGACCAACAGCTTCAAAGAAAACTGCCACCGCCCGCAAAAAACTGACATTTCCAATACAGCTCTGAATATAGAACTATGACTTGTGAAGACAATAAGTTGGACTGACAGTGTAGTGGTACAGTGCTTATCATAATCTAAGCAGCAACATTTCATCATTTTTACTGTAGTACACAAAAGCACAATTACCAGTGCTGAGCGGGGCATACGAGTACTGGAGGCATTCACATTATTTTCTATGGGAAGCTTGCTATCCAGGTGGCATATTTATTGGTGTTTTTCAGCCGACTGTGATTCTGAGTGTGAACCTCAGTATAATTGTTTTTAATTTAAGTAAAATGCATTATCACTCCAACCTCTCTCAATTTTATTTCCAAGCCTTAGCAATTCTTCAATTATAGTGATAGCAATTGTCAAGTTAAACCAATTAAAACATTCACATAAGGATGCCTTTACCTTGTCTTAAAAAACACAGCTGCAACCACTATTGAAGAAAATAAACTTCACCTAAAATAACAGCCAGGCTTGCTCCAGAAAGTTCTTCTTAGGGGAAAAAAGTTTTTAGAAGTTACATTTTTGCAGTTTATTTACAGGAGCAGATTTTGCAGTGGGTATAACGGCGTATTCTGAGAGTATGTCGTCATACTGCCTTTGAAATGGACCGTAAGTTTGGGATTTTAAACACATGCACTAAATCCCGAACTTGCAATCTGTCAAGGTACGCCTTGTCTGAAAATATTACTGTTAGTGAAAGCAGGTGCAGGAGCCAGTATCACTGTGAAAGGAACCCATTTGAGTGCGTCTGAAAGGATTGTTAACCGTTCTGGTATCACTGGTACCTAGTGGCAACATTTAGAAACATAAAGGGGGAAAAATTGAGTCACGCCCCCTTTGGGGTGCTAACTTCGCCGGGGCACTACTTTTAGCGCCCCGAAAATATTAGCGCCCCCGCAGCCGATTTTTCCAGGTAGCGCCCTGAGAGGGAGGAGGGGTGCTACTGGAAGCGCCCCGCGTCCCTCTTGGGGCGCTGCGAGCCAATATCGCGGTGCTACACTGCGGCACGTCGCGCCGCGGTACTGCAGGCCTTCCTCCCCAGCAACAAAAATGGTCGTCCGCCACCTCCCCTTTAACTAGCGCCGCCCCGGCTGCAAGTAGGCCCCCCTGACCCCGTCGGACATAGCATCCGGCGGTAAGTCAGGGGGCGCTACCGAAGATCGCGGCCGGGGCGCGAGCGGGGCTCTGCGCACAGCGATGACGTCATCGCCGGCGGCGCAGCGCCGCGGGACGCTAACGGTTACCGCCGCTGCTAACCTGCTGGACCACCGGGGAACAGGGTGCCGGCAAAAGAGCCCGGCACTCAAGAGGAGTGCTGGGCTGATCGATCGCGGCTGGCACCCCACAAGAGGAGGCTAAAGGGGGCAAGTGCTGGCAGGCGGCCCAAAAAAAAATGGCAGCCTGGCAACTGCCCTTTAATTTGTGCCGCCGTGGCCATGAACTCGGCACCCTGACCTGTTGACGGTAGGGCAGGGGGCGCGAGCGAAGTTTGCGGCGGGGGCGCGAGTGGGGCGCCGCGCACGACGATGATGTCATCGCTGGAGGCGCAACACTGCGGGGCACTACCGTCTACTGCCACAGCTAACCTCCCACTGGATTTCGAGGGAGGTGTTAGCGGTGCCGTGCCCGAGCGCTAGGTGCTTTGCGTCCCGTTAGCACCTCAAAGCAACCCAATTTTTCCCCCTCAATGATTCCTGCACTCCAATTGTATGATCAAGAACTGGGCATTCGGCACAGGTCATTTATACTTCCTCCAAATGTATGAAATAAAACCATTTTGCTATTTAATTATTTTATATACATTTAAAGCTGCCCCACAGCTGGTGTGCTACGTGCATGGTGTATAGTAAATCAAGTGAATCATTGCCAACACCTTTCAGTGCTGTTGAATCGCAATCCGTCGTAATGGACCTTTGACAAGATATTAAATGCTAGCCTTAAAAGAATAAAAAACTTACCTGATTTACATAAAGTAAATCCGAACACATCCTTAATTTAAAAAGCCAAGATGTTTGGAGTACAGCACAGGTAATTTTTCGGTCTAGCAAAACACTCTACAGTGCTCTACAATGCTCCTTAGTATAATTAAGAAAAGGAACATGTTTCTTAGTATGAAATATAAATAACGTACTGTTTAATACACTTCCCAAGTGATAGAAACTGTTTTAACCTCAATAGAAGGTTGAACAGCTAAACGATTTATTTCACTTTAGTAAATGGTCAAAGGACGAGTATCTTTCCATTGACCTCAAATTATCTTTTTTAACCTTCGAGTGGAATGTATGCTAATGCATGAAGATCTCAGAATTTGTTGTGCTACAGTCTTCAAGCTTTCTTACTCCTATGCTTAAATGTCTTCAAATACCTTGTGAAATTTGTTCAATAAAGGACTCATATTTGGCAACATCCCAGTACATTCAATATTTCCTTTGTGTCATAAGCTGTTTAGTAGTTAATAAATTATATGCCCTGCCAGGTAAAGAATGCAGGTTCAACACCTGCAAAGGTATCAGTATGTTGTCAATGGCACAAAATTGGGGAATGTTAGATAACTCATAAAATCTTCATTTAATCTGGCACCAAATGAGCTCTTATGTAACTGGCATATTGTGTAACAGCAACACACATTGTTATTCACAATGACTCACTGATCTTTGTTTTAATCCTGCAAAATTGCTTACCTATGCCTGAAAAGATCCAATGGTCAGAATCTCTTGGAGCAGCCATAATTTGAACACCAAGGCAAATCACTCTGGTTTTCTGAGTTTGTTCAGAGAGACTACCTTCCAAAAATTCACTACAATGAAATAGTACAGTAATAAAACTACTCAAATTTTTACATAGAATATGTTACCCGCGCTCACCGTGCACTGTGTGGCCAAATTTCTAGGCCCACAGGTTTTTCGAAGGATGTTTATGGACCAGCCATTGACAGATATCCACCTGCAGTGGTGCTTGTGCCCACCTTCTCCAAGTAAATGAAGTTTTCTTCCACTGACCCTGCAAACTTCAGCAGGGCCAGCATTGGCGGGTATGGGTGGGCCTAATCCCAGCATAACAATTTCAGCGAAGGTGCAAAGGTTGGAAAGGGAAGATAAGGAATATCAAGAAGTAGTGCTTAGGTGACAAGAAGCTTGGAATCTAAAATCCTGAAGTTGTAGAATGAAGGAAAGGTTCAGAAAAGAAAGGTTCTATAATATTGAACAATAAGTTGGAGTAGGCCACTGTGTGATGACTTTTCAGGCTGGATTCCATGTAACGATCCCATCTGAAATCGAGCAGGAACGTAGTGAAGAATTAGGGAGAATTGATGAAGCCTACCACATTCTCACCCACCTGACTGGGATTTTTCTACCCCCGGCCCTTCCAGGAGCTGGCACTGGCCATTCACTCCACACCCACTTTAGCAAATAGCAGTGGAGGCATGGGGCCCTGGTCCCCAGCAGACTTCATTCCCATCCACAAAAAAAGGTTAATTCTCTGTAGTTCTTTCAAAATTCTAAAATAATTCTCAAGTATAAGGCCTTACGAATGCCAAACTAATTGATGAAATGTCAAATTTCTGTACCTAATTTCATGCCGTGTTTATATTGTGAACCGTCTTCCAATAAACTGCTTTTATTTTATTCTGTGTCCAGCATTCTATCCGAACTTAGTAACAAAAAGCATCCAGGAATTGACCTGGGCAAGTTGGGCTAGAGAAGCTAAGGATTCCCATTAAAAACATACCAGAACTGATCATTATTTCCAGTCTCAATTGAGTGTAAGGTGCTCTGACAAACCCATTACTCGACTATTAAAGAATTTGAATTCATTCTTCTCCAACAGACTACCAGGGAATTAAAATGTACAATAATTTATTTTGTTATATAAAAAGAAAGACTTGCATTTCTATCGCGCCTTCCACGACCACAGGACATCCCAAAGCGCTTTACAGCCATTGAAGTACTTTTGAAGTGTAGTCACTGTTGTGATGTAGGAAACGCGGCAGCCAATTTGCGCAAAGCAAGCTCCCACAAACAGCAATATAACTTATATAAAAGTAAGTTCATAGAATCATTACTAATATCATCCCTTCCTGCTGTTGCTTCTTCTTTACTTCAATGGTAGTTTGAATTAAGATAAATTTCTTCAATTTTAGCAATGTCAAGAAAGCTAATTTTAGCTGATAGTTTTAAAAAATACACATTTTTTTTCATGAAACAAAAAAGTCTTTTGGTTCTCAAAAGTCTTTTAGTGTATTTTTTTCTAGGGCTATATTTGTCAATAAAAACATGAACATGCTGTGCCTAGCTCTAAACCACTGAGGAGATCTATGCAGTGCCTGGCTGGATGGGCTGCAGCTGTCTTATTCTCTGCAGTGAAGTGTTAATCTATGGAGTGACAGAGTGAGATGTGATGACATTTCCTGTGGTGAACATTATGTGAACTGCTTGATCCCAGCAGAAAGAATGATGTTTAGAGAAGCTAGGAAGACATTAATCTTCGGATCGGGTTTCACAGTTTTCAAAGCACGGTTCGGGAGATCTTGCAGATACACTATATGTGTTATTATTCTGTAATTTGCTCTTTTCTTTATGACTGAACATTTTATTACTTTTAATTTAGTTTCTCACCAAGAAGTTGCACAAACTTTATTTTGAAGGGGACAACTGTTATTAACTCGTCAGTACAAGTATATCCAAACTTCTATTTGAAGAACTGTACCTAAAAGACCAGAAGATTCTTTGTTAAATCCTTAAACTGTGCAGAATAAGCTGATTTCAGGCAAGGTGGACTGCAGTAAAGACACTACAATTAGCCTTGACGCATATGAGCTAAGAAAAAGGCGGGGGAGGGGTGGAAATCTAGGCAGGGTACCCATCCCTAATAGCTATCCAAAGTCTTATAGTGCAAAAGTGCTTATATGTGGACATCTGATGAGGACAGGAATGACTGTGGCTATGACAACCCCATAGTGAAATAGCCGGGCAATGTTTATTGTTTCGGCCAACATGAAAAATACCCATTTGGGTGCGATATCAAAGGGTAGCTAATGCCTGTGGAACCTTAGCATGAGTCAACTCCTTCAGAACTGGGAGGGGAAATTGAAAAATAAAATGCACAATTGAACATTGTTCATAGAGTCATAGGACTGGATTTTGCCAGCCCTGAGGAGGCGGGTTTGGAGGCGGGACTGCTGGCAAAATCAAAAAGAATGGGAGCGGGTCCTGAACCCGCTCCCAACCCGCCTCCAAACGATTTGTGTAGGGACCCGACTCCTAGCGGCGGGAAGAGGATTATAGCCACGTAACTGCCTGTTAACAGGTAGTTAACAGGCAGTTAAGAGGCTTTTTCCCATTTTGAGACTTCTGCTGTGGGCTTCCCGACGTCGGGGAACCCCGCTAGGGTAAGTGAGGTGTGCTGTGGGTCTGTTGTAATGTTTGTGTATAAATGACAGCTGCAGAAGTGGTGTGAAGGATCCAATGGGACACTGGTGAGTATCAGAGGTAAGGAGATGTTGGGAAAGTCATTTTTAATGTGTTTAGATTTTTCTGTCGGTGACAAGCTTTGAAGTGTTTGTGTGGCCTCCCCTCATTGGGAGAAGTGACAGATCGCTTCTGTAACCTCACCTGCAGCTGCCATCTGTTTTATCCTAATGAGAGAGTCATTGGAGAGCCTGGGTGGAAGGGCTCACCTTTGTACAGTGATTGTCAGTGTTTGACAGCACCTCAATGCAGTCAACCACTGACAAATCATCTGTCAAAAATAAATGCAACATGTCCCTTTAAGAAAACCGGCAGATGAAGCGTCATCAACTGACGTCATCTGACACCAGTTTTCCCTTAATTGGCCGGCAAGCCCGCAGGGCGGGCTTAACAATGCCGATCAGGGGAAAATAGCGTCTGTGTGTCGGACGTTGCTGGAGGCAGGACTAGAACCCGGAAGGCAGCAGTCCCGCCCCCAACTCATCTTGGCAGGTAAAATCCAGCCCATAGAGTCATAACGACACAGAAGGAGGCCATTCAGCCCATCGAATCCGCGCCAGCTCTCTGTAGAGCAATCCAATCAGTCCATTCCCCCGCTCTATCCCTGTAGCTCTGCAAGTTTATTTCCCTCAAGTGCCTATCCAGTCTCCCCTTGAAAACATTGAGTGTCTCCACTTCCACCACTTCCGTCGGCAGCGAATTCCAGGTCCTCACCACTCGCTGTGTAAAAACGTTTTTCCTCACGTCCCCCCTGTATCTCTTGCCCAAAACCTTAAATCTGTGTCTCCTAGTCCTTGTACCATCAACTAGTGGGAACAGCCTTTCCCCGTCTAGCCTATCCAAACCCGTCATAATCTTGTACACCTCTATCAAACCATCAAATTCAAAGGCATAATTATTGTTAACTTTGCTTTATACAGGACAGCTTTAACTAGAAATGGTTCTGCTTGTTCTGGTTGCTGTTGCTATGGAATTCAGCGACAGTACACTCCCTATAAGTCTATGGTACTGGTAAAAACTTCTGCCCCAGTATAGTAGAAGCATTGGTCTAAAATGTAATCCTCTTTTGCAGCAAAATGATTCTGTCGCTCGTCCTGCTATGTGAACAGCGTCTAGGTTATGCCTTCAGTGAGTCGATCAAATCCTTTTATAATCTTTTAAGCTCAGGCAATACAAGCCACCCTCATGCAACCTGTTCTCATAATCTAACCCTTCAAGCCTTGGTATCATTCTGGTGAATCTGCACTGTATTCCCTCCATCCAATATATCGTTCCTAAGGTGAGGTACCCAAAACTGAACGCAGTACTCCAGATAGGGTCTCACTAAGGCTCTGCACGACTGAAGCATAACTTCCTCCCCTTTGTGTTCCAGCTCTCTTGAGATATAGGCCAACATAAAGACCAACATTCCATGTTGATTACTTTTTGCACCTGGTTTTATGACATTCTCATGCAAGCCAAAGTCATTTCTCCCTTTTTGCATTCTTTTTCAAGGGGAAAGAGAATTCATAAGAGCCAGGAGAGTTCCTCAACAGGTGAAGGAGCCTCAAACCGTAGACCTGTAACCCTTATGAGGAAAAAGCTTTTTAGTTCTTGGAGAATTAAGCCATAGAAGGAGGCAGAGATGGGGAAGTCGGAAGGCACGTACCAGCTGCAGGTTTGTTCTTTCTCATCATACTGTACCTGGGATCCGTGAGATGTATAAAGGAGTGGACTTGAAACCCTGGATTAGCAGGCGAACACTTCATAAAAGAGCACAATGAGTTAAAAGTATGAACAGTAAATGATGGATAACTCATCTGCAGCCAATACAATCAAAACAAAATTATAGTTAGACTAATTTGGAACCTGTAGCCTATCAGATCCTTTGTAGCTAAACATCAATTGAGCAAAGGCTTCTGGTCCGTAACTGTTAGCTTGACCAAGATCAAAAAGCATCTTGGATTAGTTTATAGCTCAAGCTGCCTTGGGAAAGCATGTATGATAGACTGACTTGTACTGTTCAAGGACACTCACCCATTCTGCAGACAGCGAAAGATAATCAGAATGTAACAAGGGAACAGGCAAGATTGCTGCTCTGCTGGACCATGGGAAATGGAAAAAAAAACAATTCTGCCCAGCAACAGAGAAAGGAAGAAAAGATAGAAAACATTCAGGCTTACAGTGATTTTCAGGAGAACTACAGGAGACCACAAGCAGCATTCAAGGAAGACGTCAAAGAAGAAACAACTTTCCCAGAACAAGGACCTGATCACCCTTGATTCTGAGTTGCGCTCCCCAGATTAAGGTTCTATGTAATGTTCCCTTTAAGCACAACCGGCTTTCTAATAGAAAAACCACGCACGCGCGGTATTTTGAATGGGCCGCGCAGCCCATTAAAGGGGCCGTGTGGCCCCCAAAAAATTACAGGGAACATTGGTTGTATGACATCGTTATCTGGAAAAACTGTTGTATCTTAATATCAATTAAATTATTTAGAGTGTTTAAAACCATTCTAGAGTCTCGGTTGATTCTTAACCGTTCGAGCCCAATAAAAGAGAAAACCCTACACTGTCAACAAACTATCAAATTCTGATGTCACTCCATGTGAACTCTGTTCCTTAGTAACTCATTCTAACCTCTCTTCCTCTTTTATTCATTTAACCATGCATGAAGATGGAGACCCAAGCGCCAGTTCATCTGGTCCTGCCAACATTTCAGAGTCTGCACCATCACCCATTCTCTCCTTCTCAAGCACTAGCTCAGAGACATCACCCAGGGGGATTATGGGGTGAGCCATTGGGGAGTACAATGGGTGACACAGAGAGCACAATTGAGCAAAAGCATCTGGATTAAGAAGAAGACGACGTTGCTAACCAGAGGGTCAGGAGATGTTGCATTTTGGCTGCAGATCTCACAGGTCCTGCCTGTAAAGGAGGAAAGCCCATAACTTAAGATCATCCAGAGCCCTGCTGCCCATATCCTAACCTGCATCAAGTCCCTTTCACCCATCACCCCTGTGCTCCCTGACCTACATTGGCTCCTGGTTCGGCAACGTCTCGGGGGGAATTTTAACCTTAAAAAACGGGTGGGCTTGGAGCATGGGGTTAGTTAAATTGTTAAAAATGGGATTCCAAATCTGATCCTGCCTCCAACCCGTCCACTTCTGGTTTTAATGGAGGCGGGATGGGGGTGGGATGGGGGTGGGTGACCAACCCGCTCCCAGGGGAGCGAAACGTCAATTTAAATATTATACTGAGGCTGGAAGCCTCTTCTTTAACCTCCATTTTGTTTTTAACTGCATGTGGACTGGTTTCACACAATTCATGAAACCCGGCAGTTACAGCAAGACGGGGACTGCTGGATCCAGGAGGTAAGTGCCTTTATACATACCTCCTGGATCCAGGGTCCCTGCCTAATCCACCCACTGTAATCAGAGACACCCCCATGAGGCCTCCGGTCAACCCTCCCAGGTATTGCACCCCCCCCCCCCCGCCAGCTCAGGCCAGCCACGATCCTTGGGTGGCCGGCCTGGGGATGGGATGTGAATAAATGCTGGCTTTGCCAGCGACGCCCACATCCCAGGAATGAATTAAAAAAATGTTCCAATGCTGCTATTCCCCTTACTCCCCATGGGGGTCTTTGCTCCCCATGGGGGTCTTTACCTCCCGAGACCTCCATGAGGGGGCTTTTTGCAAGGTGATGTTAAGCATTTTGCAGGACACCAATATGGTCCTGCACATCCTCACCTGACTATACCGCAGGACACCCCAGATCACTAACAGATTTTGGTTTTCTTTCTTAGTGTTTATCTAAGAATGTGGCAACAGTGCTAAAAATAGTCCTTTCCAAACCTCCAGGCCCACAAAATTCAAACAATACACCAATGAATAAGAAAAATAAGCGCAAGTAGGACTGAGTTCCTTGGGCTTTGAAGGCCAGCTTGCCAAGCCTTTGGACGTCACATTTACCCCGGGGCTTCACATTGAACACCACTGCTGCAGAGGATAGCCCTCATCTCCAAGGAATCATGGAGAAACTTGCCTTCCTGAGTTAAAGGGTGCTGGCGTGTTGGACTGCTTTAAAAAAAAAAATTGTTGCAGCTCCCAGGGAAGTGAGCATTAACTTGGATGATGGTTTGCTGCTGGTTGCAAATGAGCTACACATTGAAAGAGTGATATCCTTTCTGTTCATATGTATAAGGCCATTGATCAAGGGAACATGTATGCCCACATGGGTGTAATCAATGAAATTCTAGGGTCTTGGGGAATCCTGCCATTCAGTAGGATTTTATATTGCTGCTGGTTGTCCATTGGGAAGCTGATGAATTGCTAACTCTAGAAAACAATGCATCTGTAACTTGCTTGATGCATCTGTGCACAGTTTTTTGGCTTTTGTATAATGGTGGATCACAGTACATAAGTGCAAGACCTAAGTCGGATCGTCCACTCAGCACTTTTGGCTGAAGGTGCTTGCAAATACTTCAGCATTGTTTTCTAGAGTTAGCAATTCATCAGCTTCCCAATGGACAACCAGCATCAATATAAAATCCTACTGAATGGTAGGATTCCCCAAGACCCAAGAATTTCATTGATTACACCCATGGACACCACCATCATAAATACAAGTGTCCCGCCAATTCGGTTCACTCTGTGTGACAACTTCCTGGCTGTCGTGCTGAAGACCTGTGCACCAGAGCTAGTGTCCGCCTCACCCCCACACCCGCCCCCCCCCCACCCACCCAGCCAAGCTGTTCCAGTACAACTATGACACTCGCATCTAGCGACAATGTGTAACATTCCTTATGTATTCCCTATTCAAAAAAACAGGATAAATTTAATCCGGCCAATCACCGCCCAATCAGGCTCCTTCAAATCATCAATAAAGTGATGGAAGGATCATCAATAGCCATCAAGCAACGCCTACTCACCAATAAGTGGTTAGAATCTGGATTGCACTGCCTAAAAGAGTGGTGGAGGCAGATTCAATCGTGGCTTTCAAAAGGGAATTGGATAAGTACCTGAAGGAAAAAAATTGCAGAGCTTGGGGGAAAGGGCGGGGGAGTGGGACTAGCTGAAGTGTTCTTGCAGAGAGCCGGCACGGGCTCGACGGACCAAATGGCCTCCTTCTGTGCTGTAACCATTCTATGATTCTATGATAACCTGCTCATTGACACTCAGTTCAGAGGCCCACTGGAACCATTCAGTTCCAGATCTCATCATTCAGATATGGGCACAAGAGCTGAATGCCAGAGGAGAAGTAAGAGCAGCTGCCCTTGACATCAAGGTCACCCACGCCATTACAGGAGCTGATGACTGCTGGACAGACCACCGCCTAATCCACTCTGTCATCTCCATCAATGTAACCTCAAAACAACGGCGGAAACAGAAGCAATGCCGCAGGAAAATCAACATTGAAGCACTCAAAGACCCTGCTAAGAAAGTCCTATTCAGCCTGCGCCTCACAATCAACCTGGCGACTCCCAGTGATGCAGAGACACAGAGTGCCCACAGCACCTGGTCTGCACTCAAGGCATCCATAATTAGCACCTGTGAAGAGACGTTCGGTCACTCAACCAGGAAACACCAAGACTGGTTCGACAAGAATGACCAGGAGATCCAGGATCTAATAAGCCGCAAGCGCAAGGCATTCCTGATCTGGAAACAGCAACACAACTCGAGAGCAAGAAAGAAGCTCTACAGACGCCTGAAGGCCGAGGTCCAACAAAAAACTCGCGACCTAAAGAACAGATGGTGGGTGGAGAAAGCGCAGGAGATCCAGCAGCTAGCTGATAACCACGACGTGCGTGGATTCTTTAGTGCAGTCAAGACCACCTCTGGCCCAAGCACCCAAGGTCCTACCCCACTGTGGGCCAAAAATGGAGAGGTACTCATCAAGGACAGAGAGGCAGTCAGTGCCTGCTGGAAGGAACACTTCGAAGATCTCGTTAACTGAGACTCTGTCTTCGACGCGAGTGTCCTCAACTCCATCCCGCAGCATGCTACCCACCACCACCTCAGCACAACCCCAGCCCGGCATGAGGTTGAAAAGGCCATGCGACAACTGAAGAACAACAAGGTCTCAGAAGCAGATGGAATCCCCGCCAAGGCGCTAAAACATGGCGGAGAAGCACTGTTGGCGTGAATACATGAACTCATTTTTCATATTTGGAAGGAGGAGAGCATGCCAGGGGATCTCAGAGACGCCGTAATCGTGACCATCTTCAAGAAAGGTGACAAGTCCGATTGCGATAATTACAGAGGAGTATCCCTGCTGTCTGCCACAGAGAAAGTCATCGCAAGAATCCTCCTCAATCGCCTTCTCCCAGTGGCTGAAGAGCTCCTCTCAGAGTCGCAATGTGGATTCTGCCCACTAAGGGGCACAATGGATATGATCTTCACCATACATCAACTACTAGAGAAATGCAGGGAACAGCACCAACCGCTGTACATGGCCTTCTTTGACCTCACAATGGCCTTCGACACTGTCAACCATGAGGGATTATGGAGCGTCCTCCTCAAATTCGGCTGCCCTCAAAAGTTTGTCACCATCCTCCGCCTGCTTCACGACGACATGCAAGCCGTGATCCTGACCAATGGATCCACCACAGACCCAATTCACTTACGGACCGGGGTCAAGCAAGGCTGTGTCCTCGCACTAACGCTCTTCTCGATTGCTGCAATGCTCCATCTCACCCTTAGTAAGCTCCCCGCTGGAGTGTAGCTAATCTATAGAACAAACGGGAAACTGTTCAACCTCCGTCGCCTCCAGTCCAGACCCAAGGTCGTCCCATCCTCTGTCATCGAATTACAGTATGCAGACGACGCTTGTGTCTGCGCGCACTCTGAGGTCGAACTCCAAACCATCGTCAACACCTTCACCGAAGCGTGCGAGAGCATGGGCCTTACACTAAACGGTCGTAAGACAAAGGTCCTCTACCAACCTGCCCCCACCACACAGTACTGCTCCCCGATTATCAAAATCAATGATGAGGCCTTAGACAACGTGGACCACTTTCCATACCTCGGGAGCCTACTGTCAACAAGGGCAGACGTCGATGACGAAGTCCAACACCGCCTTCAGTGTGCCAGTGCAGCCTTCGGTCGCCTGAGGAAGAGAGTGTTTGAAGACTAGGACCTCAAACCCAGCACCAAGCTCATGGTCTACAGAGCAGCAGTGATACCCGCCCTCCTGTATGGTTCGGAGACATGGACCATGTACAGCAGGCACCTCAAAGCAACTGGAGAGGTACCACCAACACTGCCTCTGCAAAATCCTGCAAATCCATTGGCAGGATAAGCGCACCAACGTCAGTGTTCTCGCTCAGGCCAACATCTCCAACATCGAAGCTTTGACCACGCTCGATCAGCTCCGATGGATGGGCCACATCGTCCGCATGCCCGATACGAGACTCCCAAAGCAAGCGCTCTACTCGGAGCTCCGACACGGCAAGAGAGCCCCATGTGGGCAGAGGAAACGCTTCAGGGACACCCTCAAAGCCTCCTTGAAAAAGTGCAACATCCCCACCGACACCTGGGAATCCCTGGCCCAAGACCGCACAAAGTGGAGGAGAAGCATCCGGGAAGGCGGCGAACACCTCGAGTCTCTTCGCCGGGAGCAAGCGGAAGCCAAACGCAAACAGCGGAAGGAGCGCACGTCATCCCAAGCACCCCACCCACCCGCCCCTTCAACCACCGTCTGCCCCACCTGTGACAGAGACTGTGGGCTGGATTTTCAATGACCCGTGGAGTTGGGTTTGGAGGCGGGGGGGGGGGGGTGGGGGTTAAAGTTGCAGATTCGGGGGTCCCGACCCCATCCCGCCTCCAACCTGCCTCCATGCCAGTTTCTCTGGCGGCGGGTACCCGACCTGTTCTGAGACCCGGCTCCCCGAGGCGGGAAGGGATTAGTAACAATTAACTGCCTGTTAACAGGTAGTTAACAGGCAGTTTTTTGCATAATCCCTATTTTAAAAGGTGAAATGTGGGCTTCCCGACAGGTGGCAACCACGCCAAGTTATCGGGGCGGGCCGTGGGTCTGCAGGGGTTGGAGGGGTCGATATGTCCGGTGGGCAGGTGAGTGATGGGTGCATGTGTGCAGAGGTAAGTGTGTAAGGTAAGTGCTAAGTGTTGGAAAAAGTTTTACTTACCTTAACTTCCTCCTGCAGGTGTCAGCCCTTCAGTTCTCGGGAGTCAGAAATCTCACCGGCACAGAAAGCAGGAAAGCCGTGGTTCTGTCAGAAACTGCAGCCTTCTGTTTTCTGTGGTGGAATGATTTCTAACTCAGCCTGAGAGGAAGGACTGAAGTTAGAAATCATATTGTGAGTGTTTGACAGCTTCACAGAGCTGTCAAACGCTGATATTTCATCTGTCAAAAGCTCTTGACAGATGAAATGTCAGTCTGTGACGTCACCTGTTGCCGGGTGGCCCTTAATTGGCCTGCTGAGCCCACTGGGCGGGCTCAATAAGGTCAATCAAGGAAAAATACAGTGGGTTGGCCACATCTCGATGGAGGCGGGTTCACAAGCCAGAATGTGTGATTCCCGACCCCAACCCGACCCCAGATTCAAAATCCAGCCCTGTAGGTCCCGCAATGGACTCATCAGTCACCTGAGAACTCATTTTTAGTGTGGAAGCAAGTCATCCTCGGTTCCGAGGGACTGCCTAAGAAGAAGACATTCGACCGAGTATGGCCCCAAGGATCCCGAGCAAAACTAAGTTAATGGGACTCAAAGGGAAAATCTCCCAGTGGCTGACACAAAGGAAAATGGCTATGGTAAGCAGACAATATCCTGACTTGGACATATATTACCATTTCTTTATTGTTGCTGGGTCAATATCCTGGAATTTCCTAATTAACACCATTGTGGGAGCACCATCAGCACAAGGACTGTAGACGTTCAAGAGGATACCCACCACCATCCTCTTAGGGCAACTAGGGATGGGCAATAAATGCCGACCATGCCAGCGATGCCCGCATCCTGAGAATGAAGTTTAAAAAACAGGGACACTGTTCATTGGAACAAAGAAGGTTAAGAGGATATCTGATAGAGGTGTTAAAAATTGTTAACGGTTTTGATAAGGTAAATAGGAGAAAACGGTTTCTACTGGTTGGTGAGTTAGTAACTTTAAATCATCACCAAACAAAAGGAGAGGTTAGGAGAATGTTTTTTACATGTCCTACTAAAAACAGTGATGGAAGCAGAATCCATAATAGCTTTTAAAAGGGATGTGCATAAATAATTAAAAAAAGAAAAAAAATGTAATTGTCAGGAGAATGTAACTAAATGAATAGCCGTTTCAGAGAGCTGGCACAGGTGTGATGGGCTGAATGGCCTCCTGCGCTGTAAAATGTTGTGATTCTACTATTCAAATTGATTGGGTATGTAAACTATGTAGACATCTGAAGCTATGAATAGCAAACTTTCACATTTTGATATGATGAAGACAGTCTACCCTACCATAATGACTGTTCAGTATAGCGCTATATTATATTTTGGTGCTGTGTCTGTAGTTGTTTACAGTTAATATGTTCAACAAACCAGGAGCGAGTGAGAAGAAAGGAATGGTGAGTATTCTAACCACAGCATCCACTTCAAGTCAAACTTATGCTTGCATAGAGTGTAAGAAATAGCTGTTAGATTCAAAGATGGGTTTTAATTCTTAGAACAGAGACTGACAACATGCAGCCGGGAACAGATAGCAGAAATGCCAGCAAGATCGAATATCAAGCATCAAAAGACAAATAGAAGTGATAAGGGAATTGTAAAATGCAAAACAACACAGGGTGGGGGATAATAGACAAAAATGGAGCTGAAAAGTCATAAAATGCCCTTAAAGAAACATAACAAAACATTCCTGAGATAGATAAGAGGGAGGCCTTGTCAGTCATGCAGAAAGGGACGGCGAGGGATGCTTTCCCGCTTTACAATTGGACAATAGGATAGGGGATCAAATGATTGACACCAGGTGATTACCAGCCCACCGAAATAACTTCAAATATAGACGACCGAGAGAGGAAATCAGGCAGTTAGGGGCGAAGGCTTCCCCGAGGTGGCTACGGCCTAACACCTTGGTCAAGTTTAGCCTCTGAGGTGGCTGACGGCCTAACACCTCCAACAGCTCGAGAGATGACCCAACGGAAGTGACCGCTGCAGCAGACTGCAGGAATCCACCCAATCCCAGACCACCGTACTGCCTCCCCGTCCATCCGGTCGTGGCATTCCGATTCGGGAGTTGTAGATCGCTCCTACTGTCACGGGTTGTATGTCTACAATACTCAGCTTAAACCATATGGAGTATCTGATTATGCTTTAAAACTGTAGCTCTTTAATAAAAGCCTTGCAACTGCTAAAACCCTTTGGGTAATCTGTGTGTGGCCTGTGATCCTAATCTTACAAGAGTTTCCACAGGCATACAATGGGGAACAAGAAATTTCCCTCACCGGCATTGCATTTGTTTTATTTATTGATTGGATACCCAAAATATAGATATAATAAAATAATGTTATAGGACATGTGTGATGGACTAAAAGAAGAGATTTGAAGTGCCAAGCTTACACCATATACCAGCACCAGTGAGCGTAAGCGCTTCACTTACCCAGGTTATGCTGGCACACTCCATCACCATCTCCAGTTCATACTGGCACTCACCTTCGCCACTCCCAGTTCATGCCACATTCTCCTTCCCCAACCCCGGTTCATACTGGCACTCTCCGCCCCACTCCCAGTTCATACTGGCACTCACCTTCCCCACTCCCCCTTCATGCCACACTCTCTGTTCCCACTCCCAGTTCATACTGGCACTCACCTTCCCCACTCCCCCTTCATGCCACACTCTCTGTTCCCACTCCCCCTTCATGCCACACTCTCTGTTCCCACTCCCAGTTCATGCCACAATCTCTGTTCCCACTCCCAGTTCATGCCACACTCTCTGTTCCCACTCCCAGTTCATGCCACAATCTCTGTTCCCACTCCCAGTTCATGCCACACTCTCTGTTCCCACTCCCAGTTCATGCGCGCACTCTCCTTTCTCCTCCCATGCCACTCCGGTTTCCTTCACTTCCCCGAGTACAACACTGGGGCTCTTACCTGAGTCCTGTTGTTGCTGCTGTAAGATAAATCAGTTGACTACATATGATGGGTGGGAACTAGTGATCTTGTGCAAGTTCCCACCTACAAAATGCAGCTACATTCAAGCACTTTAACTTTCAGTAACAGCAACAACATGATGTGTAGGAGCTGTGAAATGATGCTGAGGAGGGAAGAGAAAGGAAAACCTGGAAATGGCATCGAGAGGGGAGGGCACCATTCCACACTGATTTCTGTGACTGTGAATAAGTGGAACAAGCCCCCAAAATGCCGGCAGTCAAAAGTGGCTGACCAAAGCTGATGCTGACCCTGTCATTGAACACCTCTCATCCTAATGTATAGAGCTGTATAGCTATGTATGACTCTCACTGCATTTACCTGCAAATATTGTGAAATGTATACAGTAGCATCTACTCTATGTGAAACCATGTTTGAGAGCATGTAAACTTTTTGTACAGAAAAAAAGTATTAAAAAGGGCCAATCGGTTTCTATTATTGACTCAGTTAACAGTTCATTTAAAGGAATACTATGGGCGGGGGGGGCGGAATTTTAACCTGGAGCAGTGTGTGGGTTTCGGTGTGGGTGGGGGGGTTAAAAGTGGTCAAAATGCGAGCACGTCAGGAAGCCAGCTCCAACCCGCTGACTTCCATGTTTAACTCGAGCGCGTTAGGCTGGTTGCGCCCAACCCCCTCTGGAGAGGCGGGTTGCCTATTAACATTGCTAATCGCTCAATTGGAGCGGCATTTCAACACACTTTTAAATT
Organism: Squalus acanthias; assembly: GCA_030390025.1. Taxonomy (NCBI): domain Eukaryota; kingdom Metazoa; phylum Chordata; class Chondrichthyes; order Squaliformes; family Squalidae; genus Squalus; species Squalus acanthias. The sequence goes on along the minus strand of CM059427.1, from coordinate 163,708,175 downwards.
TAACGCATCCACAGGTTTCCTGGGCTTCTTGAAACTCACCAGTGAAAGCAAGGCAAGAACACAATGACAATTGAGGGGACTGGTTAAAACTCATGGAAATACTGCAATAAATACTCAGTACTCACAGCTGCTTTCTTACCTACCAGTGGTAAAGGGTTTGTTCACAGTACTTTTGTTGAGAGTTCACTTTCTACACTTGGAGGTTTTTTGAATGCGTTTTTTGAATGCCTTGGCTGAGTTAGTTTGGACCTCAGGCCCTTTAAAAACTGGAGTTGAGATTGCGTCCTGCATGTCCTTATCATGTCCGCTGTCAAGCAATCAACGCCAAACCCGGAGGTAGAATCATAGACTCATAGAATGGTTACAGCACAGAAGGAGGCCATTTGGCCCATTGAGCCTGTGCAAGAGCATTTCAGCTAGTCCCACTCCCCCACCCTTTCCCTGTCGCTCTGCAAATGTTTTTCCTTCAGGTATTTATCCAATTCCATTTTGAAAGCCACGATTGAGTCTGCCTCCACCACCCTTTCAGGCAGTGCATTCCAGATCCTAACCACTCGCTGCGTAAAAAAGTTTATCCTCATGTCGCCTTTGGTTCTTTTGCCAATCACCTTAAATCTGTGTCCTCTGGTTCTCGACTCTTCCGCTAATGGGAACATTTTCTCTCTATCTACTCTGTCTAGACACCTCATGATTTGGAACACCTCTATCAAATCTCTCTCAACCTTCTCTGCTCTAAGGAGAACAACCCCAGTTTCTCTAGTCTATCCATGTAACTGAAGTCCCTCATCCCTGGAAACATTCTTGTAAATCTTTTCTGCACCCTCTCTAAGGCCTTCACATCCTTCCTAAAGTACGGTGCCCACAATTGGACACAATACTCCAGTTGAGGCCGAACTAGTGTTTTATAAAGGTTCATTATAACTTCCTTGCTTTTGTACTCTATGCCTCTATTTATGAAGCCCAGGATCCCGTATGCTTTTTTAACCGCTTTCTCAACCTGCCCTGGCACCGTCAACGATTTGTGTACATATACCCCAGGTCTCTCTGTTCATGCACCCCCTTTAGGATTGTACCTTTTAGTTTATATTGCCTCTCCTCATTCTTTCTTTGTATTAGTTCATGGGATGTGGGCGTCGCTGGCAAGGCCAGCATTTATTGCCCATCCGTAGTTGCCCTTGAGAAGGTGGTGGTGAGCTGCCTTCTTGAACCGCTGCAGTTCGTGTGGTGAAGGTACTCCCACAGTGCTGTTAGGGAGGGAGTTCCAGGATTTTGACCCAGCGACGATGAAGGAATGCCGATATACTTCCAAGTCAGGATGGTGTGTGACTTGGAGGGGAACTTGGAGGTGGTGGTGTTCCCATGCGCCTGCTGCCCTTGTCCTTCGAGGTGGTAGAGGTCACAGGTTTGGGAGGTGCTGCTGAAGAAGCCTTGGCGAGTTGCTGCAGTGCATCTTGTAGATGGTACACTCTGCAGCCACAGTACGCCGGTGGTGGAGGGAGTGAATGTTTAAGGTGGTGGATGGGGTGCCAATCAAGCAGACTGCTTTGTCTTGGATGGTGTTGAGCTTCTTGAGTGTTGTTGGAGCTGCACTCATCCAGGCAAGTGGAGAGTACTCCATCACACTCCTTACTTGTGCCTTGTAGATGGTGGAAAGACTTTGGGGAATCAGGAGGTGAGACACACACCGCAGAATACCCTCGTTCTTCCGACCAAAATGTATCACTTCGCACTTTTCTGCATTAAATTTCATGTGCCATGTGTCCACCCATTTCACCAGCCTGTCTATGTCTTCTTGAAGTCTATCACTGTTCACTATACTCCCAAGTTTTGTGTAATCTGCAAATTTTGAAATTGTGCCCTCTACAGCCAAGTCCAAGTCATTAATATATATCAAGAACAGCAGTGGTCCTCGTACCGGTGCCCGGGGAACACCAATGTATACCTTCCTCCAGTCCGAAAAACAACCGTTCTCCACTAGTGAGGTGTGATAATGAGGTGGCGGCATTAAAATGCCATAGACAGACACACTGAACTTACTTCCGGGTTTCCCACACGGTATCAGACACCCCCCCCTCCCCGCTCCCAATGCATATATGCATATATCTATATCTATATCTATATCTCTCTCTCTCTCTCTCTCTCGCTCTCGCTCTCGCTCTCGCTCTCGCTCTCTCGCTCTCTCGCTCTCTCGCTCTCTCGCTCTCTCTCTCTCTCTCTCTCTCTCTCTCTCTCGCTCTCTCGCTCTCTCTCTCCGTCCGTCTGTCTGAGCTGCTGCTCATTTTGCATCCAGGTCCACTCACAGCAAAGGCCAGGCAGTCTCTGAGACCAGGCAGGCAGTCTCTGACCTGCAATGATGACATCATCAGAGGCGACTTTCAGACTGAAACCACTAATTAGTTCATGGGTTCCCACATGCTGGAACTCAATTGCCCCAATTAAGTGAAAATTGCATCATTCATCCACATTAATCTGGAGTTGGGGGGAAACACGAAATGCGGATGACACAACCCCAACCCGACCCCAAGACAAAATCCAGCCCAATGTATTTCTCTCAAAATAAAATCCAATTTAATCTATAAAATCCAATTTAACCAGGATATAAATTCTAATGCAATTGGAAACATGTTGTTCTTGAGAACACCTGTTTATTAGGTGAAGACATGCTTTATTTTATAGTACTTACTTGCTTCTCATACTGCAACGGATCAATCACTGCTTGCTATTGGAATTACAGTAACTTGCCAATGAAAAGCAAAAATTGTTAATGGTGTTGTTGTATTTTATTAAATAAACTAACTAAGCTGCATGTTCTTAAATGAATGTCACCTTGCCACAAATTCCCATTATATGACTCAATGATTTCCACAACAAGTTCAACAAACATCCTATAGCATTGGATTTCGGATCAGTTCTATGAATATTAAAGCAGTCTACCCACTCTTGGTAATATAATGACAAAAACGTGCTGCAGGAAGTAGGTTCTTTTTAATCTCACTCTGCAGCAATATTAGAATTGACAAACAGACATTTAAGTGAAGCCTGTTGGTGATAATAATGGTACGGTTTTGTGAGAGGCTGCTATCACCTTCCACAGCAAGGCTGAAGGAACAAAAGCAGCTGTCATTTCAATACACACACTGTACAGTGTGATAGGTTTGTAAATTTCCCAATTTTATGTGTCATTTACAAAGCTGTTTTCATTTTCTCCCTGTCTATCAAGAGGATTATACAAGTTCCCTGTTATGATGTTCTAATATCATAACATTACAAAAAATACAATTTCTCCTCAAAACTTTAATGCCATGAGAGCTGGAATACAATTTAAGCCACATTTAATTGAAGCATTTTTTAAAGTTCGTTCAGTAAAAATTGGAAAGTTTGGAATATCACTTGAGTCTGAATGTTTCAACAATTCAACTTCATAACACAAATTTGGACTTTTACTGAAAATGACCTTTTTTTGTGTTATGTGACAATACAGGTGTGGATCTGGTTAGCTGTGAACAATATTTAACATTTAAAAGATGAAGAATGACTTGTCGAGTTTATCAACCTGCTTTCTTGTTTTAAAGATCACTTCACTGGATGATGCAGTGTGGTGGCTGTTACCAAAGTCACAGAAGTTTTGATAATTTATTAAAATTAGTTAAGAATAGTGAACAAGAAGTAGCTCCTTCGATAAACTCCCTGTCAACAGCTGATAGAAACTGTGGGATGAAGTTTCTGAAAACACTGAAATAATTTTTTTAAAACAGCAGGATTTGTATTTTGGAACAAAGTACCTCACATGAAAATATTGTCTGAACCCTGGCTCATAAAAGGCATAGACATATTTAACATTATTTCAGATCATTAAAGTAAAAACATACATGCAAATTCAATCAAACCACAGAAGGTTTCCTGAATGATCCTCCCACTGTCACCAGTTTTTGTACACTTGTGGGGCAGGGGTGCAGTAGCACCTAAACTAAATGTGCATTAATTATATATTAATTTTATGGCCGCGATTTTCCCTACCTCGGCGGGCGACGTTGGTGACGGATCTCGGTCCCGCTGTTGGTTCCATCCCGGCCTCCGACATGACTTTCCCCTGATTGGGCTTGTTAAGCCCGCCCAGCAAGTTTTCCGGCCAATTGAAGGAAGCGGGTCTGATGACGTCATTTGATAACGTGTCATCAGCCGGTTTCCTTAAAGGGACCATGTGCAAATTTACTTTGACATTTGTGCTGTCAGTGTTCTACAGCATTGAGGTGCTGCAAACACTGACAATGACTGCACAGAGGTGCACGGCTGCACCTAGGCTCTTCATGACTCCCCCCACAGCACACAGGGAGGTTCTCTTTCCTTCCAATGGGCGGAGGAGACCTCCCCAGGAGACCAAAGCAGCCTGGTTGCACATTGCACAGGAGGACACAAGCAGGGATGTCATGAGGAGGACCAGGCTGCAGTGGCACAAACCTTTCAATGATCTCAGTAGATCACGAAATGTTACTGCAAAGCTACACTCAACCTCATCCTGCTGTGCAACTCATCACATCCCCATCACTCTGCCTTCCCTACCCTACTCCTGCACATCCTTACTCACACCAACCTACCTTGCACCTCCACCCATCCCTCTCTATCTATAGTATCACTTCCCCATCTCACTAGCCTCCCCTCACACTCACCCTCATTCTAGTTCAATCATACCAACTACCAAGACATAAGGGTAGGCACTTGTGTGTTTTAGCTAATGTTCATGTGACGTTTCTGTTAATGTGCTGTTAAACACTGAAATCTTTATTTTCAACACTTCGCTTTCTTGGACAGATTTTTGTGCACCTTTGGAAGTGGCTTAGTGAGTTGCAGTGAATGGTGAGAAATGACGGTAACCCCATAATGCTAATGAGTGTGAATGGAATGGCTTGGGCCTTGTAGGGATGCTTTATGGTGTTGGTGTGGGGTGGTGCCAACCTGGCGCATCATGTGGCAGCCAGGGTGTGCAGCGTCAAATGTGGTCATGGTGAGGCCATCCCTGGTGTCCCAGGCAGCAATGTGGTCAGGTGCTGATGCCCTCTCTCCTGCGCAGCATCAGGTGATTGCGGAGAAGGTTGGTGTGGTTGTTGGTGCTGCTGGTGTGCCTGGTGATGCTGGTGTTGGGGCTGATCGTGGTCAGATTCTGAGGATCAAGGTGAGAGAGTATAAAGTGCACCCATAGATGGCAGGTGAAGTAGAGATGACAGAAGCGATCTGTCAATGGTGGGAGAGGTAATGAGGTCAGACTGCATGGAGACTTGTGTAAAGACTTGCAGCATCCTGAATCTGTAGTGGAAATGCAGTTTAGAGATGCTAGTGCTTAAGGGAAGATATCTGAATCAGCTGGGAGCTTTGAGTTGATATTTGAAGCGGTCAACTCATCAGCTGATTCAATGGCCACTGACTTCCCGCCTCAGCTTCACTGACATTGTCTAGGCACAGCGGGAAACCCATGGGAGACCGGTGAAAGTTAAAAAGCTGGGGAAAAAAGCATTGTTAAGTGGTTGCAAACAAGCCACTAATGATTTGAATTGGGTCCCCCGCCACTGCCTGTCGGGTCTGCTCAGTGCAAGCAGACCCGACATCGGGAAATGCAGGTGTCAATCATTTAAATTTCACAGCTGACCCGCCACCAATCGGGTCCGCTGAGTGCCGGCAAAATCGCGGCCTACTTGTTTGCACCAATGAAGCAGCCATTTACTTTTCTCTCTTGTAAATTTGTTCCTGTGGATTTGTCTGGTGTTGTGCATGTTAACGGTGTTTTTGTTTGCGAAGAAGAAATTTGAGGATTTCCTCCTAAATTTCTATGGCTCAACTTTTAATGGCTAAAAACAAGCAGATGTAATAAAGTGATCCGAAACAGATAAAACCAGCACACAGAATAGTGGTGAAGCAGAGACAAAAGCATATAGTGGCAATTAAGATGTTATGATGGGAAAGTACACTATGTACAGCAAATATTCCCTGGGTGCCCAGGGCAATTTTACTGTTGATGTCAAGACAGCAGTTAGATTTCTGTGATGCAGCATTTGAGAAGGCAGACCTGAGGAGTAGTCCAATAAATTACATTCTCTAAAATGTTAACACTGCACTGTGTCCATTCACATCCACATTTTGACTGCCACTCTGTACACAGGCCCATTAATTCTTACTCCCTTTTTTTTCTCTTAGCCTCTTCTCTTCTCTCTCCTCCCCTTGCTGTCACCCAGTCATTCCACCTTTCACTTCTGCCCTTCAGGGTATTTTGCCCCCACTAATCCCTATCCCAACCCATCACTACTCCTCTGCCATCTTACTCTTCTGCCACTGTCCCAGGCTTGAATTCCACCCCCCCAACCCCGCCCCCCACCGGCTTGGATAAGCACACAGCTACCATCTTGACATTCTCCAAAGGATCCATCGCTGCCTTTTTACGAGAAGCAATGCCAACTGCCCCACCCTCCTTTTTTGCCGAACTTCCTGCCCAGCACACCTGCTGGGGGCTACCTTTGCCAACCTCCTTTCCATCCCACTTACCCGATCCACCACTACCTCCTTGGACTCTACCAGCAGATCAACAATTGTTATTACTCTCCACATTTTACTCCAGAATTTCCGTTCAACAACAACAACAACAACAGCTTGCATTTATATAGCGTCTTTAATGTAGTAAAATATCGCAAGGCGCTTCACAGGAGCATAATCAGACAGAAATTGACACAGAGCCAAAGAGGAGACATTAGGACAGGTGACCAAAAGCTTAGTCAAAATGTAGGTTTCAAGGAACGTCTTAAAGGAGGAGAGAGAGGTGAAGAGGTTTAGGAAGGGAATTGCGACGCTTAGGGTCTAGAAACCTTAGGGTGATGAAGACAATGCTGCCAATGGTGGAATTAAAATGAAGGAAGCCGGGGTGGTGCAAGAGGCCAGAATTTGAGGAACGCAGTGTTCTCAGAGGGTTGTAAAGCTGGAGGAGATTACCAATTTAGGGAGGGCGAGGCCATGGAGGGATTTGAACACAAGGATGAGAATTTTAAATTCGAGGCGTTGTCGGACCAGTAGTTAATGTAGGTCAGTGAGCACAGGGGTGATGGATGGATGGAACTTGGTGCAGGTTAGGATGCGAACAAGGTGCTTGCCCCTCATGACCTTATTGTGGATGATTCTGCATTGACCTCCTGGCTTTGACGGAAACTTGTCTCATGGGTGGAAACTCTTAACCTTACCAAAACCTCCCGTTTTAATTTCCACCACCTGCCCCGCCACAATGGTGGTGTGGCCCTTATCACTAAGTCGCACCATGGTCTCTCCCCCTACTCCTCCAGCACCTTCTCCTTTAAGCACCTCACACTGTTCCTCCACACTTGCCACTTCTTCTAAAGCCTTATTGTCTACAGTCCCTTTAAGGCCCTCTCCCCTGAATTTCTTGGCGAATATTTTCTTAAAGGAAAAACCTGAAATAAATGTTTTTAAAAACATCAAGTTTTGTATTGTTGAACAAAGTACCTCACCCTAAAATATTGTCTGAACCATGGGTCATAATAAGCATAAACATATTTAATATTATTTCAGATCATTAAAATGAAAACATAAATCCAAGTTCAATCAAACCAATGATCCTTTCCTTGAGAGAATCAGCAACTTCTGTTTCCAAATGTTTTTCACTGTGGAAGTGGCTATGTTGTACTGACTGACAACCTGCTCTTCTGTGTCAGAGTAAACTATTTTTGTTTTATCCACCTATCTCTCTGAATTTGGTGACTCTGAGATGCTTGGACTGAGGACCAGGTGACCACCATTATTTCTGCACCATGTGATAATCCACCCGTATGCTTTTATAACTGAAGCAGATTCACATCTGACAAAATATTTCAGATATTTCTAACAATGCATTAGAGTAACACAATCCTTCAAATATGATTTTTAGCACACATAATTAGTGCCCCATAAAATCTGGAAAATGGTAGGCTGGCTCATTCAAGTAATTGAAACTGTTTCACCAAGTTTCTTTGCCGGATAACTAAGTAAGGAAACTTGTATTAAATAAATAAATCCGTGGCATGTCACTTTGCATGACCAATTTTTTAAAATTTGTTCATGGGATGTGGGGGTCGCTGGCAAGGCCAGCATTTATTGCCCATCTTGCCCTTGAGAAGGTGGTGGTGAGCCGCCTTCTTGAACCACTGCAGTCTGTGTGGTGAAGGTACTCCCACAGTGCTGTTAGGTAGGGAGTTCCAGGATATTAACCCAGCGATGATGCAGGATCGGCGATATACTTCTAAGTCAGGATGGTGTGTGACTTGGAGGGGAACTTGCAGGTGGTGGTGTTCCCATGCGCCTGCTGCCCTTGTCCTTCTAGGTGGAAGAGGTCGCGGGTTTGGGAGGTGCTGTCGAAAAAGCCTTGGCGAGTTGCTGCAGTGCATCTTGTAGATGGTACACAATGCAGCCACGGTACACCGGTGGTGGAGGGAGCGAATGTTTAAGGTGGTGTATGGGGTGCCAATCAAGCGGGTTGCTTTGTCTTGGATGGTGTCGAGCTTCTTGAGTGTTGTTGGAGCTGCACTCATCCAGGCAAGTGGAGAGTATTCCATCACACTCCTTACTTGTTCCTTGTAGATGGTGGAAAGGCTTTGGGGAGTCAGGAGGTGAGACATTCACCACAGAATACCTGGGGGGAGAAATTCAATATCGCCCCGTTTGGGGTGCGATTATCGGCTGTGCGCAAAGTTTAGCGCCTGGCGCTAATTATCCCCTCCAACTGCAAACTTGGCTTTTATCGCCCCTGGAGGTGATTGGAGCGCTAAATCAGTCGCTGCACACCTGTCTTAAGGCGCAAAGGCCGAGGAGCGAGGCGTTAACTCAGAGCGCGGGCGCAGCGCAGGTGATGTCAGTTAGCGAGGGAACACAGACACACTGGCGCCGGACAGTTCTTAAAGGGGAGGGTCGATCTTGCTCTCCAGCCACACCCTGCTCATTGGAGCCTTGAATCTCGGCCTGGAGAGACCTGTGACTACATTTTCCAGCCAAGGACTATGGAGAGGGTGAGAGAACGAGCTCAGCGCTTCAGCGAGCGGGCCTTGGAGGCTCTGGTGGGCGCGGTGGAGCGCAGAAGATCTATACTCTTCCCTGAGAGTGGCAGGAGGCCTTTGCTGCGCGACTACAGAAGAGTGTGGAGTGAGGTGGCTCAGCACGTCTCCTCCAGGAGCATGGTGACCAGGACCCATACTCAATGTCGAAAAAAGTTCAACAACCTCACTCGGGTCGTCAGGGTGAGTGGCTTTGTTCAATACCTCTCCATCCCTCCATCTCAACCTCACTCTATGGCCAGAGTGTATTAAAACCCCAATGCCCAACGCTCATCCAACACCTATGGCCCTCTCATGAAACACACACGTGCATTCCACACTTTGCATACAGTAAGGGCTATTCAACCATGGGAGGCACATGAGGCAAGACCATGGCTGCATACGTTAAGGGCTATTCAATTATGGGAGGCACATCAGGCAAGACCATGGCTGTATATTTACTCAGACGCCGTCCTTTTTCTTGCAGGCCAAGCTATCTCATAATAGGAGACAACAGCAACGGATGGGTGGAGGGCGGCCTCAGCTACAACCCCTCAGCGATCTTGAGGCACGCGTCCACAGGATTGTGGCAAGCCAGGTGATCGGTCCCGTCGCCCCTGAGAGGCCAACCCCGTTCGGGACAGCAATGGTAAGGTCATCACCTTTTTCTCCTCTCTCATTCCGCTTGTCCCTCACAACGCCAGCCTTTGACACTTTCAATCCAACTTACTAAATCGCTGCACTCCTTCCTCCCTTACTGCCTCCCTGTCCTCACGCTAAAGCCACTCTTGTACCTCCCTGCTTTCAGATGGTGATTCACCAGCTGAGGAGATGGGCCCTGAAGCTGCCAGTGGGAGTGAAGCTGCAGGCGAGGAGGAAGAGGAAGCCGGAGCCTCAGCGCCACCCTCTTCCGAGGAAGCCCATGCCCACACTGGGAACATGTCTTCCCTGGAGGGGAGCAGGGGGGAAGGGTCTGATGACAGTGAAGCTCCAGGACCCAGCGGGCTGCAGCAATGCGATGGGGGTAGGGAAGCTCGGGGGCCTTCTCCCCGGAGGGAGAGTAGGCCAGCGAGTCCTGCTGCACTGGACGCAGAGGAGGAGCGGCTCTTCGCTGACATGAACACCCAGGCGGTGGACATGCACACTCAGCTCATGGGTGCAGTGAGAAGGGTGCCCGAATGCAATGATGCACTGGCAAGGAGTGTGGAGCACTTCGCTGTAGCACAGGCGGATGCCACGCTAATGCTTAGTGCTGCAATTCAGTCACTGGCTGCTGTGATCCCATCTCAGACTGCTCTCATGCAGACTCAGATTGAGGTCACGCAAGCACTGACTGCTGCCATTGTCGCTGGTTCGGACACATTTCCCTGGGGCTCTCACCGCGCTGCAGCAGGCCAGCAATCTGTGCTCCAGCAGATTGCTCCAGATGCTGAAGTGCTGCCCCGTGGGAGTGCCAGTGAGTCGGTCAAGCAGGGAGTTGCTGTCCTCTCTCAAGATGACAGCATTCCTGCTGCCACCACTGTCACTTCCCCATTGCACTTGCCACCGCCTGTAGCCCAGACTGCTGCCGCCCATGCAGAGTTGGTGCAGTCTGCAGCCGGGCCCTCCAGGCCCAGAGCTGGTCGAGGCTGTCCTTCAAGGGCATCTGTAGTCTCAGGTTCTGACATTCAGCAGCCTTCCACCAGCCTTGCTGCAGCCACTGGGGCCCCATTACGGAGGAGCAGTAGGGTGGGAAGGGGGGAAGTGCGCAAGGGAAGGAGATCACCCTCGAAGGGCAAAAAGTAGGAGGTGTAATGAAATGTTGGTCAATTTTTTATTAAAGGCCGAGGTTCATGTTCAAACTTTTGTTTAGTGTTTTGGACATTATCTCCAGGTTGTGAGAACCAGTTATGTTAATGAATGATTTTTTGTGTTTGTTTCTATTAGTTTGTCATGAAGAAATGACACACACTGAGTTTGTAAAATAAAAAAGTTTTTGTATTCAAAATGTACAGGTTTGGCCTTTGGAATCATTGCTGCCTTGGCCGGCTTAGGGGTTGTGGGTTGGTTTCATTCAGGTTGTTCTCTATGCCAGAAGCCATTTCCTCAGTAGGGGCCTAGAAGCGGCTTGTTATCAGCCGTTGACGGACGGCCCTTGCAGTTTCAACATTGTGGGCCTCCCTCCCGCCTTGGTGCTGCTGCTGATCATCCTCCTCCTCTTCCTCCTCCTCCTCCGGTGGTGCTCCAAGGCCTGGTGGCATTGGCTGGGTCCTGAGGATTGCCAGGTTATGCAGCATGCAGCACACAACTATGAAGAGGGAGACTCGCTCAGGCGAGTACTGCAGGGCTCCTCCTGAGTGGTCCAGACAGCGGAACTATTGCTTGAGCACGCCGATCGTCTGCTCAACGATGTTCCTGGTGGCGAGATGGCTCTCGTTGTACCGCAGCTCAGCAGGGGTGTTGGGGTTACGGAGCGGTGTCATCAGCCAGGTGCACAGTGGATAACCCTTGTCCCCGAGGAGCCAACCACTTGGCTGATGCGGTGCCTGGAAAAGTTCTGGCACAGCAGTCTGGCGCAGGATAAAAGCATTGTGGCTGCTGCCAGGATAGTGGGCATTGACAGCGAGTATCAGCTGTCTGTGGTCACAGACCAACTGGACGTTTAAGGAGTGGAACCCCTTGCGGTTTCGGAAATCCTCTGCATTCTCATGCGGTGCCCGCAATGTCACATGCATGCAGTCAATGGCGTCCTGCACCATGGGGAAGCCCGCTATACTTGCAAAGCCCAATGCGCGTTCATGCTGTTTGGCCCGGGTCATCGGGAAAGAGATGTACTGGCGTTTCCTTTTATAGAGGGCATTTGTGACCTGACGGATACAGTAATGGACCGTGAACTGGGATGATATTGGCAATGTCCCCAGTAGCTGCTTGAAAGGAGCCGGTGGCATAAAAGTTCAGAGCCACTGTGACCTTCACTGCCACCGACAGAGTCGTCCTGGTTCTCAGTAGATGCTGCAGATCTGGCTGCAGCAGGTGGCAGAGCTCAGTGACCACCTCCTTGCTGAAGCGCAGCCTGCGCAAACACTGCTCCTCAGACGAATTAATGTAGCAGAATTGTTGCCAAAATACCCTGGGAGGGTAAGGTCTCCTGTACAGAGGCCTGTTGGCCCTCCTCCATCTGGCCATGACTGCCACTCTCTCTCTGCGTCTCTGTTGTCTCCGATTCTGCAGGCGCAGGACGGCACCCCGAATCAGTGCAGCCCCCATAGTCTGTTGGTAATTGAAGTAATGAAGGTCAAATCCAAAAGTGCCTGCAAAGTGATGCTCAGTAGCCAAAACTATTTCACACAGCATTGACTCTATGCAGAAGTCTCTCCTTCTCTCTCTCAGAATCTCTCTCTCTGTCAGAATGAGTGGTGCAAAAATGTCTACCACAGAAAAAGCCAGGAAGAGGCCACCTTTAAATAGCGTCCCCCTAGCCCCTCACCGACTGGGAAACGTTCCAGTCTCCTTGACGTTGCTTGCGCCAGGTGGAAAGGAGGGGGGCGCCACTCAATATCCGGTCCGGGGCGCCACAAGGGCGTTGCACGCTCGACTGACATCAAGATCTGCGGTTGCAGGGCGGTAGTGTTTAGCGCCGCCGCAAAATGTCTGGTCAATTTCGCGAGCGGCGCAGACATCGCCGCGCCCGGGCGCTCGTTGCTTTGTGCCCCATTAGCGCCCGGTTAAGGCGCTAATGGGAGATGCAAACCAACCGAATTTTTCCCCCCTAGCCTCTGACCTGCTCTTGTAGCCGCAGTATTCATGTGGCTGGTTCAGTTAAGTTTCTGGTCAATGGTGACCCCCAGGATAATGATGGTGGGGATTCAGCGATGGTAATGCCGTTGAATGTCAGGGGGTGGTTAGACGCTCGCTTGTTGGAGATAGTCATTGCCTGGCAGTTGTGTGGCGCAAATGTTACCTGCCACTTATCAGCCCAAGCCTGAATGTCGTTCAGCTCTTGCTGCATGTGGGCATGGACTGCTTCATTATCTGAGGATTTGCGACCTTATGATGGAGGGAAGTTCATTGATGAAGAAGCTGAAGATGATTGAGCGTAGGACACTGCCTTGAGGAACTCCTGCAGCGATGTCCTGGGGCTGTGATGATTGACCTCCAACCACCACAACCATCTTCTTTTGTGCTAGGTATGACTCCAGCCAGTGGAGAGTTTTCCCCCCCGATTCCCATTGACTTCAATTTTACTAGGGCTCCTTGATGTCACACTCAGTCAAATTCTGCCTTGGTGTCAAGGGTAGCCACTCTCACCTCACCTCTGGAATTGAGAATAGGCTGATGGGGCAGTAATTGGCCAGATTGGATTTGTCCTGCTTTTTGTGGACAGGACATACCTGGGCAGTTTTCCACATTCTCGGATAGATGCCAGTGTTGTAGCTGTACTGGAACAGCTTTCTAGAGGCGCGGCTAGCTCTGGAGCACAAGTCTTCAGCACGACAGCCAGAATGTTGTCAGGGTCCATAGTCTTTGCTGTCTCCAGTGCGCTCAGCCGTTTCTTGATATCACGCGGAGTGAATCGAATTAGCTGACGACTGGCTTCTGTGGTGGTGGGGACCTCAGGAGGAGGCCAATATGGATCATCCACTCGTCACTTCTGGCTGAAGATGGTTGCAAATGCTTCAGCTTTGTCTTTTGCACTCACGTGCTGGGCTCCACCATCATTGAGGATGGGGATATTATTGTTATTTTGATGTCTATGAACACTATCCTGAATAAAATGGACATGCTTTGCACTAAAAATGCCTCCAAACATTACAGAAGATGAATTGTGAATGATTTACATCACACTTCTCCCATTAAAAGCAAGATGCACTCGCATTTTAATCGAACTCTTTTTCACACCATTATGACAAAATATGAAATGAAACACTAAACAAAGTCAAAAAAAAGATTTCTGAATGTAAAACAAGGAACAGAAGTAACTTTGACAATAATGATTTCCCACCAGGGTACGATCACTTGCCAAAAGCAACATGGCTCTCCCTTCCCCAGCACATTAGTCATCTGCCTTTGATATTGCTAATGTCTTCTAGGCTGAAGGAGGATTCATGGAGACAAGCACAATGATAGAAGGGAAAGTCATGAGTAAATTAATAAAATTATGTTTGAAATGCCACAGACAGAAACTGAAAACAAAAAAAATGAAATAATTCTGTGCAGTTTTTTTAAATATTTCTGCATAAAATTGCTTCTGGGCAACAGTCTGGCATACCAGCAGGCAACTCAAGTAAAGTGGCAGGATCCAGATTTGAAAGCCATGCAGTGTTAATGGAGAAGGTTCATTCAAACCAACACACATTTCAGCTTCGATGACACGCTGCCATCTGCTCCTCCTCCATAACTGTCATCACTTCACTGACTGACAAAACCTTAGAACCAAGAGAGGTGACCAGCACACGCCCTGGAATTGAAAGGAATTTTTTCTCTTTTGCTGTGCACAAATCCTGAACTAAAGGTGAACAAAATCACTTTGAAAATCAGAGAAATTATTTATTTCTAAAGGGGTAAAGCCTTAATCATTTGGGCCGGGATTTTCCCAGCGGAGTCGGGTTGGAGTCGGGTTGGAGTCGGGTTGGCTGGTCGGCGGGTTCTGGTCCCGCTGCCGGTTTCAGCCGCTCCGAAATAATGATTTTCATTTAACTGGGCTTATTAAGCCCGCCGTGCGCGCTACCCGGCCCAATCAGTGGGTTCGCCTCTGCTGACGTCTTCGATTCAGGTGCATTTAAGGGGCCCTTGCAGCCTTTGGATTTCATTTCCTTTCTGATGCTCCTGATAACTGGTATTTGGAAGATGACTGCTGCAAGAGCAAAGGCTGCTCCTCGATTTGATGATGACTCCCTCCATGCTCTTGTGGAGGGAGTAAGAGGGTGCAGGGAGATTCTGTTCCCTCCCAATCGCCGGAGGAAGCCTCCTCAGCACACAAAGGCAGCCTGGCTGCAAATTGCTGAGGAGGTAAGCGTTAGGTCATTGTATTCATGCACCTGGGTGCAGTGCCAAAAAAGGTACAATGATCTACTACACTCAGCAAAAGTGAGTATAACATCACACTTACCTTCAATCTGCTTCCCATCTCTTCTCATCACCAGCATTCTGCATTTTCAACCTACTCCTCCACATCCCAACTTACCCTTAAATCCCTTGCACCCTTAACTATCCCTCTCTCTCTATGTACAGAATCACTTCACCATCCTACTATGCACCCCTCACACTCGCTATCACTGTTATGCAATGACAACAACTAACAATGCACAGGGAGGAACCTTGGTATTGGTACCTCACTCCATCTTTGTCTCCCTCTAAGCATCTATGATATGGATTCTTTACACTCATTTTCTCTTTCTTTTCTTTCTTTCACTCCATCAATCTCGCTGAAACTCCACTTGTGTCCCTCATTGCAGGAAAGGAGAGCCCACAATAAGAGGGAGAGGGACAGGACAGGAGGAGGCCCACCTTCGATGGCGCATTTAACAAATGCTGAGGAGGCTGCTCTTGACATTGTCGGAGGTACAGAGGAGCTGGAAGTGGGGGACGGAGAGACGGGCGCAGTAGAGCAAGCTGGTGACACAATAGATTTGCAACCCGCTCATTTAGATTTCATGAGTGACTGAGATGGCATCTGATGTTCATAGAGATTGACTTCTGATCATCTGCACAATAAGATGTGTCTGCTACCTAAATATCACATGTCTAACTCATGCCTTTACCCCCCCACAGGACCATCGAGAGCCCCCCTCCCCACTGTCCAGGAGGAAGAGCCGTACGACTCCTCAGAGGAGCCTGCAACCTCTGAGGGAGCAGCATCACCAGAAATCAGCGCAGCCAGCACCAGCGCAGAGACGCACACCTTGGTGGGTCATTCACGACATAGAGTAGTGTTGTCACCTGGTGTATCACAGCTCACAAGTGAGCATCAGCAGATGGTGGAGACAGCGACAGCAGTGGAGAGTTCTCGTTGGAGGCCACAGGATACTCCTAGCTCTGCTCAGTTGCATGTATACGCTGTGCCTCTGGGGCCATCCAGAAAGAGAGCGGTGCTGGAACTTCAGGAACAAATGCAGGCGTCTCTGACTGGGTTTGCATCCATGGTCACTGTGAGTGTGGAGAGAATGGAGGAGTCCATGTCAAACATGAGCAATGCCAGGGTGCACGCAATGGCGAATGTAGATGCCAACATGGAAAGGATGGCAACCTCCATGGAGGATATAAATTGCCAGACTCAAATGAACATGGTGACTCTTCTAAATAGATGGTCTGCTATGGAGGATAGATGGGCATCTATTGAAGAGAGACACCAGAGGTACATGGACGTCCCCGTTATGAGGACTGTCAGTACAGAGACGGGTCCTCATGGCCCCACTGATGTGCAGCAAGGTGCTCCCCAGCCACTTGCTAGCAGTGAAGTGCGGGTGACCCATGAGAGGGATGTTGGTGGTCCACAACAAGGAAGTGTGGGCTCCTCTCCAAGCGCTCACACGACCATGCCACTGCAGAGCCCTCGGTCAGAGCCCCAGATTCCTCACCCAACTGAGATGGCCGTCTCAGCCCCTGCATAGCCGCAGGAGGAGCAGACTGTTGCGGAGCCCTCCCAGGCTCCCAACCCCAGAGGACGCCCGCCAAAGGTGTCTAAGCAGGCGCAGCATAGAAGTGAGCAAGGTGCCTCTACATCTGCTGAAGCCACAGGGGAAGCACCATGTAGAAGCACGCGGAAGAGAAAGTTAACACACAAATAGTCACAAGGGGAGTCACTTGGGTGTCTACGACGCCCTGCACCCTTGGGAAGCCTGCCATATTTGCAAAGCCAACTGCACGCACAGTTACACTTGCTTCATCCGTGGAGAAGTGGATGTAATTGTGCGACTTTGCAAAGAGGGTATTGGCAACCTGAGTGATGCAAGTGTGTGCGGCTGACGAGGTGATGCCGCTGATGTCTGCTGCTGATCCCTGGAAGGACCCCGAAGCAAAGAAGTTGAGTGCAGTAGTGACTTTGACTGCCACTGCTACTCTGGGCTCCAGGTGTTGGTTCAGCATTGTGCAGATGTCAGCGACTACCTCTTGCGATAGGATCAGCCTCCTTTGGCACTGCTACTCAGTCATGTTGAGGAAGCTCAGCCTCAGCCTGTAAACCCTGTGTTGGGGGTATCTCCTGCGGCGAGGTGCAGCTCTGCGCTGACACCCTCTGCCCTGTGCAGCATCAGGTGGCTGAGGAGAAGGTTGGCACTCCTGTTGTTGCTGCTGCTGTTGTGCCTGGTTCTGCTGCTGCCACAGCTGCTCTTCCTTCGATTCTGAGGACCAAGATGAGAGGGTATAAATGGTTCCCATTCCGCTGGTATATATCTCAGTTGAGGAACAGATGTTATAAGCGCTCAGTCAATGTGGGGAGAGGGCTTTCCAAAGAGGTCACAGTGCATATGGATCTCAGCTTAAATCCTTACAAGCTCAATAGACCTGCAAAATGTGTTCCAAAACCTCAAAACACAAAGTTCTGCCATCTGAAAGTCAGCCATGTTACAGGTCCGCTCTTATGCTGCAGGACCAGCTGTCAACAATTCAGTTAGTTGCTGAACCCGGCACAATCAGCTGGTGCGATGTAGGACACTGAAAATGTACTAAAATGGGAAGAGCCTGTAAAACTGGAATTATCTAGGCAGTTAACAAGCTGTTAACTGCCTTAAGTGCCTCTCCCGCCGTTTGGTGTCGGGTCTGATTGGGACTCGCAGACCCGACACTTTGCAAAGTTGCGTGGAGGCGGGATGGCGGCGAGTTCGCAACCCGCCGTCAATCATTTAGATTTTAACTCCCGACCTGCCTCCAAACCCGCCCTCTGAGCGCTGGCAAAATCGCGGCCTTGGTGTTTTGTTTTCAAACACAAACAGCACTGTTTTAAATAAAATACAGCCACTTTGTGATATTTTCAGCAGATACTTTTTTTTTTACATTTTTGAGTTTTTACTCCGTTATTTTTCTTGGGTTCAGTATCTCAGACCACTCCTGTACAGGAGCCCTTGCTCCTTCTGGTCTGGAGTGTGCCTCTAACTGTCCAACATCCAGATCATTTGTAATTTTCTCAGGGATCAACCAGAATACCCTTGTTACTGCAGGGGGAATTTGAACTCCCACAGCTTGGCGGCAACAAGGTGGGAGCGGAGTTAAAATTAAATGGGAGGACTAACCGTCCCAGTGACGTAGAAATGGCATGGGCATTTACATGCAGTTGACTAACAGTTGCAAATGTTTATTTATTCTGGTTACATTAATGCAATAAAGTACCAATTTTCACATATAAATTTTGGGTTTTTTTTGCTCAGGGTTATCCAACTGACTTTACTTAACTGATAAGGATCAGCTCATCAGCAAAAACAAGCTTGAATTATAGTGTGACAGATTTAATGAGGAAATTTGAATGGGTTTCGGGTGAGCAGGGTTGAAGCAAGCCCGCCCGACATAATCAGTGTGAGACCCAGTCGATTTAAACTGCCAGGCCTCATTTATATCTGACTGGTGGTTTGCCCGCCCCATCACATCCCTCTGCTCCACCATCAACCACAAGGAGACAACTCTGGTGGAGGCAGAAGAACAGGAGCAGGAGGAGCAACAGCAAAGAGATCAGTATTCTGCAGGAAGACAGCTATGGGGAGTGGGGGTTGGCGGGGGGTGGGGAACAAAAGCATCGATACCCTCCAAACAGAGTCGGCAGAAACTGGGTTGTTCTCCTCAATTTCACTGAAGGACATTATTTCTGGAGGTTTCGGTTCAGCCGTGATGCTGTCACAGCTCTGTGTCATCTGCTGCAGACACACCTGGAGTCTACGCTGAGAGGTGGCCATGTGCTGCCTGTAGCCATCAATGTAATTGCAGCTCTGAACCTTTTCACCTCTGGGTTGTTCCTGGCTGCAGGAGGTGACATGGCACGCATCAGCCAGTTGGCCGTGTACTCCTGCATCAAGCAGGCAATTGACGTTATCTTCCGAAGGGCCAGTACATACATCAAGTTCCCCATGGACAGCAGGAGCCAACATCAGCGGGCTGTTGTCTCTACAGCCATCGCAGGCTTCCCCCAAGTGTAGGGAGTCAAGGATTGCAATTAGGTCACAATCAGGGCACCTCCCCATGAGCCAGCAGCATTCATGAACAGGAAGTGGTTTCCTTCCCTCAGCGTCCAGGTAGTCACTGATTATGCCATGAGAATAATACAGGTGTGTGCGCACTTTTCGGGGGCGTGCTGTAATGCTGCCATACTATGGCAGACCACAGTGCCACCACTTTTCCAACAGGACCAACCAGTGCATGGATGAATGCTTGAGGTCAAGGGCTACCCATTGAATAACTGGCTGATGAAGCCACTACGCAGCCCGTGCTCTACCACTGAACATCGATATATCAACAGCTATGGTAGTACCTGTCTTCTCATTGAGATCATTGGGATTTTGAAGCAGCTCTTGGGATGTAAATACAAACTTTGGAGTTAGTGGGGCCAACAATGCACTGTTTGGCACCGGTAATGCTGCTGCAGTATCCATTACACAGGTTGCTCGATAATTCAGCCCTGAAGTCCATTCGGTGCTAAGCTCCTGTACACCTGTCATGTTCAAAGCTCATTAAGGTTGACATTAAGGTGGTCATCAGCTTTACAAATGACCGCCCGTTCTTGCAGGACCTCCCATCCCGTATACCATCTTCTGACCCTGGTGTTTTCCCAATGTGTTGTGCGCTGTTCACTGTGAGATTATACTAATGAGGTAATTTTACATTACGGCACTCGTAGAACCCAAAGAACAGCGGTCCTGGTCTCAATATTGATATGTAAAAGTGAGTTTTAGTTTCTCTCTGGCCCAGTAGTGCAGTCATCAGAGTGCATTTTCCTGCTCGAAGTGTTAAAGCAGCAAGACCAAGGAGGAGCAGGGTGAATATTTGCTGACATCACTCCTGAGGAACAGTAAACTGGCAGGTTATGTGCACACCGAGGCATGGAAAGCATTGCAATCCAAGGCCAGGATCCAAGCTCTAGGAATTGAGCAGAAGACAAACCAGCGATCCTTGAGAGAGGGGACACGTAAGTCTTTTTTGAGAATTGTAATTTTTTTAAATGCATTTATAATGTTGTAAAATGTTACTTTCAAGGGTCTAGGTGGTGGACCAGCTTGACCACTGAAAAACCTGAAAATTCTTATCACGGATGTGGTTAGTTGCTTTGTTCTGAATGGCATTTTCTTTTAGAGATAGTGGTAAATGTGGTTGTGCTTTTTAAATCAGCATGCTCACATCTGATAAGAACACCTGGCATGTGCAAGATGAAAATTTTCCATTACACATATCTGAACAATCTTCCGTTCAGGTCTGAACCTGAACCTTAATTGTCTATTGATCACTTAATGTGTACAGTGTGCACACAACTATTAACAAGAGCTGTTTTGCAAACTGTTATGCATGTCATTTCTTTTAATAATTTAACAAGAGGCTACCATTTACATGCAGCTAATTTTCTGCCTAGTCCTACCACAAATGCACCTTTTTAAACTGGTGATAAATAGCAGTAAACATATAGCACTATGGTACAAATGTGAGGAAATCAGTGCTGCATTAGGGTTCATGCAATATTATACTGAATATCAAGACCATGGGGTAGAAATTGGTATGTATCTTGCCTGTTTATCAGTCGTTAAATGGATGCAATGTACACCAATTTCTGGACGTGAGGTCCTGCACTGATCCGTGCCAGTGGCATGGCTGCTGCCATATTGGTCCTCACTGTTTTTAGGCATCCATGGCAGCCGCCTAAAATCAGCGTTGGATCAACTTAAATATACAAAGAAGGATCCTGTGTCTGTTTCAGGAACTTACTGCAAAATTCCAAAAATGTATGTGGAGCATGTGCCGTGCATGTCCCGACTAGTTCTGCAGTGGTCTAACCAACAGTCCTTAAAGGGACTGCTGCCAGAGAAATGAGAGGGAAATTTTTTACTTCCCCTCCGGTGGAGCCAGAAGGAACAGAAGTGCCTCTATTATTAAAATAAGGCCCGAGTCTAAATTTTTGGGTGAGCCTTGGGCCTCCGGCTTCTGGCGTGTACTTGCAACGCGTTGCTTATTTTGGGCCCAAAACTGGGCCCAAACCAATTTCTACCTGTGTGTGTTTTCACCAGAGAAGTTATTGTTCTATTGCTGAGCTCCAAAGCTGAAATATGCAACATAAAGATGACCTCTATTTTATCTGTTACATATCCCAGGGAAGAGAGAAGCTTTTCCACAGATTTAATATTGGCTTTAATTTACATTCTACTCTCTTTCACTTGGAAGTTTCTTAGGCAGGAACTGTCTGATCAGTACAATTGAAAGCGAGACAGCTGGATGAAAACCAGTAGTTGGCTCCGAGATGTGTTTTAGACCTATTCAGAATTGCCTGAGGCAATTATAATGATTTTTTAAATAAAGGCAGCTTATTGAATGGTATTATTTAAAGTGTATGATAGTTTTTTGTGGTTATCTAATGAACCAGTAGTTGAGGTCAGCACAAACCCAACCTGAAACCTGCACCATCCAGCACACGTGAGCAACGGTGCATTCAGGCTCAGACTGTTCGTTTGTGTAACAGCTAAAATGGAAACTTGAAGCTGAGCCACCTTTCACTTTGCCATGAAGCTGAAAGGGTTGTATTGAAGTCAATTTCAACAAATTTACAACTTCTATTTTAGTCAGCAGTGTTATTTGCAATGGAGTTCTGACTGATATTTTTCCAATTTAGGAACTTGTGGCAATTTTTAGCTCTTCGCAAAATAACTGTTCCAGCATTTTGTCCGACCTCAAGAGGAGTTTCATCTCAATTCTGTCATGTCGCCTCCTCATATGCTTATTTCAGATATATTTTGTTTTGTCATAAATCACATGAAAATTGCTCGAGATTGTTTTGACCTCTTGTAATGTGGAAAATATAAAACTGGATGGGAGTTGAAAGAACTATTAAATATCTCTTTTGTTAAATGTAAGCCCGCAGACACACTATGTAGTGCAATGTATGTCATACTCCAAAAGCCATATACTATTTAGGAAAATAATAAGTTTTAGGAACAGGTAAAAGCCATTTCGCCCAATGAGCCCATCCTTTCTTAGAAATTCATTCACTGAATCGTAGCCCTTTGGTGGAAATTTGTATATTGCACGCATCCTATACTAAAAGTACCGATACTAGCAGAATGTCTAGATTTTTCATTATCATGCCAGTTGACACCATTGCATCAAATGTAAGTTTTCTTTTTGTGGCCTCCCCACCAACTGAAAGGTAGATATTTATAGAATATATGGCTTCATTATTTTAAAATATTACTTGATCTCAAGGGAATAAATGTGCTGGGGAGGGGGGAGGTGGGGTGCAAAGCATTCAAAACTGAAGATATCTGAATGCTCATCTTTGTTAGTTTAGCCAGTCCACTACAAAGCTGAGCTTCAAACCTCACATCCTATCCATCACTAAGACAACTTATTTCTACCTTGGCAACACTGCTTACCTATACCTCAGCCCCGATGTCAATGAAACTCTTATCCACACTTTTGTCATCTGTAGATTCAATTTCCCTAATGTCCTCTTCACTGTCCTCCCATTTGCCACTGTCCATAAATTCTAGACTGGTTGAATACTCAGCTGCCACATGAAGGAAGATAATGACCTTGAAAGTCCCAAACCATTGGTGGAGGAGTTGTCGTTAAATAACCCCACTAAATCAGCCTGCAATTCCCAGATCGTGATCAGACTTCCTATAGACCTTACACTATCATATTTCACTGATGGCTCTCCTGCTTCCTGTGTTTGCAGAAGAGTGAAAATATATGAAGTGCATAATGCAAGCAATGAAGTTATGATATTTTGCTCAACAAGAAGAAAATCAACAGTTAAATCTAGTTTAATTTAAGCCACTTTAAAATTGCCAATTTTTTGACACATTTGCAGGGAGGGTACATAGGGGTAAAAATTCAGTTGGTTGCGCCTCCCGTTAGCGCCTTAAGAGGGCGCTAATGGGGCGCAAAGCCGCTAACGCCCGGGCGCAGCGATGTTTGCGCCGCTCGGGAACTTAACTAGAGATTGTGCGGCGGCGCTAAACTTTACCGCTGCGACCACCTGCGCGCGCAGATTGTGACGTCATTCCATGGTGCAACGCCCTTGTGGCGCCCCAGAGCGGAAATTGAGTGGCGCCCCCTGCCTTACCGCCTGGCGCATCCAACGACCAGAAGACTGGAATGCTATCAATCGCTGTGGGGCTGGGGGGGTGCTATTTAAAGGGGGCCTCTTCCTGTCTTTTATTGTTGGTGGCATTTTTGAACTACGCATTCTGAGAGAGAGAGGGAGAGACTTCTGGAGAGATTCAACGTTGTGTGAAGGAGTTTTGGGTACTGAGCAGCACTTTGCAGGTTCATTTTGATTTGCCATTCCTTGTATCGATTTAGCAGAGACTGTGGGAGCTGCACTCTGAGCTCTTTGCCTGGTACTCTCCATTGTTCTTTCCAGCACATTTGATGTGCAAGTCTCTCCAGGCCAAGATTCAAGGCTGCAATGAACAGGATGTGGATGGAAAGCAAGATTAACCATCCCCTTTAAGAACTGGCCCGTGCCATTGTGTGTGTGTTCCATTGCTGACTGACATTACATGAGCTTCGCCAGCGCTCTGAGTTAGCGCCTCACTCCTTGGCCTTTGCGCCTTAAGACAGGTGTGCAGCGCCTGATTTAGCGCTCCACTCACCTCCCGGGGCGGTAAAAGTGAAGTTTCCAGTCAGTGCCGATAATTAGCGCCAGGCGCTAATATTTGCGTCCAGACGATATTTGCGCCCCAAATGGGGCGCGACCTAATTTTTCCCCCATAGAGTCATGGGGGAAACATTCAGTATCGCCCCATTTGGGGTGCAATTATCGGCTGGGCGCAAAGATTAGCGCCAGGCGCTAATTATCGCCTCCGACTGCAAACTTGGCTTTTATCACCCCTGGAGGTGATTGGAGTGCTAAATCAGGCGCTTCACACCTGTCTTAAGGCGCAAAGGCCGAGGAGCGAGGCGCTACCTCAGGGCGCTGGCGAAGCTCATGTGATGTCAGTCAGCAATGGAACAGAGACACAATGGCCCCTGCCAGTTCTTAAAGGGGAGGGTTGATCTTGCTCTCCATCCACATCCTGCTCATTGCAGCCTTGAATCTCGGCCTGGAGAGTCCTGTACATCAAGTCTGCTGGAAAGAACAATGGAGAGGACCAGGGAAAGTGCTCAGAGTGCAGCCCCCACAATCTCTTCTAAATAGATTCAAGGAAGGGCAAATCAAAATGAACCTGCAAAGTGCTACTCAGTACCCAAAACTCCTTCACACAGCATTGAATCTCTCCAGAAGTCTCTCTCTCTCTCTCTCTCAGAATGCGTGGTGCAAAAATGTCACCAACAAAAAAAGGCAGGAAGCGTTCGCCTTTAAATAGCGCTCTCCCAGTCCCTTCCTGACTGCAAAACGCTCCCCTCAACCTGTCGTTGCTAGCGGCAGGCGGTAAGGCAGGGGGCGCCACTCAATATCCGCTCCAGGGCGCTACCGGGGCGTTGCGCACTCGACTGACATCACGATCTGCCGGCGCAGGAGATCGTGGCGGTAGTGTTTAGCGCCACCACAGAATGTCTAGTTAATTTCGCGAGCGGCGCAAACATCGCCGCACCCGGGCGCGAGATGCTTTCGTCCCATTAGCTCCCTCTTAAGACACTAACGGGAGGCGCAACCAACTGAATTTTACCCCCATAGAGTCATAACGGCACAGAAGGAGGCCATTTGGCCCATCGAGTCCGTGCCGGCTCTCTGTAGAGCAATCCAGTCAGTCCCATTCCCCCGCTCTATCCCCTGTAAGGGGTTTTTTGTCTCGGGCTTATTTGTAGGTCAGCCAGTTATGTTTTCCTGGACTTTCCTGCGCCCGCTATGCGGTTGCGAATCGCTACCCCTTATTATTAGTTCTGAGCCCAGGACTTATCGAGCGGCGATAAGGACAAACGAACAGACTCGTGGATTAGTGCAAGGAAAACCAATGTTTATTTACAGAAGTAAACTACAGAGAAACAGTATCATATGAAAACGGTTTTACACTTAGCACGGGAAGAGAACGGACACATCGAGGGAAAATCCTAAAATTACAGTTTTAGCAATATCCCCATTAATCCCCACCCTTAATACCTAACTAAAATTGTCTTGCGACAGCCAGAAGAAAGATAATGCTCACCGGTGAAATGGATGGAAAAACCTGGCCCTGTGCTCTATTTCTGCTGTCGACACGTGGCTCCGAAGTTTCTGGAAGTCTTCTTTCTTAGCTGCTGGCAGACAGAGCGAACCGAGGGTCCAAGCAGAGAGAGAGAAAAATGGCTGGGTCTTCCCAGTTATACCCGCTCCGGTCGCTCTAATCTTCCCACCGATCAGCACATTTCTATTGTCTGATCTGGGCATGATGAATTTTAACAAAAGGTATTGGTCTCGGCCCATCATGCTAGATGGCCGGTAATGGTGTGATACCAGTTCTACAACTGCCACTCTATTGTTCGACAGGTTGGATGATTGTCCAGAACAGTTCCGTTGATGGGCCCAGCGCCGTCTCAATGTCTCTGCTGATTACTTGAGCAAACACCTTGAAAGCCTTATGCATAGACCTGATTGTAATGCATAAGGAAAGGTCCTGTCCTGTTGCAGACATCGGAATACACAAGTTGATGGCTTCCCAGTGTCTGAAATGAAACTGCCAGGCTCTCGGTCACGAGGTCCGACCGCGGCCATTTTATGCCCTGGATTTTTAAAACTCAGTCTGACCAGGGTTTGAAATTAATAAGTCCAACAACAAAAATCTTCGGGGGGGGGAACACATGAAATTTTGCGAATCCTTTCAGTCCCCCCTGTGGAGACTTAAACTTGCTTGAAGTGTCCATACGAGGTGAACAAAATTTCTGACTGTCGCAAACAACCTTCCCCTTTATTTACCTATCCTAATTCCCCCGACACGTACATTCCCCCACTTGGAGAATAACCACAGTGTACAGCAGGCATTTTTAGATAGGAATACAAATTCTTTTCCAGTAATCCCAGCACGGAGGGGGTCCAACATATCCCTGCACCACTTGGGATAAAACAGTTTTTTTTTAATCAAACAAAAAAAAAACAACAAACGGAGGGGACCATCTGTATTAAAAATAATAAAATGAGGCCGCCATCACTCGTAAGAGGTGCGACACGGAATTCACGCGAGTGTCTCGTCTACCCGAGCATACTGGTCCCTCCAGACCCTTTGAGTTCTTGCTACTGCCTCGGGACCCTTTTTCCGACACTGGACGCAAACCAGGTAGAGGACGATCCCGAGCTGACAAATTACGAGCGCGTGTGATGCCAGACGAATCCAGGAGGGGACCTCGATATTCTCAAAGATGTCCCACCAGGGTGGGGTCGTAATATCCAGAATATCGGCCCCTATCTGGATAGTCTGCTGCTCCAGTGTATAAAAATGCTTTTGCGACAGCACTACGGCTCTTAATAGTTTAATGAGGTGTTCTGGGAGAGGGGGAATCTGGTAGCCGAAGTGAGCCACATACTTTTGGAGGTTGGTGAAATTCTCTCTTACAGTGAGGTGAACGGTGGATGGTTCAGGAATGGGGACAATTCGTTCCTGGGCCACTTGAACTTCTGCCTTGGGTTTAAAGCAGAAGCTGCTGTCACTCACCGCGCACCAGCTGTGCTGTCCGTGCTGGTAGTGAGATGCTCCTGTGGTGACGCAATATGTCCCACCTCCTATATATGCTACCTGTGGGGGAACATGGCCTTGTGCCATGGCTTCCATGGTACAATTTATAGGTTTCGCGTCAGCAGCTCTGAACCCGCATTGTGGTTTCGAATAGGCATTCAAGTGCTGGGGGCACAGGATGATGTGTGGTCCCCGGCTACGGCACCCTGAGAGGTCAGTACCCGTCATAGCGTGATCCCACTTTATGACGTATGGCGGGACCGCTGTAAAACGTACGTGTACACCCCCCTGAATGACACCAATGTTCTCCACCCTGTATACCGGCGCGGGTCGGGCCGTCCCGCCCATGACCGGCATCCTTACTATTATCCCCATGATAGTGTGGTTGGAACGTCCACAGTCCACTGGGACTGGGTAGGCCTCGGAAGCTAGTCGGAGCTGGCACGGGCTTAATGCGTTCTCAAAAGGGTGGAGGGCTGTGAGGTGCTTGTTGCTGATCCAGGAGGGGACCAAACCCTGTTTTAAGTCCTCCAGATTTCTGCGGCCCTCGCCCAGCAACCATGCCCCGTACAGTACGCACACCTCGTTCTGCGCAGCCTGATCGGACGCATTCCGATCCTCCCTAATGAGCGCATTCACTGTCTTTGCATGTATCTCCAGCTCCGCTATGATCTCCTTTAGATGGAGAGTCATGGCCTGGTCTTCATGGAGTTCCGAACCCACTACCTTATTCTCATCAGTTAAGACCTTCTTTAATTGGGTCTTCAGACCGTTCATCTGCGTCTGCAGTTCAATGTCGTCTAAACTATTAATAACTGAAGACCCCGCACTAAAACCTGTTAAAACATCATTAACAGTACCCCTTCTCTGTCTCCCCACCCTGTCCCAAGCCTCGTGGCTATGTGTATACAATTTGGTCTTATCGATCTCCGCAAAATCGAATTCGTAAAACTTTTGAAATGTTTCCCTTAAGAGGGCTTGATAGAGTTTAGCGGTCTCTGCAGGGCACCACGCGGGCAAGTGCACCTCAGTGAGATTTAAGATCACCGAGGCCACCGCATAATGCACCCCTTGATAGAGCACCTGGTCTGTGGGTACCAGCACCAGGCCGTTCCCTGGTCCCTTGGTGGTGGCGGGGCATACGTTCCACAATCCCGGAGGACTGTGGATTGTGGGCCACGTGCCACTTCCCCCGAATACCGAGCAGCATAAGGGTATTCTGCATGACTTGGCCGGTGAAGTGGCTTCCCTGGTCGGACTCCACAAACTGGGGTAGTCCCCACCGCGAGAACACCTCCCGTACCAAGATCCTTGCAGTGCCCAGTGCTGTGGCTGTTCTACAGGGGAAGGCTTCTACCCACTTGGAGAACACGTCCACCAGGACGAGGCAGTATTTGTAGCCTCCCTGGGCGGTGGGCAGAGGCCCGATGTAGTCGATCTGGATCGACTGCCATGGTCCCTCCACCCTCCTGACGTGTCCCATGGACACCTTCCTTCTGTGGGGGTCGGGGTTGTTTGCAGCGCACACAAGACAGCTAGCACAGAACTCGCGGGCATGTTCCCGGAGTCCCGGCCACCATCCCGCCTGTTCCACCCGTTGCCAGGTGGCCTCAGGCCCGGGGTGTCCCGCTCCCGGCCCCTCATGTGCCAGTTGAAGGAACTCCCTCCGGTGCTGCTGGGGCACTACCCACTGTCCTTCTTTAAACAGCATGCCTTCCCTTATGGAGAGGGCTGCTGCGCTGTAAGGGCCTTCTATCCTCCTACCCTCGCTCACTGCGCTTGTGACGGCTTTCAGGACAGGGTCCTGGGCTTGGACCGTTTTAAGATCCAGGGCCAACGCTACCCCTAAGCTCTTCTGTGTCCCATCCCTGCCTCTAACTGCCGCCACGGGCCCGGACCCATAGGGGTCCCAGAAAATGCCAGTGCGGGCACCCTCCTTGGCCAGCGCGTCAGCTTGCTGGTTACCCTGGCCGCGGGGTTCTGTGGAGGAGTGAGCCTTCACCTTGTGGATGAAGACCTCGCCTTCCTCCCCCACGGCTGCCAAGATTTTCTCCAGCAGGGGTTTTACTGTTAAGGGCCTCCCGTCGGCGGAGGTATATCCGCGACGGGACCAGATTGCCAGGTATTCCGTGCACGAGTTGCAGGTGAACATACTGTCCGAGCAAATCGTGTATGGGGTGGGGAAGATTTCGGGGTGGGTAACCACGTACACCACCGCGGACAGCTCTGCCTGCTGGGCGCTCATGGTACTGGGGAGCTTGATCGCCAAGGCAATGTTTGCCGTTGGGTCATAAACTCCACACCCCGTGAGACGTTCACCAGCGGATACCATGCTGGAACCGTCTACATAGATCTCGCGGCCTGTGGGATGTATCCCGGCCCGCAGACCAATGTTCGCCTCCCATACCCCTTCTATGGAACACCGATGGGCTGTTCCAGGATATACCATATTGGCTGCGAGCTTGGGCTCGCAAAGGCCCCTCACCCTCAGATCCATCTGGGAAAAGAGGAGGGTCCAGCGCGCAATGCGTGCACTGCTGACTGTCCCATCTTTAATCCTCCCGTCCAGAAGCATCTGGGTGGGCGTGTGGTGTGTGAGGAGGGTGATAGGAGAGGTGCCTGTGAAGATTGATGATCTTTTCACAGCCCAGCACGTGGCCAAGAGGTGCCGCTCACAAATTGAGTAGCTCCTCTCCACGTCAGTGAGTACTCTGGAGGCATAGACCACGGGCCTCAGCCTGCCATGTCGCTCCTGGAGCAACACGGCACTGAGGCTGTCCCCGCTGGCCGCTACCTCCAGAAAGAACTCCCTCCCTCCATCTATCGCTCCCAGGGCTGGTGCGGTCTGCAGGTCCCTCTTTAGCTGGACAAATGCTGCCTGGCACCCCCCATCCCAAGACCACTCCACTCCCTTATGTAGGAGTCGGAGCAGAGGGGCTGCCGTGGCTGCATAATCCTCGATAAAGTCTCTGCAGTACCCCGTTAGCCCTAAGAACGACCTCACACCCCTCACAGTACTGGGGACCGGTAGCTCTTGGACCGCTTCCCTCCTTGCCTTATCTATGGCTCTCTCCCCTGCGCGGACGGTCAGGCCCAGGAATTTAACTTCCCGCTGGACGATCTGCGCCTTCTTCGGGTTGACCTTAAACCCTATACTCTGCAGCAGCTCCAGCAATTCGGCCAGTAGCGGGCCATGCTCCCCGACTGAGTCGCTAAACAAGAGCAGGTCGTCGACATACTGCACCAACTTGGTGGGCTGACTAAATTCCTTTAAACTATTCGCCATGCACTGGTGGAAGATGCTGGGGCTGTTATGAAAGCCTTGCGGCAAACAGTTCCACGTGTACTGTTGCTCCTTAAAAGTAAAGGCGAACTTGTACTGGTCTTCCCTCCTTAAGGGGATCGACCAAAACCCATTTGAAATATCCAGCACCGTGAACGTAGTCGCGGATGCTGGAATGCTTCCGATAAGGTCGGCAACTGCTGCCACCGTGGGGGCACACGCGGGGATATTGCTGTTGAGCACCCGATAGTCCACCGTGGCTCTCCGTGAATTGTCCGGTTTCCTGACCGGCCAAAGCGGAGAATTAACATGAGTGGCTATGGGCCTCAACACTCCCTGCTGTACCAGCGAGGATATGGCTATCTCTATATCAGGCTCTGCTTCCCTGGGGAAGTTATACTGCTTCTGGGGCCGGGCCATGGGGTCCCCGTCTACCCTGACCTCGAACCCAGTGACCCTCCCGCAGTCATGTTTGTGCGTGGCGAACGCAGCTAGGTGAGCCTGCACGAATGCTTTAAATTCCTCCGGGACACCCTCCACCATGAGCCCGAGGTCGTAACCTTCTTTCGGCTTCACAGTACACAGGGTTCCCTTCCCCTCCTTTCCTGGGATTACTACCACGCCGTTCTCCTTACCCGTATCGGCCCCCCAAAGGCAATGATTTCAGAGATCCACGAGGATCCCGTGGCCCACGATGAAGTCGGCCCCTAGGATCCCCTTTCCTCCCTCCGCTTCCCACCTCGCCAGGACACATGTCCACTTGGTCTGGAGTGGACCCAGGCGGACTGAGAGCAGTTTGGAGAATGCTCCCGCCTGTTCCTTGCCGGTGAACCCCGATAGAATGTATGGAACCCCGCTAGACAGAGGTGAGGTGGTGGGATTAGCTGCGTGGATTACAGTGCATGATGCCCCCGTATCCAGCAGATAAGTCCCTTTAACCTTCTCTACCTCCATCTGCACGAGCGGTCTCTTCCATCCATCATACCGGAGAGCACACAGGTAGACAGGCTGCGCGGCCTCCAGTCATTGCGGGGCGTCGTCAGAGGGGGCTGAGGGAACTGCCACACACCGGTAGTGGCTGCTATCTTCCCCTGACCGGCCAGGAGAACCCGCAGTGATTCTAGAATGCTCTCTACTGTGGGGGTCCCAGTGTCTACCTTTGGGCCTGGAGCTGTGGAGCTCTTTCCCTTGGTGTCCTTCCAGGGGTTTTTGCAATCTTTGCGCCAGTGGCCGTCCTTCCCGCAGCCATAGCAGTTTAACTTATTCTGGGAGGGACGGTTTCCCTCCTGGTGCCACTCTTTCTTATTCTGGCCCCCAGGTTTAACCTCGTGGACTTTCCCTTTGGGCTGTGTAAGGGGGCGTGTCTCAGACGGTGCTGGTGCGAGGTTAGGCCTTCGTTGCCTATACTATTGCTTGCTCTGGTCTCCGGCCAGCCCTTTTGCAATAAGTACCTGTGAGTGGTTCGACCCACTCGCCCTTACGGTTCTAACACTGGACTTAGATGCAGGGAGCAGTAATGCAGAGAAAACTCAAATAGACCCGGATGAATAGTACGAAATGGAAATCTTTATTGCATGGCGTCTAAAATCATGAAATACATGTCACAGGCGCAAATCAAAGATAATACAAGTATACATACATTCATAAAGCTTGGTCTATGGAAATGGAGAACACACGGCACATCGTAAAGAGGGGAACACATTATATCTTAACCTTATTAAAACCACCCTCCCTTAACAATACCTACACTACGTCTGGATTTGAAGGATCGTAAAACATGCTCACCACTCGTGTTACTTCGGAGATTTTTAAAGTGAGGCACTCAACTCGTTTCGCTGCAGCGCCTGACTGTCACGTGTTTGGAAGGGTCTCTGCACCCCACTTGCTTACTTTCGCTGCTGCGAAAAGCAGGCCAGACTCCCTGTTGTCATGAAGAACTCGACGGAACTCGGATACAATTCAAAGAAGAGTCTTCCTGTGTCCGACACAGGTTGTAGTCGGTAGAACTCAAAGAAGAGTCCTGTATTTATATTTTCGGGCGCGGTCGGGGTTTACTGACCGTGGCGGCACGTGGAATTTCTTCTCGTCTTCTTCTCATCTTCTTCTTGTCTCGTCTCCTCGAGCCTCCGGGTCCAGACACCGTTTACCGACACTCGGGATGGTGTACCCTGTTACTTGCCCTTGTCGGGGCGGCTCGTACCGATTGAGCTCCACCCAACACTCGAATAAGAGTCAAGAGTCAACAAAGTCCAGAGAGAAAATCAAGAGCCCACAAGTCAAGCGAGTTCATGAAGAGGCAAGCGAATAAGAGGCTGATGGACATTTGTTCTCTATAGTTATAGTGATGTGTCCGCTTATCTCCCGCTCAAATCTTAATGTTTGTCCTTTGTGTAATATTTGGCGCTCAAAACTCCCAGCATGGGGCGATTATCTTCTTTAACGGGTTTCGGTGGCACTTGAAACTGGCCAACTATCCGTTAATGTTTCCCCATTGTTGACCCAGCCAGGATGTGTATGAATCGTCTCCTCGACTGGTTTTGGGGGCCCCCCCGAATACCGACTTAATCACCCGTCAATGTCTCTCTCATTGTAGAGCCGGGGGGGTATTTGTGTATTGATGTGTCTGGATGGGCCTCCGATTGCCCAGTACAATGATCCTTACTGTGCATAGGAAAACGATTCCAGCACTTATAGCATTGCTATTGTTTAAAATGCAAACGGGTTGCATCCTGTCTTTATCAATGTTTACCGAGTATGATCCAATCTTATACTGAATGTATATTCGACGCCATCTTGTCTGCCCACTGTGCTTCTGGAAGCTTCTGCCACGATGCGCGGCGGCCATTTTACAGGCTTCTGTGTCTTTTATTATCAGGACAGCATTTCGTTTAATAAAACTGATCAAACGAATCTGCTTCTCTTATGTTATTTTGAATCGCGATAATTGCAAAACATTACAGCTGGGGCGTCTCAATTCCCCTCCCGTTATTTCTAAATGCTACCGTGAGCTGGCGGATCACCGTTTCTTCGGTGGTCTGGGGGTTTCGGGGGTCAAACCAGGCCGCAGCCTGGGCTCGGATTTGGGGCAGGCAGTTTGTCATGAGACAACGGAGCCAGTGGGCCGATTGGTCTCTGTTGAGGAACGTCCGCACTGGCGTTCCCGGGCACGCGCTCTGGTAGACTGGCCACAGCCTGTCTGCGAATGCCTGCGGGGACTCCCCGGGGAGCTGTACCGTTTTTTCCACTCGGGCGAACGGACTCCCATCATTTAGTCCCATGGCCTCCAATATCTCATCCCTTAACTCCTCGTAGTCTTTCTGTCCCTTCTTACACTCATCCGATAGGGTTTGGAGGAGATCACTACCCAGAGAGAACAGCAGCATTTTTGCTTGTTCTGCCTCATCGCAGTCATTCACGCATGCTGCCTGGTCTATCTCCCGGAAATGTAGAGATGGGTCCCCCCTCACTGTGAGCTTAGGGATATGTCCAACCATGGCTCTGAGCTGTTGGGTACCATGCGGCACTACAAACTGGTTCTGGATGGCCCCTAGGTCCTCGCCATCGGCTGGCGGGCCGTACCTCCGTTGTTTGAGGGGGTACACTGGTCCCGGACCTGGTCTATCCCCTAGGGCCTGCTGGGTCTCCCCTAATGCTCCATCCTCCACCCCCTCTTGCTGCCAGGCCTCCTGAAAACTCGGGGCTATGGGTGGCGGTCGTGAAACCTCTGATTCCCTAACCAGTGCCTTTCTGGGAGCTGCCTGTGGGACTTCCCTGCTTGGGTTGCCGGTAAAATCCAACTGGCCCGTCTTCGGGCTAATGAGGCATACCATGCCCTTCGCCCTTACTAAGGCCATGCCCAAGCTTTCTATTTCTTGCCTACAGGGGCCGTGGTCGGCGTCTTCAAACCCCTGGGCACAAGCCAGCTTATATGCTGCTTTTACTTCGCCTACTTTCTCCTCCTGCTCTTTCAATTCTTGCATGAGGCTGGAAATCTTGTCCATTAATCTAACCTCCCTACCTCTCGCCTCTCTGACATGGTATTCCAGGTGTTCCATCCTGTGCCTAGCGCTACCTTTGAGCTCAGCGATCCGGTCTTCCAGGCGCTCTGACTTTGCCTGGTGTTCCCTTTGAGCTTCAACGGCCCGGGCCCTCATACGCTCTAACTCAGCCTGATGATCCCGCGCTGTCTGTGCCCTCTCTTGACTTATTGCCTGGAGGGCCGCGATTACTTTCTCCTCCGCTGCAGTCTTTTCCTGCAGCTCTCGGGTCAACTGTTTGATCTTGGCTGCTCGTGTTGCAACAGCACGGTCTAACATTAAAACCTGCTTTTTCAAACACATGAGCCAGACCGCCTTTTCAATACCTTTCCTGTACTCTTTACTTGCTGTCCACTGGGCAGCTGCATCTAGGGGGCGCTCGGCTTTTAACATATCGCCCACCCATTTTTTTGCGATATTTACTTTTCCGCACACATATGTCGATAACCTACGCTCCATTTCGGATTCCTCCTCCGCAACACGGTCTGCCTTATCACACGCTTTCGCCTGGACTCCTGGCTGGCTCGCCATTTCTGTAAGGGGTTTTTTGTCTCGGGCTTATTTGTAGGTCAGCCAGTTATGTTTTCCTAGACTGTCCTGCGCCCGCTATGCGGTTGCGAATCGCTACCCCTTATTATTAGTTCTGAGCCCAGGACTTATCGAGCGGCGATAAGGACAAACGAACAGACTCGTGGATTGGTGCAAGGAAAACCAATGTTTATTTACAGAAGTAAACTACAGAGAAACAGTATCATATGAAAACGGTTTTACACTTAGCACGGGAAGAGAATGGACACATCGAGGGAAAATCCTAAAATTACAGTTTTAGCAATATCCCCATTAATCCCCACCCTTAATACCTAACTAAAATTGTCTTGCGACAGCCAGAAGAAAGATAATGCTCACCGGTGAAATGGATGGAAAAACCTGGCCCTGTGCTCTGTTTCTGCCGTCGACACGTGGCTCCGAAGTTTCTGGAAGTCTTCTTTCTTAGTTGCTGGCAGACAGAGCGAACCGAGGGTCCAGGCAGAGAGAGAGAAAAATGGCTGGGTCTTCCCAGTTATCCCCCCTCCGGTCGCTCTAATCTTCCCACCGATCAGCACATTTCTATTGTCTGATCTGGGCATGATGAATTTTAACAAAAGGTATTGGTCTCGGCCCATCATGCTAGATGGCCGGTAATGGTGTGATACCAGTTCTACAACAGCCACTCTATTGTTCGACAGGTTGGATGATTGTCCAGAACAGTTCCGTTGATGGGCCCAGCGCCGTCTCAATGTCTCCGCTGATTACTTGAGCAAACACCTTGAAAGCCTTATGCATAGACCTGATTGTAATGCATAAGGAAAGGTCCTGTCCTGTTGCAGACATCGGAATACACAAGTTGATGGCTTCCCAGCGTCTGAAATGAAACTGCCAGGCTCTCGGTCACGAGGTCCGACCGCGGCCATTTTATGCCCTGGATTTTTAAAACTCAGTCTGACCAGGGTTTGAAATTAATAAGTCCAACAACAAAAATCTTCGGGGGGGGGGGGGGGGAACACATGAAATTTTGCGAATCCTTTCACCCTGCAGCCCTGCAAGTTTATTTCCCTCAAGTGCCTATCCAGTCTCCCCTTGAAAACATTGAGTGTTGCCGCTTCCACCACTTCCGTCGGCAGCGAGTTCCAGGTCCTCACCACTTGCAGCGTAAAAAAGTTTTTCTTCACGTCCCCCCTGTTTCTCTTGCCCAAAACCTTAAATCTGTGTCCCCTAGTCCTTTTACCATCAACTAGTTGGAACAGTCTTTCCCCATCTAGCCTAGCCAAACCCGTCATAATCTTGTACACCTCTATCAAATCACCCCTCAACCTCCTTTGCTCTAATGAAAACAAATCCAGCTTCTCCAACCTGCACTTGTAGCTAAGATCCCCCATCCCCAGGACAATTCTGGTAAATCTCCTCTGCACCCTCTCAAGAGCCTTCACATCCTTCCTAAAGTGTGGTGACCAGAACTGGACGCAATACTCCAGTTGTGGCCTAACCAGCACTTTAAAAAGGTTCAGCATAACTTCTCTACTTTTGTACTCAATACCTCTATTTATGAAGCCCAAGATCCCATATGCTTTGTTAACCACTCTCTCAATATGTCCTGCCACCTTCAGGGACCTATGCACATTAACTCCCAGGTCCCTCTGTCCCTGTACACACTTTAAAACTATGCCATTAAGTGTATATTGCCTCTCCCTGTTCCTTCTGCCAAAATGCATCACTTCACACTTCTCTGTATTAAATTCCATCTGCCATTGTCTGCCCATTCTGCTAGCCTTTCTATGTCCTGTTGCAGTCAATTGGTATCCTCCTCACTGTTTGCCACACCCCCAAGTTTGGTGTCATCGGCAAATTTAGAAATTCTACTCTGTATTCCAATATCCAGGTCATTTATATATATCAAAAAAAGCAGTGGCCCCAGCACTGACCCTTGGGGAATGCCACTGTCTACCATCCTCCAGTCTGAAAAACAGCCATTTACCACAATTCATTGTTTTCTGTCCTTAAGCCAATTCCTTATCCAAGCTGCCACTGACCCACCTATTCCATGAGCCTTAATTTTGTTAACCAGCCTTCTATGTGGTACTTTGTCAAACGCCTTCCTAAAATCCATGTAGACAACATCCATTGCATTCCCTTTATCGATCCTCCCTGTTACTTCATCAAAAAATTCAATTAGATTAGTCAAACACGATCTGCCTTTTACAAATCCGTGTTGGCTCTCCTTAATTAGCTTAAACCTCTCCAAATGTCCATTCATTTTTTCCTTGATTATTGTTTTTAAAACTTTACCCACCGCTGATGTTAAACTGACCGGCCTGTAGTTACTAGGATTGTCCTTGCACCCTTTCTTGAACAATGGTGACACATTTGCCACTTTCCAG
Source organism: Squalus acanthias (assembly GCA_030390025.1). Classification (NCBI taxonomy): domain Eukaryota; kingdom Metazoa; phylum Chordata; class Chondrichthyes; order Squaliformes; family Squalidae; genus Squalus; species Squalus acanthias. Next base: position 163,671,131 of record CM059427.1, on the reverse strand, counting down.
TCCTCAGGCACCTTCCCCGCATCTAGGGAAGATTGGAAAATTATGGCAAGCCCTTCCGCTATCTCCTCCCCCAATTCCCTGAGCAACCTAGGATGCAAGCCATCTGGACCAGGCGACTTATCCACTCTAAGCATACTCAGCCTTTCTAGTACATCCTGTCTATCAATTTTCACCCCTTCCATTGCTTCTACCTTTTCCACTTCTACCGATATTTTGTCAGCGTCCACCTCCTTAGTAAACACCGATACGAAGTACTCATTGAGTATTCTAGCCTTGCCCTGCGCCTCTAAGCATATATCACCTTCTTTGTCCCTCATCGGCCCCACCCCGCCTCTTACTACCCGCTTACTGTTTACATGCCGGTAGAAGATTTTGGGGTTCCCTTTTATGTTAACTGCCATTCTACTCTCATATTCTCTCTTTGCCAATCTTATTTTCATCTTCACTTCCCCTCTCAACTTATTGTATTTGGTCTGGTTCTCCCTTGAAGAATTCATCTGACATACATCATACACCCTCTTTTTTTGTTTCATCATCTTCTCTATCTCCCTCGTCATCCAAGGAGCCCTTGCTTTAGTTCCCTTACTCTTCCCTCTTGTTGGAATGTACCTAGTCTGTACTCGGAACATCTCCTCCTTAAAGATCACCCATTGTTCCGTTACAGTTTTTCCTGTCAGTCTTTGGTTCCATTTTACCCTGGCGAGATCCTTTCGCATCCCATTGAAGTTAGCCCTATTCCAGTTTAGAAGTTCCACTCTAGATTGTTCCTTGCTCCTCTCCATTGCTAATCTAAATCTTATGATACGATGATCACTCGTACCCAAGTGTTCTCCCACAGGCACTTGGTCGACCTGGCCCATCTCATTCCCCAGCACCAGATGCAGCAATGCCTCCTTCCTAGTTGGGCCAAGAACATACTGGTCAAGGAAATTCTCCTGAACACATTTCAGAAATTCCTTCCCGTCCTTTCCCTTTAGCCTAGCATTATCCCAATTGATATTTAGGTAATTAAAGTCCCCCAATATCACCACTCTATGGGGGAAAAATTCAGTTGCTTTGCACCTCCCATTAGCGCCCTAAGAGGTCGCTAATGGGGTGCAAAGCAAATAGCGGCCGGGCGCGGTGATGTTTGCGCCACTTGCGAAATTGACCAGACATTTTGCAGCGGCGCTAAACACTACCACTACGATCTCCTGCGCCCGCAGATCGTAACGTCAGTTGAGCGTGCAATGCCCCGGTAGCGCCCCAGACCAGATATTGAGTGGCGCCCCCTGCCTTTCCACCTGCCGCTAGCAACGACAGGTTGAGGGGAATGTTTTGCAGTCGGGAAGGGACTGGGGGAGCGCTATTTAAAGGCAACCGCTTCCTGCCTTTTTTTGTCAGCGACATTTTTGCACCAGGCATTCTGAGAGAGAGAGAGAGAGAGAGAGAGACTTCTGGAGAGATTCAATGCTGTGTGAAGGAGTTTTGGGTAATGAGCAGCACTTTGCAGGTTCATTTGGATTTGACCTTCCTTGCATCGATTTAGAAGAGACTATGGGGGCTGCACTCTGAGCTCTTTCCCTGGGCCTCTCCATTGTTCTTTCCAGCAGATTTGATGTACAGGTCTCTCCAGGCCAAGATTCAAGGCTGCAATGAGCAGGGTGTGGATTGAGAGCAAGATCAACCCTCCCCTTTAAGAACTGGCCGGCGCCAGTGTGTCTGTGTTCCATTGCTGACTGACATCACATGAGCTTCGCCAGCGCTCTGAGGTAGCGCGTCGCTCCTCAGTGTTAGCGCCTTAAGAGAGGTGTGTAGCGCCTGATTTAGCGCTCCGGGGCAATAGAAGCCAAGTTTGCAGTTGGAGGCGAAAATTAGCGCCAGGCGCTAAACTTTGCGCCCGGCCAATAATTGCGCCCCAAACGGGGCGATACCGAATTCCTCCCCTTATAGCTCTTGCATATCTCTACGATTTCCCTGCAGATTTGCTCCTCCACCTCCCTCTCGCTATTTGGAAGCCTATAGAATACCCCCAATAGCGTGATCATACCCTTTTTGCTCCTCAACTCTAAACAAATGGATTCCGTCCTTGTCCCCTCAAGAACATCCTCCCTTTCCAATACTACAATGTCTTCCTTAATCAGCACTGCCACCCCACCTCCCTTTTTTCCTTCCCTATCTTTTCTGAACATCTTGTACCCTTGAACATTAAGTGCCCAGTCCTCACCGTTTCATAGAATCATAGAATCATAGAAAGTTACAGCACGGAAGGAGGCCATATCAGCCCATTGTGTCCGCGCCGGCCAACAAAGAGCTATCCAGCCTAATCCCACTTCCCAGCTCTTGGTCCGTAGCCCTGCAGGTTAGAGCATCCCAAGTGCACATCCAAGTACTTTATAAATGTGGTTAGGGTTCCTGCCTCTACCATCCTTTCAGGCAGTGAGTTCCAGACCCCCACAACCCTCTGGGTGAAGAAATTTCCCCTCAAATCCCCTCTAAACCTTCCACTAATTACTTTAAATCTGTGCCCCCTGGTTTTTGACCCCTCTGCAAAGGGAAATAGGTCCTTTCTATCCACTTTCTCTAAGCCCCTCATAATTTTATACACCTCAATAAGGTCTCCCCTCAGCCTCCTCTGTTCCAAGGAAAACAGACCCAGCCTATCCAGTCTTTCCTCATAGCTAAGATTCTCTACTCCCGGCAACATCCTTGTAAATCTCCTCTGTACCCTCTCTAGTGCAATCACATCTTTCCTGTAATGTGGTGACCAGAACTGCACGCAGTACTCTAGCTGAGGCCTAACTAGTGTTTTATACAGTTGAAGCATAACACCCCTGCTCTTATATTCTATGCCACAGCTAATAAAGGCAAGCATTTCATATGCCTTCTTAACCACTTTATCTACTTGGCCTGCTACCTTCAGGGATCTGTGGACATGCACTTCAAGGTCCCTTTGTTCTTCTACACTACTCAGTGTCCTACCATTTAATGTGTATTCCCTTTCCTTGTTAGCCCTCCCCAAATGCATTACCTCACACTTCTCCGGATTGAATTCCATTTACCACTGTTCTGCCCACCTGACCAATTTATTGATATCTTCCTGCAGTCTACAGCTTCCTTCTTCAGTATCAACCACACAGCCTGTGGTAACACAATACAGCTTCCTGTGACTCGAACTTTATTACATCACTTCCTGTGATTAGTCCAGGATAAATACTGGGCTGATCAGTTGGATCCTGGAGAGGCATAGAGTAAGACCTCTTTTGTATCTAGCACCTTTTTAGTTGATTAAAGCTTACTTTAAGTTCGCCACGCGTAAGGCTCATTCTTACGACAATTTAATCAACTTTGAAAAACTTCGCACTCAAACTTTTTGGACGAACTCGGAACTAAGGATCTAGGGAATCACCCATCATGGAAAACATCCTTAAACCATCGCGTCTTGACTTGGACCCAAACACCCCAGCAGCCGGTAAGGTGTGGAAACACTGGTATCGCACGTTTGACAATTTTCTCGAATATTGCAAGGCTGATGATGACTCAAAATTGCGGATACTCATCAACTGTGTCACCCCGAATGTATTTCAGTATGTCGAGGAATGGAGCAGTTATGAGGAGGCAATTCGGACGCTTAAAAGACTATATACTAAGACACCGAATGAGGTCTATGCCAGACATCTACTAGCTACAGCCCAACAAGGGCCGGAGGAATCCATTGATAAATTCCTCCAAGAGCTTCGCAGACTTAGTATGGACTGTAACTTTCAGGCGGCCTCAGCTGAGCTGTACCATGAAGAAATGATCCGTGATGCTTTCATCTGCGGGCTTGCCTCCCCATTTATACGCCAGCGTCTACTGGAAAGTAAGACACTTGAGCTTCAGAGAGCTTATGACATGGCTTGCTCTCTAGATCTGGCAAAAAGAAATGCAGACCTTTATACAGTGCCCAGACCTCGGTCTGCTGCCTTAACTACAGTCAGGCAATTTAAGAGGCCACAGGTGAACTCTATTAGGGAGGACTTTATCCCTGACGATCAATCTGATGACTTCACTGATGAAGAGGATGATGACCCCACTGTGGCAGCCTCTTGGCAATCGAAGAAATGCTTCTTTTGTGGTGATGAGTTTCACCCTCGGAAATTCTGCCCTGCTCGCAATGCGTTTTGCAGTCATTGCAACAAAAAGGGTCATTTTGCAAAGGTTTGCCTATCAAGAGCCTCTACGAGGGCTTATCAAGCTAAGTCCTACCGAACTGCCCCGGTAAGGGCCTATCAAGATGTTCCGGCTAAAATCTATCGTGCTTCCTCTCGGGTTTTCTCTCGAAGAAACACACCTAGAGTTTCAGCCACTCTTTGTGCAACGACACCAATTACAGCTGCTTGTCCTCAGAACCTATTCCATGCAGCTACAAAAGCATCAATTAATGGACATACTTTAGATGCCTTAATTGACTCAGGTAGCACTGATAGTTTCATTAGGGAACAGATTGTTGCAGAGTTAAAGCTACATGTTTTCCCATCGGACCAGGCAATTGCGATGGCTCAGTCATCACTTAATACCAGAATTTCTGGCTTTTGTATGGTTGAAATAACACTTAATGGTCACAGGTATCCCTCCACCCGGCTTTCGGTGCTCAAGGACTTATGTAGTGATCTTATCTTAGGGCTAGATTTTCAAAAGCAGCATAAGAAGCTCACCATTGAGTTCGGCGGATCCAAACCTGAACTCACTATTTCTAATATACGACCTCGATTACCGTTCTGTGCATTGTCAGCAGCTTCACTGGATGAACCCTCACTGTTTACCAGTATCCCTCCTCGATGCAAACCGATTATAACAAAGTCACGACGTTTCAGTCAGGAAGACCAGTCTTTTATTGCGGCTGAGATTTCTCGGCTTTTAGCAGAGGATATCATCGAGCCTTGTTCGTCGCCATGGCGCGCCCAGGTCGTTATTGTTAAGAACCCTCTACAACCTCACAAGAAACGGCTGTGCATTGACTATTCACAGACCATCAATCAATATACGGACTTGGACGCATACCCATTGCCGCGCATCGATGATATGGTTAATAAACTGGCTGAGTACACGGTGTTCTCAACATATGATCTGAAAAGTGCCTATCATCAGGTACCCTTGAAGGTCTCAGACAAGCAGTATACGGCCTTTGAAGCCAATGGGCGGCTGTATCAATTTCGTCGCCTCCCCTTTGGGGTCACTAATGGAGTGGCTGTCTTCCAGCGAGCAATGGATGACCTGGTCAAACAGGAAGACTTAAAGGATACGTTTCCTTATCTGCACTCCAGCACCGTAATTTGACATTAAATGCGGCTAAATCCATTGAGTCACAACCAACCATCAACATCCTTGGCTATTGTGTGGGCAATGGCATCATTAAACCTGACCCTGAAAGGCTTCGCCCACTCCAAGAACTCCCGCCACCTAAGAATCCGGCCTCCTTGCGCCGGGCCCTCGGCCTGTTTGCATACTATGCTAAATGGATTCCTAACTTCTCGGACCGAATCCAACCTCTACTGAAGGCCAGCACATTCCCACTAGACACAGCGGCTGTTGCAGCCTTTAACCTCCTGAAAAAACAGTTGGAGAAAGCGGCTCTTCACTCCATCGATGAGAGTCTTCCTTTTGTTGTTGAGTGTGATGCCTCGGAGGTGGCGATCTCGGCCACTCTGAATCAAGAAGGTCGTCCGGTGGCATTTTTGTCCAGGACTTTTCAAGGGGCTGAGCTACATTATCCTCCAGTCGAGAAAGAAGCTACAGCCATCATAGAGGCAGTACGGAAGTGGACTCATCTCCTAGCTCGCCAGCACTTTACCTTAATCACGGACCAGCGATCGGTCGCCTTCATGCTCGATAATCGAAAACGGACCAAAATTAAAAATAATAAAATCCAGCTTTGGCGGCTGGAATTGGCCTCTTTTGGTTACACCATCCACTATCGACCTGGCAAGGAGAATGTGGCTCCGGATACCCTCACACGAGCATTCTGCTCCGCCATGGCACCCTCTACGCTCGTAGACATCCATGATGGGTTGTGTCATCCGGGCGTTACTCGCATGCTACACTTCGTGCGGTCCCGAAATCTCCCATTCTCTACCGGGGATGTAAAGAAGATGTGCTCGGACTGCAGAGTCTGTGCGGAATTGAAACCTCGGTTTTTCCGCCCCTCGGGTGGTATACTCATACATGCGACCCAGCCAATGCAACGGCTTAGCATCGATTTTAAGGGGCCGTTGCCCTCTTCAACTCGCAACACTTATCTATTGACCATGGTCGATGAGTATTCCCGTTTTCCGTTTGCCTTTCCCTGCCCCAATATGCTGACGACCACGGTTATCAGCTGCCTTGAGCAGGTATTTGCTTTCTGTGGCATGGCATCCTATGTTCATTCGGATCGGGGCCCTTCTTTTATGTCAGGAGAACTCAAGGCCTATCTCTCGGAACAGGGTATTGCTGCCAGCAGAACGACGCCTTATCATCCGGTCGGGAATGGGCAAGTCGAGCGTTTTAACGCTATCATCTGGAATGCGGTACGTCTGGCTTTGAGATCTCGGGGCCTACCCAACCAGCAATGGGAAGCAGTACTTCCAGACGCATTACACTCCACACGGTCCCTCCTTTCGACCGCCACAAATACGACGCCTCATGAACGGTTCTTCCGATTTCAGCGTCGCTCATCCTATGGGATATCTCTCCCGTCGTGGCTGACTGCACCGGGACCAGTGCTACTCCGAAGATATGTTCGGGCGTCTAAGAATGACCCCCTGGTAGATGAGGTTGAGCTCACTGACGTCAACCCTACCTACGCCTATATTCGGTATCCTGACGGTCGGGAATCTACCGTGTCATTGCGGGATCTGGCTCCCTGCCCGCCGAAACATAGAGGGACACCAGGGGATGATATTGTACCAGGCACATCTCTGGGCTCGCCAGGTGCCTCTCATCACGATCTGGATCTGACGCCGGCTGGTACCTCACTCCAGCGTGCCGACCTGGGGCAGACTGACTATGAGCCCGTCGGGGCTCGCACGCGCAGCCACGATCCACCCCGTACCATACGCTCGGAAACGGATCTGCCACAGCCCTGCCCGACACCCGTTCGGGCACCAGTACACAGTCAGGATCGTCCTGACCCCTCACAGAGCGGGCTGGATCACTCGGACTCTGGTCCACGGCCCGCGGCGGGTAAACGGGCTAGGGGCCCTCTACCGCTACGAGAACCCAAACGGGTGCGGCTCTCCCTCATCCAGCGGCTACGAAATGGAGGGAGAATGTGGTAACACAATACAGCTTCCTGTGACTCGAACTTCATCCCGGCCTCCTAATCTTTTGGGGGGGGGGAGAATGTGGTAACACAATACAGCTTCCTGTGACTCGAACTTTATTACATCACTTCCTGTGATTAGTCCAGGATAAATACTGGACTGATCAGTTGGATCCTGGAGAGGCATAGAGTAAGACCTCTTTTGTATGTAGCACCTTTTTAGTTGATTAAAGCTTACTTTAAGTTCACCACGCGTAAGGCTCATTCTTACGACACAGCCGATTTTAGTATCATCTGCAAACTTCTTAATCATACCCCCTATATTCAAGTCAAGATCATTGATATATACCACAAAAAGCAAGGGACCTAGTACTGAGCCCTGCGCAACCCCACTGGAAACAGCCTTCCAGTCACAAAAACACCCATCAACCATTACCCTCTGCTTCCTGTCTCCGAGCCAGTTTTGAATCCAACTTGACACTTTGCCCTGGATCCCATGGGCTTTTAACCTCGTGACCAGTCTACCATGTGGAACCTTATCAAAAGCCTTGCTAAAGTCCATATACACTACATCAAATGCACTATCCTCGTCTACCCTCCTTGTTACCTCCTCAAAAAATTCAATCAAGTTTGTCAGACACAATCTTCCCTTAACAAATCCGTGCTGACTATCCTTGATTAATCCGTGTCTTTCTAAATGAAGATTTATCCTGTCCTTCAGAATTCTTTCCGATAATTTTCCCACCACCGAGGTTAGGCTGACTGGCCTGTAATTATTCGGTCTATCCTTTTCTCCCTTTTTAAACAAGGGTACCACATCAGCAGTCCTCCAGTCCTCTGGCACCACACCTGAAGCCAGAGAGGATTGAAAAATGATGGTCAGGGCCTCTGCTATTTCGTCTTTTGCTTTGCTTAACGGCCTGGGATACATTTCATCCGGGCCTGGGGATTTATCCACCTTTAAAGCTGCTAAATCCCTTAATACTTCCTCTCTCACTATGTTTATTTCATCCCCCCTGATAGCAATGTCTGCTTCGCCCCTCTCCTTTGTGAAAACAGACGCAAAGTATTCATTAAGAACCCTACCGACATCTCCCGCCTCCACACATAGATTACCCTCATGATCTCTAATAGGCCCTACCCTTTCTTTAGTTATCCACTTACTCTTAATATATTTATAAAACACCTTTGGGTTTTCTTTGATTTTACTTGCCAAGAATTTTTCATGCTCTCTCTTTGTTTTCCTAATATCATTTTTAATTGCACCCCTGCACTTTCTGTACTCCTCTAAAGATTCTAGAGTATTTAGCCCTCGGTATCTGTCATACGCCTCCCTTTTTTTCTTTATCCTACCCTGTATGTCTCCAGACATCCAGGGGGCTCTAGATTTGTTAGTCCCACCTTTTTTCTTTAAGGGCACATATTTGGTCTGTACCCTCCGGATCTCCTCCTTGAATGCCTCCCGCTGCTCTGACACTGATTTACCTTCAAGTAGTTGTTTCCAGTCCACTATGGCTAAATCCCCTCTGAGGTTAGCAAAATTTGCTTTTCCCCAATTTAGAATTTTTATTCCTGGTCTATCCTTGTCCTTTTCCATAACTACCTTAAATCTAACAGAATTATGGTCACTAGCACCAAAATGCTCCCCCACTGATACACCTTCTACCTGCCCAGCTTCATTCCCTAAAACTAAGTCCAGAACCGCCCCCTCCCTTGTTGGGCTTGCTACAGACTGGCTAAAAAAGTTCTCTTGGATGCATTTTAGGAATTCCGCACCCTCTATACCCTTCACACTAATTTTATCCCAGTTAATATTGGGGTAGTTGAAATCCCCTATTATTACTGCTCTATAGTTTTTGCACTTCTCAGAAATTTGTCTACATATTTGTTCTTCTATCTCCCTCTCACTGTTTGGGGGTCTGTTGTACATTCCCAGCAGTGTGATCGCCCCTTTTTTGTTTTTCAATTCGACCCATATGGCCTAGTTTGATGATCCCTCCAACATATCATCCCTCCTCACAGCTGTAATAGTTTCTTTAATCAATACCGCGATCCCCACCCCCTCCCTTTTTACCTCCCTCTCTATCCCGTCTGAAAATCCTGTAACCAGGAATGTTGAGCTGCCATACCTGCCCCTCTTTCAGCCACGTCTCTGTAATAGCTATAATATCATAGTTCCAAGTATCTACCTGTGCCCTCAGCTCATCTGCCTTGTTCGCGATACTCCTTGCATTGAAGTATATACCATTTAGTACAGGCAATCCTCCTTGTTGACAGTATCTAGCCCTTGATTCCTCTGTCCTTCCAATTTACTTTCTACGTTTTTGTTTTCCAATTTTTCGTCCCTCCCTATTGACTCTAAGTTTTTAAGCCACGTTTCCATTATTGCCACAACATTATATTGCCACATGGCTAATTGTGCTTGTAGCTCACCAACCTTATTCACCACACTTTGGGTGTTTACGTACATGCATTCTAAACCCATTTTTGAATTTTTCATACTCTTTCTTAGTCTGCTCCTATCTGATATGGTACTACTTCCACCTCTAGTACTATTTTCTTCTCTAGTACTATCCAACACACTCACTCTTTTATGCACCTTATTCCTCTTTTCTACTCCTGTATGCTGGTGCTCATCCCCATGCCAAGCTAGTTTAAACCCTCCCCAACAGCACTAGCAAACCTCCCCGTGAGAATATTGGTCCCGGCTCTGTTGAGGTGTAACACATCCGGCTTGTACAGGTCCCACCTTCCCCAGAAACGGTCCCAATGCCTCAGGAATCTAAAGCCCTCCCTCCTGCACCATCTCTCCAGCCACGCATTCATCTGTTCTATCCTCCTATTCTTGTACTCACTAGCACATGGCACCGGGAGTAATCCAGAGCTGCACTCTGGGGATTCTTGTCCTACCTGCCTGGTCCTCCTTCTCTGTCTGCTGGTGACCCATTTCCTCTCTGCCTGCACATTCTGAGGCTGCGGGGTGACCACTTCTAGAAACGTGCTTTCCAAGTATTTCTCAGCCTCACGGATGCACTGTAGTGACTCCAGCTGCCGCTCAAGCTCCGAAACCCGGAACTCGAGTTGCTGCAGTTGGCGACACTTCCTGCACCTGTGGTCGTCCAGGCCGCAAGAAGCGTCCAGGATATCCCACAAGGCACAGGATGCGCAAATCACGGTACTGAGCTGGAACTAAAATGGCACCCGTAGTGCCATAAAAAGGGCGCTACAGAGCCGAATTTCACGGCCATTCACTTCTGAAGGAATGAGACTCGACACTTGTAAAGTTAAATTTTCAAGGCCAGAGAGGTTGTTTGGCAGTAATTATCACTTATCATGCCTTGTAAAATTCACTTACTCCTGAATGCACCAGCCCTAACTTTTTCTGCCGTCTTTAGTGGGGAACTAGTGGGCAAGAATCCCACATACACACCTTTGCATTGATTTCAGTGCCGAGTCTATCAGCGAGGACTGTTACAACACACCCAATGGAGGAGCAGGGTATCTGACAGCAACTTCTGGATTGCCGCTTTTAACCGCGCATGTCCGCATGCCAGAAGTTGATGTCTGCTTTACTCCATAATAATGGTGAACGCCAACAGCCTCATCGTTATTCTCAACAAAAAGAATCCATAAGTCTAATTAATTGTAAACAAATTTGGATTAAATTAATGTAATGGTATAGTCTATTGCTGAAGCTACATACATGCAAAACATATTTTGCTGGTCAACAACAACATGCATTTATATAGCGACTTTAACATAGGAAAACATAACAGGCGCGCAATCAGACAAACATCGACACTGAGCCAAAGAAAGAGATATAAGGAAAGGTGACTAAAAGCTTGGTCAAAGAGATAGGTTTTAAAGAGGAGAGAGCGGTGGAGAGGTTTAGGGAGGAAAATTTAATTCCCTATGATCTGAGTACCTGCAGCTGAGTGCCCTTTTAAATACTGCTTCCAGTGAGTCAGTCAGTGCCTCAAGCCAATCCCATGAGGTTATACTCAGCAGATTGGCCACTGGGCGGGGATTCTGACCCACCCAATTAAAATCGCATCAGGTCTTAATTACAATGTAGAGCCTCGATTTGCATGTATTCACGAGACACCCGTTTGATTCCAGCAGGCACCTAAATGAAATCAGGAGATAAAATGTCAGCCAACGCGATTACTGCAGGAACAAGGCCATAGTCAAATAGCTCGATTTTAATGGCCCCCTGCCTTGTTAAAACCGACCCTAATACTTCAGAAATGGCTCACTAACTTTTTTCAAAATGGCAATAGATTATGAATGAGATCTGAACATACTCTTTCCCCACTCTCATTTCTCTGCAGATTACCAGCTTCCCTTGTTTGCTTCCTATTTTCATATGTAGGGAATTTTTCCTTACATGTGAGAATGTAACAGATTAATGAATGCCTGCTTACTGACATTACCGTAAATAAATACTTTCTATGCTTGACAGCCAGGAATTCTGATTATAATCCTCAATTTTTTTCTTTTAAAAAAAATAAAGTATCCCTTACCCTTTATGGTGTGGCTTCAGACATAGACAACAGCTGTGTACCTGCCACTCACCACAGCAGTGGGGAAACTTCTGCATCCTGTTAATATAAATTGAATCTGCATGCCATGAATTTCAATGCATTTTCTCATAGCAAGCTCACAACTGTAATTCTCTGTAGAAATAGTTAATAGGAAGACCGATGCAAGTAATCTAATAAAAGGCAGATTTTACCATTAGCCCATTACTGTTTTCACTAAGCGCAAATTATTCATTTTAGAACAAGTCAGTCAGGTTCTTTAAATTACAAATATTAGATTTTCGGGTGATTACCATGGTTGGTAATAACTCCTCCCCCATCCTTTAATAATCCTCCACTTTCTTATTTTCAGATGTATTTTTCAAAGGTAATAAATTTATCACTTTTATTAGACTTGCTTTAGAAGGATAAAGATAGATCAACAATAAAACAAAGGACATAAAAACATAAGAAATAGGAGCAGGAGTAGGCCATTCAATACGATCATGGCTGATCTTCTACCTCAACTTCACTTTCCTGTACTATCCCCATATCACTTGATTCCCTTAATATTCAAAAATCTATCGATCTCTGTCTTGAATATACTCAATGACTGAGCCTCCACAGCCCTCTGGGGTGGAGAATTCCAAAGATTCACCACCCTCTGAGTGAAGAAATTTCTCCTCATCTCAGTCCTAAATGGCCGACCCCTTATTCTGAGACTGTGACCCCTGGTTCTAGACTCCCCAGCCAGGGGAAACATCCTCCCAGCATCTACCCTGTCAAGCAAGTATATCCTTCCTTAAGTAAGGAGACCAAAACTGTACACAATACTCCAGGTGTGGTCTCACCAGGGCCCTATATAATTGCAGTACTCTTATACTCAAATCCTCTTGTAATAAAGGTCAACATACCATTTGCTTTCCTAATTGCTTGCTGTACCTGCTTGTTAACTTTCAGTGATTTGTGTACAAGGACATCCAGGTCTCTCTAAACACCAACATTTCCCAATCTCTCACCATTTAAAAAATACTCTGCTTTTCTATTTTTCCTACCAAAGTGGATAACTTCACATTTCTCCACATTATATTCCATTTGCCATGCTCTTGCCCACTCACTTAGCCTGTCTATATCCCCTTGAAGCCTCTTTGCATCCTCCTCACAACTTACACTCCCACCCAGCTTTGTATCATCAGCAAACTTGGATATATTACATTTGGTCCGCTCATCCAAATCATTGATGTAGATTGTGAATAGCTGAGGCCCAAGCATTGATCCTTGCGGTACCCCACTAGTTACAGCCTGCCAACCCAAAAATGACCCATTTATTCCTACTCTCTGTTTTCTGTCCATTAACCAATCCTCAATCCATGCTAGTATATTACCCCCAATCCCATGAGCCCTAATTTTGTTTAATAACCTCTTGTGTGGCACCTTATCGAATGCCTTCTGAAAAGAAAGAAAGAAAGACTTGCATTTATATCGTGCCTTTCACGACCACCGGACATCTCAAAGCGTTTTACAGCCAATTAAGTACTTTTGGAGTATAGTCACTGTGGTAATGTGGGAAATGCGGCCACATTACAACAAATCCAAATACACTACATCCACTGGTTCCCCCTTATCTATTCTGCTCGTTACAACCTCAAAAAACTCTAACAGATTCGTCAAACATGATTTCCCTTTCATAAATCCATGTTAATTTAGGGCAGAGGGGTATACTAAAAACTTTAGTTCATTAATCTAATAAATAGAGGCATGGCAGGGCAGCTCAGTCCCGTGGAATGCACGTCCTGTGCCATGTGGGAAGTCCTGGACACTTCTCATGGCCTGGACGACCACATGTGCGGGAAGTGTCTCCAGCTACAGCAGCTCGAGCTCTGGGTTTAGGAGCTTGAGCGGCGGCTGGAGTCACTGCAGTGCATCCGTGAGGCTGAGAACTTCGTGGATAGCACTTTTCAGGAGGTGGTCACCCCGCAGCTTAAGAGTGTGCAGGCAGAGAGGGAATGGGTGACCGCCAGTCAGAAAAGGAGGACCAGGCAGGTAGGGCAGGAATCCCCTGAGTGCATCTCGCTCGCTAACCGGTGGGGGTGATAGTTCCTCTGGTGAGTGCAGCCAGAGCCAAGTCCACGGCACCATGGGTGGCTCAGCTGCATGGGGTGGGGGGAGGAAGAAGAGTGGAAGAGCAATAGTCATAGGGGATTCGATAGTTAGGGGAACAGACAGGCGTTTCTGCGGCCGCAGACGTGACTCCAGGATGGTATGTTGCCTCCCTGGTGCCAAGGTCAAGGTTGCAGGACATTCTGAGAGAGGAGGGTGATCAGCCAGAGGTCGTGGTCCATATCGGTACCAACGACATAGGTAGAAAGAGGGATGAGGTCCTGCAGGCAGATTTTAGGGAGCTAGGAGAGAGATTAAAAAGCAAGACCTCAAAGGTAGTAATCTCCGGATTACTCCCGGTGCCACGTGCTAGTGAGTACAGAAATAGGAGGATAGAGCAGATGAATGCGTGGCTGGAGAGATGGTGCAGGAGGGAGGGCTTTAGATTCCTGAGGCATTGGGACTATTTCTGGGGGAGGTGGAATCTATACAAGCCGGACGGGTTGTTCCTCAACAGAGCCGGGTCCAATATCCTCGCGGGGGAGTTTGCTAGTGCTGTTGGGGAGGGTTTAAACTAGCTTGGCGGGGGGATGGGAACCTGAGAGTATTTTCAGAAGGGAGAGAAGCCAAGCTGGAAATGTAGGGCAGAAAATTAGTAAGCGAGTTTGGAAGGCAGAGGAAACAAGGGCTAGAAAATAGAAAACAAGGCAGTTTGGCAATGCTAAATGGTATATACTTTAGTGCAAGGAGTATAGGAAATAAGGGAGATGAGCTCAGGGCACAGACAGACACATGGGAGTATGATATTATAGCCATTACTGAGACATGACTGAAAGAAGGGCAGGAATGGCAGCTCAACATTCCTGGTTACAGGGTTTTCAGGCAAGATAGAGAGGGGGATAAAAAAGGAGGGGTGGCCACAGTAATGATTAAAGAGACAATTACAGCTGTGAGGAGGAATGATATGTTCGAAGGATCATCAAATAAAGCCATATGGGTTGAACTAAAGAACAAAAAAGGGGCAATCACACTGCTGGGAGTGTACTATAGACCTCCAAACAGTCCGAGGGAGATAGAAGAGCAAATTTATAGGCAAATTTCTGACAAGTGCAAAAACAATAGGGCAGTAATAGTGGGGGATTTCAATTACTCCAATATTAACTGGGATACTACCAGTGTAAAAGGTATAGAGGGCACAGAATTCCTAAATTGCATTCTGGAGAACTTTTTTAGCCAATATGTAGCAAGCCCAACAAGAGGGGGAGCAATTCTGGATTTATTTTTAGGGAATGAAGCTGGGCAGGTGGGAGGAGTATCAGTGGGAGAGCATTTTTGTGGTCGTGATCATAATTCAGTTAGTTTTAGCATAATTACGGATAAGGACAAAGAATAAAACAGGAGTAAGGGTTCTAAATTGGGGAAAGGCCAATTTTACTAGGCTGAGAAATGATTTAGCAAAAGTGGACTGGAAGTAGTTACTTGAAGGTAAATCAGTGTCAGAGCAGTGGGAGGCATTCAAGAGGGAGATACATGGAGTTCAGGGTGAACATGTTCCCACAAAGAAAAAGGGTAGAACTGCCAAATTTAGAGCCCCCTGGATGACAAGGTGCATACAGGGTAAGATAAGGCAAAAAAGGGAAGCCTGTATCAAATATCGTGAACTCAATACTGCAGAAAGCCTAGAAGATTACAGAAAGTGTAGGGGTGAAATTAAGAAGGAAATTAGGAAAACAAAAAGAGGGCATGAAAAAATACTGGCAAGTAGAATCAAAGAAAACCCAAAGATCTTTTATACTTACATAAAGAGCAAGAGGATAACTAAGGAAAGAGTAGGGCCTATCAGGGACCAAAACGGTGATCTATGTGTGGAGGCGGAGGATGTGGGTCAGGTACTTAATGAATACTTTGCAGCTGTATTCACAAAAGAGGGGGACGATGCCAACATTGAAGTGAAGGAGGAAGATAGTGAAATATTGGACGGGATAAACATAGTAAGAGAGGAAGTATTAAGGGGTTTAGCATCTTTGAAATTAGATAAATTGCCAGGGCCGGATAAAATATATCCGAGGCTATTAAAAGAAGCAAGGGAGGAAATTGCGGAGGCTCTGACCATGATTTTCCAATCCTCTCTGGCTACAGGTGTGGTGCCAGAGGATTGGAGGACTGCTAACGTTGTACCATTGTTTAAAAAGGGAGGAAGGGATAAACCGAGCAATTAAAGGCCAGTTAGTTTAACCTCGGTGGTGGTCAAATTACTGGAATAAATTCTGAGGGACAGTATAAACCTTCATTTAGAAAGACACAGATTAATCAAGGACAGTCAGCATGGTTTTGTTAAGGGAAGGTCGTGTCTGACTAATTTGATTGAATTCTTTGAGGAGGTAACAAGGAGGGTCGATGAGGGCAGTGCGTTTGATGTAGTCTACATGGATTTTAGCAAGGTCTTTGACAAGGTCCCACATGGCAGGCTGATCAAAAAAGTAAAAGCCCATGGGATCCAAGGGAGAGTGGCAAATTGGATCCAAAATTGGCTCAGTGGCAGGAAGCAAAGGGTAATGGTTGAGGGGAGGTTTTGTGACTGGAAGGCTGTTTCCAGTGGGGTTCCACAGGGCTCAGTACTCAGTTCCTTACTTTTTGAAGTATTATTAATGATTTAGACTTAAATGTAGGGGCCATGATAAAGAAATTTGCAAAGGATACAAAAATTGGCCATGTTGTTGACAGTGAGGAGGAAAGCTTTAGACTGCAGGAAAATATCGATGAACTGGTCAGTTGGGCAGAAAAGTGGCAAATGGAATTCAATCTGGAAAAGTGTGAGGTAATGCATTTGGGGAGGGGAAACAAGGCAAGGGAATACACAATTAATGGGAGGATACTGAGAGGTGTGGAGGAACAGAGGGACCTTGGAGTGTATGTCCGCAGATCCTTAAAGCTAGCAGGACAGATTGATAAAGTAGTTAAAAAGGCATAAGGAATGCTTTCCTTTATTGGATCACAACAACTGGATCCTCCCCCTCCCACTCCAAGTTCTTCTCCAGTTGTGAGGAGACGTCCTTTACCCTGGCACCGGGCAGGCAACACAATCTTCGGAACTCCCTGTCGTGGCTGCAGAGAACAGTATCTATCCCTCTGACTATACTGTCCCCTACCACTACCACATTCCTTTTCACTCCCCCCCACGTGAATGGCCTCCTGTACCATGGTGCCGTGGTCAGTTTGCTCATCCACCCTGAAGTCTTTGTTCTCATCCCACAGGTAGCAAGTATCTCATACCTGTTGGTCAAGGTCAAGGTCCGAGGCTCCTCCATCACTACATCCTGGGTCCCCATACCTTCCTGACTCACAGTCACACCCTTCTGTCCCTGACATTAAAGTACTACTTAACCTAAGGGATGTGACTGCCTCCTGGAACAAAGTGTCCAGGTAACTCTCCCCCTCCCTGATGCCCCACAATGCCTGCACCTCAGACTCCAGCTCAACAATTCTGAGC
Source organism: Squalus acanthias (assembly GCA_030390025.1). Lineage (NCBI taxonomy): Eukaryota > Metazoa > Chordata > Chondrichthyes > Squaliformes > Squalidae > Squalus > Squalus acanthias. The sequence continues at coordinate 163,653,760 of CM059427.1, read as the reverse complement.
CGAAGTTCCTCGAGCTGTAGACACTTACGGCAGATGTGGTTGCTCAGGATCTCGCTGGTCTCCACAAACTCCCACAAGCTGCAGTTACGGCACACCACCTGCCCTGTCATGTCTATCTAACCTTCTTTATTTATTTGATTAGTTAATTAATTTTTTTTCAATTATTTTAGTTTTATTACTTAATTGGTTTATCTAGTTTTTGTTCCTAATTTAATAAAGTAAAGTTATAGCAATTTACAGTTTCTTAGCTAGCTGAGAGACTAAAAAAAATGGTGGTACTCACCAACCAATCACCTACCTGCTGTCCAGTGTTGTCACTCCTCGATTTTTTTTTCTCTCTCTTCCACTCTTTATTCCCCAGTCTCTGCTCTGTCCCCAACCAGGTCCGCTCTCGCTGCTGCTCTCGGTGAGTTTGGGCCTCTCTCTCTCCTCTGCTCTTTATTCCCCTGGCTCTACTCCGTCCCCAACCAGGTCCGCTCTCGCCGCTGCTCTCGGTGAGTTTGGGCCTCTCTCTCTCCTCCGCTCTTTATTCCCCTAGCTCCACTCTGTCCTCAACCAGGTCCGCTCTCGCTGCTGCTCTCGGTGAGTTTGGGCCTCTCTCTCTCCTCCGCTCTTTATTCCCCTAGCTCCACTCTGTCCTCAACCAGGTCCGCTCTCGCTGCTGCTCTCGGTGAGTTTGGGCCTCTCTCTCTCCTCCGCTCTTTATTCCCCTAGCTCCACTCTGTCCTCAACCAGGTCCGCTCTCACTGCTGCTCTCGGTGAGTTTGGGCCTCTCTCTCTCCTCCGCTCTTTATTCCCCTAGCTCCACTCTGTCCTCAACCAGGTCCGCTCTCGCCGCTGCTCTCGGTGAGTTTGGGCCTCTCTCTCTCCGCCGCTCTTTATTCCCCTGGCTCCACTTCGTCCCCAACCAGGTCCGCTCTCGCCGCTGCTCTCGGTGAGTTTGGGCCTCTCTCTCTCTCCTCCGCTCTTTATTCCCCTGGCTCTGGTCCATCCCTGACCAGGTCCGCTCTCGCTGCTGCTCTGTTGTATTACTACCTCTGCCATAAATGTAATTAGTCTCCCAAGCTTCCAACTTGTTCCGAGGCTTCTGCCTTTGTAGCTATGATAAGGAAGTGAACTGGGGAGAAGTAACCCACTTATTTCTCCTTCCTTTCTTCCTGACCTCCTCTTGCAACAAATACTTGACAACTTGATCAAGATCACAAACTTACATTTGGGGTCTCTCAGTTATGAAACTATTTCCCACAACTCTCTGCTGAAGCATGTTAGTACTGCAACTTACTATGCAACTGTTTCGCTTGTTTTTTTTAAAAACTACATCACACAGATTATTTTTCTTAACTGTAGGGCCAATTTTCTGCCTGATCTGACCTAAAACTGCTCGTATTAACAGGGTCAGGTTATTTCCCTAGGCCCAACGCACACCAAGCACAGGCCTGGCCCCTAATAGGGCCTTACACTGGAAATGAAGACAGAAACCCAATCACTGTTGCAGGCTTCTCAGGCCTGCAGCAGCGATAATGGCAACGAGCTACGGGGCCTTCTGGCTACTGCCCAAACTTACTTTTTTGAATCCTGTGTGGCCTTCCTGCCTGCCCACTCTTAGCTCCTCCGATCTGAGGTAGACCAGGCGCAAGCCCAAATGCCTGCTTCTTCTGAGTGCCTTAACTAATAGGCACCTGTCTGGGTTGGAGGAGGAAAATTAAAAGTGGGAGGTGCTGTTATGTCACCTCATTCAAATCTAATTTGAATGCTTGCACCTACTCTTAGCCCATCACACTAACTGTCCAAGTTGGCACATTGCTGAAGTGAAGGAAGCTTTATTCTGCATTCAATGTCTGCTATACTTGACTTGATAGTGCTTGATACAAAAATGAGAAAGCATTCCATTCTCCAGGATTGATATCCCGCCTGCTTCTGAATGTAAAACCTCAACAAAAGTATTTTGTCTATGTCAATTTTGCACTAATTTTGGATTTAGAAATGTCAATCAACGACTGACATGTGTTCCAGACAATTTTTAAGCATACCATTCTCGGGTCATTATGGCTGTAAGAATGCAATAAAGTGGCAAACTTACTGAAATCCATTCTGGACAAAATGACATTTAGTTGTGTCAGCCTGTTACCATGGCCTGAAATCACTTTGCTGCAGAACATTAAAGAGATAATTTTATGAATTTGCCTTCCTGGACACCTATCGGGAAATCAAATGCAGAAGTCAGTGGGCTCAGAGGAAATTTTACACCATTAATTTCAATAACCTCAGAATGTTAGATTATGCTACACGACGATGACAATTACATAGTGACAATTACATCGCTTTGGGGGTTATTTTGATGAAAGGGTGAAAACAGGCGCTAAACGGGTGTTGTGCTTATAAGAAACGCCTGCTTAAATGTGTAGATTTAGCACTCAATTCTGGGGATAATTGATGATTACCGTGAGTTAAACGGGGGGCAAGGTCGCATGCTGGTTCTGCTGTAGTGGGGTCAGCTGAGGACCTCGCAGGGCCAAACTTCAGAAGAAAACTGATGGGTTTGACAAGCCAAATGCTTGGTGCAATGGACAACCTGCCTGAAAGCTTACGGGTCGTGGCTTGGGGGATGGATGAGTCCCCCTCCACCTTGATCCGTGGCTTGACGCAGAGCCTGGAACCCATCCTCTCCAGTGTGGAGAGGCTGGCCAATTCCAGCCAGCAACCAGTGGAGCCCAACATCATGGAGCATCTGATGACTGAGGTTGCAGCTTCCAATGCAGTCATTGTAGCTTCCATGGAATGACAAAGTGCTGTAATGGAAGCCCAAACAGCTTCCATTGCACTACTTGCAACTTCCATGGAACAGCAAGGTGCTGTAATGGAAGCTCAGCCAGTTGCCATGGTGATTCTGGGCTCCTCAGTTGAAAGAGGCTTCCAGAGTGTCGCCGATGCCCAGAGATCTGTCCTCCGCCAGATCACCGGGCGGGCTGAACATAGGCCCCGAGGTAGTGGCGTGGGAATCATGAAGCAGGAACCACTGGCCTCTCTTGAGATGCCAGCATTGATGCTACCTCCCCCGCCACTGCACCATTGCCCTTGCAGTTGCCTGTCAGCCAGGTGTCCCAGACTGCTCAAGCCCATGTTGAGATGCTGCAGTCTGAGGCGGGGCCATCACGGCCCACAGCCTCTCGAGGGCGTCGCAGGAGGACATCTGGATTGCCCTCTTCAGAATCTCAGCAGCCATCCACCTCGCCTGCTGCTGCCACTGGGGTTGCACTTCATAGAAACACCAGAGTAGGCAAGAGCACTATTAGCATAGCCACTAAGGGTAAGCACCAGGGTGAATAGTTTAATATTTGTTAGTTGTGTCATGTTTCCATTGTTTGCTTTTGCTGCAGATAAAGATTGATTATGGCAATTGCGTAGTGGTAGAATTGGTGGTCTTTTTTATTGTGGTCTTCATGGGGAAGGGGTTGAAAGGATTGATTGCAGATGATGGACTTCCTGACAGATCCTAAGTCATGAAAGGTAAAGCATGTGGCAACTGTGCTCCGGAGTCTGATGGTGGAGGACGTCTCTCAAAAGCGCTTTTCAAATAGATGGCGGTGAGGGTCCCTCCCAGGTGCAGGCTGTCTACCTGGAACCCTCTGGTGCTCCCCCTGATCCCCTTCCTCTTCCTCCTCCTCCTCCCTCCTCCTCCTCTTCTCCTCCTCCTCTTCTTGTGGCTCCTGAGATTGACCCTCTGGCACAACAGTGGTAACGGCTGGTCTCTCATGATCTCCAGATTGTAGAGCATGCAGCAAGTGACCACGAATCTGGAGACCTTCTTGGCCGAGTACTGCAGGACACCTCCTGACCTATCAAGGCATCTAAACCTCTGTTTCAGGACCCCAATGGTCTTCTCAATGATATTCCTGGTGGCTGAGTAGCTCACATTGTATGAGTGCTCAGCTGGTGTCTGGGGGTTTCTCAGGGGAGTCATGAGCCATAGCATCAGAGGGTATCCCTTGTCACCTAATGGCCAGCCATGCACATTGCATTGGGGCACAATCTGTGTGACGGATGAATGTCTCATTATAAACACATTGTGGCAGCTCCTTAGATAGCAGGCATTCAACTGCATGATGTGCTATTGGTTGTCGCACATGAGCTGCACATTGATGGAGTGGAATCCCTTCCTAATCCTGAACACCTCTGAGTTTAAATGAGGGGCTTTCATGGTCACATGTGTGCAGTCAATGGCTCCCTGGATCATGGGGAATCCCGCAATCCTGTCGAATCCTAGAACTCTCTGCCTCTGGGCTTCTCTGGCAATAGGGAACGATATATAGTCATTCCTCAGCGTGTATAGAGCCTCAGTGATTTCCCTTATGAAGAAGTGCACAGAGGATTGTGATGTGTGACTGATATCACCTGTGGCGACCTGGAAGGTTCCAGTAGCATAAAAATTAAGTGCTACTGTGACCTTGACTGTCACAGGCAATGCGTTCCTGGCTGTGCTGCGAGGTCTGAGTATTTGGTCCATGAGGCCACAGATCTCTGTGACGACCTCCTCGGTAAAGCACAGCCTCCTCATGCACTGGTCTTGGGTCATGTGGATGGAGGAGGCGTGGTCTCTGAAGACCCAGGGCAGGTAGGGCCTCCTGCTTAGAGCCTTTCTCGCCCTCCTGTCCCTCTCTGCTGCAGCAGCTGGTGCTGCTCTGCCTGGCTCATCTCCTCCTCCCATTCCTCATACAGACCAAGGGGGACACCTCGCAAGATGCCCAGAACCAAGCTCTCCCTTCCTCTTGGTGACTCCTATCAGGTGTCCAATAAGGTAGAGTAGCACAGCACATTTTTTTATTCATTCACAGGATGTGGGCGTCGTCTTCTTGAACCGCTGCATTCCGTGTGGTGAAGGTGCTCCCACAGTGCTGTTAGGGAGGGAGTTCCAGGATTTTGACCCAGCGATGATGAAGGATCGCCAATATACTTCCATGTCAGGATGCTGTGTGACTTGGAGGGGAACTTGGTGTTCCCATGCACCTCCTGCCCTTGTCCTATGTGGTAGAGGTCGCAGGTTTGAGAGCTACTGTTGAAGAAGCCTTGGCAAGTTGCTACGGTGCATCTTGTAGATGGTACACACTGCAGACACGGTGCACCAGTGGTGGAGGAAGTGAATGTTTAAGGTGGTGGATGGGGTGCCAATCAAGCGGGCTGCTTTGTCCTAGATGGTGTCGAGCTTCTTGAGTGTTGCTGGAGCTGCACTCATCCAGGCAAGTAGAGAGTATTCCATCACACTCCTTACTTGTGCCTTGTAGAGATGGTGGAAAGGCTTTGGCCTCGTGGAACAAAGACTCACTTTTTTTAGGTGAAGTCCTGAGAGAATTTCCGGTAAAAATGTTGTTAGAGTGTTGGTGAAGTGTTGACAAAGTGTCTCAAATGCAGCAATCGGAGAATCAGAACATCTAAATGATCAGAACATGTAAATAGTACCATGACACTTAAATCCATGCTGTTCATTTTCTTTCTTTCTTCCTTTCTTCCTTTCTTTCTGTTCTTTCTTTCTGTTCTTTCTTTTTCTATTTCAGTCTTTTCTCAGAGCCCAGATTCTGTTTTACAGCACCTTCAGGCACAATTTTAACTATTTTATTCAGATTTTAAAAAGACTCCAACATGTTTTGGATAGAATTTCCAGATATACCGGGGGAGAAAATGCATTGTGTTACACAAAAACAACAACAACAACTTGCTCCAATATAGCGCCTTTAATGTAGTAAAACGTCCCAAGGTGCTTCACAGGACTATTATAAGACAAAATTTGGCACCGAGCCACATAAGGAGAAGTTAGGGCAAATGAGCAAAAGCTTGGTCAAAGAGGTAGGTTTTAAGGAGCGTCTTAAAGGAGGAAAGGTTTAGGCAGGGAATTCCAGAGCTTAGGGCCTAGACAGCTGAAGGCACGGCCACCAAAGGTTGAGCAATTATAATCAGGGATACTCAAGAGGGCAGAATTAGAGGAGCGCAGATATCTCGGGGGGTTGTGGGGCTGGAGGAGATTACAGAGATAGGGAGGGGCGAGGCCATGGAGGGATTTAAAAACAAGGATGAGAATTTTGAAATCAAGGCGTTGCTTAACTGGGAGCCAATGTAGGGTCAGCGAGCACAGGGGTGATGGGTGAATGGGACTTGGTGCGAGTTAGGACCCGGGCAGCCAAGTTTTGGATGACGTCAAGATTACGTAGGGTAGAAAGTGGGAGGCCAGCCAGGAGTGCGTTGGAATAGCCAAGTCTAGAGGTAACAAAGGCATGGATGAGGGTTTTAGCAGCGGATGAGCTGAGGCAGGGGCTGAGACGAGCAATGTTACGGAGGTGGAAATAGGTGGTCTTTGTTATGCTGCGGACATGTGGTCAGAAGCTCAATTCCGGGTCAAATATGACACCAAGGTTGCGAACAGTGTGGTGCAACCTCAGACAGATGTTAGGGAGAGGGATGGAGTCAATGGCTAGGGAACGGAGTTTGTGGCGGGGACCAAAAACAATGGCTTCGGTCTTCCCAATATTTAATTGGAGAAAATTTCTGCTCATCCAGAACTGGATGTCAGACAAGCAGTCTGACAATTTAGAGACTGTGGAGGTGTCGAGAGAAGTGGTGGTGAGGTAGAGCTGGGTGTCGTCAGCATACATGTGGAGACTGATGCTGTGTTTTCAGATAATGTCGCCAAGGGGCAGCATGTAGATGAGAAATAGGAGGGGGCCAAGGATAGATCCTTGGGGGACACCAGAGATAACGATGCAGGAGTGGGAAGAGAAGCCATTGCAGGTGATTCTCTGGCTACGATTAGATAGATAAAAATGGAACCAGGCGAGTGCAGTCCCACCCAGCTGGACGACAATGGAGAGGCGTTAGAGGAGGATGGAGTGGGCAACCATGTCAAAGGCTGCAGACAAGTCAAGAAGGACAAGAGGGATAGTTTACCTTTGTCACAGTCAAAAAGGATGTCAATTGTGACTTTGATAAGAGCCGTTTCAGTACTGTGGCGGGGCAGAAACCTAATTGGAGGGATTCAAACATGGAGCTGCGGGAAAGATGGGCGCGGTTTTGGGAGGCGACAACGCATTCAAGGACTTTGGAGAGGAAAGGGAGGTTGGAGATAGGGCGGTAGTTTGCAAGGACGGAGGCGTTAAGAGTTGGTTTTTTGAGGAGAGGAGTGATGACGGCAGATTTGAGGGAGAGGGGTACAGTACTTGAGGAGAGAGAACCGTTAACAATGTCAGCTAACATGGGAGCCAGAAAAGGAAGCTGGGTGGTCAGCAGTTTGATGGGAATAGGAAATGGGTCTCATGAACAAGATGAGCGTGGAAAGGTCACGAGGGGAGATTGGAGAGAAACTGGAGAATGATGCAAGTTCAGGGCTAGGGCAGGGGAGAACCTTAGAGGAAGTTTGGCCTTGTGGGCTAGGGGAAGGAAGGGAAGTGGCAGAGGCAGCTGAAGGGATGGTCTCAATCTTAGAGACAAAGAAGTCCATGAGCTCCTCAAACCAGTTGTCCGCCATATCCATTCAAGTCTGCGTCCCTTGGACTTAAGGGAATGAAGATGAGGGCCGTACCAGGGGGAATGGCCAGGGTGAGAGAGGGTGAGAGAGGGTAATTGTTTTAATAGGGACTAGGGCATCAAAGGCGGTGGTGAAGGTGTGGTGAATGGAGGGCCAAAGGCTGGACAGTTGGGATTTCGCTAGTGCAGTTGTAAGAGAGTTGGGAGAGAGTTTTTTTCCAGGGGCGGACACAGAAGGAAGTAGGGTTGGGGGTAAGGGGGATGTGTGTGGAGATACGAGGAAGTGGTCAGAGATGGTCTTATCTGTGATTGACACGATGGGAGTAGCGAGACCACGAGAGATGGCAAGGTCGAGGGGATGGCCGTGAACATGGGTTGGGGCATTTACATGGAGGGAGAGATTAAGGGAGGATAGGAGGGCAGTGAACTCAGAGGAGAGAGAGCATGATGAATTGAGGTGGAGGTTGAAATCACCGAGGATGAGAAGTTGCTTGGTGCAGAAGCTGAGGGAGGAAAGCAGTGAAGATATCTTGGTAATAACATTTTTATGGTACTTGGGTGGGTGGTAGAGATGCTCAAAGGAGGAGAAAGTGCCGGAGGAGTAGGGGGACAGACCAAGGTGTGATTTGGTGATGAGAGCCACACTGCCACCACGGTGGTCTGGGCAGGGCAAGTGGTGGAAGGTATAGCCAGGCGGGGAGGCTTCATTTAAGGGCAAGGTATCATCACTCTTCAGCTAGGTATTAGTTTAGCAGAATATTTGGACCATGTTTAGTCTGTCTTCAATTATTTTATGGAGCACCAAAAATGAGACATACCACAGCAAGAGAAGGAATAACTTAAAATTATTTGTGTCATGACAAAATAATTTTTTTGCAAATATGACACAAGCGCATTTATGCAGTGATACAAATGCAATAAATCTTAGCCCACATTGTCTAATTACACATGTGCAGCTTCTTAATTAAATCTTAACCCTTGGATTACTGGCAGCTCCAGGAAATTCAATATTCCCTGCATTGGCTTCCAGCTCACTCAATGTGAGATGAATAAAATGCCTTAACCCTTAGACTGCCAAAAAGTTCTGGGAAACTCCGGTCACCCTGTGCCAACTGGTTTAGCATCAGAAAAATACTGAAGCTTGAAACAAAAATGTTTTATTACTTGGCAGGCACAGTTCTCACATTTTTAATAGGAGTTTAAAAAGTCTCCAATTTGGAAATCACAATTCAGAACAAACAGGAAGAAGAATCCATATAATAGCTAGCAGAGAAGCCTACAGCGAAAAGAGTAGAATTCTGTGAAGAGACTTTCCACATTTTCACAACAATACTCAATCCCACTGGGAAAAAAAGATCTTAAATTCTCATTCCATAAAGGCTTTTCTGCTATTACATAATTGTACAAGATGTATAAATAGGTATTACTGTATTTAATTCTATCATTCACACACAGATCAAATAACAATTTTCATGGATCAAATGTTCAAGGCAATTATTAAATGAATAAATGAGCTTTTCCATCCATGACTGCAATTCTACAACAATAAACTGCACTTACACGGCATGTTGCTGTTTTAGTTTCAGTGAAACCACAACCATAGGTAGGAAAAAGAAAATTGACTTAATCGAGAAACCTCTCAAAGCACATCACACAAGAAAAAGGAGCAGGCATCAAGCCATTGCAGGAGGGCTTAAAAAAGTGATCAAAAGCTTTCTCAAAGAGATGTGCTGTCAGAAGGCTTTTAAAGGCAACAATGGAGATAAAGTTGGTAATTTTCAACTTACCGCTGGATCATAAAACTGGTGTTACAGGTCCGGCAGTCGCTCGAGAAACCACCTGATGTTCCTTTCCATTGTGACATCTTACAGCCTTTGACAAGAGTGTCATCAAACAAAACTTGACACCGAGCCAAAGAAGGAGATATTAGGTGGGGTTAATAAAAGCTTGGTAAAAGAAGAAAGTTTTAAGGAGGGTCTTAAAGGAGGAGAGAGAGGTGGAGCGGTGAAGAGGTTTAGGGAGGGAATTACAAAGCTTAAGGCCTAGATGGCTGAAGGCATGGCCACCAATGGGGGAGCAAAGGGAGTGGGGCATAAGTAAGAGGCTAGAGTTGGAGGAACGCAGAGTTCTCGGAGGGCTGTAGGGCTGGAGAAGGTTACAGAGATAGGCAGAGGCGAGACCATGAAGGGATTTGAACATTAGGATGATAATTTTAAATTAAAGGCATTGGTGGACCTTGAGCACAGGGGTGATGGATGAGTGGGACTTGGTGGAGGTTAAGATACGGGCAGCAGAGTTTTGAATGAGCTCAATTTTATGGAAGTTGGGAGCTGGTTGGCCGGCCAGGAGATCATTGAAATAGTCTGGATGTAACAAAATATTGGATGAGGGTTTCAACAGCAGACGGGCTAAGGCAGAGGCGAAGACAGGCAATGTTACAGAGGTGGAAGTAAGAGGTCTTTGTGGTTGAAATTTCAGCTCAGGGTCAAATAGGACACCGAGGTTGCAAACAGTCTGGTTCAGCCTGAGTGGTGGGAAAGTGAACGGAATCGACGGCAAGGGAATGGAGTTTGTGGCAGGCACTGAAGACAATGGCTTCAGTCTTCCTAATGTTTAATTATAGGAAATTGTGGCTCCTCTGGGACTAGATATCAAACAAGCAGGCTGAAAACACAAGGGCAGTGGAGGGATCGAGAGGCATGGTGGGTGTCAGCAGTGTTCATGTGGAACCTGACGTGATGTCTTCAGATGACATTGCCGAGGGACAGCATATAGATGAGAAATAGGACGGAGCCAAGGATGGAGCCAAGGATAGATCCTTGGGGGACTCCAGAAGTAATGGTGCAGAGGCGGTAAGAGAAGCCATTACAGGAGATCCTCTGGCTACAGCTGGATAGGTAAGATTAGAACCCTGTGAGGGAAGTCCCACTTAGCTGGACAACAGAAGAGATGTGATTGAGGAGGATGGCGTGGTCAACCGTGTCAAAGACTGCAGAGAGGTCACGAAGGATGAGGAGGGATAGTGCACCACAGTCACAGACGATGTCATTTGTGGCTTTAATTTGGGCCATTTTGGTACTGTTGCAGGGGTGTAAACCTGATTGGAGAAAATCAAACATAGAGGGGTGAATTTTAATCTAAAACAATGGGAAGGTTGGGGTCGTGTGGGAAGTTAAAGGGCTGGATTTTGAATGACCCATGGAGTCGGGTTTGGAGGCGTGTGGGGGGTTAAATTTGCGGGGTCGGGGTTTCCGACCCCATCCCGACTCCATCCCGCCTCCACGCAATTTTGACAAAATCAGTCGCGGGGTTCCCGACTCCGTCCCGCCTCCAAGAGGCGGGAGAGGCCATTAAAGCCCTTAACAAGCTCTAAATTGGCTCTGTAATGCCATTTTGAAACGTTTTAGCTAGTTTAACCCTTTTCTGACATGAAGTACACCTGGTGTGAAACACTCCAGTGAAACCTGGCGGGAGCACAAGTGGACAGCTGACTATCAGCTGCAGGTCCACTATTACAATGGAGATGTGATGAAGGTAGTAGTAGTATTAGGTATGAAAGTCGCCACTCACATCAAAAGCAAGCCAGGCAGGTCCTCTCTCACCAACAGTCTCTGAGACTAGGCAGTCAGCAATGATGACATCATCAGAGGCGACTTTCAGACTGAAACCACTAATTGGTTCATGGGTTCCCACATGCTGGAACTCAATTGCCCAATTAAGTGAAAATTGCATCATTCATCCATATTAATCTGGAGTCGGGGGGAAACATGAAATGCGGATTACACGACCCCCAACCCGACCCCAAGACAAAATCCAGCCCAAAGTGTTAAAAATCTGAATCCTGACCAGAACCCGCCTCCAATCCGCCCACTTCCGGTTATAACGGAGGCGGGACGGGGTTCGGGCAGCCAACCCGCTCCCGGGAGGCGGGTCATCTATTTAAATATTATAATGAGGCTGGAAGCCGCTGCTTTAACCTCCATTTTGAATTTAACTTTAGCTGGTCAGGTTTTGCAGGCCTTGTGAAACCCGCCAGTTAAAGCAAAGCGAGGGCTGCTGGATCCAGAAGGTAAGTGCCTTTACACTTAGCTTCTGGATCCAAGGTCCCTACCTATCCCACCACCCGCAATCGGAGACCCCCTCATGTGGCCTCCAACCACCCTCCCCAGGCCTCCGATCCCTCCCACAAGGCCTTCGCCCCCACAATGCTCCTCCAGCCCCCAATCCTTGCCGACAACCCCCCCCACCCCTCCGCTCCACCGGTCTCCAATCCTCACCGACCCCCGACCCCACCTGGTCCCCACTCCTTCAGTCCCCGATCCTTCTCCGACCCATTCCCGCTCCTCCAGCCCCGATCCTTCTCTGACCCCCACCCCACCCGTGCTGGTCCCAGCCCCCAATCCTTCTCTGGCCTGACCCCCCACCCCCGTGCTGGTCCCAGCCCCCAATCCTTCTCTGGCCTGCCCCCCCCACCCCCGTGCTGGTCCCAGCCCCCAATCCTTCTCTGGTCTGCCCCCCCCACCCCCGTGCTGGTCCCACGCCCCGATCCTTCTCCGAACCCGCACCCTGTGCTGGTCCCGGCCCTTGAGCCTTCTCCAAACCTCCCTGCTCCAGTGCTGGTCCCAGCCCCCGATCTTTCTTCTACCCCCTCCCCATGCTGGTTCCGGCCCCCAGATCATCACCTGACCTCACCCCCCATGCTCGTCCAGCCCTCCCGTGCTCCTCCGGCCTCCCCCGCGGCCCCCACGCGATCCCTCCCTCCTCCCTACGGCCTTGTGCCACAGGCCTACCCGCCAGCAGCCTTTCAATCTGGCTGGCTGTGGGTGCAAATCAGGCCCTGCCGTTAAATTTGGCAGGGCCTGCAGGAAACCCGGGTTTCCCGACCGCTTCGGACCCACCCTCGCTCCCAACCCGCCTTCCCCATTAAAATTCGTCCCAGAGTTGCAGGAAAGATGGGCATGGATTTGGGAGGCAGCAACACGTTCTTGGACTTTAGAACGGAAAGGGAGGTTGTAGATAGGGCGATAATTTGCAAGAACAGAGGGCTCAAGGTCAAATGAACTGATGATGAATTTCATTATGGGATCTTACTGCATGCAAAATGAATGCTGTGTTTCTCTACATATCAGCAATTCACTTCTAAGTGATGAATTTTATATAAACTTCTCTAATCTGTTTCTAGCAGACAGAATAAGGTGTTATATAAATATAAACCCTTCTTTCTTCTCAAAGTACTGCAAATGTCTCAGCTGTAACAGATACAGTTTATACGACTGAGTGAACTCACTGTTGCAGGGAAGATTTTAGAGCAGGTTATTTCCTGACATTTCAAGAAATGAGCCTGCTCAAAAGATTCTTAATGAGGCAGCAATACCCTTTTGATATGATGGGTCCAAGAACTGGGTGATTTACCTGGAGTTTTCATTGCCTGCCCTTCTCCTCCAGTTGGACACAAGCTAAAAAAAGATTATTTTAAATATCACACCCTGTCAGTTTATCTACAGTTCGAATTTGGTTAGAGCTGTTCATCACCCAAATGTTAATTTGCATTTATACCAATGGTTAAAAATAGACCATTCACTTTTCCTCTGCTCTGTAATATTATTTTGACTCACAGTCAGGGCCATATTTGACAAACTGTTCTTTTTTTCAGGATTAATAGTCTTTTGTCATCCACGTCAATTCTTGCTCCCTGACCAGTCTAAAATTACTCACTGTTGATTCTGTCCCTGTTCTTGATCCCATGGCAACCCAGTGCCTTTGTTTTTATGATATTACCTCACCCCTATTTCTCCTGAAACTTCTTAAAAATATAAATTCTTTATTCAAAATAGGTAAATCAGCATTACCTCAAACTAAGTAATATGTTGCCTGCGTCTGGGCATCCAAACTCATCTTTTCAAAAATTTTCTCTCTATTACAAACGCCCCAAAATTCGGTAGTGTGGTGGTTTACGTTCAGTTCATTTCTTATTAATTACAGTTATCTGCAAAGACTCTTACAGTATTTTGACATATCAAAAACTCACATAATAGGACGTAGATTGAGAATCAGTTTCACACGAGTGGAACTGTAGTCTAATCCAACAACAGTCATGGTTAAGATCGCCCTAAATCCTTTCTTGCAAGGCTGCACTGACTGCAATACACGGTATACTTATTACATTTTTTCCTTTCTTAGGACAAAGAAAAATCCTAATTTGAGGATCATTCATTTTGAGCTCTTGCCCTCCAATTCTGCAATCGCAATTTAAATTAAATAACCTGTTACATCTGAATTAAATATTTGAGGGCAAACTTTATGAATATGATGCCCGGCTGCTGTGAGCACATATTGGGAAATCACAGGTACACGCCCCACGATTCCTATCGATGCACTCCCACGGTTTTTCACGTAATCATCAAGAGTCCACATCAGGAGCCATATTCATAACATTTTTCGTCCGGATAATATCCCTCTTAATCTGTTTTTCTCCTTTGTAAATAAGTTCAATTATGTGCCTCTTCATAACCTAGAATTTTAAGTTCTATAATCATCCGTTACTTTCCTTTGAACTCTGTCCAATAGATTCATGTAGTTTGAAGGTAGGACATTGAAAATTGCACACAATATTGCAAATGTTGTTTTACCAATTAGTTGGACTAGATTAAAGTGGCCCATTTCAACTTTTAACCAAATTCCCTTGAGATGCATCATGCACTTGATTAGCTCTGTTGATAAATAACTTCATATTTACTGGATACCTCCAGTGAATAGACAGTAATCATAACCATATGTATTTACTTCTGCACCTTTGCGAATGAAATCTATCATTGTGTACATCTTTCATGTCCCAACAAATCTTTAATTTTTCTGCATTAAATCCATTAGCTTTTCCTTAGCATTTTTTAGTAAATTTTTCTAGTTTCCTTTGAATGGTTTGAATCTTTCATACCTTAATAACCAGGCGACAGCATTTGCTGTCTATGTCAAATATAATGGCCCAAAATTTGTGATCGGAGGCTTCCCGCCTGTAAACTATCTACTCATTTACCTGGTGGCCCGGGAGGTACGGAGGCTTGCGATCCTGGGCCCCTCTGGGTACAAGCGGACAGAGGCCAATGTATCTCAGGGGCGCATGCGGTTCGCAAGCGCACCTGGGATCATGTGGGTCGGCCCAACCAATTAAAGAAGGGAATCTCCATTCATACTTATCGGAGTTCCGTACGTACGGAAACCCCAGAAGTATGAACAGGGATCACTTAAATAATACACGAACACATGAAATAAATGTTTAAAAAATTACGGGGGAAAAATTCAGTATCGCCCCATTTGGGGCACAATTATCGGCCAGGCGCAAAGATTAGCGCCTGGCGCTAATTATCGCCTCCAACTGCAAACTTGGCTTTTATCGCCCCTGGAGGTGATTGGAGCGCTAAATCAGGCGCTTCACACCTGTCTTAAGGCGCAAAGGCCGAGGAGCGAGGCGCTAACTCAGAGCGCTGGCGAAGCTCATGTGATGTCAGTCAGCAATGGCACAGAGACACAATGGCGCCGGCCAGTTCTTAAAGGGGAGGGTTGATCTTGCTCTCCATCCACATCCTGCTCATTGCAGCCTTGAATCTCAGCCTGGAGGGACCTGTACATCAAATCTGCTGGAAAGAACAATGGAGAGAACCAGGGAAAGAGCTCAGAGTGCAGCCCCCACAGTCTCTTCTAAATAGATGCAAGGAAGGGCAAATCAAAATGAACCTGCAAAGTGCTGTTCAGTACCCAAAACTCCTTCACACAGCATTGAATCTCTCCAGAAGTCTCTCTCTCTCTCTCTCTCAGAATGCGTGGTGCAAAAATGTCACCAACAAAAAAAGGCAGGAAGTGGTCGCCTTTAAATAGCGCTCCCCCAGTCCCTTCCTGACTGCAAAACGCTCCCCTCAACCTATCGTTGCTAGCGGCAGGCGGTAAGGCAGGGGGCGCCACTCAATATCCGCTCCGGGGCGTTGTGCACTCGACTGATGTCACGATCTGCCGGCACAGGAGATCGTGGCGGTAGTGTTTAGTGCCGCCGCAAAATGTCTGGTCAATTTTGCGAGAGGTGCAGATATCGCCGCGCCCGGGCGTTAGTTGCTTTGCGCCCCATTAACGCCCTCTTAAGGCGTTAATGGGAGGCGCAAACCAACTGAATTTTTCCCCCTACATATTTAAAATTAATTAAAATGCCATTTAATTAAATATTTTAAACAAAAATTTAATTTTTGGAAAAAAAATTATGGGGTAGAAATTAGGTCGCGCCCCATTTGGGGCGCAAATATCGTCTGGACGCAAATATTAGCGCCTGGCGCTAATTATCGGCACTGACTGGAAACTTCACTTTTACCGCCCCGGGAGGTGAGTGGAGCGCTAAAGCAGGCGCTGCACACCTGTCTTAAGGCGCAAAGGCCAAGGAGTGAGGCGCTAACTCAGTGCGCGAGCGCAGCGCAGCTGCTGCCAGTTAGCGAGGGAACACAGACACACTGGCGCCGGCCACTTCTTAAAGCGGGGGGGGCCACTTGCTCCCCAGCCACACCCTGCTCATTGCAGCCTTGAATCTCAGCCTGGAGAGACCTGTGAATCCATTTTGCTGCCAAGCATGGAGAGGGTGAGAGAACGCGCTCATCGCTTCACCGAGCGGGCCTTGGATGCTCTGGTTGGCGCAGTGGAGCGCAGACGATGTATGCTCTTCCCTGAGAGTGGCAGGAGGCCTTTGCCACGCGAGTTCAGAAGAGTGTGGAGGGAGGTGGCTCAGAGCGTCTCCTCCAGGAGCATGGTGCCCAGGACCCATACTCAATGCCGCAAAAAGTTCAACGACCTCACTCGAGTCGTCAGGGTGAGTGGCTTTTTCTCAATACCTCTCCATCCCTCCATCTCAACCTCACTCTATGGCCAGAGGGTCTTAAAACCCCAATGCACAACACTCATCCAACACCTATGGCCCTTTCATGAAACACACACACACATTCCACACTTTGCATACAGTAAGGGCTATTCACCTATGGGAGGCACATCAGGCAAGACCATGGCTGCATATTGTAAGGGCTATTCACCTATGGGAGGCACATCAGGCAAGACCATGGCTGTATATTTACTCAGATGCTGTCCTTTTTCTTGCAGGCTAAGCTGGCTCATAATAGGAGACAGCAGCAACGGACAGGTGGAGGGCGGCCCTCAGCTGCAACCCCTCAGCGATCTGGAGGAGCGCGTCCACAGGATTGTGGCAAGCCGGGTGATCGGTCCCGTCGCCACTGGAGACGCCGACCCCGTTCTGGACAGCAATGGTAAGGTCATCACCTTTTTGTCCTCTGTCCTTCCACTTGTCCCTCACAACACCAGCCTTTGACACTTTCAATCCAACTTGCTAACTCGCTGCACTTATTCCTCCCTTACTGCCACCCTGTCCTCACGCTAAAGCCACTCTTGTACCTCCCTGCTTTCAGATGGTGATTCACCAGCTGAGGAGACGGGCCCTGAAGCTGCCATGGGAGTGATGCTGCAGCTGAGGAGGAAGAGGAAGCCAGAGCATCAGTGCCACCCTCTCCCGAGGAAGCCCATGCCCACACTGGGAACACGCCTTCCCCGGAGGGGAGCAGGGGGGAAAACATAGAAACATAGAAACATAGAATCTAGGAGCAGGAGTAGGCCATTCGGCCCGTCGAGCCTGCTCCGCCATTCAATACGATCATGGCTGATCATCCAAATCCAGTACCCTGTCCCTGCTTTAATCCCCACAGTACACATATCCCACCCTACCCCCGTAACCCCACATATTTAATTCCCCCTAACATATCCCATCCTATCCCCATAACCCCACATATTTAATCCCCCCTAACACTAAGGGTCAATTTATCATAGCCAAATCAACCTAACCCGCACATTTTTGGACTGTGGGAGGAAACCGGAGCACCCGGAGGAAACCCACGCAGACACGGGGAGAATGTGCAAACTCCACACAGACAGTCACCCGAGGTCAGATTCGAACCCGGGTCTCTGGCGCTGTGAGGCACCAGTGCTAACCACTATGCCACCGTGTTACCTGATGAGGGTGAAGCTCCAGGACCCAGCGGGCTGCAGCAACGCCATGGGGGGGGTAGGGAAGAACGGGGGCCTTCTCCCCAGAGGGAGAGTATGCCAGACACTCCTACTGCAATGGACGCAGAGGAGGAGCGGCTGATTGCAGAAATGAACACCCAGGCGGTGGGCATGCACACTGAGATCATGGGTGCAGTGGGAAGGGTGCCCGAATGCATTGAGTCACTGGCAAGGAGTGTGGAGCACTTCGCTGTAGCACAGGCGGATGCCACACTAATGCTTAGTGCTGCAATTCATTCACTGGCTGCCATGATCCCATCTCTGACTGCTCTCATACAGACTCAGATTGAGGCCACGCGAGCACAGACTGCTGCCAACCTCGATGGTTCGTGCACATGTCCCCGGGGCTGTCACCGCGCCGCAGCAGGCCTGCAATCTGTTCTCCGGCAGATTGCTCCGGATGCTGAAGTGCTGCCCCGTGGGAGTGCCAGTGTGTCGGGCGAGCAGGGAGTTGCTGTCCTCTCTCACGATGACAGCATTCCTGCTGCCAACACTGTCACTTCTCCACTGCACTTGCCACCGCCTGTAGGACAGACTGCTGCCGCCCATGCAGAGTTGGTGCAGTCTGCAGCCGGGCCCTCCAGGCCCAGAAGTGGTCGAGGCCGTCCTTCAGGGGCATCTGCAGTGTCAGGGTCTGACGAGCAGCAGCCTTCCACCAGCCTTGCTGCAGCCACTGAGGTCCCATTACGGAGGAGCAGTAGGGTTAGAAGGGGGGAAGTGCGCAAGGGAAGGAGATCACCCTCGAAGGGCAAAAAGTAGGAGGTGTGACAAAATGCTGGTCATTTTTTTATTAAAGGCCGAGGTTCATGGTCCAACTTTTGTTTAGTCTTTTGGACATTATCTCCAGGTTGTGAGAACCAGTTATGTTATTGACTGTTTTTTTGTGTTTATTTCTATGAGTTTGTCATGAGGAATTGACACACACAGAGTTTGTAAAATAAATAAGTTTCTGCATTCAAAATATACATGGCTGGTGGTTGGAATTATTGGTGCCTTGGCCGGCTTAGGGGTTGCGTGCTGGGTTGATTAATGTTGGTAGCAATGGCAGGGGCCCTAGAAGCGGCTTGCTATTAGCCGTTAACGGACGGCCCTTGCAGTTTGACCATTGTGGGCCGCCCTCCCGCCTTGGTGCTGCTGATGATCATCATCCTCGTCCTCTTCCTCCTCTTCCTCCTCCTCCTCTGGTGGTGCTCCAAGGCCTGGTGGCATTGGCTGGGTCCTGAGGATTGCCATGTTATGCAACATGCAGCACACGACTACGAAGTTCGATACTTGCTCAGGCGAGTACTGCAGGGCTCCTCCGGAATGGTCCAGACAGCGGAACCGTTGTTTCAGCACGCCGATTGTGCGCTCAATAATGTTCCTGGTTGCTTGATGGCTTTCATTGTACCGCAGCTCAGCAGGGGTGTTTGGCGTACGGAGCGGTGTCATCAGCCAGGTGCTCAATGCATACCCCTTGTCCCCGAGAAGCCAACCAACTGGCTGATGCGGTGCCTCGAAAAGTTCTGCCACAGTAGTCTGGCGCAGGATAAAAGCATCGTGGCAGCTGCCAGGATAGTGGGCATTGACAGCGAGTATCAGCTGTCTGTGGTCACAGACCAACTGGACATTCAAGGAATGGAACCCCTTTCTGTTCCTGAATTCCTCTGCATTCTCACGCGGAGCACGCAAAGCCACATGCGTGCAGTCAATGGCGCCCTGCACCATGGGGAAGCCCGCTACCCTCGCAAAGCCCAGAGCGCGGTCACGCTGCTTGTCTGGGGTCATAGGGAAAGAGATGAACTCTCGTCTCCTTCTGAAGAGGGCATTTGTGACCTGCCGGATGCAGCAATGCACCGCGAACTGGGAGATATTGGCGAGGTCCCCAACAGCAGCTTGGAATGAGCCAGTGGCGTAGAAGTTCAAAGCCACTGTGATCTTCACTGCCACCGACAGAGACGTCCTGGACCTCAGTTGAGGCTGCAGATCTGGCTGCAGCAGGTGGCAGAGCTCAGTGACCACCTCCTTGCTGAATCGCAGCCTTCGCAAACACAGCTCCTCGGACATATGGATGTAGGAGAGCTGTTCACGATATACCCTGGGAGGGTAAGCTCTCCTGTACATGCGCCTGATGGCCCTCCTCCGTCTGGCCATCAGTGCCATTCTCTCTCTGCGTCTCTGTATCCTCCGATTCAGCTGGAGCAGGACGACGCCCCCAATCAGTGCAGCCCCCATATTTTCTTTGCAAGCAAAGTAATGAGGGACAGCAACTAAAGTAGCAACAAAGTTAGGATGAATAGGCAAAACTACCTCACAAAGCGTTGAGTCAATGTAGAAGTCTCTCTCTCTCTCTCTCCGAATCTCTCTCTCTCTCTCAGAACGAGTGGTGCATAAATGTCGACCACAGAAAAAGACAGGAAGAGGCCCCCTTTAAATAGCGCCCCCCCCAGCCCCACAGCGATTGATAGCGTTCCAGTCTTCCGGTCGTTGGAAGCGCCAGGCGGTAAGGCAGGGGGCGCCATTCAATTTCCGCTCCAGGGCGCCACAAGGGCGTTGCACCATGGAATGACGTCATAATCTGCGCGCGCAGGTGGTCGCAGCGGTAAGTTTTAGCGCCGCCGCACAAACTCTAGTTAAGTTCTCGAGCGGCGCAAACATCGCTGCGCCCGGGCGTTAGCATTTTGCGCCCCATTAGCGCCCTCTTAAGGCGCTAACGGGAGGCGCAACCAACTGAATTTTTACCCCTATATGTTTTAACGGGGCTAAAAATAAACTTACCTTATTGGACAGGGCTTTTACTGTATAAATGAGTGATAACATTTTATTTTTCTATTTTATAAAACTCTTATGCTGGTAAAAGCAGGCCTTACGCCTCTTTTACCAGGTGTAAGAATTTCACGGGCATTCAGCGGGCGGAAGTTGGGCAAATAGCGCAACTCTCCACCCGCAGAGGCCCGTCTCACGGGGATGCGGAGGATCTGTCGCAAGTTCCAGGTTTTAGCGATCGTAGGGGTCACAAAATACGGCCCAATATTTTATTAAAAGTGCTTTCCTAAATATCATTAACTGTAGGAAACCCAGACTTCCACTGGTCACTGCCCCTCAAAGCGATATGGAACATTACTGCGAGACAAGCTGGGAGAATGTGGAAATAAAACTTGTCTAAAAATGATCTTAACAGGATCAGATAAGGCTTTATGGGGGAAAAATTTGATTCTTTTGCGTAATGTGGCGCAAAGCAACAAACGCCCGAGTGCGGCGATGTTTGCGCCGCTCACGAAATTGACCAGACATTTTGCGGCGGCACTAAACACTACCGCCACGATCTCCTGCGCCGGCAGATCGTGACATCAGTCGAGTGCGCAACGCCCCGGTAGCGCCCCGGACCGGATATTGAGTGGCGCCCCCTGCCTTACCGCCTGCCGCTAGCAACGACAGGTTGAGGGGAGCGTTTTGCAGTCGTGAAGGGACTGGGGGAGTGCTATTTAAAGGCGACCAGTTCCTGCCTTGTTTTGTTGGTGACATTTTTGCACCACGCATTCTGAGACAGAGAGAGAGAGAGAGAGAGAGAGAGACTTCTGGAGAGATTCAACGCTGTGTGAAGGAGTTTTGGGTACTGAGCAGCACTTTGCAGGTTCATTTGGATTTGACCTTCCTTGCATCGATTTAGAAGAGACTGTGGGGGCTGCACTCTGAGCTCTTTCCCTGGGCCTCTCCATTGTTCTTTCCAGCAGATTTGATGTACAGGTCTCTCCAGGCCGAGATTCAAGGCTGCAATGAGCAGGATGTGGATGGAGAGCAAGATCGACCCTCCCCTGTCTGGGCTCCATTGCTGACTGACATCACATAAAGCTTCGCCAGCGCTCTTAGGTAGCGCCTAGCTCCTCGGCGTTAGCGCCTTAAAAGAGGTGTGTAGTGCCTGATTTAGCGCTCCATTCACCTCCAGGGGCGATAGAAGCCAAGTTTGCAGTCGGAGGCGATAATTAGCGCCAGGCGCTCAACTTTGTGCCCGGCCGATAAATGCGCCCCAAACGGGGCGATACCGAATTTCTCCCCCTATAAGTTTCCTGTGAAAGAACTGTAAGGGTTTCTGAACCTGTGAGATTCGTGTGGCTCTGTGCTCAGCCTGGATGCTAGTGCGAGTTTAGGCCTTGTTGCCTGTTCTGGTCTCCAGCCAGTCTGGAAGCACTAGACACCTGTGAGTGGTTCGACCCACTCGCCCTTACGGTTCTAACACTGGACTTAGGTGCGAGAGCAGTAATGCAGAGAAAAACTCAAATAGACCCGGTTGAATAGTACGAAATGGAAATCTTTATTGCATATTATTCAAGATTACGAAATACATGTCATAAGCACAGATTAATGACAGTACAATCTTACACGCAGTTATGTAACTAATTTCAGGGAAACGAGGAACGAACGACACATCATAAATGGGGGCACACATTACAGTTATCCTTAAAACTTAAACCCTCCCCTATCAATACCTATTCTAAACTAGACTGGTAGGATCGAGACTCATGCTCACCACTCGTGATAACTCGGAGAATTTTAAAGTAAGGCACTCGGCTCGTTTCGCTGCAGTTCTTTCTTGTATTTTCGGGCGCGGTCGGGGTTTACTGACCGTGGCGGTACGTGGATTCTTCTCCTCTTCTTCTCGTCTCGTCTCGTAGTCAACAGAGTCCAGAGAAAAACAGAAGGCTGCTCGTCCAGCAGAGCGATACCCGAGGATCAGAATAGGAGAATAAAAGTTCAGCAGTCATCAGCGAGATCAATCAGTCAAGAGTCCAGCCCGAGTCAAGAGTCAGCAGAGATATGAGTCGAATCCAGAGAATAAGCCCTTGATGGACATTTGTTCACTATAGTTATAGTGCTGTGTTCCCTTATCTCCCGCTCAAATCTTAATGTTTGTCCTTTGTGAAATGCTGGTGCACAAAACTCCCAGCATGGGGCGATTCTTTCCTTTAATGGGTTTCGGTAGCACCTTAAACTGGCCAAGTAGCCGTTAATGTTTTCCCCATTGTCGAGCCGGCTAGGAGTCTCCCTGACTGGGTTTGGGGCCTTCTCGAATACTGATATGTGTATTGCTGTGTCTGGATGGGCCTTCGATTGCCCATTACAATGGTCCTTACTTGTGCATGGAAAATGATTCCAGCACTTATATCTTTGCTATTGTGTCGAATGCAGACAGGTTGCATCCTGTCTTTATCAGTGTTTGCTGCGTATTTACCAATCTGATACTGAAATGTTTATTCGAACGCCATCTTGTCTGCCCACTGTATTCTGGAAGCTTCTGCCACGATGCTCGGCGGCCATTTTACAGGCTGCTTGTGTCCACTTTGAAAACCTGACAGCATTCTGCTGAAATAAAGCTGTTTGAACGAAACTATGTGTTTTCTCCTTATTTATAAAATCGCGATATATTGCGAATTCTACAGAACGAATTATTCAAATATTACTATTTTCATCCCTAAGGTCCATGCTTTAAATTCCAGTCAATGATTTTCTCAAAACCAAATTTTTATGTCATTTGTTCTGATAAAATGGATCTAAAACACATTGCAAAATTAGATCTAAAATGTGTAAAAATGTTACTCTTTCACAGTTTAATGGAGTTAATTGAGCTGAAATAATAAAAAGCCAAATTATTTTAATGCTGTATGGATTCAAGTGCTGAAATAGCTCATCTCAGCTGGGTTGGCAGTAGAGGGTGCTGTAAATGGCTCAGCACTGCTGCATTAAGTTGGGGAAACTGAGTGGGGATCCTGCCCCTGATTGCTATCCATGGACACCTACTGGAAGTGCATGTTTGCTAATGTCAAGTGAGGACACCCTTATATCTTCCATTCAATACCTTTGAGAACCCCTCCTCAGCCATGCAAGGCCATAGTGCCACTGTATCCCACCAATATACCCCATTGGTTAGCCCATTGTCCAAAATGGTCAGTAGAGTGAAGAAGATTTCCAGGTAAGACTTCCAACAACGTAATATCTCCTGAAAAAGGCAGTGGTGCAATAGTTTCACAAATGCCTGGAACAGACACACCCTGAGGCTGTCCCTTTTGTTGCCATCCAACACATTACTGATAAAGACATCAAATAGGATGAGTGACGGTGGTAAACCTTGCCTCACTCCTCTTTTGAGAGATAGTTTCAATGAGTCTCTCATTTATCCGTACACATCCAGAAAAAGTCCAACATTTGGCCATTTACTCCCATAGCTTCCAGCTTCACATGATGGCCGTATGAAAGCTCTAGGTCAAAAACCTGACAAAAATTAATGAAAGCAATGTACATGGGGTTCCTTTAGGTCTTACTATACACTATAATCTTGTATAAAGCCACAAACTGTCCTACGCACTCCTCACAATAAAAATCCAGCATGTTCCTTTATGAGGGAAGAATAAACAAAGTTATATGTATTTTAAGTAAGTTTTCTAAATTGGTACGTAAATAGTATTAAAAATATTTTATCTATATCTTTCAGTATCAGGTATATCGCAAGTCAGTTACATTATATATCTATTACTTCAGTAAATCTGTTGTATTACTGCGATGGGTGATACCTCCCTGGCTACTTCAGTTCATGCATTTTGAGACCTTAATGATGTTGGGGCTGTCATGAGAGAACTTATAATGTACTCTTGTTCTTTTATACAATTTGGCTCTTTCGATAATGAAAGACATTTCTACTGATGAGATGTCAGAATTCTGCAGCTAGAACCACGAATTACAAAGTACATTTTTCTTCCATAATTATACCTGATTTTGAGTTGAGGATGAACTCCATTAGACGAGTTAGTCTATCTGTGGCACCGTAATTCCAAATATGATTGTTGGAAATAGATTATTTTAAGCTTCATCTGAAAACAGTGCCACCATTACATGCCTTTTTCAGCAGTACTCAGATTTATTTGCTCTCTTCACAGACAAAAAGTCTGAAAGACAATTCCACAAATCAGAATTATTTTAACCAAAATAGCAACATTTCATTTCTAAAAGTGATTTATAGCTAGATGAAAATGAATTAATTCACTTCAGAGACTTAGTCAATGAAGGCCAAATGAAATGTAAATCATTTGTTCTTCCTAAGCAGCAAAACTGCAGTTCTGTAAGCCATGTAGTTTCCACGGCAACCATGAAATAGCATTAATAAGAAAAGCATATTCTATGTAGTATATGTATATCATTTCAAACAAATTTTCCTCATTTATTAGTTCACAGATTTTAGACAAGCATCAGGTAGAAATGGAACAATTCTTCCTACTGATCAGGGGTTTGTAATTTCCTGCCAGTCTTTCCTTTCAGGCAACCGATTTGTCGATGTGAAAGACAGCCAAGTCCTATATTGACAAAGGAGGCAATCAGGTGAAGCATGCCTTTAAACAGTGTCTGTTTCTCTTGAACTATATTAGGAGGGAGCGAGTTGTGGAGCACATCAGGAGGCAGAGAGAACAAGCAACACAGCATTCAAAACTTTAGCTTTACTTCATGAATGCAAATGCAGAGGCTCCCCCAATATTTTTAGTGGGTGAATGCACCATGGTACTCAGCCAGAACAGGAAGGTCCAGACTTGATTGGTGGTCTGTACTGAGTTCGCTAATTTCCATCAGAACATGTTCCAATTGCCCTCATCTTCGGGGGTGTGGGGGGGGGGGGAAGTGGGAACAACCAGGGTTTTCACTCTGGATCACCATTCAGTGACTGCTGCTGGAAGTGCGCCTGTATGAGCATTAGGCGTGAGCAATTCTAATACATCCCCCAGTCAAATAGCCTTCTGGTACCCACAATCCAGGCGCACACATGATGAATGATCACTTGAGGACAAGAATCTGTAGAGCTGCTTGCTCCTGTTGAACTCTACCCCAGCATAAGTCACAGTCATCAAGAGATGAAAGGGTATGGGGGGAAAAAGCAGGAAAAATTGGACAAGGGTTAATAAAAAGTGAGAAAAAAAATCATAAGCTATAAAATTGTTCAAGGGTATCACTTTGCTGTTAAAAAGGGAGTAATTTAGACTGTGCAATAGTGTAAAGCAGATGATATTGGATCAGTCTCCTGATTTTCAAATCCATTGAAGTCACTCTATTGGCACAGAGTGCACTTGGTCTTGACCTCCTGTGTGCAATGCATGGAGGATCAGCTTCTACAGAAATCTGAATTCTACATAAATCGTGTTGTGGGAAGTTATACAGTAGAGCTGTAGAACACAAGCCAGCCAGAATATCACCCTATTCAGAATTCACCACATGAAGGAAAAGCAATGATGCCCCTCAGTGGCTAAATCTGTAGCTATATGTGTTTCCTACATTACAACAGTCACTGCATTTCAAAGGTATTTCATTAGCTGTAAAGTGCTTTGGGACATCCTAAGGTTGTGAAAGGCGCTATATAAATGCACGTTCTTTCCTTTAGCTTTATTAGTGTCCGCTGTGGCTCAGTGGGTAGCACCCTTGCCTCTGAGTCAGAAGGTTGTGGGTTCATAGTCCCACTCCAGAGACTTAAGCACAAAAATCGAGGCTGACACTCCACTGCAGTACTGAGGGAGTGCTGCACTGTCGGAGGTGCCGTCTTTTGGATGAGACGTTAAACTGAGGCCCTGTCTGCTCTCTCGGGTGGACATAAAAGTTTCCATGGCATTATTTTGAAGAAGAGCAGGGGAGTTATCCCTGGTGTCCTGGCCAATATTTATCCCTCAACCAACATCAATAAACACAGATGGTCTGGTCATTATCACATTGCTGTTTGTGGGACCTTGCTGTGTGAAAATTGGTTGCCATGTTCACTCCATTACAACAGTGACTACACTTCAAAAGTACTTCATTGGCTGTAAAGCGCTTTGCGAGGTCCAGTGGTCATGAAAGGTGCTATATAAATGCAAGTCTTTCTTAGTTATAAGCAAAGAGAAAAAAGACGACATCAAGGATTTTAGATCCAGAACCCAATTTTGGTCTTCTTGTATAGAACTGGCACTAATGGGTATGACCAAATCCTGTCTCATTTTCCAAATATTACTGCCCCGTTTTCAAGTACAAACGGGGTTGTAAAGACACCACATTAGCCTCTTAGGCCCAGAAATGAGTTTCGGCCAGTTTTCAACGATCACTGCTCACGAAGACAGTGGCCTGAGGATCGCGAGAAATTGGTTCTCGGGTCTCACATAAAATGTCACGGCGAGCTGCTGCTGCCTGTCACATCCCCACACGCAGCTCACCTGACTACAGAATCACATTTCTGGTCACCTGCCTGGCTGGCAGCGGCCCTCCGGTAAGTCAGAGAGGGGAAGTGTAGCGTGGGCGTGGCAGGGGGGAGGGGGGCGGGGGGTTGGAGGGTGGGGGGGTGCATCGTGGCCAGCAGCATCTCAGGATTGCTGTGCAGCAAGTAGGAGCACTCTTGCTCCTCCTGCCTCCCCATCATTTTTTAAAAATAATTAAACTTACCTTTCTGGTGGCTGCTGCTGGCTAGGCCGCATCCTCGGCTAGAAATACTGAGAGAAGCAGGCCCAACTTCTGCACTGTTCAGGGCAGCCCAATTTCCCAGAGGGGTTTTAAAACAAGGGCTGGATTTTGTCAATGGGGAGCTTTTGGAGGCGGGACTCCCACTTGTCGGGTTTTAGTCCCGCCTCCATCGACTTGTGGCCAACCCACGCTATTTTCCCTTGATTGACCTTGTTAAGCCCACCCAGAGGGCTTAGCAGGCCAATTAAGGGGAAGCCGGTTACAGAGAACGTCAGCGTATGACGTTTCATCTGTCAAAAAATTTTCACAGATGAATTGTCATCGTTTGACAGCTCTGTAAAGCTGTCAAACACTGACATCCTCTGTTGTTTGATGAGTTCTTGTATTCAAGACTCATCAAACCTCTTTTGTGAGCAGAAATTAGATGGCTGTTGCATCGGAGAATGCAGCAGCCATCTGTCATCTCTGCCGGTGAGATGCGAGAGTCTCCGCATCCCCAACGGTTGAAGCCTGCAGGAAGAAACAACGGTAAGTAAACATTTTCTATCACTTTCCACTTATCTCACACACTTACCTCTCCACACTTGCACCCATCACTTACCTCCACTGCGCACTTTTACACCCCTCCGACCCCCACAGACCCACTGCTCGCCTCGGTGACCCTGGCGGGGTTTCCCGACGTCGGGAAGCCCGCGCCTCTGGTGGAAAAATGGGGATAATCCTCTTAATTGCCTGTTAACTACCTGTTAACAGGCAGTTAAGTGGCTGTAATCCCCTTCCCGCCTCCAGGAGACAGGACCCGGCGCGGGTACCCACCCCCAGATTCTGCCATTTTCCCGGCAGTCCCGCCTCCAAACCCGCCTCCCCAGGGCTGGCAAAATTGCCCCCCAAGTATTTGGGCCCATATGTAAGATACCCAACACCTGTTTTAGGTGGATGCTCCAGACAACTAAAAAATGGCCCGACTCAATTTCGGATCGGACACTTTTCAGGTGGTCCTAGTGTCGTCCGTTTAACGCCTGTAAAATGGGCGCAACGAGGTTCAATTTCTATCCTTTCGTGTTAACCCCAAGGTGACCAACAAATGCCTGAGGCAGTGCTGAGTTTTCGGGTCAAATTCCATAGCGATATATGATACATATGCCCCAATTTTAATTTAGGGCGTTAATTGGGAAGGCAGGGGCAGAGCCGACAGGAAGTGCCGTCAGCACAAGGTCCAGATGATTTTAACTCCCATGCCTCATATTTATTTGACTGACGGGCTACCTTCCCGATCATATCAGGAATCGGGCAGCTCGTTCAACTGCCATTGGTAATTTATGACGCTACTCCCGAGTCCTATTTATAGTGGGAATGCATTTCTTAAAGAGAGGTTGCATCCCCTGCTTGCATTTATCATTGAACAACTCTGCAAAATATATTGGCTACTGAAGTGAGTAGAAGGTGTGCCCCTGCATTTCTGATGCCTCCCTGGAGGTGCTAATGGACAAAGACAGGGCACTGGGGAGAGGTACTCTTCCCCAGGATGTGTAGAAGTATCCTCAAGGCCACCAGCAAGCAGGCCTATCACCAGCTTTGTTGAGGTCACTAGTGGTGCACATTGTAGGAGTATTAGACTTAGAAAAGCTTCTTATAAGAAAGGAACCAAGGGTTGACACTTAGGTGAGGAATGAATGGAAGGCAATTATTGTCTTCAGAATTAAATTCATCACCTTTATCACATATCTCCTCGATTTTAAAATTCTCACCCTTGTTTTCAAATCCCTCCATGGCCTCGCCCCTCTCTATCTCTGTAGTCTCCTCCAGCCCTACAATCCTCCGAGATATCTGCGCTCCTCCAATTCTGGCCTTTTAAGCATCCCCGATTTTATTCACTCCACCATTGGTGGCCGTGCCTTCAACTGCCAAGGCCCTGAGCTCTGGAATTCTCTCCCTAAACCTCTCCGCCTCTCTACCTCTCTTTCCTTCTCTAAGACGCTCCTTAAAACCTACCTCTTTGACCAACATCTACCCTAATATCTCCTTATGTGGCTCGGATTTTGTTTGATAATGCTCCTGTGAAGCGCCTTAGGATGTTTTACTGCATTAAAGGTGCTTTATAAATACAAGTTGTTGTTGTTGTTTGGTACTTTGCTGCGTAGTGTGGTTTTTATAGCAGCTACTGAGTCTGCATTGTCAGTATGTCATTAATGTAGAAGTTAGCTGAATGGTTTCAATGTTCTTTAATGCAGGATTAAGTGAGTGGTGAAGGATGTAACAAGGACTGTTGATGCAGAGGGCCTTTATGTATGTTTTCGGTGCAGCGGAATGAGCAGGTCTCCGGAATCGCTGAGTAATTAACTCAGCTCACACATCTCTTGCTGCAAGACGTTGAGGTGGTCCTATTTCTTCTGCTGCTTCCTTGCCTCACCCTGGTATTCCTCATCCAATGGAGACTGCTGCTGCTGCTGGTCCTCCTCCAAATGCAGGCCTCTGTGCAGAAAAAGCAGGAAAGACACCAAATCAGCCTCTTAGGCCTAAAAATGAGTTTAGGCCAGTTTTCAGTGACCCCTGCCGCTGAAGACAGAGGCCGAGGATTGCGAGAAATTGGTGGTTGAGCATCTTGCGGCCCTGATCGGTGCTCTGGGGTAACAGAGTTGGCAATCAGATCCGCCTCTCTCCGGGTGGCGCGAGTGACATTCCTGGCAGGCTTGCTGGCTTGTTCACTCAGGTGTCTGTGCCTCTTTAATTCAGTTTCCTCCAGGAGAACTTGGAGTTCTGAGTTAGAAAAATACATTGTTCTTCCACTGTGCCTGGATGCCATGCTGCCTTTGTTTGACTGCTTGCTCCAGATGGTCCTGCTGTAGACATTCTTGAAAAATCTGAGAGAAAAAATCGATCAGACATGCAGTGAAGTTATCTGAGAATCCAGTGAGTGAGCCAAGCACTGCTCCTTCATTGCCTGATCATCCCCCAGTCCACTGCTGAAGTGTGCAGGCAAAACTGTCTTTTTAAAGGCTGCATTCCAATTTCCATGCACTCCAGCAGCTTACACCTGTTTTACACAGGATTTACTCTAATCCAATGGGTAAGCAAATGAGCTGACCCAGGAAACACGTGTTTAGTACCTCTCATAACCACCAGCCATTGGTGTAACAGTGGGATTTTACATAGGATTACTTAGGATTTACGGCACAGAAACAGGCCATTCGGCCCAACCAGTCCATGCCGGCGTTTATGCTTCACTTAAGTCTCCTCCCATCTTTCCTCATCTAACTCTATCAACAATACCCTCTATTCCCTTCTCCCTCATATGCTTATCTAGCCTCCCCTTAAATGTGTCTATACTATTTGCCTCAACTATTCCCTGTGGTAGCGAGTTCCACATTCTCACCACCCTCTGGGTAAAGAAGTTTCTTCTGAATTCCCTATTTGATTTGTTGATGACTATCTTATATTGATGGCCTCTAGTTATGCTCTTCCCCACAAGTGGAAACATTCTCTCTGTATCTACTCTACCAAAACCTTTCATAATTTTAAAGACCTCTATTAGGTCACCCCTCAGCCTTCTTTTTTTAAGCGAAAAGAAACCCAGCCTGTTCATCTTTTCCTGAAAGGTATACCCTCGCATTACTGGTATCCTTGTAAATCTTCTCTGCACCCTCTCCAGTGCCTCTATATCCTTTCTATAATATGGCGACCAGAATTGTACACAGTACTCCAAATGTGGTCTAACCAAGGTTCAATACAGGTTTAGCATAACTTCACTACTTTTCAATTCTATCCCTCTAGAAATAAACCCTAGTGCTTGGTTTGCTTTTTTTATGGCCTTGTTAACCTGTGTCGCTACTTTTAGCGATTTGTGTATTTGTACTCCGAGATCCCTTTGCTCCTCTACCCAACCCAGACTCACACCCTCCAAGTAATAAGTGACCTTCCTATTCTTCCTACCAAAATGTAATACCTCACATTTATCTGTGTTGAAATTCATTTGCCAATTATATGCCCATTCTGCAAGTTTATTAATGTCCTCCTGTAATTTGTTGCATTCCTCCTCAGTATTGACTATCCCTCCCAATTTGGTGTCATCCGCAAATTTTGAAATTGTGTTTTTGATTCCAAAGTCTAAATCGTTAATATAAATTGTGAACAACAGTGGTCCCAGCACTGATCCTTGTGGAACACCACTACCCACCTTCTGCCACTTTGAATAGCTACCCTTTATCCCTACTCTCTGCTTTCTGTCTTGAAGCCAGCTTGCTATCCAATATGCTACTTCTCCCCTGACTCCGCATTCTCTGACCTTATTCATTAGCCTATTATGTAGTACCTTATTGAAGGCCTTTTGAAAATCTAGATAAATTACATCTCTTGCATTACCCTTTTCTACTCTCTTTGTTACCTCTTCAAAAAATTGAATGAGGTTGGCCAAGCAAGAATTTCCCTTTTGAAATCCATGTTGACTATTCATTATTATATTTTTGGTTTCTAGATGTTCTTCTATTTTCTCCTTTAGTAGGGATTCCATTATTTTTTATACCGCCATGTTAAGCTGACAGGTCTATAGTTCCCTGGACAAGTTCTATCTCCCTTCTTAAATATACCATCATTCTGTTAGATTTAAGGTAGTTATGGAAAAGGACAAGGATAGACCAGGAATAAAAATTCTAAATTGGGGAAAAGCAAATTTTGCTAACCTCAGAGGGGATTTAGCCATAGTGGACTGGAAACAGCTACGTGAAGGTAAATCAGTGTCAGAGGCATTCAAGGAGGAGATCCGGAGGGTTCAGACCAAATATGTGCCCTTAAAGAAAAAAGGTGGGACTAACAAATCTAGAGCCCCCTGGATGTCTAGGGACATACAGTGTAGGATAAAGAAAAAAAGGGAGGCGTATGACACATACCGAGGGCTAAATACTCCAGAATCTTTAGAGGAGTACAGAAAGTGCAGGGGTGCAATTAAAAACGATATTAGGAAAGCAAAGAGAGAGCATGAAAAATTCTTGGCAAGTAAAATCAAGGAAAACATCGGCTGTATGGTTGATACTAAAGAAGGAAGCTGTAGACTGCATAGAAACATAGAAACATCGAAACATAGAAGATAGGAGCAGGAGTAGGCCATTCGGCCTCTCGAGCCTGCTCCGCCATTCGATGAGATCATGGCTGATCATCCAAACTCAGTACCCTGTACCTGCCTTCTCCCCATATCCCTTGATACCTTTAGCTTTAAGAAATATATCTAACTCATTCTTGAATATATTTAATGACTTGGCCTCAACTACCTTCTGTGGTAGAGAATTCCACAGGTTCACCACTCTCTGGGTGAAGAAATTCTTCCTCATTTCTGTCCTAAATGGCTTACCCATTATCCTTAGATTATGACCCCTGGTTCTGGACTCACCGACCATCGGGAACATTCTTCCTGCATCTAGTTTGTCCAGACCTGTCAGATATCAATAGAAGGAAGATATCAATAAATTGGTCAGGTGGGCAAAACAGTGGCAAATGGAATTCAATCTGGTGAAGTGTGAGGTAATGCATTTGGGGAGGACTAACAAGGAAAGGGAATACACATTAAATGGTAGGACACTGAGTAGTGTAGAGGAACAAAGGGACCTTGGAGTGCATGTCCACAGATCCCTGAAGGTAGCAGGCCAGGTAGATAAGGTGGTTAAGAAGGCATACAGAATGCTTGCCTTTATTAGCCGTGGCATAGAATACAAGAGCAGGGGGGTTATGCTTCAACTGTATAAAACACTAGTTAGGCCTCAGCTAGAGTACTGCATGCAGTTCTGGTCACCACATTACAGGAAAGATGTGATTGCACTAGAGAGGGTACAGAGGAGATTTACAAGGATGTTGCCGGGAGTAGAGAATCTTAGCTATGAGGAAAGACTGGATGGGCTAGGTCTGTTTTCCTTGGAACAGAGGAGGCTGAGGGGAGACCTTATTGAGGTGTATAAAATTATGAGGGGCATAGATAAAGTGGATAGAAAGGACCCATTTCCCTTAGCAGAGGTGTCAAAGACCAGGGGGCACAGATTTAAAGTAATTGGTGGAAGGTTTAGAGGGGTTTTGAGGGGAAATTTCTTCACCCAGAGGGTTGTGGGGCTCTGGAGCTCGCTGCCTGAAAGGGTGGTAGAGGCAGAAACCCTAACCACAATTAAAAAGTACTTGGATGTGCACTTGGGATGCTGTAACCTGCAGGGCTACGGACCAAGAGCTGGGAAGTGGGATTAGGCTGGATAGCTCTTTGTTGGCTGGCGTGGACACAATGGGCCGAAATGGCCTCCTTCCGTGCTGTAACTTTCTATGATTCTATGATTCTATGATATACGTATTATTTAGCTATCTGCCAGTCCTCTGGCACTACACCTTTTTTTAACGAATTATTAAATATGTGTAGTAATGCCTCTGCTATCTCTTCCCTAGATTCTTTTAAAATGCACGGATATAATCCATCCGGACCAGGGTTTTTTCCTCTTTGAGTTTGATTAGTTTATTTAATATAGCTCCTCTTTTTATTTTCAATGCATTTATTTCATTACTAATCTCATGATTCAATGTCATGTCCACCTGTTCTATCTCCCTGGTAAATACTGAAGCAAAGTAATTATTTAATATTTCTGCCATCCCTCTATCGTTGCCTGTGGTATTCTCCTGTCCATCCCTTAATGGCCCTGTTCCCATCCTGACCTTCCTTTTTTTTAATTTATGTGCCTATAAAATATTTTACTATTTTGTTTTATGTTCCTTGATATTTAATTTCATAGTTCCTCGTGGAAATTCCCCACCACAATGCCTTAATGAAGATAAGATAGAGAAGCCACAAGTTGGCCGATTACCTCAGAAGTAGCAAACAGGTACTGCATTCATATGTTGGCAAGAGACGTAATTGCTAACTCAGACTTGATATGCTGCTAAAGAATTTCGGGAATCTAGCCTGATGTCTCCAAAATAGATCACACATTTCAGCATTCACTTCCCTGCAAATTTGTGGGAGGAGGTCATGTCAATGAAGACCATTCAACATTCATGGCAGAAATCAGGACTTTTGATGCTTACTTTAATAGGTGAGCCTCAAAGAAATCATTTTCTTGATTAATGGGTAAAGAATGTGGACCTTCCGTATATAATCTCTTGCTGGGGTCAGGAGGTCTTGTTGCAGTACATTACCTTGATCATCCTAGAGAAGCAGACTGGCTTTGGTCCAAGGAGCAGTTATCTGTATTAAAAAAGGACCAGATAGATTTCCAAATGCTTCCTGTACCTTGAATTTAGAACCAGAATTCAAGACACTCAATTTGTCTACTGAAAACAACTGCTAGATTTATGCTTCGTTCTTTTCCCTTTAAAACCATAATGGAATTTAGGGTTACTTGTTAAAACCTGCCATGCTTTAATCTAATTAAAATTAATCTTAAATGTTATTAACTTGGTTGAATTTTGGATAATTGCAACTCTGCTTATCAGTTTTCTATAGATTCCCCTGGCTCCTTAAGTCCACCCCATGCTCTCCAACTCTGAAATAAAATCAGGAACTAATAGTACGGCAATCAAAATTGAAGTAGCTGACTTCAATAGATAGTTTTAATGGGAGATAGATTCTCTTTGGTCTGCCTTCATTGCACATCATTGACGCAGTTACAGTGCCGAGAAGATTACCCAAATAATTAATGTTGTGTATGCATGGGTGACAGAAAAGCAGTGCATCCTAGAATTTTTTTTTCTCCAGAAAACTTTCACTTTGAAATTGTCCACATCAACACCCTTATGACCCTGCCTGTGCTGCCTATCCAGCTGCTGCATACATCCCTTTGGTTATTTGTATTTCCCCATGGTACAGTTTGTGTGGTACATTCTTAAAACATCTGGTGCATCACTGACATCTGTTGAGTTATCAAAGTTTTTGTGTTTCATATGCTATCAATGATTGGATTGCACTGTGGCGGATCGCCACCTAAACGGGCATTATCCACTTTTCCGTCCGTGGACTAAATATCGGGCACCTTGCCTTTAAGGCACCTTGCCTTTAAGGCAGGAGAAAAGGAGTGGGCGGGGCCTCAGGATTTTTCCAGAGAATTCTGGGAGCAGTTGGTTTCAGCCATTTTGGACCATGCAGTTGTATTAAAAAGCCTTTGTTTTCCACACATGGATTCAGTCTTAATTCGTGTTTCGCGGCAGCCTCAACATTGGTGATCCTGACGCTCAGAACGTATTCCGAGCACTACAATGGCGGACACGAACGCAGTTTCCGTGAAACTGCCGGAGTTTTGGGAAAACCAGCCCGAAGCCTGGTTTCTCCAAGCTGAATCCCGTTTCCGGCTGCGAAACATCACCACAGATGGGACGCAGTACGACTACCTCGTCACATCACTCGGTAGCGCCACAGTTTCGAAGGTTTGGACAGCGCTGCAGAACCCACCAGAGGAAGGCAAGTACGCACATCTTAAGGCAGCGCTCCTCAAAAAATTTACGGCCTCGGCATACCAGCGAAACTGCCACCTTCTCGACCTTCCAGGCCTCGGTGATGCCTCACCGTCAGACCTCCTCTCCCACATGCTCTCCCTCACCGACGAGAGCCCACCTGGATCCCTCTTCCGCACGCTGTTCATCCGCCAGCTCCCTCTCAGCATCCGCCCAGCGATCGTGGCGTCCGGCCTCACGAACCTGGAAGCCCTGGCCGATGAGGCCGACAAGCTGCTGTCCGCTCAGTCCAGCCGCGACGTCACTCCGGACCTGGCAGCCAATGCCTGGGCGCGCCACTCACCGGCCACCACGTGGCCACAAGGACCAGCCACCAGGCCCACGGGGCCTTCGCGCCCCACTAACCCGGGCCACTGTTACTACCACGCACGGTTCGGCGCCAGGGCACAATGGTGCACACCTCCCTGCTCTTTCAAGTCCGCCCCCGCACCAGCCCCCGCGATGGCCGTGGGCCACGCGGGCTCCCTGCTGTACGTCACGGATGACAAAACCGGCCGCCGGTTCCTGTGCGACACTGGAGCTCAGCACAGCATCATCCCGGCCTCCTCCCTCGACATCCAAAAGGGCGAACGAGGACCGGCGCTGGCTGCAGCTAACGGCTCGGAAATCCGGACGTACGGCACCCGGACAGTCACCCTCGACCTCGCTGGTCGCCGCTACCGATGGGAGTTCATCATTGCCAAGGTGCTCTCCCCTCTCATTGGCGCAGATTTCCTGTGCGCCCACGGCCTACTGGTAGACATCCCTTGTCACCTCCTCGTGGACATGAACACCATTTCCCCCATCCTGGACGCCATGGCCCCCCGTCAACCCGCCGACATGGCGTCACAGTGCCACGCCCGGGCCACAGATGACTACTCGGCACTCCTGGCCGAATTCCCGGCCCTTACCAATCCGACCTTCTCCACGGAGGCCACCAAACACGGGGTGGAACACTTCATCCCCACCACAGGCCCCCCAGTGTACGCCCACGCCCGCAGGCTGGACCCGGCCAAACTGGAGATCGGTACCCCGTGCCGCACATTCAGGACTTCTCGGCTAGACTGGCCGGCCGCTCAGTCTTTTCCAAGGTCGACCTGGTGCGCGGCTACCACCAAGTCCCCGTCCACCCCGCGGACGTCCCCAAGACGGCCGTAATCACCCCCTTCGGCCTGTTCGAGTTCCTGCGGATGCCCTTCGGCCTCAAAAACGCGGCCCAGGCATTCCAACGGCTCATGGACTCGGTCCTTCGGGACCTGAAGTTCCTGTTCGTCTACCTGGACGACATCCTGGTAGCAAGTTCCTCCAAGCAGGAACACCTCGAACACCTTCGCATCCTGTTCGGGCGCCTCAGCGACCACGGGCTCATCCTCAGCCCAGCCAAATGCCAGTTCGGCCTGGACAAGATCAACTTCCTCGGCCACCACATCACCCATGCTGGGGCCATTCCCCTGCCCACCAAGGTGCAGGCCGTCCAACAATTTCCCCGCCCCACCACCATCAAAGGCCTCCAGGAGTTCCTCGGGATGGTGAATTTCTATAACCGCTTCATCCCCAAAGTGGCGTCCCTCATGAGGCCCCTGTATGAAGCCCTCCGGGGCAGGAGCGGCAAGATGGCGGTTGAATGGACGGCAGACGCGTCCGCCGCCTTCAACTCCACCAAGACCGCGCTCGCCAACACCACCCTGCTCGCGCACCCATGGCCCAATGCCAGGGTAGCGCTCACCACGGACGCCTCCGACCACGCAGGTCGGCGCCGTGTAAGAGCAGTGGGTCAACAGCGCCTGGCAACCACTTGCCTTCTTCAGCCGCCAACTACACCCCCGGAGGTCAAGTACAGCACCTTCGACCGCGAGCTCCTCGCGCTGTTCCTGGCGGTCCGCCATTTTCGGTTTTTGCTTGAGGGCCACCCCTTCACTGCGTTTATCGACCACAAGCCCCTGACATTTGCAATGGCAAAGACAACCGACCCCTGGTCCGCCAGGCAGCAGCGCCAGCTCGCGGCAGTGTCCGAGTTCACCACGGACATCCAATACGTCTCCGGCCGAGACAATGTGGTAGCCGACTGCCTCTCCCGCCCCGCCATCCACGCCGCACACCTGGCAGTCAACTACGCTCAACTCGCAGCAGACCAGATCACCGACCCTGATCTGCTCTCCGCACCTACCAACCTACCAGGGCTACGCCTGGCCGACGTCGCCTGTGGCCCGACCGCAGTCACGGTCAAGTGCGACATATCCCTATGTCAACCTCGGCCCGTTGTCCCAGCGTCCTGGCGCCGCCGGGTATTCGACATTCTCCAGAACCTCTCCCACCCCGGCGCCCGCGCATCCATCAAATTGGTAGCCAACCGCTTTGTCTGGCGCGGCCTTCGCAAGGATGTGCGTACTTGGGCCAACTCCTGCCTAGCCTGCCAACGGGCCAAGGTACAGCAACACACGAAAGCACCCCTCGAGGAGTTTACCGTCCCCTCGCGTAGATTCGACCACATCCACGTGGACATCGTCGGGCCCCTGCCGCCGTCGCAAGGCCACACGCACTTGCTGACGATCGTTGACCGCACCACGCGCTGGCCCGAGGCAATTCCACTGACCTCTACCACCACCACCGACATCGCCAGAGCCTTCGTCATGAATTGGGTCGCACGGTTCGGCGTCCCCTCCGACATGACGTCGGACAGAGGTCCACAATTTACCTCTGAACTCTGGACCGCCGTCGCATGCAATCTCGGGGTGACCATTCACCGCACCACAGCGTACCACCCCCAAGCCAACGGACTGTGTGAGCGGTTCCACAGATCCTTGAAGGCATCTCTTCGAGCCAGCCTCCAGGATGGCGCCTGGACCGACCGACTTCCGTGGGTCCTCCTCGGCCTGCGCACCGCGGTTAAAGAAGACCTCCACGCATCGGCAGCAGAGCTCGTGTACGGTCAGCCGCTGCGCGTACCCGGCGAGTTCCTGCCCACCGCCACGACACCCTGGTCAGCCGACCAGCAACGCCACGACTTCGCCTCACCGGCGCTGCAGTTCGCCCCGGTGCCCATTGCCCGACACGGCGAATCCACCTCACACGTCCCACTAAGCCTGCACCAGGCACAGTACATTTTCGTCCGGCACGACGCCCACCGCGGACCCCTTCAACCCCCGTATGACGGGCCCTACAAGGTGCTACAGGCTGGGGACAAATTTTTCACCCTGCAAGTAGGCGACAGGACCTAAAAAGTGTCGGTTGACCGACTCAAGCCAGCACACTCGGAGCCCGGTGAGCAGGTCCCTGTAGCTCGTCCACCACCACGCGGCCGACCTGCCCTCAAGCCGGTTCACCTGGCTGCTCCACGCCCGGCCGTTCCACGTCCACCGGCGTCCTACAAGAGCCGCTCCGGCTGGCCCATCAGACCGCCACACCGTCTCGTCCACACCTGCTAAGCGGATTCTGGGGGGAGCTGTGTGGCGGATCGCCACCTAAACGGGCGCAATCCACTTTTCCGTCCGTGGACTAAATATCGGGCACCTTGCCTTTAAGGCACCTTGCCGTTAAGGCAGGAGAAAAGGAGTGGGCGGGGCCTCAGGGTTTTTCCAGAGAATTCTGGGGGCAGTTGGTTTCAGCCATTTTGGACCATGCAGTTGTATTAGAAAGCCTTTGTTTTCCACACATGGATTCAGTCTTAATTCGTGTTTTGCGGCAGCTTCAACAGCACGCAATCTCACTTAATCACTTCTGTTAAACCAGCACAGAAAATTGCTTTTTTGTACCGTGTTCAAAAGTTTCTGGGAACTTTTAATTGGAAAGGAGGGGGGATCTATTACTTTTCTATTAAATCCCAAATATAGTTTAAAATGGATTTTCTGTTCATTGCTATATTTCAAATTAGGCTACAATATAAAGACTAGACACCTAACATTATCATCTGGTAATCACAAGAAATAATATTACCATGTTTTAATAAAAGCAATAGCTTACTGACTAAGCTAATGATAAAGATGTTTTAAAGTCGTATACAAAAAAGTTTAGTACAATAAATGATAGTTTATTTGGATGATCAGCCATGATCTCATTGAATGGCTGAACAGACTCGAGGGGCCGAATGGCCTACTCCTGCTCCTATCTTCTATGTTTACATATATCTGTAGGAACATTGGAACAGGAACAGGCCATTCCGCCCCTCAAGCCTGTTCCACCATTCAATTAGAATGGTTGATCTGTACCTCAACTCCATTTACCCACCTTTGATACATCTCCCTTGATACCCTTCCCTCATAAAAATCTGTCGATCTCAGTCTTGAAAATTTCAATTGACCCAGTATCCAGAGCCTGGGGGCTCTAGAATGAGGGGTCACAGTCTCAGGACAAGGGTGGGACATTTAGGACTGAGATGAGGAGAAATTTCTTCACTCAGAGGGTGGTGAACCTGTGGAATTCTCTACCACAGAAGGCTGTGGAGGCCAAGTCACTGAATATATTTAAGAAGGAGATAGATAGATTTCTAGACAAAAAAGGCATCAAGGGGTATGGGGAGAGAGCAGGAATATGTTATTGAGATAGAGGATCAGCCATGATCATATTGAATGGCGGAGCAGGCTCGAAGGGACGAATGGCCTACTCCTGCTCCTATTTTTCTATGTTTCTATGTTTTTGGGGGAGAAAGTTCTACATTTCTACTATCCTTAGCGTGAAAAAGTGTTTCCTGATTTCAGCCCTGGACACCTAGATCTAATTTTAAGATTGTGCCTGTTGTGGAGTATTTTAAACCAACACTCAACACAAGGTTTTAGATCGTTATTCAAATGGTCTTTATTACACCGGTGGGGAGACAATCTCTACTGGCGCACCAGGAGACTTCTCCAAATTGATACAGTGAGCATTACATATTTATGCATTCAAAAGTCGTGGTAACCTCGTGCATAATCCGTTACACTTTTTTAATTGGCTTAAAGCCCACGTGCACATTTGCTGATTGGCTAATTCCCTATCTCGCGTCACATGACTGTTCGCCTATATTTATTGTCACATAATCTTTATGATCTCACCTGTTGTTATAATTTTGTGACCTTTAGTAAAACCACATGTCTGCATTTCTGTCTTGCTGTGCCCCGTGTGGTTTTACTTATCTCTAGGTTCCATAATTTGTGGTTGGTGCTTCTGAGCTATTTTCATCTAATCTTGCAAAAGCATTGAGACCTTGTGGTCAGCATGTCTGACCTGTCTCCGCTGGTCTAGTGTGCAAGCTGCATTGTTAACCCCTTAATTCCTGAAGGGCGCCGCTGCTCCACTTCAGTCCCCCCATTTGGTCCTTGGCTAACCTACCCAAGATGACCAATTACTACTACTACTGCCTTAGGCGTCCCGCCCCACTTGCAGTGGCCAGCTGCTAGGTTGGAGACACCTCGTGCATTTAGAGCTAAATAATTCCTTTGTGTTGCACACGTTTCAGCAGCTTACTCTGTTCCTTAACTATCGCCTTTGCCCTGGTTTTGTTTCTACGTTTCGAGCAAGCAGCACAAGTCATTGTAAGCCAACCTAACGCTAATATTAATTGTAGCGCTACCAGTAAATGAGAGATGATGCGGATCCAAGGGTGGATATCTACATTCAAGCCCCAGTTTCAGACTGTTTCATACCACGGTATCTTACGGAGTTCGGTTTCGATCTCCTTGTCTAGTTCCTGTAACTCTTGTTTCAGGAGATGGTACCATTTCATGTTCTCATGTAGAGGGTCCCTGAGCTTCTTTAGATCCTCTGGGAGATGCGGAATGGGCACTGCGAGGTGTTCCTCGTATAGCCCCAGGTCCGCTCTTATCTCGTCTGTTAGATTCCAGGTGACCGTTTTTCGTGCGTGAATGTACGTCATCCGTGCACACCCGATTGTCACGGGTAGGCTGGGGTTAAAGCAGAAGTTGGGGTTAGTGATATTACATGTCAGTCCGCCATAATCGTACGTCCGTTGGTTTGTCATTACGCAGTACTCGCCCTTTCCCCGGTAGGCAGAGTGGGTCGGTTCAGATTCCGCTGGGC
Organism: Squalus acanthias; assembly: GCA_030390025.1. Lineage (NCBI taxonomy): Eukaryota > Metazoa > Chordata > Chondrichthyes > Squaliformes > Squalidae > Squalus > Squalus acanthias. The sequence goes on along the minus strand of CM059427.1, from coordinate 163,612,255 downwards.
TTATTTCCAGCACACATCTGACAGTCTGATTGAACCCGCATCCATCCTTACTACCTTGTCCCACCGGGTGTGGGCAGATCGTGAGGCTTTCTTCCCTGCGGCACCCAATCAATGAGACCCCTCTCATGGTTCTGTTTCTTTTGATCGCGTATTGATCCATTGGGTAATACCGCAGGTAGTCCCTTCCCCTGATCAGTCCTATGTTCTCCACCTCGTACTGCGGGTATGGTTTTGTGTCTCCAGTCATTACCGGGATCATTAGCACCATCCCTATCAGCGAGGTGTGAGAGTCAGTGCACCCACCCGTCACATGGTAGACCCTTGTCATGCCCTTTAATATACAGCCATCCAGTGATCCTGGGTGCTGTGCCAACTGCAGTAGGTGGGTACTATTGATCCAGTCGGGGACCCTGCCTGTCTGCATCTGGTCCAGGTTATGTCGGACTTGTCCTATCATCCATCCCCCATATGCGTGACAAGTATTTCGCTTCACCCCATTGGTGGCATCCTTGTATTCTCGGTCAATTAAGCGATTAATGGTGGTAGCATGCCCCTGCATTATCACAAGTCCCTGTAATAATGCCTTGGTGGTCTGCTGCCCCAAGTCTACTCCCGTCCGGACGTCCCCCGTGTGCCTCTGGAGCAAAATCTGCATCGTCTCTTTAAGACTCTCTGAGCTTGCTTTCACGGATTGGATATCCAGGGCATTTATAAGGGACGTGCCGGTAATTACGCCAGTCAGTACGTCATTGACTAAACCTCGCTTATGACGGCGGAACCCTGTGTGTCAAGGCACCGCATATAGTTAACGCGCGGCCACATGTTTCTACAGGCATGTAGTATCTGTGGCATCCCTGGTAGATACCTAAACTTAATCCACATACATCTCTGATATGTCCGTAGGTTCGCCCATACCCTATCACTACCACATTCAATACACAAGGTCCTATTGTACTTTAACTCAACGCCCAATATCGTGGGTCGAGTTCCCTTACACCCGCAAAATGTTCGGCCCGTTCCGAGGGGGGTCTCGGTGCCCTCCCGCCGGAATATACCCGTCAGATATACTCTCTCTCCGACGAGGACCTGTCGGTAATTCGGGTCTCCCTGGTCCTCTGGATGTTCGCGATTTCCTCAGAAGGTTTTCTGCTCCTATGGCGTCTAGTAGAGTCCCTAGTACTATTAGGATCGTGGTGTATGGCAACATTCTGTGGGTAGAACTTAGGGTGGGTGCCTCGAGTGTCCGTCGTACGAGGTCCATGTTACCTGTAACTTAAGCAGAAATCTGGTCGTCACCAGATGTTAGTACATCTTTGGCGTCTGGTCCATCATTCCTGTGTGATTTAAGCCAATGTTTCCATCTACCCTTTCCTCTCATGTCTACGCATGCGCACGTGTCACTGGTCATGATGACTTCAAATGGTCCGGTCCATCTAGGGGAGAATCCTGACCTTTCTGGTGCGACTTTGACAAACACTCGTTCGCCCACCTGTGGTAAGGGCTCTAATACCCCTTGGGGTTGGTAATCTATAGAAACATCGAAACATAGAAGATAGGAGCAGGAGTAGGCCATTCGGCCCCTCTAGCCTGCTCCACCATTCAATGCGATCATGGCTGATCATCCAAATTCAGAACCCTGTCCCTACTTTCTCCCCATATCCCTTGATCCCTTTAGCCTTAAGAAATATAACCAACTCCTTCTTGCATATATTTAATGAATTGGCCTCTACTGTTTTCCGTGGTAGAGAATTCCACAGGTTCACCACTCTCTGGGTGAAGAAATTCCTCCTCATTTCTGTCCTAAATGGCTTACCCCTTATCCTTAGACTGGTTCTGGACTCCCCGACCATCGGGAACATCCTTCCTGCATCTAGTCTGTCCAGTCCTGTCAGAATTTTATAAGTTTCAATGAGATCCCCTCTCATTCTTCTAAACTCCAGCGAGTATAAGCCCAATCGACCCAATCTCTCCTCATACGTCATTCCTGCCATCCCAGGTATCAGCCTGGTGAATCTTCGCTGAACTACTTCCATGGCAAGAACCTCCTTCCTCAGATAAGGCGACCAAAACTGCACACAATACTCAAGATGTGGTCTCACCAAGGCCCTGTACAACTGCAGCAAGACATCCTTGTTCCTGTACTCAAACCCTCTCGCTACGAAGGCCAACATACCATTTGCCTTCTGTTTTTATGTTCCCTGCAAGCTTCCTCTCATATTCTATTTTCCCCTTCTTAATTAATCTCTTTGTCCTCCTTTGTTGAATCCTAAACTGCTCCCAATCCTCAGGTTTACTGCTTTTTCTGGCCAATTTATATGTCCTCTCCTTGGATCTTATGCTATCCCTAATTTCCCTTGTTAGCCACGGTTGAGTCACCTTTTTTGTTTTATTCTTATGCCAAACTGGGATGAACAAATTCTGTCGTTCATCCATGCGGTCTTTGAATGTTTGCCATTGCCTATCCACCGTCAACCCTTTGAGTGACATTCCCCAATCAATCCTACCCATCTCGCGCCTCAAACCATCGTAGTTTCCTTTATTTAAATTCAGGACCCGAGTCTCTGAGTCAACTACTTCACTCTCCATCTTAATGAAGAATTCTATCATATTATGATCGCTCCGACCCAAGGGGCCTTGTACAACAAGATTGCTAATTAATCCTTTCTCATTACATAATACCCAGTCTAAGATGGCGTGATCTCTGGTTGGTTCCTCGACATATTGTTCCAGGAAACCATCCCGTAAACACTCCAGGAATTCCTCCTCCACAGTATTGTTACTAATTTGGTTAGCCCAATCTACATGTCCTTATTATCATTATCTCTAATGTCCTGTTGCACCTTTACCTCTTGTCTAAGCTCTTTCAACTGGTTATCTAATGTTTGAACATAACTCCTAATTCTATCCTTCATGGGTCCCAGTCCCTCGCTGCCGGATGCTACTCCCTCCGGTAAGTGCATTGCTCGTCCGGTCATGAGTTAAGAACATAAGAAATAGGAGCAGGAGTAGGCCAATCGGCCCTTCGAGCCTGCTCCGCCATTCAATAAGATCATGGCTGATCTGATCCTCACCTCAAATCTAAAGAACACAAGAAGTAGGAGCAGGACCCGGCCACTCAGCCCCTGGGCCCGCTACGCCACCCACAGGGCCTCGACTGATCCGAACTCAGCCTCATGTCCAATTTCCTGCCCGCTCCCCGTAACCCCTAATTCCCTTTATGAGTTCATACGGTGTTAATCCGGTTACTCTGTTTGGGGTTGCTCTTAGTCTCATTAGGATACATGAAAGGACGTCCACCCATCCCTGTCCTGTTTCGGCTATAGCTTTGGCTAATGCTGTTTTTAGGGTTTGGTTCATGCGTTCTACCATTCCTGAACTTCGTGGGTGATATGGAATGTGGAATCTCTGCCTTATTCCTAGTTGTCTACAGGCTTCTTTCATGACCTTTCCTGTGAAGTGTGTTCCCTGATCCAAGTCGATCTGCAGCGGGACCCCCCATTTTGGGATTACATCATATGCGAGTATTTGGGCCATTGTCTTCGCACTGCAGTCTCGGGTCGGGAATGCTTCTACCCACCTAGTGAACTGATCTATAATCACCAAGCAGTATTTCTTCCCTCGACTACTGGGTAAGGGTCCGGTAAAGTCTATCTGGATATTTTCCCAGGGGCCCTTGGGTCGAGGCTGGTGTGCCATTCTAACCTTTATGGACCTTCCAGGGTTATGCTGTCCACAAATGATGCAACGTCGGCAATGTCTTGCTACATCCTGTCCCATGCCACTCCACCACCAATCTTTGCTTAATCTGTTTATCATTCCGTTCCGCCCTCCATGATCAGGCTCGTGGTATATTTTTAACAAGTTCTCTTGGATACAGCGAGGAGCTACTACTCGTAAATCTTTCCTCCATATTCCATCCCCTCCCCTAACGGCTCTGTTTTTTTTGTCCAATGTTCCTGCTCCTCTATATCAGTTTCTTCCTGTACTCCCTTAATGTTCATCTCCTCTTCTCCTATTCTGCCTGCTGCTCCGGATACCGGGGTTTCGGTGCCTGCCACCCCTCTAGCTGCTTCATCGGCTAGCATGTTCCCTTTCTGGTGCTCATTCTCTATCTTGCGGTGAGCTTTTATCTTAATCACTGCTACCTCCTTCGGTCCCTGTGCTGCTTCCACTAATTCTCCAACTATTTCTTCATGCCTTTTATGTCCCCCTCCGGAGGTTACATATCCTCTCCTGCTCCAGGCTGTACTCGTTCTCCTTCTGCTAATTTTAATGCCTCAGTGAGAGCTACTAGTTCTGCTACTTGTGCTGAGACTCCTCCTTCTAATCCTCCCTTGGCAACTGTTTCTCCGTTCTCAGATACTACTGCCCAACCAGTGTGTGGCTCTCCATTTATGTACCGGTGTGATCCGTCTACATAAAAGGTGTTCTCAGGACTCTCAATATATATCTCCGATATAGTTCCTCTGATTTCCTCATCTATTACTAACTGGCACTCATGTGCTTCACCTTCCGATAACATCCCATCCGCGGGATTGACTCTATGTTCTTTTATAATCTGGACTGATCTGTCCTTGGGTATCAATACTGCTTCCCAAGCCGCCCTCCTTCTGTCTGATACAGCCTTCATTTTGCCTGTATTTAGTAGGTCCACCACTGTGTGTTGTGTGTGTAGTATTAACTGTCCTGACATAGTGATGGGCTCGCAGATTTGCACTGCCCATGCGGCACAGTCTAAGGCCGCCACGCATCTCGCCATTCCTTTAACTACGGGGGTTTGTTGGGTGGAGTAATAGGCAATCAGCCTCATATCTCTCCCGTATTCTTGTGTGACTATGGCGTTATAGAAATTTCCATCTATACTGTAGTATATATGGAATGGTTTGACTAAATTCGGTAATCCTAATGCGGGTGCGGATGTCAGGGCTGCTTTTAATTTTGCGTAAGCCTCGTCCTGCTCTGATTCCCATTCTATCTTATCAGTGGCGGGTCTCCCCCCCTTAACTAACCGTTGTATTGGCTCCGCTTTCCCTGCAAAGTCTGGTATAAAATTGCTGCTGTAGTTAAATAGTCCCAACACTTTCCTTACTGCCCTGACGGTTACTGGCCTTGGCATGTCTTTTATAGCTGCCTTTCGTTCCTGCGGGAGTGCTTTGTATCCCTGGCTGATCTCGTGTCCTAGGTACTTCACCTTGGACAGTCCGACCTGTGCCTTTTTGGGGTTCATTTTAAAGTTCGCCTTCTTAAGTGTTTGTATGGTGCTACATCCTGACACCATGTCCTGTCCCTGTATTGTGGAGCCAATTGACCCCAGTTTTCTTCGCTCAATTTTGCTCTTACTAGTCCTGCAACATCCCGATTGTGGAAGTTGAGAATTCTCATTTCTCTTAGTTTTTACCAAAATTCTGCATTACTCTGTCAGGGTTTCAAATCCGGCAGTAATTGCAGCAGTTTCAATTTATCTCCGGTGGAAAAGGATGTGTAAGTGGTTTTTATCTGTGGCGGTACTGCTGAAATGGGCACGGCATTTGGGGCCGCTCCGGCTGGCACTGGCACTGCTGGAGTGCCTGGAATAAACTCCTCCTCATTAGGTGCAATTTTCACCTTGTTATATGGGGGTGGTATCCCCCAGTCGTCATTGTCGGCATTATACTCAGATGCCTTTCTGCCTAAATCATCCCAGTCTATGTCGTCGTCTACTCCTTTTACTTCTGTAGGCCTTACAGGAGCTGTTGCCATTACTGGCGCCCGGGTACGTTGTGGACACCCGTTTTTGGTCCATACTCGAGTACGTCTACTCAACTCATGATAGGCGCGATTCACTAAAATAAGGGCTTTTTCCTCTTTCAATTTTATTTCCTTGGCCCACCATTCCCTTTGTTTTTTTGGTGGGTCATTTGGTTGCCAATTACTTTTAACCATTTTGTCAATTAATCTTCTATTTTTGTCCGCTAAAAAGCGTGTCAGAGACCCTTCCGGTCCCCAATCGAGGTTTTCACTTCCCATGGTTAATTGTTGTCAGCGGTACGTCCCTTACTTTACTCTCGCAGAGTGAGATGGCACTTGCAACTGGAGTTGTCAGAGGTACCTCTCTTTCTTACTCCCGCAGAGTGAGACTGTACTTGCAACCTGTGTTGTCAGAGGTACGTTTTCTTTTACTTACTCCCGCAGAGTGAGACCGTACTTGCAACAATTTTGTTCAGTTAATTTGTTGGCAGAGGTAAGCTTAAACTTTCTGCACTACTTGCAACTTTTTGTTATTCGGGTTATTTGTTGTCAGAGGTATGCTTAAACTTTCTGCACTACTTGCAACTTTTTGTTATTCGGGTTATTTGTTGTCAGAGGTATGCTTAAACTTTCTGCACTACTTGCAACTTATACCACGCCTATACTTCCGCGCGTTTTGCTCGAACTCCGAGACCGTTTGACCTACCAATCAAACCTTCAGATTTCTTTGATTCCTAGGGGGCGGTGGACATGGAGCGGTGTTGCCTTGCCCTAACTGAACGTGGTAATTTAAAAGTACTCATGTTTTTGGCTTGGTTTCACTCGCTCGTGCCTCCCGTCCGTATGGAATCCTGTTTGTAACGCCAATTGTTGTGGAATATTTTAAACCAACACTCGACACAAGGTTTTAGATCGTTATTCAAATGGTCTTTATTACACCGGTGGGGAGACAATCTCTACTGGCGCACCAGGAGACTTCTCCAAATTGATACAGTGAGCATTACATATTTAAGCGTTCAAAAGTCGTGGTAACCTCGTGCATAATCCGTTACTCTGTTTTAATTGGCTTAAAGCCCGCGTGCACAGTTGCTGATTGGCTAATTCCCTATCTCGTGTCACATGACTGTTCGCCTATATTTATTGTCACATGATCTTTATGATCTCACCTGTTGTTATAATTTTGTGACCTTTAGTAAAACCACATATCTGCATTTCTGTCTTGCTGTGTGGTTTTACTTATCTCTAGGTTCCATAGTTTGTGGTTGGTGCTTCTGAGATATTTTCATCTAATCTTGCAAAAGCATCGAGACCTTGTGGTCAGCATGTCTGACCTGTCTCCGCTGGTCTCGTGTGCAAGCTGCATTGTTAACCCCTTCATTCCTGAAGGGCGCTGCTGCTCCACTTCAGTGCCCCATTGTTCTGGAATACCTCACTGGAGGAAATAACTTCTCTGTATCTACCCTATCGAATCCTTTTATCATTTTATCCACAGGCTAAACTTCCCTCACCAACAGCAATTAACCTCTAATTCACTTCAGAACCACAGCGGCTGGCAGCCCAAGTGGTTACTTTTCAGTGACTGTCAGCAGATTATTTGACCATGGGGGAGGTATCATAGCCAAGCCCAGTCCTGTCCTTATTCAACATCTACACATGCACACGGTCTTATTGGAGTGGAGCCCTGGCTTGTTTTTCACCTCACCAGCACGGAGATGCTGAGGCTAATTAAAACGCCAATACTCGTTCCCTAATTCTGCATGGACCAGGTAACTAAGTTCGGACCATCTAGTCTGGCTGACTCAGTGCATTATTGCCCAGTGGTTTTCATAAAGAGAAATGTTAAGAAATTTTAAACATAAATTTCTTTAACTCTCTGTTCTTTTCACAATTTATAGAATTGTTACTTGCTCAAATTGCACATTGACTGACCATTACTCAACTGTTGGTGAAGCTAGTGAAGCGACATCAATGAGGACAAATGATGAATCTTTGAAATAACCAAATGGATTACTCCTTATCATTACGGCTCATAAAGGTCGATTGAAAGGTTCGTTTTTGCACTCTGGCAAATCATATTTTCCAGATTGCAGTATATCACATTTTCATCAAATATCAAATTTGAAAATAAACTATGGAGTAGAAAAAAGAAAACGTAAAGTAAAAATTATTCAATAAAAATAGGTTATGGTGAAAATTGTAAAAGAATTACCTTTGAAAGGTCAAAAGTATTTAGTACAATGCAAATAAGCAGAAGAGGCAGCAGCTCATCAACATGCAATTAATTAAAATTCTATTTAAAGTTGTCACATTTGATAGCTAATTAATGATAATAAAAACTGTTCTGGAAGACAGTGATAATTACAAGAGGAGAGCAGTGTTGATTTAACTCTTTGATTACTGCATTTCTTACACAACTGGCAGCATACAACAGGGTGAAGTTCCTTGCAGCGTCCAGTACTTATGGTGCTGGAACAGCGTATGATCGATTTCAAATGATTGTGCACCTTTAAATCCCTCCCTCTGAGCTTCCTCAATTATTTTGGCCCTTTCTGCAATCTGCCTGCTGATCCCCCTGCAGGGCTTTATTTGTATACCAGCACCTCTCAGCCAATGGTGCTACAGAAATGAGTTTCAGGTGACGAAGGAGCAGCCGCTCCGAAAGCTTGTGATTTCAAATAAAACTGTTGGACTATAACCTGGTGTTGTGCGACTTCTCACTTAAGGTGCAAAGGCCGAGGAGCGAGGCGCTAACTCAGAGCGCGGGCGCAGTGCAGGTGCTGTCAGTTAGCGATGGAACACAGACACACTGGCGCCGGACAGTTCTTAAAGGGGAAGGTCGATCTTGCACTCCAGCCACACCCTGCTCATTGGAGCCTTGAATCTCGGCCTGGAGAGACCTGTGCCTAAATCTTCCAGCCAAGGATTATGGAGAGGGTGAGAGAATGAGCTCAACGCTTCAGCGAGTGGGCCTTGGATGCTCTGGTTGGCGCGGTGGAGCGCAGAAGATCAATACTGTACCCGGAGAGTGGCAGGAGGCCTTTGCCGCGCGAGTACAGAAGAGTGTGGAGGGAGGTGGCTCAGAGCGTCTCCTCCAGGAGCATGGTGCCCAGGACCCATACTCAATGTCGAAAAAAGTTCAACAACCTCACTCGGGTCGTCAGGGTGAGTGGCTTTTTTTCAATACCTCTCCATCCCTCCATCTCAACCTCACTCTATGGCCAGAGGGTCTTAAAACCCCAATGCCCAACACTCATCCAACACCTATGGCCCTCTCATGAAACACACACGCACATTCCACACTTTGCATACAGTAAGGTCTATTCACCTGTGGGAGGCACATCAGGCAAGACCATGGCTGCATACAGTAAGGGCTATTCACCTGTGGGAGGCACATCAGGCAAGACCATGGCTGCATACAGTAAGGGCTATTCACCAATGGAAGGCACATCAGGCAAGACTATGGCTGTATATTTACTCAGACGCCGTCCTTTTTCTTGCAGGCCAAGCTATCTCATAATAGGAGACAGCAGCAACGGACGGGTGGAGGGCGGCCTCAGCTGCAACCCCTCAGCGACCTTGAGGCGCGCGTCCACAGGATTGTGGCAAGTCGGGTGATCGGTCCCGTCGCCTCTGGAGACGCCGACCCCGTTCTGGACAGCAATGGTAAGGTCATCACCTTTTTGTCCTCTCTCCTTCCACTTGTCTCTCACAACACCAGCATTTGACACTTTCAATCCAACTTACTAAATCGCTGCACTCATTCCTCCCTTACTGCCCCCCTGTCCTCACGCTAAAGCCACTCTTGTACCTCCCTGCTTTCAGATGATGATTCACCAGCTGAGGAGACGGGCCCTCAAGCTGCCAGTGGGAGTGAAGCTGCAGGCAAGGAGGAAGATGAAGGCGGAGCATCAGCGCCACCCTCTCCCGAGGAAGTCCATGCCCACACTGGGAACACGCCTTCCCTGGAGGGGAGCAGGGGGGAAGGGTCTGATGAGGTTGAAGCTCCAGGACCCAGCGGGCTGCAGCAACGCGATGGGGGTAGGGAAGCTCGGGGGCCTTCTCCCTGGAGGGAGAGTATGCCAGCGAGTCCTACTGCACTGGACGCAGAGGAGGAGCGGCTCATCGCTGAAATGAACACCCAGGCGGTGGACATGCACACTAAGCTCATGGGTGCAGTGAGAAGGGTGCCCGAATGCATTGAATCACTGGCAAGGAGTGTGGAGCACTTCGCTGTAGCACAGGCGGATGCCACGCAAATGTTTAGTGCTGCAAATCAGTCACTGGCTGCCATGACCCCATCTCTGAGAGCTCTCATGCAGACTCAGATTGAGGTCACGCAAGCACTGACTGCTGCCATCCTCGCTGGTTCGGACACATTTCCCCGGGCTCTCACCACGCCGCAGCAGGCCAGCAATCTGTGCTCCAGCAGATTGCTCCGGATGCTGAAGTGCTGCCCCGTGGGAGTGCCAGTGTGTCGGTCGAGCAGGGAGTTGCTGTCCTCTCTCAAGATGACAGCATTCCTGCTGCCACCACTGTCACTTCTCCACTGCACTTGCCACTGCCTGTAGGACAGACTGCTGCCGCCCATGCAGAGTTCGTGCAGTCTGCAGCCGGGCCCTCCAGGCCCAGAGCTGGTCGAGGCCGTCCTTCAAGGGCATCTGTAGTCTCAGGTTCTGACAATCAGCAGCCTTCCACCAGCCTTGCTGCAGCCACTGGGGTCCCATTACGGAGGAGCAGTAGGGTGCGAAGGGGGGAAGTGCGCAAGGGAAGGAGATCACCCTCGAAGGGCAAAAAGTAGGAGGTGTGACAAAATGTTGGTTATTTTTTTTTTAAAGGCCGAGGTTCGTGGTCAAACTTTTGTTTAGTGTTTTGGACATTATCTCCAGGTTGTGAGAACCAGTTATGTTAATGACTGTTTTTTTGTGTTTCTTTCTATTAGTTTGTCATGAGGAAATGACACACACAGAGTTTGTAAAATAAATAAGTTTTTGTATTCAAAATGTACATGTTTGGTCTTTGGAATCATTGCTGCCTTGGCTGGCTTAGGGGTTGCGGGTTGGTTTCATTCATGTTGTTCTCAATGGCAGAAGCCATTTCCTCAGCAGGGGCCTAGAAGCAGCTTGCTATCAGCCATTGACGGACGGCCCTTCCAGTTTCTACATTGTGGGCCTCCCTCCCGCCTTGCTGCTGCTGCTGATCATCCTCCTCCTCTTCCTCCTCCTCCTCTGGTGGTGCTCCAAGGCCTGGTGGCATTGGCTGGGTCCTGAGGATTGCCATGTTATGCAGCATGCAGCACACAACTACGAAGTAGGAAACTTGCTCAGGCGAGTACTGCAGGGCTCCTCCAGAATGGTCCAGACAGCGGAACCGTTGCTTGAGCACGCCAATTGTGTGCTCAACGATGTTCCTGGTAGCTTGATGGCTCTCGTTGTACCGCAGCTCAGCAGGGGTGTTGGGCGTACGGAGCGCTGTCATCAGCCAGGTGCTCAGTGGATATCCCTTGTCCCCGAGAAGCCAACCAACTGGCTGATGCGGTGCCTGGAAAAGTTCTGCCACAGTAGTCTGGCGCAGGATGAATGCATCGTGGCAGCTGCCAGGATAGTGGGCATTGACAGTGAGTATCAGCTGTCTGTGGTCACAGACCAACTGAACGTTTAAGGAATGGAACCCCTTTCTGTTGCGGAAATCCTCGGCATTCTCATGCGGAGCACGCAAAGCCACATGCGTGCAGTCAATGGCGCCCTGCACCATGGGGAAGCCTGCTATCCTAGCAAAGCCCATTGCACGTTCTTGCTGCTTGTCTGGGGTCATGGGGAAAGAGATGTACTCTCGTCTCCTTTAAAAGAGGGCATTTGTGACCTGATGGATGCAGCAATGCAACGCGAACTGGGAGATATTGGCGATGTCCCCAGTAGCTGATTGAAATGAGCCAGTGGCATAAAAGTTCAGAGCCACTGTGATCTTCACTGCCACCGACAGAGACGTCCTGGACCTCAGTTGAGGCTGCAGATCTGGCTGCAGCAGGTGGCAGAGCTCAGTGACTACCTCCTTGCTGAAGCGCAGCCTTCGCAAACACTGCTCCTCAGACATATTAATATCTGTGAATTGTTGGCGATATACCCTGGGAGGGTAAGGTCTCCTGTACAGAGACCTGTTGGCCCTCCTCCGTCTGGCCATGATTGCCACTCTCTCTCTACGTCTCTGTTGCCTCCAATTCTGGTGGTGCAGGATGACGCCCCCAATCAGTGCAGCCCCCATAATCTCTTGGCAATCAAAGTTAAGAAGGTCAAAAACCAAAGTACCTGCAAAGTTATGATCAGTCGCCAAAACTACCTCACACAGCGTTGACTCAATGCAGAAGTCTCTCTTTCTGTCTCTCCGAATCTCTCTCTCTCTCTCTCAGAACAAGTGGTGCAAAAATGTCTACCACAGCGAAAGACAGGAAGAGGCCCCCTTTAAATAGCACCCCACCAGCCCCACAGTGACTGGATGCGTTCCAGTCTTCCGGTCGTTGGTTGCGCCAGGCAGAAAGGATGGGGCGCCACTCAATTTCCGCTCCGGGACGCCACAAGGGCGTTGCACCCTCGTATGACGTCAAGATCTGCATGTGCAGGAGATCGGGGCGGTAAAGTTTAGCGCCGCCGCAAAATGTCTATATAATTTCGCGAGCGGCGCAAACATCGCTGCGCCCGGGTGCTAGTTGCTTTGCGCCCCATTAGCGCCCTCTTAAGGTGCTAACGGGAGGTGCAACCAACTGAATTTTTCCCCCTGTGACTCTAAGGGGGAAAAATTCAGTTGGTTTGCGCCTCCCGTTAGCGTCTTAAGAGGGCGCTAATGGGGCGCAAAGCAACTAGCGCCATGGTGCGGCGCCGCCCATGCCTCCCGCGAAATTCAGCGGGAGGTTAGTGGCGGCGCTAACCGGTAGCACCCTGTGGCGCTTCACAGCCGGCGATGACATCATTGCCGTGCGCAGCACCCCGCTCGCGCTCCGGCCGCGATCTTCGGTAGCGCCCCATGACTTACCGCTGGACGCGATGTCCGACGGGGTCAGGGGGGCCTACCTGCGTCCGGGGCGGCGCTAGTTAAAGGGGAGGTGGCGGGCGGCCATTTTTGTTGCTGGCCGCCTGCCAGCACCTGCCCCCGTTGCTGTTCCCGGCCCCCGTGAAGCCCCCCCGCGAAGTGCCGGCTGCGCTCCAAGAGCCCGGCACTTCTCTTGAGTGCCAGGTTCTTTTGCCGGCAATCCCGATCCCCGGGGGCCCAGCTGGGCCCCGGTTAACACTGCGCAAGGCCCCTCCCCTTTAAGAAGGGGAGGAAGGCCTGCAATATCGTGGTGCGACGTGCCGCAGCGCTGCGGCACGTAGCGCCACAATATTGACTCGCAGCGCCTCAAGAGGGATGCGGGGTGCTTCCAGTAGTGCCCCGCTTCCCTCTTGGGGTGCAACCACTCAATTTCCGGCGCGGAGACGCTAATTTTTATGGGGCGCTAAAAGTAGCGCCCCGGCGAAGTTAGCGTCCCAAAGGGGGCGTGACTCAATTTTCCCCCCTAAGAATGCCTCCAGAGCTGCAGTCTGTGCTTCCATGGAGGTGGAGGCACCAACTGGTCTCTGGCAGCTTCTTAGCTGGGGATTGGCTGCAGATTTCAATGAAGCTGCCTTTGGTGCCTGCAAGGAAGACAAAGCTTCCATTATGTTCTCCTTGGAGCAGAAAAGGTTAAGGGGAGATTTAATAGAATCCAAAGATTCACAGCCCTTTGAGTGAAGAAATTTCTCCTCATCTCATTCTGAAATGGCTGACCCATTATTCTGAGACTGTGACCCCTAGTTCTAGACACCCCAGCCAGGAGAAACATCCTCCCAGCATCTACCCTGTCAAGCCCCTTTAGAATTTTATATGTTTCAATAAGATCAACTCTCATTCCTCTAAACTCTAGGCACTATAGACCTAGTCTATTCCATCCCTCTTCATAGAACAATCCCGTCATCCCAGGAAGCAGTCAAGTGAACTTCCATTGCACTCCCTCTAAGGCAAGTATAATTGTAGTAAGACTTCTTTACTCTTATACTCCAATCCCTTTGTAATAAAGGCTAACTTACCATTTGCTTTCCTAATTTTTTGCTGTACCTGCATGTTAACTTTCTGTGATTTGTGTACAAGGACACCCAGGTCCTTCTGAATACGAACATTTCCTAGACCCCCACCATTTAAAAAATACTCTGCTTTTCTATTTTTCCTACCAAAGTGGATAACTTTGCAGCTTCTTTGCGTCCTCCTCACAGTTTACTTTCCAACCTAACTCTGTATCATCCGCAAACTTGGATACATTACACCCGGTCCCCTCATCTAAGTCATCGATATAGATTGTAAATAGCTGAGGCCCAAGCACTGATCCTTGCGGTACCCCACTAGTTACAGTTTGCCAACCTGAAAATGACTTGTTTATTCCTACTCTCTGTTTTCTGTCCGTTAACCAATCCTCAATCCATGCTAATATATCACCCCCAATCCCACGAGCCCTAATTTTGTGTAATAACCTCTTGTGTGGCACCTTATTGAATACTTTTTTAAAATCCAAATACACTACATCCACTGGTTCCCCTTATCTACCCTGCTAGTTACAACCTCAAAAAACTCTAACAGATTTGTCAAGCATGATTTCCCTTTCATAAATCCGTGTTGACTCTGCCCAATCATATTATGATTTTCTAACGGCCCTGTTACCACATCCTAATAATAGATTGCAGAATTTTCCCTAGGCTAACTGGCCTATAGTTCCCTGTTTTCTCTCTCCCTCCTTTCTTGAATAGCGGGGTTACATTTGCTACCTTCCAATCCACGGGGCCCGTTCTAGAATCTAGGGAATTTTGGAAGATCAAAACCAATGCATCCACTATCTCTGTAGCTACATGTTTTTTCAAACCCTAGGATGTAGGCCATCAGGTCCAGGGGATTTGTTGACTTTTAGTCCCATTAATTTCTCTAGTACTATTTCTTTACGAAGACTAATTTCTTTAGGTTCCTCATTCTCAGTAGACCCTTGGTTCCCCACTATTTCCGAAATGTTTTTTGTGTCTTCTACCATGAAGACAGATACAAAGTATTTGTTTAATGTCTCTGCCAATTCCTTCTTCACCATTCTAATTTCTCCTGTCTCTGCCTCTAAGGGACCCAAGTTTACTTTTGCTAATCTCTTTCTTTATAATCTGTTTTTATGTCTCTTGGTAATTTACTCTCATATTCTCTTTTCTCTTTCTTTATCAATTTCTTGGTCATCCTTTGCTGAATTCTAAAATCCTCCCAAACCTCAGGCTTACTATTCTTTTTGGCAACGTTATACGCTTATTGGTTTAATCTAATACTATTTTTAACTTCTCTTGTTAGCCATGGTTGGATCACTTTTTCCCTGGGGTTTTTATTCCTTAAGGGAATGTATATTTGTTGCAAAATATGAATTCATTCTTTAAATGTTTGCCATTGCTTATCTACCATCATATCTTTTAATCTAGTATCCCAATCTACCTTAGCCAACTTGCCCCACAGACCGATGTAGTTTGTTTTGTTCAGATTTAAGAACCCACAGCTAGAAATCATTATAGCCCAGGAATGGGCAGTATCATTAGAAAGTTGGAGAATTAGCACCAGGCACTAATTCTTTACACTGCACGTAAAATTCATTCTCACTGCTCAAAGAAATGATTGGAGTGCTAATTCAAGTATTTAAGCCCAAGATATTGGCATTACATGCAAAGGGTGGATCAATATCAGGTGCAGTCTAATTGCAAGTCATAAGGCACAGGCTTTTTCCAGTCTTAAAAGGGAGGTTCATTGATGCTGCAGAACCTCATTCACAGCATTGCTGGCTGTGCAGCTGCCTCAGCAAGCAGCAGCAGGTCAAGGAGAAGGAGTCGGAGGACTGAAGGAGCTGTACTCATGACAGATCCACGCCCCAGGGAGAGAGCACGCAGATTCAGCGATCAAGCATTGGAGGCGTTGGTGTTCGCTGTGGAGAGACGGAGGGCGGTGCTCTACCCAGCAAGTGGCAGGAGGCCCTCACCGCAAGTCTTCCGCACCATATGGAGGGAGGTAGCGCAGCACGTCTCGGGCAGCACTGTGGTCCCCAGGACCCACACACAGTGCAGGAAGAAATTTAACAACCTCACTCAGGTGGTCAGGGTGAGTGAGTGCTTCAACAAATGTTACATACCACCATCTGTACCACAATCTTCACACACTGCCCAAAGTATCACACCCCAGCACTCATCCACCAACAATCTCTACCTACCAACACTCACACCCACATCTCACACCTTGCACACAATGACCCAAACACATTGCTCCACACTCACTCACACACTTTCCTTTCTCTTGCAGGCCAAGGTGGCTCATAACAGGAGGGGGCAGGAGGGCACAGGCGGGGGACAAGCCGACACCCAACCACTGTCTGTGCTGGAGAATAGAGTGCTGCAGATTATTGGGCGCCAGGTGGTGGATGCCGTGGCCACCGGTGACGTTGACCCCCTTGGGGACAACAACGGTATGCTCATCCCTACTCCTTCTTCTCATATCCCACTTCCCCCTCACTCCACAAGTGTTTCGCACTTTCCAGCTAATCATGCTGTATGCATGCATTTCACCCTTCCGGCCCCCCTCCCCTCAACTTAACCCGACTCTTGTGCCTTTATGCTTTCAGATAATGAGCAAGCACCTGAGCAGCCTGTCCCTGAGGGCACCGTAGCAAGCGAGGCGGGAGAAGAGGAGGAGGAAGAACACACCGCGTCACTGCATGACTCACCTGCAGGCACCAGTTCAGATACTGGCACTACGCGTTCTTTAGAGGCTAGTATAGTTGCGGGATCTGCACAGGGTGAGGCATCGGGGTCGAGTGGGCTGCAGCAAGGCCAATGGGAAAGGGTAGCTAGGGGGCCAGCTCCCTGAAGGGTGAGTTTGCGTGCAAGTTCTGCTGCGCAGGACTCAGATGAGGACCTCGATGCATTTAGAAGAAGGGTGATGGCGTGCACACGGACATGATAGGTGCAATGGCAAGGGTGCCTGAGCGCCACTAGGCAATGATAAGGAGCATGGAGTAGTCCGCCTCCAACATTGCCACAATATTTATGTGACTGGTCCAGTTATGTTTCTGGTCAATGGTGACCCCCAGGATGTTGATGGTGGGGGGATTCGGCGATGGTAATTCCGTTGAATGTCAAGGGGCGATGGTTAGACTCTCGCCTGTTGGAGATAGTCATTGCCTGGCACTTCTGTAGCGCGAATGTTAGCTGCCACTTATCAGCCCCAAGCCTGAACATCATCCAGGTCTTGTTGCATGCGGGCCTGGACTGCTTCATTATCTGAGGAGTTGTGAATGGCACTGAACACTCATCAGCGAACATCCCCATTTCTGACCTTATGTTGGAGGGAAGGTCATTGATGAAACAGCTGAAGATGGTTGGGCCTAGGACACTGCCCTGAGGAACTCCTGCAGCTGTGATGATTGACCTTCAACCACCACAACCATCTTCCTTTGTGCTAGGTATGACTCCAGTCAGTGGAGAGTTTTCTCCCCCGATTTCCATTGACTTCAGTTTTACTAAGGCTCCTTGATGCCACACTCGGTCAAATGCTGCCTTGATGTCTAGGGCAGTCACTCTCACCTCACCTCTGGAATTCAGCTCCTTTGTCCATGTTTGGACCAGGCTGTAATGAGGTCGGGGGCCGAGTGGTCTTGGCGGAACCCCAAACTGGGCATCGGTGAGCAGGTTTTTGGTGAGTAAGTGCCGCTTGATAGCACTGTCGATGACACCTTCCATCACTTTGCTGAAGATTGAGAGTAGACTGATGGGGCGGTAATTGGCCGGATTGGATTTGTCCTGCTTTTTGTGGACAGGACATACCTGGGCAGTTTTCCACATTGTCAGATAAATGCCAGTGTTGTAGCTGTACTGGAACAGCTTGGCTAGTTTTGGAGCACAAGTCTTCAGCACGATAGCCGGGATGTTGTTGGGGCCCACAGCCTTTGCTGTATCCAGTGCGCTCAGCCATTTCTTGATAGCACGTGGAGTGAATTGAATTGGCTGAAGACTGGCTTTTGTGATGGTGGGGACCTCAGGAGTAGGCTGATATGGATCATCCACTCGGCACTTCTGGCTGAAGATGGTTGCAAACGCTTCAGCCTTGTCTTTTGCCCTCACGTGCTGGGCTCCACCATCATTGAGGATGGGGATATTCATGGCGCTGCCTCCTCCTCCCGTTAGTTGTTTAATGGTTCACCACCATTCACGACTGGATGTGGCAGGACTGCAGAGCTTTGATTTGATCCATTGATTGTGGGATCACTTAGCCCTGTCTATAGCATGCTGCTTCTGTTTTTTGCTGCATGTAGTCCTGTGTTGCAGCTAGTTACCATTATTAGCTTTTTATTCCAGATTTATTTAATTAACTGAATATAAATTCCCCAGCTGCCGTGGTGGGATTTGGACTCACGTCTCTGGATCATTAGTCCTGGCCTCGGGATTACTAGCCCAGTGACATTACCACTATGTTACCATTCCCTTGAGGGTAATATACTAGCATGGATTGAGGATTGGTTAATGGACAGAAAACAGAGAGTAGGAATAAACAGGTCATTTTAGGGTTGGCAGGCTGTAACTAGTGGGGTACCGCAAGGATCAGTGCTTGGGCCTCAGCTATTCACAATCTATATCAATGATTTGGATGAGGGGACCAAATGTAATATATCCAAGTTTGCTGATGATACAAAGCTGGGTGGGAATGTAAGTTGTGAGGAGGATGCAAAGAGGCTTCAAGGGGATATAGACAGGCTAAGTGGGTTGACAAGAACATGGCAAATGGAATATAATGTGGAGAAATGTGAAGTTATCCACTTTGGTAGGAAAAATAGAAAAGCAGAGTATTTTTTAAATGGTGAGAGATTGGGAAATGTTGGTGTTCAGAGGGACCTGGGTGTCCTTGTACACGAATCACTGAAAGTTAACATGCAGGTACAGCAAGCAATTAGGAAAACAAATGGTATGTTGGCCTTTATTACAAGAGGATTTGAGTATAAGAATAAAGACGTCTTACTGCAATTAGATAGGGCCCTGATGAGACCACACCTGGAGTACTGTGTACAGTTTTGGTCTCCTTACCTAAGGAAGGATATACTTGCCTTAGAGGGAGTGCAACAAAGGTTCACCAGACTGGTTCCTGGGATGGTGGGGCTTGAGTAGACTAGGCCTATATTCTCTAGAATTTAGAAGAATGAGAGGTGATCTCATTGAAACATACAAAATTCTTACAGGGCTTGACAGGGTAGAGGCAGGAAGGATGTTTCCCCTGGCTGGGGAGTCTAGAACCAGGGGTCACAGTCTCAGAATAACGGGGTCGGCCATTTAGGACTGAGATGAGGAGAAATTTCTTCACTCAGAGGGTGGAGAATCTTTAGAATTCTCTACTCCAGAGGGCTGTGGCGGCTCAGTCATTGAGTATATTCAAGACAGAGAGCGATAGATTTTTGGATATTAAGGGAATCAAGGGATATGGGGATAGTGCAGGAAAGTGGAGGAGATGAGGTAGAAGATCAGCCATGATCTTATTGAATGGTGGAGCAGGCGCGAGGGGCCGAATGGCCCACTCCTGCTCCTATTTCTTACGTTCTTATGTTCTTCGGGGATAGAAAGGCCACAGATCCTACTCCTCCTCAGCATCATCTTCCTTCGGTTGAGCCCTTGTTGCTGTTGTGGAGCTGCAGGGAAGGATGACAGAAGGTCAGAATGGGTGAGCATGAAAGCATTGAGATGAAAGAGACATAGAAAGGTGAGGGGAAGCTGAATGTGCATTGTACTGCAGCTGGCTGCCAGGGTGACATTTTTGGGGCTCAGTTACAACCTGGTCCCGGCAAGATGCCGATGGCCTAGGCATTTGCCACAACAATAATTGCATGCTCATGAGCTTTGTGGACTTGTCCTTGTACAGGGAAAGGTTTGAAGATGGGGATACTGTTAAGCAACCTGCTTTCGCCTCTGATTCACAACAGCACATTTCGAGTAAGCATGAGACTTTGTAGTGGAGTATACGGAACAGATTTTATTGATATACAGCAAAGGTGATCAGTCTTAACTGCATGCAGAGAGTGGATATTCGGTTTCTGTATCTTGAGTACACTCTGACAAACTGTTGAAAACCATGATCCTTTATACACCATATTTTGACTACAACAAAGGAAAATGTCAAAATGACGTATCTATTTCCCAAATCCTCTGAAAACAGATTATCTATGTAAACGGTTTGCAATTGTTTACTTCAGAACCATTTCCCCAACACGAGACATCCTGACGTAACATTTTCTAGCATCTTTGACCAATTGTTATCTGTATCTAATGGATACCTACTTCCCATGTTTATTACCCTAAAACTAAACAGTAACCATTCATGGGTGATGTCATCACTAACATTTATTTCCTTACACAAGCACTTTACATTTCAGAAAACAAGCAATGCCTTCTCCTCAGACACTTCAATGTCATCCTGTTTATATCGGAAAGCCTGACAATGCATTCCTTTTACGACACTTCCAGGAAAACCTGTTGCTTTGTGATACAAAGTAGCTCGACTGTTAAACTTTTAACTTTCACGATGTCCAACAGATGCCCCTTCTGGTGGCTTGCCTTTGCCAGGCATTGGGCTTCAATTTTTCCTGCAGGAGATAAGTTAATGAGGGTAAGGCTACCAGTTAAGGAGGGTGTGGCAAGTAGCAGGGGAGAGGCGAAGTAACTGTGGGGATATGAGGTGATATGGTGGAGGAAGGTCTTTTGAGGTTGTGCAAGGCAAGTGATGTGTGCTAGAGGAGCTGTGTAGCCATAGTGCAGGATCAGGAGATATAGAGGCACCCTTAACCAAAGTGCAATGTGAATGGTTATTTGTGTAAGTGTTGCTTAAATATACACACAGCTTTGATGAGTCTTTATCTAATTATACTTACCAGTAGTCACAACTTGTATCAAGTGTGCTGAAGATTTTGGTGGTTGATACCTATGACACTATCGTCTGCAGAGGATAATGTTCTCTTTCTGTAGTTTTATTTAGATCTTGAGGAGCAAGATATATTTTCATTTGTTCACTGTTTGGCTCGACTATTATTACCATATTACTAACCTACTAGTTTGGTTTGCTGACTTTCATATAAGACAAAGTTTTTACATTCTATGTAGTTCATCGCAAATTTTATCACAAAGTAGAATGAGCATGTTCCTTGATCAATGTATATCTGTTTGGCTTTAGTGATAGGGCCCATTTTCCTGCTATGCACCTATGCAAGCCTTTATGTACATCAGAATACTTCTCCGTCACATTTAGGCATTTATCATTTGTGACTGCACCAATTCTTTTGATCAATCCTAACTGTTGACATGACGACACGCCCTTCCAGCATTTGAAGTTGTAGCCTTTAATATTTATCCTTATTTTTACACACCATGTTACATACTTCTACCGGCTTGATGTTGTGGCCAGAGTGCATCACCAACTTTACATTCAACTTGCTCAACTTTATACTTAGCTTCTTGCAAACTGACTGTGGCATGATATTACATTCAGCTCCTGAGTCTTGCTTAAAAAAAGTACCATTGTTTATCTTGAGGTGAACTGTCCATTCAACCTCATCTTCTGTATGAATCACATTCATTAAAATTATTCTCACTTGCAGACTGCTCCGTCACTCCGTGAACTTTCTTTTATTTTTTGCTTTGGCTTTGCATACTTTACCAAAATGGTTTTGTTTTTGACACAACATACATCTTTAGCCACATGCTGGACCTTTTTCATCTTGTGCAATTTACCACAGTACTTACAATCTGTGATCTCCTATCAACCAACTTGATCTGATTTACTTTTCATTATGAAGCGGCATCTCTGCTTTGCTAACATTATTCAGAGCACTGCCGGTAATGCCAAGGTATTCTAGCTGGGTTTTGCTGATTTCAGCTGCTCTGCAAATATCAAGTGCTTTCTGTGGAATGAGACTCTTCTCTTAGTAATCTGGCTCGAAGTTGATCATCTATTATACTGATTAGAATTCTATCTTCAATGAAACTATTAATGAAGGATCTCTATTCATAAGGTTTGACCTTTTATCACAAGTTTAAAGAAAGACTTGCATTTTGTACAGCACCTTTCACGACCACCGGTCATCCCGAAGCACTTTACAGCCAATGAAGTACATAAGAACATAAGAAACAGGAGCAGGAGTCGGCCAATCAGCCCCTCGAGCCTGCTCCGCCATTCAATGAGATCATGGCTGATCCAATCTTGGCCTCAACACCACTTTCCCACGCTTGCCCCATACCCCTTGACTCCCTTGTAGTTCAAATGTCTGTCAATCTCCGCCTTGAATATATTCAATGACTCCGCCTCCACAGCTCTCTGGGGTAGAGAATTCCAAAGATTCATGACCCTCAGAGAAGAAATTCCTCCTCATCTCCGTCTTAAATGGGCGACCCCTTATTCTGAAACTATGCCCCCTAGTTCTAGATACCCCCACTAGGGGAAACATCCTCTCAGCATCCACCCTGTCAATCCCCCTCAGAATCTTATATGTTTCAATAAGATCACCTCTCATTCTTCTAAACTCCAATGAGTATAGGCCCAACCTGCTCAACCTTTCGTCATACATCAACCCCTTCATCCCAGGAATCAACCTAGTGAACCTTCTCTGCACTGCCTCCAGTGCAAGTATATCCTTCCTTAAATATGGAGACCAAAACTGTACGCAGTACTCCAGGTGCGTCTCACCAACGCCCTGTACAGTTGCAGCAAGACTTCCCTACTTTTATACTCCATAACCCTTGCAATAAAGGCCAACATTCCATTAGCCTTCCTAATTACTTGCTGTACCTGCATGCTAACTTTGTGTTTCATGTACTAGGACCCCCAGATCCCTTTGTACCGCAGCATTTTGTAGTCTCACTCCATTTAAATAATAATTTGCTTTTTCATTCTTCCTTCCAAAGTGGATAACCTCACATTTTTCCACATTATACTCCATCTGCCAAAAGTACTTTTTGAAGTGAACATATGATGCCGCTCTATTGCTTTATTACATAGTAATCAATGCTTTCTCCTTGAACTTGAAACCTGGGATTAAACACGCCTTTTGCGTACATATTATTTTGAGGGGTGAAATATTTTTCAAACTTGCTCTTTAAACTTTCAGCTTCCATTTATCCACCCCCTCCCCATATGCAAACATATGATACCGTTCTATTGCTTCCCCACCTAAAGCACACAGTAAAGTACTGGCCTCTGAACTTGTTGCTGTTTCAGCTAAATCAAAGTGTTCTTTCTATTTTCTCCATGCTTCTGTGACACTTCCTGCCAGTCTCATAAGATTTGAGAGCTTTGAACCTTCCATTTCCACTCCCGTTCGGCATAATGTGATTTGTTCAATATTCCTATTACACGTTGCCCAGGTGGGTATGAATAATGAGTTAATATTCTGTGCATTATAGTCATCAAGTCTGGCAAAAAATAGCAATTAATTTTGCGTTTATAAAATTAATGCTATAAAGGTAGGTAACCACACAGCATATATATGAGAGTTACTTCATGGAATATAAAAAATGGAAGGAATTGAAATAAAATGAGTAAAGGATCGAGGAAGAAAAGAAAGGAAGAGAAAGATGCAAGGGAAAAGAGAATGAAAAAAGTGAAGGGAAAATTAGGGAAGTGAAGAGAACCTGCTCAAAAGAGGGAGAAAGTAAAGTAGAGTAAGTAACTCAAAGTTGTCAAACTTTTGAGTTTATAGTTGTGATTTTTATTTTGCAGATGCTTAAGTTGGCTGGTCCATGCCTTAACTGGTTTGCTTAGTGCTCCTACCAGTTTCAAAACTACTTAAGGATATATAATCCCGAAATTTCCACTTAAAATATATATTTTTCAAATATTAAACTATGATAAGATCAACTAAATATAACCTTATATACAGCAGAATAAAAATACAGAAACAATAGGGGTAATTTAACCCCCACGATGGGCAGGAGAGGGTCGGGGGGGGGGAGGTTAATTGGGAAATGTGTGAAACACGACCCCAAACCGCCGTGAACGCATCTACTTCCGGTTTAAGCTCGGCGGTTTGGGGGCATCTGAGTATCCCGGTCAGGAGAGGCGGGTCCATAATTATGATATTTAAATGAGGCTCCTCCGTTCCTTAGATTTTGAATTTAACAGCTGCAGGCGAGGTTTCCCAGGGCTCGGGAAACCCGGCAGCTAAAGGGAGGCAGGAGCTGCCGGCTACAGCAGGCAAGAGCTTTTTAGAGCACTGTTTATAGGGCCAGGAGTAGCACGATTGCTTCCAATGACCCCTTAAGCAAACCTGCTGCTGCAATCTGCCTCCCTCCCTGTGATCTTCAGACCCCACCAAAATCTAACGAATCCTCGCCATCTAACCACCCCGCGCCCCCCCCCCCCCCCCCCCCCCACGGCTCGGATCATTCCCTCCCTTCTCGCTACTGCTCCCCGAGCACCCCCACCATGCCTCGATCATTCCCCCTCCCTCCCTGCTGCCGCACTCCGAGCCCTTCCACTATGCCTTGACCGTCTCTAGCAGTCCCCGGCTATGGCCTTCCACTGCTGGCTTTCCCTCGGCAGCCAGCTAGCTTCTCATTCTGGCCGGCTGCCGAGCGGGAAATGGAGTAAAAAAAATGCGAATGAGATCCTGCCGTTGAATTCGGCAGGACCTCCGCGTTCCCGGCGTTTCCCGGTTACCCAGCCGTAAACACCTGCCCCTGCTCCCTCCCCGCCTCCTCGTAATTCTCGGGGCCAATGATGCTAACATATGAATAAGCAGGACTTAAGTCAATGATTAATAGGAATAATTTGATGCATTGTTGGCTGACTTCTGAGACCTAAATGTTCTGCTGTTCATGTATCAATTTTATATATCACATATTTCATTTCGTTCATATGCTACACAAAATTCTAGCCTCAAAGAGCAGAAACATCTGTCCATACAGTGTTAAAAGAAAATACATAATAGGGTGGCTAGATTTATAACTGCAGTAATATCATGAATAAAGAACAGAAGACAGTTACTTATCAACACCACTTCTCTGGATATATTGATAATCATATGGAATTTTTTATGTAGAATGTTGAATAGCACCAATCAACCAGTACAATGAATTCGATGAATCTTTTCACCTTTCCAACATTTTCGCATCAGAGATTTTTTTTATTATTCGTTCGCGGGCCAGCCTTTATTGCCCATCCCGAATTGCCATTGAGAAGATGGTGGTGAGCCGCCTTCTTGAACCGCTGCAGTCCATGTGGTGAAGGTACTCCCACAGTGCTGTTAGGGAGGGAGTTCCAGGATTTTGACCCAGAGACTATTAAGGATCGGCGATATATTTCCAAGTAAGGATCGTGTGTAACTTGGAGGGGAACTTGGAGGTGGTGGTGTTCCTATATGCCTGCTGCCTTGTCCTTCTAGGTGGTAGAGGTCGCGGGTTTGGGAGGTGCTGCCGAAGTTGACTTGGAGATTTACCTTTCATTTCAAAAGTTAAGAAGTCAAATTAATTTGCCTTTGAACCATTTTTCATAACCCAGTCCAAATTGTATTAACAGTTACACAAGCCCAAATGAATCATAACTGGAATGTAGTACAATGAATGCAATACTCCGAGTTGCCAATCATCACAGATGAAGATGAACACAGAAAAGCATTAAGTAATTATTTTATTTGCTAACATCTGTGATATTACAACTAATACCATTCAGAATTACAGTAAGTTATGGGGAGGTGAACTTTTGTAGGTGTTCGCCTGCTAATTCACCGTAACTTCAGTGGGAGATGCGGAAACCCTGGGAAAAATGACATAAACTCCATTTACACCATTTTTCTGGAGTTTCTATGGCTCTTCCACTAAAATTATGGCAGATGAGCGGGAGAATTCCCATGGAAATTCATCGGCTTGGTTCTTAAGTGCATCACAATATTTCAGCCCTAGCTGGGTTTTGCTTAATAACGGTACGGCAGAGCTAAATGTTCAAGATTGCAGCACGGCTTAACAAAGTTAAGTTTACACTTCGTATTCAACTTGTTCATGCCACTAACAAGTTTCAGCATTCAGCAATTTTCTCTGAAAAAAGAACATAAAACATTCAATTTCTTCATTTTATTAAGTTGGTTGCTGCAGCATTGCCTTCCTCTTGAATGTTCAGCTTCAGTTCCGTAGCTGCCCTTTGGAAGTTGCGATATGTGGTCATTATCACTGTTTCTTCAGTTGTCTTCTTCTCGTCCTAGCTTAACTAACCTTACACGTATGTTATCTTTCTATACTATATGTTGTTACTTTACTCTCTCTTGATTCAGAGACTTAAGCTAATAACCAATAGCTACAGTACAAAAGAATCAATAGTGGGAAACCCCTACCTGAAACAGACAAAGGCTTCATCATACTGGTATTTTAATTAAGCTTGAGCAACAGCATTTTACAAAATCTCTGATGAGCCATCTAGTGATGCTAACTGACATTTACTTCACCCTGGCAGAAGGTTCAGTACCTTTCTGCTGTGCCTCTAGCCTGTTGCTGCTCTTTTCAGTAAATCCTGTTTTATTAAAGGTTGCACTTGAAACTTCCAGCACTAAGGGACATGGTACCAGGGTGGATAAATGGAGTTAAGAGACAGATCCGCCATGATCGCATTGAATGGTGGAACAGGCTCGAGGGGCTGAATGGCCTACTCCTGTTCCTATGTTTCGCAGCAGGCTCAACCTTGGACAGCATTGGCAGGCAGAAGTCCCAACTGAGGAGCGGATCTTCGGGACAACTGGCCTCGTCGAGTTTCAAGTTCTATTCATGAACTAGCTCTAAAGCATCCAGTGATTGGTAGTGTAAGATTTAAGTGTGTGAAGCAGATTTGGTAGCTTTTTTTGTTGGGATAACTGAATTGGATAGAGAATCATCGATGGCTAACTGTGTTACAGGGCTGTCAAACTCAAAAGATTTTTTTAAAGATATCATAAAGCTTGAGTTTGAAGCTCTATTTGTGAATATTAAGGGATATTCTGCAATCTTGCATTTCCAGCAGGGACTTGTGCTCACAGGGAACACATCTCGGAGGTATGGATACAATACGGCCACCCCAGTTCTTTGACTGCTATCCCTGTGGGCACAGCTCACCGCTGGGAACACAAGATCATGAAATTAATCCTTATTCAAACTCCAAGCACATTATATCCTTCAACACACTCCCAAATATATTTTATTGTATTTACATCAGTAGAATGTGTCTCCATTTCTTTGCTCTGCCAATAGAAAGAAAGACTTGCATTTACGTAGCACCTTTCACCACCTCAGGACGTCCCAAAGCACTTTACAGCCAATTAAGTACTTTTGAAGTGTAGTCACTGTTGTAATGTAGGAAACGCAGCAGCCAATTTGCACACAGCAAGGTCCCACAAACAGCAGTTGATCATGGCAAGATAATCTCACAGTGATAAGGGATAAATATTGGCCAGGACACCGGGGAGAAATCCCCTGCTCGTCTTCCAAATAGTGCCATGGGATCTTTTACATCTACCCACGAGGGGCAATTTAACGTCTCATCTGAAAGACAGCATCCCCGACCGTACAACACTCCCTCAGGACTGAACTGAAGTGTCAGCCGAGATTTTA
Organism: Squalus acanthias; assembly: GCA_030390025.1. NCBI lineage: Eukaryota > Metazoa > Chordata > Chondrichthyes > Squaliformes > Squalidae > Squalus > Squalus acanthias. Next base: position 163,584,863 of record CM059427.1, on the reverse strand, counting down.
GTCTCTGGAGTGGATCTTGAACCCACGACCTTCTGACTCAGAGGCGAAGATTCTACCTACTGAGCCATGGCTGACACCGATCATAGTCAACTGAGCCCGAACGGAAGCTCCCTCGGGTTCCCAGACCTGCTGCTGCTCTTCTTCCTTCTCTTTTTTCAACCAGAGTAGAGTGTCCAGGATGACTCCCATGTTAAGCACTGTGTTATCCCCCTTGAGCTCGAAGGCTTTGAAGCAGAAATATAGTGATTTCCAAGGCAGGGACTTCTGAAAAATCCAACCAGGTGAATTTCAAACAATCTGAGTACTCGCAGGTGAGTGCCCCTTTAAAAGGCGCTTCCAAAAGATGTTTACGGTATTGGGCAGGTCTAGCACTGTGCATTACTTCTGCTTTTTCCAGTGAAAATGGTGTTGGGGTACAATTGAAGACATAGGACTACGTTTTAAACAGATGCCTGCTTGGCTGCCCATGAAGGACCCCATCAAAATGGCAGCAGGCAGATCAGGATGGAAACAGGCATTAAGGACAGCATCGCGATTTACGCAGTTCTACTCTGGTGGAGGCAGTTAAAATCGGGCCCGGTGTTTTAAAAACTGTTGGTTTAGAAATGCTGTTGCAATCATCAGCAGTCGGATAGAAGATAAACTCTATGGCAATGGCTCCCTCTGTTGTTCACTAGATGTAATTACAAGCCATAAAAACTCGGGCACTATCTTCATGAAAATGTGCTTGGCATATCTTTGCTTGCAAATACACAACCCAGTGTCAAAAAGCAGA